>CM055641.1:1949416-3149416 GCA_029378325.1 Elaeagnus macrophylla | reverse complement strand
TTTGAGCCTGGTATAATAACTTCACTCTTTCTACTATTTTTTTCTTACTAATAATTTAAGGCAGGTTTCATGAACAAACTCCGACCATTCTGCTGAGCATTAGAGAAACAAAAAGAACAAAACCATTATAAAAGATGAACGAAAAGATATGTATGTCACTGTGGATGGAGATATTTGAGAAATATGGATAAGGTTCAGATCAAACACATAGAGCTAGCAATATATAGATACAATGTCACATGTGTGATAAATCTAGAGGAGATATACAACGTGGATATTTGAGAGGGAGAAAAAAAGGTTCTGTCCGGAGTAAATAAAATGAAGAAACATTTTGCATGGTTACAAAAGGCAACTTGTATGATGTTATTTATATGCATGGATAAAGTGGAAACTGTACAGAAAAATGCAAGGAAAGACAAAATAATTTACCTCTGGATTAAGGGGCGCTCAGCCAAACGAAGAAACAAAATAAGCTTGTCAGTCAAACTCATTGCCCCACGTAAGCCACCCCATAATAATGCAACTTTGCCAACCAGCCTTAAAATCCCACCCCTCTGTCCCAAATCCGCCAACATAGCAAGCAGCCTGTACACAAGGAAAAGAGTCTAACTATTTCGAAAAATGAACATAATGTGTGTGCTTGGATCTTAAACAAATTTGATTCATGGGTGAAAACCTTTCTTGATCCAATGCACCACCTTCCGTTGTGGGTACTACTGGACTTGCAACTGACATTGCTTTCTCAGCAAGGCTGGCGACAATGTTATTTTGGTTTTTATCAGATGCCTCCTCCAGTTTGTCTGGCTCGTTTGAATTATTACCCCTCATCTTTAGGGACTTGGAGGAACCTACAGCAGCTTCACCATGTTTGTATGGGTCCTTGTTGTTTATAGGAACCAACAAACATGAAAGCAAAAGAAAACAGAGTCAGCTGACTTAAATTGAAAAAGTAATAAGAATTTTGAGACAGTAGTTGTATCATGTATCATGCATGAATCCTCAGAAAAAATGAGACATTTACAACAGCACAAATCCATATAACAAAAGCAATTACATGCTATGTGAAGAGTACAAAATTTATAAAAAGAGTGTAGAGAGTTTTTTTTTATAAAAAAAACAGCTCATGTACGATGATTGATTGAAAATCAATATAAAGATAATGTTTTCTTAACTGGAAGGGAAAGTGGTGAAAACAATCACTATAGTAACACCAATCTAGACGCATAGAAGCAGTAAATGCCCTTTAAAAAGTACGATGCCTCAAGTAGTCAAGTTTATGTAAAGACCTTCATACGGTTAAGTGTGTCTGTCATTAAAAGGAACTTGGGAGTTCAAAAGATAGTAACTATTACCTGGTGCCCTACCAGCAATGCAGATGCGCCCAAGGCAGCAGTAACAGCACCAACCATGCCATTCTCATTGTTTAGGTTATTCGATTCAGTATTCTCTCCTTTACTCCTGATTGAAATGTCAAAGCTCCCATTCTTCACAGACTTTTCAGTAGAGGTTTGGTGAGACACGGAGGCGCTAACCTCACCAGAATCATTTTCTGTGGGTTTTATGACTTGATCAAAATTGGAAGCTTCACCATGCACCGTAGCTACATTAATTTTTTTTCTTAATGCAGCTAAGCTAGAGCCTACGATGACACCTACTGGCACTAGCCTCTTTAAGGAGCTAGTCTTCTGAACAGCAGATGTTATGGCTCTAATAATATGCTCTCCGTGAAGAGTACCGACTTTCTCCATAGTAAAATCAACTGTATGGTATTTTACTTCAGAAAACTGAGAATGTTTCATGTCATGTAATATGGACAGTGACACTGCATTCGCCACTTGTTCCATATCTCTAGCAAGATTGGGGCCCAATTCTCTTGCATTATCAGTACTTAATCTGCGACCAACTTCAACCTTCAAAGAATCCAGTATCATATTTTTCAGAAAGTGCATAACCTCTTCTGGTCGATTTCCTTGAATTTCAACTTCTTCTTCTCCATTGTTATTTGGTTCATATTCTTCAGGTTCCTGCTGCATTTCCGAATCCAATATAACATACAAAGGTTCAATATCCTTATCTGAGTCATCTGAATTTGTAGGGGATTGGCTCTGAACCTTTCCACCGAGATTGCTACTGGTATTATTTCCAGTACTTCCTGGTAGGTCTAGAAGCTTCCACTGACCATCTTCAGGAAAATAGTCGAGCCATAAAGCCATGGTTGTATCCAAGTCTAGTGATTTGCTAGGCATCTTTGAAAGGAGACACTTATGAAAATATTCTTTGTAAAGAGTACCCCTGTATGGATTTGGAGTTAGGTACTCTGGAGAGCCATTTACTTGTTCAACTCGATCTGAATCATTGACAGCAAGGTTGCTCCCTGTTAGCTGATCCTCTGTTTTGTTGCTATTGTTATTCACAAGTTTAGCCGTATATCTTTCCTGAGAACTGTGTACGCTGTTCGCATTCAATGATATTGGGTTTTCTGGGGGTATGTTTTCTATGGATTCATTTGATTCATCATGCTCTAGATCCATGGCATTCTCAATTAATTTACCAGATTGCTCATTCTTGTCAATCTCAGGGGCTTCTGAATTTTCCAGCTGGTCATTTGAAGATACAGGCCTAGATGTAGAATCAATTTCATTATCCTTGACTTCATTTCCATCATCTGAACCCTTCTCTAATTGAGATATCATATTCTCTAATACACCAAAAACACTATTAACTGCCACTTGGGTGGAATCATCCATCCCTGTTAAGGCATCCAAAGCTTGAGAAACATTGAACTTGGGGGAGTTTGAATCTGAATGTGGCTTTGCTTGATCTGGTAGAAGCTGTGAACTTTTGTTGTCCCTCTTTTCATTATCATTATTTTCCTTTTCTATGGGTTGAGCCTCAGAAGATGAAGCAGATGGTGAAACTCCTTCTCCTGCTGTAGGGTGCGATGTCATCTTGGTCTGGTCATGTACTGATTCATCTTCATTATTGGTATTGTTGTCCTCTTTTGTGTCCACTTGAACTATTTTTTGTTCTTTGTGCTCCTCAACAATTGCTTCACCACCCTTTTCTATGGGTTGAGCCTCAGATGATGAAGCAGATGGTGACACTGCTTCTCCTGCTGTATTGTGTGATGTCATCTTGGTCTGGTCATGTACTGATTCATCTTCATTGTTAGTACTTTTGTCCTCTTTTGTGTCCGCTTGAGCTATTTTTTGTTCTTTGTGCTCCGCAACAATTGCTTCACCATCATCGGGTGCCTTTTCATCATGGTTGGAACTGTTAGGCTTTTTGATTGTTTCTAAGCCCTTCTCAATACTGTCAAGATTTGGAGGACCTTTTTCCCTGGAGAAATCGTCTTTATCAGTTTTTTCTGAATCACCAGTTTCATTCATGATAGTACTAGAAATATCTTCCCCATGACTATTCATTAACTGAGAGTGCCCTGAATTGACAGGTTTTTGAGATCTCTCTGATTGATGAGACTCTGATCCTACTCCTTCAGAAAGCTTTTCAATGCCCGATTGATTGTTGATATAACTGTCTAATACATCATCAGCCATTTTCATCTGATCAGAAGAATGATGGTGCTGAGAAAAATCTTCTGTATTTGATGTTTCCTTCACATTCTCTTGGATCTTTGACTTTAGTCCAGCTGACATATCAGCAATCCTAGCACCCAGAAGTTCATTGATTTTCAGGTTTGTGCCTTGAGCATGCAAAATTCCAGATACAGCTGTTGTAAGCTTTTCACGAACATCATCAGGCACAGCATCTTGCAGAGCTTTCCTAAGTGTCTCTCCTTTACCTACAGCTGTCAAAACCTGAAAGCAATACCAGACAACATCATAGTTCACAACTGTGCAAAATGTGCTATAACTATCTAAGGATATGATTTTATAATAAGCAATGACTTAAATTTGTAAACAATATTTTCTCACAACAATGAGAAGCAAAAACAAAAACCCTACCAAAATTTGCTGTGCTGACAAAACTGCAGGGCCAAAATCTCATTTAAAGACGACATGCAACATGAATTTTCTATATGATGTTACATGATTGACGCTGCCACAAAGTTCCCAATGATCTCTCTTTTCCCATTTATTTTTTGCGTATCTACTTTTATTCGGAAGGATTACATGAACATATATCCCGCCAGAGGAACAAAAAAACATTAATTTACATAATAAATTATACAATAAGTTCACATAGAAATTGGTAGAAAGCTTACTAATGTAGCATATCTATTTCAAAGTTTCTCCCAAATATAAAATGAATGATATGATTCATGCTTAGCTTAAAGAATTCCATGCACACTTCAATTGCAAAAGGCACAGCCAAGCAGTATATTGTGATATAAGATATGGTGCTATATGAAAATATTGACAACTTTTCAGCATTACCTTCTTCTTCTTTTCTTCAGTAAGAGTACCAGGCATGGTTGTATCAAGCATATTCATAACCACTTCAGCTGTCTGAAGCACTTGACCTCTTTCACCATCTTTTGCACTTACTTCGTCGTCCTTGATCAACTCTGTATCAACAGAATTAATCTGCTTCACAGCACCATTTTCCACTTCCTGTGTTCCCGTGTCCTCAACTTCTAGTTTTCTGGATTTTGATCTTAAAGAAGTGTCATTTTCCTCAAGTATATCATTTGTAGGTTCTGCAGAATATCCATTTGAATCTCTTGATTGAGTAACATCCAACAGCTTTGAAACTCTGACGTCTTTGGAGGATGCTCTGCCTTCTAGAAGAGCCATACCTATTGAAGGATTGAAGGTGATATCTACATCTTTAAGAAGAGGATGGCGACCCTTCAGAATTCCAAGCTCCACTGATGTCAGCCACTGCATGTGAAGCATGCATGCTTGTCAGAATACCATAACTTGAATCAACCCTAACGGAGCTTCCAGAGAGAATTAGAAGGAAAAGAAAATACCAGTGTGTAACAGGATAGATAGAACCACACAAAATATCAGATTTATAACTGATATAAAATATCCCCTGTTTTTAAAAATCTGGGTTGATATAGGTCAGACAACCAACAGACTCAACATTCTGTTTCAAGCTGGCATTACTCCTCCTCCTCAATACAATGTCCCAGGAAAACAGTAATTCAAGGAACATAATTAATGGTAAAGTTATTAACTTAATTATCACCCAGGTCAAGCTTCATTAGGAGGATTTCTGCGCTTGGTCTTCACAGCCTTTTTAACTCAATAGATTTCAGGGTACAATCTACCATGTTTCCTTTCGTAGTTAGCTTCCACACAAGATAACTACTCTCCTTATCCGTAACGTTAAAAAAAAATTAAAAAAATTGTCTAACTAATTTCAAAAGATCGACAAATACATGTCGTAAAGGAATTTAATCCCCTTTTTTTATTTCAGTTCTGAAAAATTCAGTCCATTGATAACCCAATGATGAACTCAGACTTAATTACTTAAGTTGAGAAAGTATCAGAAAAATAATTGTATGCCTCATTTTTCAAGGGTTTAAAACCTTTCAATTTGTTATACAAATATTTTACCTGAACCTAAAAGTTAGACAGGTTTCTACTATAGACAACTTCCCACTAAGTCAACTGACCTAGTTATCACTTGTCAGCGTATTATTAAGAGCTTCCATTATAAAAAAAAGATGTCCGACTAAATGAGGTGGATTAACAATTAATTACCTCGATTGTGAGTTGCTGGCACCAAGGGATTGTAGAATTACCACCGTAGATGCCACTAGAAGGCAAAGAAGCACACAGAAGCAGGCTAGTAAATGGGTTCTCTGCAATTGAACTCCTTGGAATAGAAAAGAGTGGTGCTGAACCATCATTATTCTGATATTTGACAGAGCAAAAACTAGTTAAACAGTTCCTTTCAAGATTTCAGTACGGATGGGGGTTGTCTTGGTGGTTAGATGATCAAAATTAATATCCATAGAATAAAACTAGTGAATACACAAGAGCATCATGGACAGAATTAAATGTTATAGGGGGGTGAATACTTTTTTTTTGGGCTAACTAAATTCAAGCACCAACTATATAGTCATACTTCTTCAAGTAGAAATTGTTGCAAGTGTAAGTTTGTTGATTAAATGACCATTCTGAGTTTTATTTTTATATGTTGAATGTACGTACAACTCTCCTATTTATAATACAGGATAATAACAGGAAAAAAAAAAAAAACTGAAAATATCCTAAAAATAAGAGAATTCATAGTACATAATAAAAAAATCAAATCATCTTAAAAAATATGAAAACAATCCCTATTATTTGGGATTTCAACACTCATAATGTCTTGCAAACAAGATCATCAAAGCTTTGTAGAGAAAGTCCCTTAGTGAAGATATCTACTGTTTGTTTTTTTGTGAGAACATATGTCATGCAATAATTCCATCCTCTACATTTTCTTTGATAAAATGTCTGTTCACTTCAATATGTTTTGCCCCGTCATGTTAAACTGAATTAAGAGCAATATTAATGGCGGCTTTATTATCACAATATACTATGAAAGTGACAGTGGTTTTAATATGGAATTCTGCTAAAAGTTTTTTTAGCCACAACCCTTCACATATGCCTTGAGCAACTGCTCTAAATTCTATTTTTGCATTGCTTCTAGCTATTACATTTTGTTTTTTATTCCTCCAAGTTACTAAGTTTCCCATACAAAAGTGTAGTATCCCGTAATAGATCTTCTATCTTCAATAGAGCCAGTCCAATTTGCAACTGTAAAGACTTCAATATTTCAACCATCACATTTCTTAAAGAATAGTCTTTTCCCTTAGAGAATTTTTCAAATACCTAAGTAACTTATATACTGCGTCTAGGTGAGTCTCTGTAGGTGAATGCATATATTGACTGACGATACTAACTGCAAATGCAATATCAAGTATTGTACGTGACAAGTAAATTAGTTTCCCGACTAGTCTTCGGTGTCTATCTTTGTCAACTTGTTTTCCGTCATTTTTCATCTTCCTCCCAGCTTCGATAGGAATCTCACTTAGTTTGCTTCCAAGCATGCCATTTTCAGTTAAAAAATCAAGGACATATTTTCGTTGGAAAACACTAATACCATTCTTGGATCTAGCTACTTCTATCCCTAAAAAATAGTTCACTTGTCCTAGGTCTCTTTGATACGAACCGGATCCCCTCCCGAAGTCGGCCCGACACGCGCCGAGAGCCGTGCCGAGAGAAGGGCCTCAAGAGGGTGCGAAATGCCATGCAACATCAAAAACAAGCATGCAAGCACCATGGAAAAGGAAGAGAAGAGTGCAAGTGTCAATTTCAGAAATTGGAGCTGCGCCGCGGCATAGAAATTGGGCGCCGCGGCGAGGAGGTTTCTGCATTGAAGGGGGAAATTGACACTCATGCGCGCCGCGGCATGGATTTGGTGCGCCGCGGCGAGGGAGTTTCTGTTTTGGTGGAGCGCTGGAAATTGGATGCGTGCCGCGGCGGGGGTTTTCTGTGCCGCGGCGAGAGACGTTCTGTTTTAGTCCGAATAAATGGAAAACATTGTGCGCCGCGGCATGTAAATTTGTGCGCCGCGGCACAGTACTAAATTGCATGTTTTTGTAACCATTGGATCCAAACCAATGGCCAGGATTTCTTCTAGGGTTTTTAGCTTTCATTTATGTCTTTAAATACTTGTAGCAGCTGCCATTTTTAGGGCATTCAACAATTTTAATCAAAACATGATTTTGAAGTGATTTCAAAATTGAGAGAGCACAAATGCTTCTCTTGTTCTATCAAGAAACTTATCAAAGGAACTAGCAACCCTTTGTGGCGTTTCGCCTCATCTCGGCTCGTGGTGCGTATATCCAAGGGTGGAGGTGAGTTCCTTGCTACCATAGTCGAGCGTTCTTCGTAGAATCTGCGTGCTAAGATTGGTGTCGGGTTTCCGTCCGTATTTCTTGTGGTTGCCAAGCCGCGTGATTTGGAGGTCATAGGAGTCGTGGCGCGTGGTGCAGCTCAATGGATGATAGCACTCCCTGCTATCAAGCACATCAGGGGTTCGAAACCTGGTGTGAACAACCTTCCCTAAGGCGGGCCGGCAAAGCCGGAGGACCCGTACGTGGGAGAGCTGGTTGGGGGGAGCGGTCTGCAGGCCTGGCGTGAGTAGAGGCACTGTTGCCTGCGCCTGCCACGGGTCACCGACCGAGGTGGTGGTAGTGTGTAGGAGGTGGTGTCGGCGCGCCAAAAGAGCATCCTTTTTATGATGCGAACCCGGTGTGTGACCCCCGTACCACCACTACCCAAGGATAACCCCGTCGCAGGGTTTTTATACCAAGGTGGAGCACGAGAACCATCACCACGAGCAGCCCGCAACAGTGCTGCAGCACGTCACCCCCAACCCATCTCCGAGCCACTAAGTACATGACCCTGAGCCAATCGCTGAAACTCAGAACCATGCCCATGGGTAACTCAGCAGGTTGTTTACCCCAAGGTTCGAACCCTTGAAGTACTTGATATCACTCCGTTTACCCCAAGGTTCGAACCCTTGAAGTACTTGATATCACTCCCTGATATCATCCATTGAGCTGCAGGGTCATGTACTTAGTGGCTCGGAGATGGGTTGGGGGTGACGTGCTGCAGCACTGTTGCGGGCTGCTCGTGGTGATGGTTCTCGTGCTCCACCTTGGTATAAAAACCCTGCGACGGGGTTATCCTTGGGTAGTGGTGGTACGGGGGTCACACACCGGGTTCGCATCACTCTTACTTCAAACTTAGTGGCTAAAGCTCTCTTAAGTCTTTGCATTTCTACTAAGTTCTCTCCTGTGAAAATTATATCATCAACGTACACAATCAAGATTGTTTTCAACCTTTCTTTAAAATGTTAAACAAACATAGTGTGATTTGACTGTCTCTGTTGGTATTATTGACTTTTAATTACTTTTGCAAATCTGTTAAACTACGCTCTGGGTGATTGTTTAAGCCTATAGAGAGATTTTCTTAATTTATAAGCCATATTCTCCTCCCCCTGTTTACAAAATCCTGGAGGTAGTGTCATAAAAATTTTCTTGTTTAATTTGCCATTGAGGAATGCTTAGTCAATTGACTCATAGACAACAAATTATATGATAAGTTTGGGACATGAAAGACAGATTCAAGGATTATAGATTTAGAAAGTTTGATACTCCCTTTTCCTGCCCCAAGCGAGAGAGTATCATCTACCATTTTTACTTAAAAATTTCCAACACAAGGTAAGCATGTTGACAAAAGGTGATAGCATCAGTCATATGATCTGACACCCCAGAGTCAATTATCCAAGGAGTCTTAATCTGTGAGGTAGTATTTAAAGTAGTAGTAAAATTACCTTTATGGGGCTAAAGAACCAGAGGAAACGTATATGGATGACTGACCCAAAGTTTAAAAATTAGAGAATAATTTGTAAAGTTGTTCAATTTGTTCCGAATTAAAGATGCCATTGGAAGTAGATTTTTCTGTCTGATGATCTACGGTAGCTTGATAACCACGATTTCTATTATTCTGCCTTGGTTTCCAATCAATGGATTTTCCATGAACCTCCCATCAAGTATCTTTTGTGTCCAATTTTTTTGCAGTGTTCACACCACGAACATCGTCTATTTTGGTTCTGAGGCCCACGGTGTGTTGGAATACTATCATTAAAGAACTGTGTTCCAGACCCACTAGGAAAAAATTTGTACATAGGCCCATTCACCCCATTGTAAGAGGATTGCAAACTCGGCCCATTTGTGCCTCCAGGAAATACCGGCTCACCAGGCCCACGGTTAGATAACATTAGGGTAAACCTAGTTCCTTCTTCATTCGGCGCACCCAACATAATAGACCGGCGCCGTTCTTCTCGTCTGACTTCGGCGAAGACTTCTCTAGTGGAGGACAATGGTCGCCGGCCAAGCAATCGCCCCCTAATGTCATCCAAGTTCCTATTCAGCCTTGCTAGGAACTCAAATACGCTCTCTGTCTCCATTTTTTTCTTATATTTCACACTATCTGTAAAGCATATCCACTCCTCGCAACTCAGGTCCAATTCTTTCCATAAATTTAACATTTTTATATAATATTTGATTGCTTCTTTATTACCTTACTTTATCTGCCATAATCTTGTTTTAATTTCAAAAATTTGGGAATAATTTTCAAAATCTAAGTAAATTTCTCGGATTGCATTCCACACTTCTTTGGCTATTGGAGGGAATAAATAAGTCTTCGCAATTGAAAGAATCATCGACTGCACAAGTAAGGCGATGACCATTTGAGTTTTCTGATCTCCATTTTTGAAGGTTGGCAGGGCTAGTTGACGGTGGCTCTTTTATCTCACCGGTTAAGTATCTCAATTTTCCTTTACCATCTATAATTAATTTGATAGACTGTGTCCATTCTCTATAATTCTCGCCGTTGAGTTTTTCAATGGCAAGATGGATTGACGTATTATCGAGTCCTCTTGGAACCATGGTTATTTTTCTCCTTTGTTCCTCTGTTCGTGTGATCAAAGGGACCAGAGTTAACATTGTTGTTGATTTCGGCCATTAAGACCAAATTTTGAATAAAGGAATTAGCTCTAATACCATATTAATTAAATGACTATATTGAGTTTTATCTCTATATGTTAAATGTATGTACAACTCTCCTATTTATAATACAAGATAATAACAGAAAAATAAAGAAAAATAGAAAATATCCCTAAAAATCAGGGAATTCACACTGTGTAACTAAAAAAATCAAATCATCTTAAAAAAATAAGAAAACAATCCCTATAATTCGAGATTTCAACAAAGTTGAACTCATAATTCATAGCCGTGCTCATCAAGAGTTCATATGCATGTAGTATTCGTAATAGTTAGCAAACTGAGCAAAATGTGAGTGAGTGAATGAGTTAAGGAGTATACTATGTCAATGTACGCATGGGTGTGTGTGAGAGAGAGAGAGAATAAGATAAATTTTATGCATTTATATGTAGCATAAAATTTCAGTAATTTTATGACACAACAGCAAAGAAATTGGTGCATGTGCATGGTGGGATATGTTTGCAAGTACCAATGTGAAAAACACTAAGTACAGGTGCTCAAGTTAGATGCACTGAATGCTACGTACCTGGATGAAAAGAACAGGAATCTTCACGTTGCGCACCACACCTACTGTGCTGGATTTAGAATAGAAGTCTTCGATGGTTTTAAATCCATAAGATACCATGGAGATTGCATTTTCAAAATCACGAACAGATTTTGCTGAAAGAGCCTTTTCAACATCAAAACCTTTTGCTCTTCCTAGAAATAATTCCTATAAAATTAAAAAGTAGATGGTTGACACAATTAAACGTACACCACTTCAAGTATTCTGCAACTAAGAAGTAAACTTCCACCTTATTAGATCTCAGAATATCTATCAATCCATCAATTAGCTTCTGACCAATAGCCGTGTAATGAGGAGAGAACCTTGTAGCCTCCTCTAAGTCAAATGGATTGTCTATGCAGGTAACTGCTGTCAGAGGAGTTCTCTCTCCAACTTCTGCCAGGTACTTCGTCAGCATGTTTGCACCAAAACCCCAGCCAACAGCCATCAGTGTAGTCCATGGCCTTTCCTTGTTGATGAACTGTATAGATGTGGAGATATCATCGCTGTCAGCAGCTGTAAATAACCTACATAAATTGCAGTAGTTAAGAAGTCCCAAATCAAATGTTTTTCCCCAAATAAAAAGTCAAATGCTACCCAAATAAATTAGTTTCCAGTTCAAACATTGCCATGGATCAGTAATATAATTTTGCATAGAAGAGGGAACATGCCAATCAAAGTTCACGTAGGACCTAGAATGGATCTGACCTCATTATCAACCAGATTGAATGCTCTGCAACCACAGCCAAAGCCCAGCAACTAAAAATCATGTTGACCATCAATATTTCAAAAACAGGTAGTTTGTGGTTTCCAATCCCGTTATTCCAAAAGAAGAAAAGAAAAATCAGAAGCCACACAATTTTCTTCTACACGCTGCATTCTACCACAATATTGTTCAACAATAAAAGTAATCCCTAATCTAACTTAACGAGTATCTAACTACACCACACTCCCATACAATTAACCTCTTCCAACAAAGCCTGTGAATCTAATTAAAGCATTTTTTTTTAAACACACCAAGAGCACTTTTCAATTTATTGCAGTAAAATTCAAAACAAAGACAAAGATAAAAAAAAAAAAAAAAAATGGAGAAACAATACACCACTTCTGCTTCTAAACCCAAACAATGGCCATACACATAAATTGGCAAACTCTCTCCAGAAAACAACTGTTGAAAAACAACTGAAGGGGTTATACTTATAACCCAAACAAATGAATATTTTCCTTCTCACCTCATAAGAAATCTTCTCACGAAAGCATTAAAATGCTTGTAGAAGAACCAAAAGCAGACAACCCTACTTCTGGAGCTAGATTTCATAGAGAAATCCATTGAAGGGGTTGGCGATTGAGCCTTGACTAAAAAAACCAGCAACAAAAGGCCAAATTAAAGGAAAAATACACTCCAACCAGCAAACCAAACACTAACCGAATGTGAAATCTAACAACAAAATAAAACAAACACTAAGACAAGACGCCCAAAAATTGAGGGCTACAAACCTTATTTTATGGTGTGGTGAGTCATCATCCTTATCGGCACCATCAGACTTATCAATCTTTCCAACAATCAACAAACAACAAGAAAGTAACAAATCCACTTGACACTTAGAGAAAGCTCAATTTCAGAGTAATCAAATTCTTTCACAGATTGTGATGTGAACACGGCAAAAGTTGAGGAAACCATCAGTGGATAAGAAAGGGAAAAAGAATCGGCAGGTTGGAATTGCAAGGGTTGCGACCATGGAAGGGTGAGAGGTAAACAAAACAATTTGAACATTAAATTAACTAAAAAAAGTATAAGAAGATAATACTAAAGTCAGTTAGGCTTTATATTAATCTTGTACACGTGTAGCACTGTTAGTGGTAACTGTGTAGATATTTGTAGATAATGCTTAGAGTGCTCTACTATAAAGTTGCTATAAAATATGTAGTTGTATAGTTCTGTCTCAGACTCGATGATGCCTCATATTATGGGGAAGAATAAAACATTTTCTAAAATGTGGTTTTCGCTTGAGAAATATTATGCTTCAACTTCAAAGGATAGGGTTATGGAGTTAAAATTGCACTTGCAATCTCTCAAGAAGGGAGGAATGTCAATTATTGACTTTGTCTTGCGTGTTAAATGCATAAGTGATCAGTTGATGGCTGCTGGAGAACCTGTTAGTGATAAGGATGTTATTGTGTGTATTTTTGGAGGTGTTGGTTCAGATTTTAATCATTATGTTGCATCTATGAATATGAATTCCACTGTTAATGCTACTAAGTTAACTACTAAGGAGGTGTTCAGCAACCTGCTCTCTTATGAGCATATGCTAGAAGAACAGGCAAAGAGTACTGAGCTGCATGTCATGCAAGCAACCTTTGTAAAAATGCAAGGCACCAAGGATTTTGCTTCTCGAAATGTGTCCAATGGTACTAGCTCAAGCACTCAAGGGTTCCAGTTTGATGTTCATTAGTTTCTTAATGATACATCAGGTGGTAAAGGACATGGTAATAATAAGGGGCAAAAGCGTAATGTGCAATGTCAAATTTGTTTGAAACAAGGCCATGCTACTCAGAATTGCTTTAAGCTTCGTGATTTGTTAACCGGTGTTGGAAGAGGTGGGAATCAAGGTTGGTCTAGTTTTCAATAGTCTCAGCCTCAGCCTCAGTTTAGAACAACAATGTTTGCTACCAGTTTGCCACCAGGGTCCTCAGCTCCATCACCATACTCTTTTCCACCTCCCTATCCTTACTCCAATTTCTATGCAGGTGAACCTTTTCCTAGACCACCTGGTTTACAGTCTCACTTTGGTTGGATTCTGGACTCAAGAGCCTCTCATCATATCACTCTTGTCTCTAGTCAATTTCCTGATCCTTCTTCTATGCCTCCGTCTGGTGGAGTTCAAATAGGTAATGGTTCTTATTTACCCATTTCTCATAGAGGTTCTTCTCAACTTGTTTTTCCTTCTTGTGTGCTGCATCTTAAGGAACTTTTACACATTCCTAATATTTCTTGCAATCTTCTAACTGTTCATAAATTGTGCATTGATAACAATGCTTTTGTGGAATTTCATCCTTATGTTTTCTTTGTCAAGGATCAACTCACGAAGAGTGTTCTTTTGCAAGGTCAATCTCACAATGGTCTTTACAAGATCAGTAATGAGCATGTGCCTTCCAACCTTCCTCTTGCAGCTTGTGCCTTTTCTGCTGATGTCTCTCTTTGGCATTCCAGAATAGGGCATCCAGCTTATCCAATTGTTCATAAAGTTTTACATTCTGCTAGTATTAAACCTTCTAGTACTAATAATGTGTTTTGCACTTCATGTGCTATGTTCACTGTTCCACCAGTTTCTTGTACTTTACCTACTTCTGTTATTGTTCCTCACTTTACCAATCCTGCTTCTATTTTGTGTCCTACTTCCTCTCCTACTGTGTCAGATGTGCCTCGAGGTGCTTCTTCCTGTCCTAGCTTAGTTTTACCTTCTCTTATATCTTCCAGTTCCCGTTCTGTCTGTTCTGTACCTATTGCCTCTGATCAAGGTCCTTTTTCTCTTCCTGTATTATCTTCTGTTGGTGTTTCTACAAATGTTCATCCTATGCAGACTCGTTCTAAAAGTGGCATAGTCAAACCAAAGTTGCATCTTGTTTCTGTTGTTTCCTTGCCTTCAACTCCTACATCTTTCAAACAAGCTGTTCTTGATCTTGAGTGACAAAAGTCTATGAAATTGGAATATGATGCTTTAATACATAATGGAACATGGGTTTTGGTTCCTCCATCTCCTGATCAGGAGGTTATTGGTTGTACTTGGGTGTATAGGGTGAAGGAGAAGCAAGATGGTACTCTTGATAAAAAGAAGTCTCGTTTAGTGGCTCAAGGATTTAATCAAACTTATGGTGTGGATTATTTTGATACTTTTGGCCCAATTGTTAAACCAGTTACTGTTAGGACTGTTGTACACTTGGCTTTTTGCAATGATTGGTCTTTGAAACAATTGAATGTTAATAATGCATTTTAAATGGTGAACTTGGAGAACATGTTTACATGCAACAACCTAAAGATTTTGTTGATTCTCAACACCCTCATTATGTGTGTAAGTTGGTTAAAGCTCTCTACAGTTTGAAACAGGCCCCACGGGCCTGGTTTCATAAACTTAGTTCTTATCTACTATCATGGGGTTTTGACAATTCTAAGGCTGTTTCTTCTTTGTTTGTCTTTAAACAAGGTGGTGTTGTGATCTACATTTTGGTCTATGTAGATGATATCATCATTACTGGAAATGGCTCTTCTAAGTTAAAAGGTTTTATTCATCAGCTTCATGGAACTTTTGCTCTCAAAGACTTGGGTAATCTGCAATTTTTTCTTGGTTTGGAGGTATGTAGGAAATCTGATGTACTTCATTTATGTCAGGCAAAGTATGTTCACAGGTTGTCTAGTTCCAAGCCTGCTTTGACTCCTATGGTGTCAGGGGGAATATTATCCAAGTCTGATGGTGAAGTTCTAGCAGATCCTTCATCTTATAGAAGTCTCATTGGGGGCTTTGCAGTATTGCACAATTACCAGGCCAGACATAGCTTTTGCTGTGAATAATTTGTGTCAATTTTTGCAAAGTCCTACAACACAACATTGGGTGGCTGCTAAAAGGTTGTTAAGATATTTGAAGGGAAGTCAGACCTATAGAATAACGCTGCATAAGAGTACTCACGTGGAGCTCACAGTGTTTTCAGATGCAGATTGGGCATCATGCCCGGACGATAGACGAAGTACTGGGGCTTTCTGTGTGCTTCTAGGGAACAGCCCTATATCATGGAAGTCTAGTAAACAACGTGTAGTTTTTAGAAGTAGTGCAGAGTCTTAGTTTCGTGCAGTTGCTCAAGCTACTGCAGAAGTTTTGTGGTTAAAGTCCTTGCTGAAAGAATTGGAAGTGTCTCTCAAAGGAGTTCCTGTGATACTGTGTGATAATGTGTCAGCGAAATATATAGCAGAGAATCCTGTGCAACATCAGCGTACAAAACATATTGAAATTGATTTACATTTTGTTAGAGAACAAATTGCAGATTCACAGTTGCAAGTGAAACATGTTTCCACGCATGATCAGGTGGCTGATGTTATGACAAAACCATTAGCGACTAAACCATTAGCTTCTACACAGTTTGGAGCTCTCAGAAGCAAACTTAGCGTCTTGCCCAGACCCTCCGTTTGAGGGGGAATACTAAAGTCAGTTAGGCTTTATATTAGTCTTATCCACGTGTAGCACTGTTAGTGGCAACTGTGTAGATATTTGTAGATAATGCCTAGAGTGCTCTGCTGTAACGTTGCTATAAATTATGTACTGTATACACAGATTATTAATTGAAGTAAATATCCATTTCAGAACTTTCATGTTTCGTTTCTAGATAAAAAGAAGAAGAAGAAGAAGAAGAAGAAGAGAGAACCAAAAAGTAGAAAGGCCTTCTGCTATCGTAAATAACGGAGACTACTCTTACAATCAATGCAATGCTCGACTCAATTCTAAATGTTTTCGAAAAAGACCTGCTGCTTAATGAAAACTTCGACTAGAAGAAAGGGAAGAAACCAGTAGTAAAACTGTATTGTATTGTACATACCTTGCAGTGGTAAGAGGCGAACCAGCACAACCTCTAGGGTTCATAACAACAGGAAAGCATCCCCTCTTAAGAGCTTCGCACACAAAAGACCTCACATTCCAATCCAAGCTTCCCTGAGCTGAACCAGGAACCAACAGCAATGTCGTATCCAATCCGTGCTCTTCTCTGAGATCCAAATTCGCCGGCCAATCCAACGATATTACTCCACCATCATCTGTACTCACACACTCTCTCTGATACTCCAATTTCTCAACCAAATAATCATTTACGCCATTTCTGATCAGAATTCTCCCACTATTGAGCCTCACATAATGCTTATCCTCTTTCACAAGCTTTTCGTTAACGTCCTCCAACAATTCAGTCCCTTCGAAGGATATAGAAGGACAGCGAAGTAACACGAACCGGTTAAACGGCGTCGGACTGGTAAACATAATCCACTCTCCGACATCGGATACGTCAGAAACTTTACCAGAACTCAATCGAGATACAAACAGGGCAACACCGGATACCAAACCAAGAGTTGGAGCGATGAATTCAAGTGAATTTGCTGAGGGAAATTGAGAGACCAAGCTGTGGAATAGATTTGGATCAAAGGGGCCTAACTGGTTTTTGATTAGGAATTTACGGTTCAGTTTGGATCTACGACGACGGTGGACTCTGAACTGGCGGATTTGAAGAGGGTTTTTGGGGAAGAAAAAGCGATCGTCAGGTTTCACGTTGAAGAGTCGGATATTGGGTTGGGTGTAGTTGTATGAGCAAAGGCTCATATCGGTGGATATGGATTTTAGAGTGAGAGAGCGTTGATTGAAATTCAATGATAATTTGTTCAATCTCTGTTTGTTTTGGGTTTGGTTTTGAGTAGGGGAAGACAGGGGAAAGAGCGCGAAGGTCTGGAAAGGGTGGATGACTATGAAGTCAGGCGGTGGAAATTATTGTCTCACGGTGGGACCTACAGTGGGGACCGACCTCTAAGTTTACGGTTGGGATTTTACCGGGATTCAATACCTAACGATTGAGCCCTGAACGGTCCTCGTTCTTCACTAATTTCTCTTTTTTTTAGGAATGTTAAATTAAGTTGTTTTCGGGCACCGAGTGAAGGGGAGAAATTTTAGGTAATTATGGATCACTCTCCGGAAAAAAAAAAAAAAATTATGTTGTTTTCTACTTGACATCTCAATTAATTAAATTAAATTTAAAAGATAAGAGACGTTTAAGTAATATTTAAGGTGTCAATTGTATCGTGTTAGCTGTGTCTATGTCGTATTCTTTTTATGTTATTCGTGTCGGAACTGAGTTCGTTTCATATTATTTGTATCGAGTTTTCGTGTCAGTTAACACAGAAAAAAAATAAAATTTACTCAAATTTTTTTCTTGTTACTTATTTATAATAGTAAAAACTAACAAAACTTTTAAGAATATAAAAAAATTATTAATTAATTCTTAAAAAAAAAATTGTATCATGCTGTATTTAATTTTTGTTTTCGAGTCGCATAAAAAATTATCACCCCCATATTCAATCCATTTAATAACAAAATTTAATGGCACGATGATTAATGCATAATCATATGACAAAAATCATTCTTCTTTTTTTATTTTTAGAAGATATTTAATTCTTAATATATGTTATTTTGTGATTTATTTAAGGCATGTTTGATAATGATTTTGATTTATTATTTTAAAATTATTTTATGATTTTATGATTTTTGATTCTTTTATTAAAATAATCATAAATTTGTTTGATAATAATTTCTATTTAATGATTTTCAAGAAGAAAAAAATCAAAAATTACCTCAAAGTTCTATGGTAATGATTTCTCTTTTTTGATTTTTTTTTTTCAAAAAAAATTAAAAATAAAGAAAATTTTTAGTTATTTTTTATAAATTTAAAGTTTTTAATAATTTTATTCTAATATTAAATTATAAAAAAATTATAAGATTTTATTTACTTTTTAGAAATTTTTTTGGTCAAAAATCTAAAATCTGAAATCTGATTGAAAAATTTTATTTTTACAAATTTTTGAATCACCACATATTTTAGTAGTGATTCTTTAAAAATATAAAAATTAAAATAAAAAATCGTTACCAAATATATTTGATTAAAAAATTATTTAAAAAAAATTAAAAATTAAAATCATTATCAAACAAGACCTAAATAATTTGACAATAGGACTTACATTTTTCACTTCTTTTTTTTTTTTTAAGAATACATTTTTCACTTTTTAATTCATAAATTTGAATCAAACTAAAGCATTATTTAATCTTAAAAAAATATTTATTCTTCTTTCTTTTTAAGTAGAAGTTTTATTTTTTTATTTTTTTGCCTTTTTACTTAGGCATGCTTTATGAAAGCAATTTATTTATTTATTTATTTGCTAAAACAAGTAAGGAATTCTTCGGTCTCAATAATCTTTATTGAGGTTTCAATAAAAAAAAAATTTATTGAAGTTCACCAATAATAATAAAAATCTTTACTGAAGTCTAACAAAAAAAATAAAATAATCTTTATCGAAGAATTTTTGGGTAGCTTCAATAAAGATTATTAGCATAATAAATTTAATATTTTTAGAAACACTTGGGTGATAAATTATTAAGTAAAATTTTAAATTGTTATAGTTGTTTTTTATTTAAAAATATCAAATATCATCCTCTAATTATAAATGAATTTATATTCGTAGAATTTTAATAATTTTAACTATTTTGTCTTTATTTTACTTTCTTTACATTATTTATTTATTTAAATTACTTAAAATAATTTTTTTAAAATTTTTAAATTTAAATTTATATGAAATAATGTTAAGAGTATTAATTTTATTATTATATATTTTAAGGATATTAATTTTTGTAATTTTTTTTTCTTTCTTTCCAGAAAGTGAGAAATTTACGCATATCTATTAATCCATTGTAATGAAGTGGTTTACGAAAAAATAAACCCGAGGAATTGAGCTTCCTTCTTGGCTTTTCGAAATCAATAAAACACGTATTACGAGTTTACCACCTCGAGCATATTTGATATAACGTATTAAGATAGATTATATATAATTATATTTTATTAAAATATATATAATTATATTATAATTAATGTGTATAACATTTGTTGATATAATTTAGTTGGATAAAATTATTTATAAATATTTTAATGAAATAATTTATATTCAAAACAGTTTTTTATTATAAAATTTATTTATATATATATTTTTACATTTTTAAAAATAAAAAAAATATTTTTAATTTAATATGAAATAAAAAGTTAATACACATATTTTTATAATTAAAAATTTACATAAATTAAAATAAATGTCTAATACGATTTAAACTTAAATCTTTTGGGAGTACAATTTACATAATCATACTATTTTTATACTATATTATATGGTCTAAATTTACAGTTAAATTATAACCATATAAAAACTATATAGTTGGATTGTTAATATTATCTAATAAACATGATGTAATTTTATTCATAGGCGGCTAGATTGATTTATTTTCAATTTCATTATTTTTCGTTCTGCGTGAGTAACAAAAATTATTATATCTGAGTTTGGAATGTAAATAACATGTCTAATATGTTTGTAATTAAATTATTAAACTAAATATATAGAATTAAAATATTATTTTTAAGATTAATTTTATTATATACAAATTAATATATTATTATAAGTTTTAAATTAACTAAAAATATATGATCATTTTTTATGTTTTTGTTGGAAATCACGGAAAGATGACTTTTCCAACAATGAAATAAAATGATATATTATAGGAAATTGAAAATTTTAAAGCAAAAATACTAATATTAGAAATAATTTAAAATTTTGCATTATAATTTAATACTCTAATTTTTTTAAAAATACAAAGATTGTTCTAACATTAATATGTTTTGCTATATAAATAGGATTATTCAAGTTATATACGTTGAATTGTATGACTTAGTCACTTTTTATATATGGAGTTTTATTTTTAATCCTTTTAATATATAATCAGTTTTTTTACGACATAAATGAATATATGTTTTATTAGTATTGTAAGAAAATGAATATATTTTTTTTTACTAAATACTTTAATATAAAATCAATTAAATAACTAAATAATTATATATTTATAGGTTCTCAAATAATTTCGGTCTCCCTAATAATTAAGTAGCACATGCATAACCATGCATACTCTACCCAAAACGATAAACAGGAAAAAATAGTCATATAAAACTAGAAAATCTAGATCATACCTGAACTATTCCAAATTGTTTTATTTGTTATGAGAATCCAATGCCCAATAAGAAGAGATTTGTCAATATTGTATATTACAAATTTTTTCCTAAGACATGTATATATTACACTATTGATTATACATCAAAAATAACCGGAGTCCTCACAAGCTAAGACAATGAGTTAGAGACCAAGAGCAATTATTACTTGTTTCTCGACCAAGCACGTGATGATTCATGCTCAATTAACATAAAAACGATGCAATAATAAGAGGTATAAAATTACTAATTTATCTCATGTATTAATTAGACCAAACTACTGTATCAGTATAACCCAAGACCTATCAATAATTATTGGTAGGGCTCACATGCCTAAAACAGAACAATCTTACAATGATCTTGAGTCTTGACTCTTGACCACCTGATTTTCTTAAGCACATGCTCAGGAGTACTTTTGTTTTGGGAGCATTGAATTTAGATAGAAAAGACAAGTGCATATTGTGAAACCATCTCTCTCCACTTATAATTCCTCTTACTTAAGAGACAACAATTTTCGTTTAATTTCAATATTATTTATTTCCTGCAAATTATGAGATTGTGTCTCCAATATCCATTAACGAACCTTAATTAGTTTAATTGCTTCATTGTTTTTCGACAATAAATGGACTTATCTGAAGAAGAAGAAGAAGAAGAAAAAAAACAAAAAGAATCTTGAAACATTTTTCTTTTATGATCATTATCCATAAAGCATTATATAATTTGGTTATTCCGATCTTATCATCATTGCTTTAATAATTTTTGTTTTATTTGTGAACATATAAAGGCAATCAAACTGTGTATTAGACCACACTAATTAATATTTATAAGAATTAGACTCTTATAAGAAGACAAGTTTACGTTCGGCGTCTAAACGAATAATTGAATTATTATCCACCCGTTAGTCCAGTATATAGAAATATTATTAGTCTTTTAGTACTTTTAAGATGAAAAAGATGTTGGGGTTGGAAGATGTTGAATACATATAATTAATTAATCTTATTTTTGTTGTTAGAAGTTATTCGTCATTAATTTTTTTTTAAGTTTAAGTTGTTAGAAAAATTATCAACTATATTTTTGTATATTTATTAAAACTAAGAAAAACATGTAAATTGTAAAACAAAAAAAAAATGATATCAGATATATCACCATGCATGATTCAAATTAGGTATATAAAATTCAATGGGGAGAAGTGAGAAATGTTAAAAACGATTTTTGTGGTCGATAAACTGAAATTATTGTGGCTAAAATATTATGTAGACATGTTCTGATTGTGACCATGTGCTGCTTACATGCAATAGTTCACCTAGCCATTATACGATGAGGTCGCCGTGTGGACGACGGGAAAAGTTTGTTAATAATTATAATTATTTTATATCAATTTTTGTTAAAATTAAATAATAATAGTTAGTTATGAGCAGATATCAGTTTTTTCATGATTTAACGACGCTTTTATTTTTAACATTTATTCAAAAATATATTTAATTTTTAAAAAAGTTAAAATGTCAGCATAATACTTATTCTATTACATTATTTAAAAAATTAACATTAATTTTTATTATTTAGCTATTTTGCACATGTTTTTAAGTAAAGTACAAAATATATATGTAAAAATAGACAAAATTTGATCTAAGTGTTCAAAATGTTGCATGTTCTAATATTAAAAGTGTTTATTTTAATATAATTATACGTATAAAAAATATATAATATTAATATATCTTTAATTTTGATTAACCATAATTTTGATATTGCAATAATTATTCTTGCCTCATGCATAATTAATTACAATTATTTAAAAAAAATTATGAAACTTTTATGAATAATCACAATTTTAATTATTTATTGTTAAAATGTTCATCTAAAGCCTCTTATCAATATTTTTTCACGTATATATAAATCCTGAGTTTCTACAAGCAGGATTATTTATTTTATTTTATTTTTTATTAAAATGTGCGCAATATAGTTGATAGCTATGATGATATATATTTTTTATGCAAAAAAAAAAAAAGAAGTTAAATTGCATTTCATTTCGAAATAAAATAAAGTATAAAATATGAATAATATTTATTTTTAAAAGTTAAAAACAAAATGAATAGACATTGTTAACTGTTCAAGTATAACTTATTAAGACCAAATAAACAGCTACACTATCGATGTAATAAAACTCAAACAACAGTAAAAAAATCAAAATGATTTCAAAATGACGCTAAACATCTTAAGTTTTTCAGTTAAAACCTCATAAGACTATCTAAAAAAATAATAGTAGTTATCCCTCGCAAACACTTTCACTCAAACCGAAAAACCTTCAAAATACTTACTATCGAATGAAATCCAGAACACACAAATGTGCACAATAGAACTCACAAAAGCGCACAATAAAAGGCACAAAAATTGTACAAAGGTGCTACACATATGGTACACTCTAAAGCTAAAAGACCCAACCAATATCAGCCTTAAAAAAAGTCAAAGAAACACATTATTAAGCTGATTAAATCTAAAAAGCCAAATCAAACTGCACAAAAATTATAAACATCACCGGACAACATTGTTGGAGATCTACAAAACAACCACTACAGGTCTACACGACAACGTTATTGGTACAAACATTGCCAAATCAAATAGCCACCACCACTAACAAATCAGGTGACCATCACCAAATCAGACAGACAGTAACAAGAGCTTACTAGACCAGAGTTGATAGCCACCACCACCAGAGCAAACGCTTACAAACCATAACAAACTAGAGTCGACAGCCACCACACTAGAGCACATTAGAGAAACCTGACTGCATGGAAAACCCCATACACCTAGACGATGGCAACCAGCAAAGCTGAAAGCAGAACACCGTGCGACCATCATGCGACAAGCCAAGCTAGAGCATAACACCATGCGACTAGCCAAGCACACCTACTACATCAATAGTGCACCAAAAATGAGAAAATTTGAGAGAAAATTACCAAATCATTAGCCCACAAACATCAACAATCGACAGGGACTACCAAATGGGGCATTCGTTCCCCTATTGCCATCGAAGAACACAAAAAGCTTAAAAAACCTTAGAGAGAAGGTTGAGAAAATTTGAAAAAGAAAAAGAGATAAAATTTGTGTTTTATAGATTTTTACTTGAACATGATTTGATCTTAAGCTTACGACCTTCTTTGAACATGATCTGTTCTATAGGATCGTACCTCTATTTCCTTGAGTTCTAAGTAGACAAGTATGATGAGAAATAATCTCTATTAATTGAAATACACGCGCGCATATATATATATATATAATCTAAAAAGTGCATTATCTTTTATTTCTTAAATTTTATAAGACCTTTTTGATAAAGAAAAAAAAAAGTACACCATTAGCAAAAAAGAAAAAGAAAAAGCACACGTGTCCTGATCATAATAATTGAGAATCGGAAACTTATAGCTTGAAGAGGTTAAATAAAACATATAAATTAGCACATAGTATTAAATGGTAAAATTATGGTGTTAATAAAAGTTATTTTTTATTATTATAAATATGTAAATGAAAAATGACCTATTTTTATTATTTGAACATCTATTTAAATTATGGATTATAAAAAATTACATTTAAATATTTTTGTATTTTATTTTAAAAAAACATCAATTTTAGTTACATGTTTAAAGCTTTTAATTATTGAATAAAATATTATCAAATATCATTAAGGAAAAGGAAAGAAAAGTTGTTAGAGCTAAACTAGCTAAGAAGGTTAATAATTTATACATTATGATGTTAATAACTTATACATTATAATTTATTATATTGGTAAAAACAAATTAAAAAATGAAATAAATTTTTTAGGCTTACAACATATTTATTAATGAGTAAAAAATGAGAGAAAAATTGTGTTGAAGAATCAAAATATTATTTTAATTTTGATATAAATGCATCTTACTTAAAACTAAGTTTTTTATATATTAAAATTTATTATATCATTAGCCCAAAGTAATTAAAAAAAAAAAACATTTCTAATATGTTCAATTGAAAGAAAAAAAAAAACATATGTTTTTTTTTTTTTTTATAACATAATAAATAAATGTTTTTTAGTGTTAAAAGAAAATAAACACATGTTTTTTTCACTAAAAGAGTTAAAAATAAAATTAGTTGAATAATTAAGTTATTTATGCATCAATGATAAAAATATGTTTTTTTTTTTTTATTAAAATAGGACCCAATTGGTTTGTTTAACTAGCTACTAGTGGTCACTTTGCTTGTTTCGGCTTTCATTTTTTTATTATATATATATAATTTAAATGTACGTTTTTATAAAATTTTATATGCAACTTTTTTTTTTAAATGTATATTTTTTAGTTCTAAAAATAAAATCAAAATCTACATTTTCATAAAATTACATGTGCAACTAAAAAAGTTCACTTTACTAAAATTATGGAAGTAAAATATTTCATTTGTTTTCTACGGATGTGGGATCGTGAGTGCGTCATGTCTTAATTAGATGAATGAATTAATGGCTGATATTTAACACCGATTGGTCGAGATTCTGGTTGGAGAATAGGAGAGTCCGCAGCTTGTTCTTTTAATTTTGATAACTCTAATTTATTAATTTATTAATGTATTATTAACTTTTATTCATAAATACTTACTTATTTATTTGAGAATATTTATACATTATAATCATTTATACAATATTTGTGAAATTTGTAGATTTAAGTAAACTCTTTGATAATAAATCCAAAATTATCATGAAATTTATTAGAAAGAATTATATTTTGATATCTACTCATTAAATTTTCATTACCATTTACAGTAGATAAAAAAAACAACAAAAAATGTATAATTCAACTTTACTGCAGCTTTGTCTTCTTTTTTTTTTTTATAACCACTTTTTCTGTTTGATATTTGCAATTTTTTTTTTTTTTTTTAAGATTCTAAAATCTCTTTTTTTTTTTTTATTAATAAAGATAAAATACACTCATATATTTAGGTGGAATTCGAATTTAAATTCTTGATAGGAGATTAAAGTTTTACCACATGAACTATAAGATATTCTCAAAATTAATTTTTGATAACCACTTTTTCTGTTTGACATTTGCAATTTTTTCATTAGTTCTTTTGTAACTTTTTCTTCTATTCTTGTTCTCCGTAGTGTTTACATTTTTTTACAATTTGGGTAGAGTTTATATGCGCAAGTTGGTTTAAATTCGTGGCTATAATGGTGAGAGCTGCAAGCATTAATCCCATGGGGCCAATGGAAAACATAAGTAGGGGTAAAAATGTCAAAAATTAAAATTAACTTATAAGATGCGTGGCAGGGGTTGTTTTATTTCGTGGATTTATTATCACTCTAAATAAATAAATTATAGTTCGATTCAAATGAATTTAACGAGCCACTTTTCACAAATAAAAGGTCTATATTTCACGAGCATGCATGTAGTAATTGCTTAATTAATTGGTAAATAAATGAAATCTCATGGGTTATGGACATCAATGCCACATTTTTGGCTAAAATTAAACATTTTTCATTTATGTGCTATTTTTTGGGTTATGAAAAATTATATGGAATATTTATGAAAACAAGGCATGAGTGAAAAATATATGGGAAAAAAAAAACCCTAAAAATTAGTCAGTTTTTTTTTGCAATTTTTACAAATCTCATATATAGTAGCTATCCCTCCACAAATACACCAATTGTTCAACATGCTTTGAAAATTAAAAATATTACTTCCATTGATATGTGTGAATGCGAATATATATAAGAGAATGATCTCAATATATAATCTTAGTGGTATGAAAATAAAACTCATTTATCCCTATTTCAAGGCATAAATTTCAAACAATAAATATAATTTGATTTTAAAAACTATTTCCATCCTTATAACTTCTTCCATTTATGTGTTAATTGCGTATTGCAGGATTTATTATCAGAAAAACATAAAGAAAATTACGGTAACTTTTTTTTTTTTTTGTCTCCATTAAGATAAAACGTACTAACGGAATCGATGTAATTTGGTAACGTAATGAGTCCTTGTATGTTACATCCTACTTAAGTTAGATGCTATATTTATAGCTACGGTTTGCATATAAATTATTTTATTTACTTTAATTTTTACTTAATAATATAAATATAAAATTAATTTTTTTATACTTTTAAATCAATTATAAAAGTAAAATAATATTTAAAATTTTTATTGGATTTGGTATATTGGTATCATTATTCTTTCATGTTTAGTTAAAAGAGTAACTAATATTAATAGTTTAAGACATATGAATAATTTTGTCCAAAAAAATATTAAACATGATTTGGACTTATATATACAAAGAGATATAGATTAAATTATTAAAAATAATTTCAACTTTAAAATTTATTTGTACAAAATTGTATAATTTTCCTAATAAACATGAAAAATAAAAATATGTATAGGGAATATTGCTGGTTTGATTCAAAAGAATCATCATTTGGAGTGCAAATAAGAAGCTATGTTCGGTAACTTTTTAATTTTGAATAAAATAGTACTTTAGTAATATAGTTTCAATATTGAGCGTTTTAATTTCACTCCTAATATATATATATATATATATATATATATATATATATATATATATATATATATATATATATATATATATATATATATATATATATATATATATATATATATAATTTAAATGTACGTTTTTATAAAATTTTATATGCAACTTTTTTTTTTTAAATGTATATTTTTTAGTTCTAAAAATAAAATCAAAATTTACATTTTTATAAAATTATATGTGCAACTTAAAAAGTTCACTTCACTGAAATTATGGAAGTAAAATATTTCATTTGTTTTCTACGGACGTGGGATCGTGAGTGCTTCATGTCTTAATTAGATGAATGAATTAATGGCTGATATTTAACACCGATTGGTCGAGATTCTGGTTGGAGAATAGGAGAGTCCGCAGCTTCTTCTTTTAGTTTTGATAACTCTAATTTATTAATTTATTAATGTATTATTAATTTTTATTTATAAATACTTACTTATTTATTTAAAAATATTTGCACATTATAATCATTTATACAATATTTATAAAATTTGTAGATTTAAGTAAATTCTTTGATAATAAATCCAAAATAATCATGAAATTTATTAGAAAGAATTATATTTTGATGTCTACTCATTAAATTTTCATTGCCCTTTATAGTAGATAAAAAAAACAACAAAAAATGTATAATCCAACTTTACTGCAGCTTTGTCACAGCATTGCTGCAACAACATTACACCAGGAAAACAACGTAAAAAACAGGAACTAATTTGAAAATAAATAACAAGAACTAATTTGGACTATCAACAAAAGGACAATATTAGATACTTACTAACTCATATTTTTAAGGGCAATTTTGGGACTTAACAGAAGAAACTTAACCCAAATTAAGCATAGGGTTTAATACACAAAACAGAGGCTGATTTACGAGACAGATTCGACACACCAGAGGTAGAAAATACACAGCAGAGGTAGAGAGAAAATCTAGGCAGATTTGGTAGTAGAGAAAGGAGAACGTAGAACAGAGCATCAAAGGGGATCTGGAAGAAGACCACTTATATGACTGATTTGTAAGGATTTTTATTAAAAAGAGAGCAAGAAAGAGACAAAGAATCATAATCCAATTGTTTAGGGTTGATTTAAGGGACCCATTTATTTATTTATTTTTTCATTATTATTTGATTCTTCTCAATTCCCCAAAACTATATGAATATAATTTTGAACAAGTATAAATTGATGTTTAATTTCATAAATATGATTGACTAATTTTATTACAGTTAGAGTTGTGGATGTACAAGTGTATGTAGACTTTGTGCTTCAATTTTAGAAACTTGTGTTTTGCTTGACAATGTGTGCTAGTTATTCAATGCTTAATTGATTGATTTATTCTTATTAATCAACAACTAATAGAATAGTAAACTGAAATTAATTCTGAAAATATTAATTTAAGTTGGATGAAGCTAGAATAATATTAGAAATTAATATAGGAATATATAATTATCTCACATAACCTAAGAAAATTTGTGCATGAAATATTGTTATTAGATTCAGTTGTGCATAAGAATATGTTTCATTGAATCATAGAATATATAAACATTGCAGATTCGGAAGCATCCTTTGTAATTTTCGTAATTCTAGTTATTGGTGTACTTTGCTACAGCAACGCAGTTTGTCTACATCACTTATCACATTTGCAATCCTAACTGATTTATCCACTTGTAATTCTTAATATCTTTCTCGTTGAACTTTGTTTTAGTATCTTTACTCTTTTCTTCTCGTGCTAGTTATTTTATTTTATTTATTTTATTTTGATATACAAAAATACCAAATATTGATTTTAATAGTTAATTTTTATGATACTTTTTAGTATTATAATATTCGTAGAAATGATCTTTTCTATCATTATATTATTTATTTGATATACGTATACTTACGTAAAATTTTATACACTTTTTTGACCAACAAATTTTAAATTGATTGAATTCCTAAAATCATCGACAACAAATTAGAAACAATTAAGAAATTGAGATTACTTAAATAAATTTAGCAAATTGAATAAGATAGTGGTTTTAAGACCTTAGAAAAGGCTTTTGCACATGGCAGTCGCTTTCAGCACTAGAATAAAATCAGTCAAAATCTGTGCCTTCAACAGAATTTTTATTACATTCTACTGTATACCACCAACTTTTTAGTTGTGTTATAATTATACAAAGGTTGGAGGAACAACCTAAGTCACTAATCATTCCATTGTTGACAAAGTTACGGTTAATTTTTTTTTTTTTAACCATGAATTTACTGATAATTTTCTTTCTTTTATATTGTGTATTTTTTAAAAGAAAGTGCTACTTTTTATTTTCAATTGAAGAAAATTCCAACACCTCCCATTTAATATATACGGTGGATAGTTAGTTACCAAAATATTTTTTTTTATCGAATCAAATTCAATGAAAGAGATAAATCCAATAAATACATTTTTCTTAATTAACAAAGGAAGATATAATAACAAAACAAAGTGCATATTTTTATAAATAAAATACTAAATGACAAATAATTAGTAACTCAACTGAAACATTACTTAAAATAAATTGACTAACTGGGCCGTTGAATTTCAATAAAAAAAAAAAAAAAAAATTGACCCAATTAAAAATTAGAACTATTTTTGTCCATCAATCAGAGTTCATTATGTAGAAACTTATTTTTGATAATATAAATTTTTTGAAATACTTGGTTTTTAAATTTATTTTTTAAATACTTGAGTTTTTAAATATTAAAATTACAATTTTTAAAGATAATAAATATTGTTGTTAGAACAATTAAAAACTTAAATCACAAGTTAAAATAAGTTTAACAATCTAGCAGTATAATTAGCCAAAAATAAAAGACACAAATTCATGTATTTTTTTTTTTGGCGAAGAAAAAAAAAAAACTAGCCTTGAGTGAGTGAAGTTATTGCTTTTTATTTCCAAGTTTATTGACTATTAAAAAGATGTTATTGTGAGTTAGCACCAATTTATAGTTGAAAAATCTTTGTACACATTTAAATATGTTTTATCTTCTTGAATTTATATCATCGTATATATAACTCAATTGATATATACAAGTAGGTATATACAAATTGATATATGAATCCCTCAAAAATGTACTGTATTATCTAGAGAGAGAAAAAGAAAAGCAATGTGTAATATTTAGAATAGTGTTATATGTATTAAGTTGTAATATGTATCAAATGATATGTTAATTATTAATTTGATATAAAGTTAGAGGTATAAGATGAAAAAAGTGATTGTAAGACTCCCTAACTAACAAGAGATTAATTAAATTATATTATGTGAATTGATGCATGTATTAAGGTGTAAAAAAAATCATTTTTGTTACGTTTACATGTTGAAGGCTAAAAAACCTACAAGCATAAACTGAAAAACTGAAAATTACACAAATACCAAAAGCATACAAAATTTGTTGGAAGAGCTACGACCGCAGAAGATGTAATGTTACCAAATAGAGACAAAGGCACGCAAAACTATTTAATTTGAATAATTAAAGTATTTTTTTTAATTATGAAAAAGTAATATCATAATAATAAATGAATAAATTTTAATTATTTTTTATTTTTATCAATTTTATAATCTATGATAATTTATAAAATTTATATATTAAAAAATATGAGAAAAAATAAAAATAAAATGAAAAAGTTGGACATTTGTTCTTGTAACATCATTTTTTCTAAGCAAAAGACAACTGCTAATTAAAGTATTTATTTTAGATGGTAAGTAAATGCAGAACTTAAAAGCAAGTAGACTCTAATGCTATTTTGTAAAAACAAATATACTCCAAACTTAAAAGCAAGTAGACTCTAATGCTATTTTGTAAAAACAAATATACTCCAAAAATTCTTCATTCATTTTTAAGATAAATAAAAAATTTGTACTCACCACTCTAACTGCCCACCCACGATTAAATTGGATTTGCATCTAGTAACCGTATGGTAGTAAAGCCTCTTTTCTATCCCCCCAAAAGTTCAAGTATGATAAGTAATTTATTTTATTTAATTTTTTATATTATAAGTAATATTATTTAATTTTTTAATCTTAAAAGAATAAATTAATTAAAAACAAAATTTATAATTTTAATAATTTTTTAATTAAAGATTATTTTTAAGAAGTTAATTAATAATAAATTATATTATTTTAATATTAAAATATTAATTTTAAAAAATAATATTTTTATTAAAAAATTATTAACATATATTTTATTATTAATTGATTTATTTTTTTAAAATTAAAAAAATAAATAATATAACTTATAATTTAAAAATTAAATAATATAATCGCATGAACTTCTATTACTCACGTCACAATGGACCAACAAATTATTTTAAAACTATTTTCCTCTTTTACCATTAATACCCCTGCATTCGTGTATATGTATACATGGAGCTTCCTCCTACTTTCCAAACCCCCCCACCCCCAAAAAAGCAAACAACTCTCCAGCACTCCCTCTGAAACTCTCAGTCTAGAGACAAGTCCTTTTGCAAAAGTCCATTAGACAGCCATGGCCAAAGGAGGAAAGCTACAGAAGCTTAAATCAGTTTTGAAGAAATGGAACTCCTTCAGCAAGCAAGGTCGTCCGAGTATGAACTCCGTTGCAAGCGCAGACGACGAGTCGTCCGCCATTTCTGGAGACCTCTACCCTGTCTACGTCGGAAAGTCCAGACGGCGTTACCTGGTGAACTCTGAAGTCATTGACCACCCTCTGTTCAGAGAGCTTGCGGAGAGGTCAGGGGACTCAAACGACGACACCATCAATATTTCGTGCGAGGTCGTTTTGTTCGAACACTTGCTTTGGATGCTTGAAAATGCAGAGGATCAACCTGAGTCATTGGACGAGCTCGTTGAGTTCTATGCTTGTTGACATCAAATCTTAGTATATAATCATTGGAATAACTACAAGAAGGGTAAAATTATCTGAAGTGCTCTTTACTCATCAGATCGAGAATCACCCACACAGTATAAAGCTTTGAATAATGGTTAGCAGAGTTTAATTTATAGGATTAAAATGTCTGAGATCAAATTGTGGAGAGAAAGAGAGGAGGGGATTTCTGATCTTGAATTTTTGATCAAGAGCTTATTTGAGTGAAACTTACGGTGAAGATCGATTTACCCCATTTACCATCTTGACTAATCTATCTTAATTGGCTATTTGCCCAGGTGGGGAATTCGTGGGTGAATAAATGTATTCATTTAAAAATTTATTACTAAATCAATGATACTTAATTTTATATTAATATGTATAAAAAATATATGTTTATTTTATATGTTAAATAATATATATTTATTTATATTATAAAAATATAAATATGTATTTTTTAAAATTAAAAATAAAATTTTATAAATGAAAAAAAGATTATATTACATAATTAATTTTCTTTATTTTGCGTTTTTGGTCGGTTGAATTTACATGCAAAGTTAAAAACGTGATAAAAGTACGAAGTAAATGATCCATCTCATATTTTAGGTGCTACCCACCTTACCAAAAAAAAAAAAAAAACTTTAGGTGCCACCCATAGTTGTAATGCAAATTGACCCGATGTTTATTTTTATGCAATAAAAATATACTTTTTAAAATATTTTGTGGATGTATTTATAACATAAAGTTAAATACTAAGATTATATTTAATTGACACTAATAAAAATTATAATATTAATTATTTATGTTATTATTGTGTTTAGTTTGATTGCTAATCTGTAATGTATTACTGCGTCAGCAGTAATTCTCATTCATTCTAACACTTCTCAAGAATATATTGTAATATCCCTATTTTCTTAACACATTTATATTTTTATTTATGATTTTTTCCTCATTTTATCTTATTTATATATAAAAAATTATTTTTTAATTTTACTTCATTTATAATTTTATAAATTTTATTTTAATATCATTATTTATTTTGATTATTTTGCTAAAAAAATATTATAATAATAATAATATTTTTTTATTGAATTTAATTTTTATTACTATTCTTAATCTTATTATATTTTCATATTTCAAACCATGATCTAAAAAGCAAGACATGAGAATTGGACTTATAAAGATAAGTCAAAAATGATAAATGCACCAAATTTTTTTTTTATGTTGACGATGTTATGCTTAATCCCACTATCGATGACAAAAGCTGAACGATTTGTTAGCCTTAGCCATTGGATTTCTTGATTTCTACTATGGAGTCCTTGAGTTGTAAATAGAATGCTAAAAGTTATTTTTCTCATAGCAAGGAACTTTTTTTTTTTTTTTTTTTTTAAAAGGAGCCTTTAGAGCTCACACACCCGTGGTGGGATTCGAACTTGGGTTCCTAGTGGGGGAAGGGGAGGGGGAGGGGGAGTCTTACCACTGGACCACAACTTACTAAAATGCTAAGTAGAGAGTAATGAGAAAGTTATAGTTTTTTAGATGCAACTTTAAGCCAGCATAATTTCATTTGATATCAAAACTTTTGTCCAGCTAACATTTAACATTTAAATAATAAAAAACCAATGAACATTTAGAGAGAGAGAAAAAACATTTGCCAGCTCTAAAATGGACAAATTTTTTTCTTTCGTCTATGAATTAAAGAGTGTGAGAAATTATATAAAATAATATTACTAAAATTTATAAAAAAAAATAATAATAACACTTGATAATATTAAATAAAGTTAAATTAGATGAATTTTACATTAAATACGTTTTATTTTTTAAAAAAAAAAAAAAAGGCCACCAACATTAATTATCAGTAAAAATATTCATGCCAACAACATAGTAAACAAGAAAAAAGCGAAAGAAGTATGAAAAGATGAGGATAATTTAATTGCGCCTTAAATAAAGTTGTTATTAAAAAAAATGTTATTGAATAACAGCAGTAACACTAAATTATAAATTAATAAAAATAATTTTTTTGCTATGAATAATAAATTAATAAAAAAAATTGTTTCGATTTCACTGCAGTTTATTTGCTATTGGCAATTCTTTTTAAGAATATTGGATAACCTTTTATTTTTTAATAAATATTTATTAATATATTTTTTTTGTGATGGATGGCTAACAAAGCATCCACAAATTATACTATATTTTCAAAAAAAATTTTTTGAATCGTAAAATATATTCTTAAAACTGCTTTCAAATGATTTTTTTTTTTAATTTTTATTTAATTTTGTGTATAAATTAAATAAATAATAGAAAGCATCGTACTTTATTTATTATTTTTTTAAAATGGTATTGTAAAGTTTGAAAATGGAAAACTGCTCCTTTCTTTTCCAATAGTAGACAGAAGTCAGGGGATATAGACTATGTAAAAAGCCAAAATGTGTTCAATAATTAAGCCAGATCAGGACAAATTAAGCTAATGTTCTTCTTTTGATAGAATTTTTATTTATTTTTTACAGTTGTTAAACATGTACCAACTTCAGATGCCATTCGACTTAAATTAAGAACGTTTACACACAATCAATGCTTGGTATATATGCAATTTTGGATTTAGCTAGAATAATGTTTGTTACACTTAATTTTGTTTTTATTTGAATTTAAAAGTGCAAACAAAACATGTCTATACATGGTGATAGAGCGGTGTGATTATTAATTAATACAAACTTTTAATTCACTTTTTCAAGCTACTGTTCTTAAATTTGATTTCCGCTGGAATGAGACAGGTGTTAACCAGACAATCGCTTTAATTAAAAAAAAAAAAGTATATCATTGATCACTTTATTTCCCGAAAGGAAAATACATGTAATAAATAATAATTTTTATAAGTAATCATAATATTAATTAAATTTTTTAATAAATAAATATCTTATATTATTTATATATTATATAAAATTTATAAAATATATCACACAATGTAATATATTTATTAATTAAAAAACGCTACATCAATTTAAAATAAACTGCAACTTGTAATAAATAACATTAAGTATATACAAATTATCTACTTAATACAATTTACTAAGAGACAGCGGTAAAGTCATCAAATTAGCAAAAGAAAATTGCAAGTCTAAACTTTTGATTAAAAATGAATTAGTTGGTAGAAGTAAAGAATTAATTAATATTAATCACATAAAGTCATAAATGATATATAGTACGTAATGATTAGGTTGTTAGAGATGCTTTTGCACAATATACTCTCCCTCACACAGACTCTGCTTTTCATTTTTTAAAAGCTTTGATGGTTGGTTTAGCCAAAAGGATCGAGCATGCTTTATCACATATCTATAGGAAGTGAGGTTCAATACATGCATTTAGGACAACATGTAACGCGTTTACAATAAGATGACAACAATATTTGCCAACCCATAAAGCTCTGAAACCTCCATAACAAAGCTGATTTACAGACTGACAAATTATAATTAGGCGTTGGATTTTTTTTTTATTATCTTTATTTACTTAAAGAGGATTGAGTAGCACCAACTCCAACTCCAACTCTTTTGTGTGCTTTGTACTTTATGCGTTTAATATTTTGTCAAGAGTTGTCAGTATGTCTCATATTTGTACTAATCTTGGATAACAACTATGACTTTAACTCCAACTGAAGGAAGCATGAAAACGCACAATGAGGTAGAATGAAACACGTTTATTTGTGAAAATTGGATCTTTCCAAATCAAATTGGAGACCAATTGTGTCTTTTGTGAACTGAAGGAACTTTTGTTCCATAAAAAATAGAAAAAAGTGTAATGGTGAATTAACTTTTACAAATTAAATATATTTATTCATTTTTTTTAAATTAATGTATATTAATTATATAATTATTACAAATGTAAAAAAAATAGTTATTATAGGAAAAAATTTGTCAGTTTAATCACTTTATTTTTTGAGACATTTTTTTTTTCAAACTTCCACTAACCTCTCTAAAGTTTAATTCTACCTAATTAAGTTTTTCTATTAAAAAAATGATTCAAAAAAATCAAAATTGTCAAGAAATGACAAAGTATACACATTTGATAATGGTTAGATGAAGTGCACCAATTTAATAAAAAATGACTAATACTTTTAATTTATAAAAATAAAATAACTAAAATATTAAGTTATCCTAAAAAAATAATGGGTGAGATAAATTATTATTATTATGGAGTATATATATGTAAAATTTTCAAATGTAACTTTCGGCAACGGATGGATGAAATTAGAAATTCTACTCTACAGAGTAATATAACTAACTACGCCCAAAGCCCAAAGTTCCAAACAGTGAAACAGCCTATATACTTTTCAAAGGCCTATTTTATATTTAAGAAGTTTGACTCAAATCTACTGTTCTACTAGCTAGCATTTTCATATTCCCAAAAGTACCCCTAACCATAGATATATTTCTTCGTTACTGAGCAAAGACTAAAACAACCGCGGCTGTGGCATTATTGATATTTACCACCTCATGAAGGTGATTTTTTTTTTTTAAATCAGAATGAAGGTGAATTTCACAATAGAAGATTTCAACTCCAAAAACCACAGAGCACAAAAAAAATTAATAATAATAATAATAATCACATTCACGTAGAACTGCACGTACCCACAATCATAAAATCTATTTCTTCTTCTGCTTCTTACCTAAAAATCCAACATTTATATTCCTAAATTCCCTCTTTCCCTCCAAGAACTCAATAAAAGCAACCCAAGAAATAAAACTATAAATAAAAAATGTGGTTTTTGATAAAACTGATGCTTCTTGCAACAGCAGTTCAAATTCTTGCAGTTATGGCCATCTCAAGTAGTCACCAATCCAACTTGATCCCACCGGACCAGTCTCAACTTGAGAATTGGGTCTCACACAATTACGTTAAACCCCATCTTTATCACAACTACTCAAAAAGCAAAGAAAATGTCACCCATTTAAAGTTTGATTTTGATCGTCAACTTGTAGCGGCAGAATACGCCGTTAAGATCATTAAAGTGAGAAAAGACGGCACTGGAGATTTCAAGACAGTAACGGACGCCGTTAACAGCATTCCATCGGGTAACAAAAGGCGGTTCATTGTTTGGATTGGTAGTGGTGAGTACCGTGAAAAGATTACCGTAGAAAAGTCAAAGCCGTTCTTGACATTTTATGGAGAAAGAGATGAAATGCCGTCTATAACGTTTAACGGAACGGCATCGGAGTATGGAACGGTGAATAGTGCCACGGTGGCTGTGGAGTCGGATTATTTTGTGGCTGTTAATATTGCTTTCGTGGTACGTCCTCTATTGAGTATCTAAGATGCGTTACTTTAATTTGTGTATTTTTTTTTTTATTAACTGATAAATAAGTAATTAATGGAAAATAAAACAAATAAGGCAAAATTAAGAGGAGAATAACTGCCAAATAAATATTAAGAGGCCCCCTCATAAAAACGTTATGGCGTCCTCTTTAAAAAGCTAGATTCACAGAGTCTACGATTATAATGATGGGCCTAAGTTGTTTAAGTCAGCTACTCTACATGGTTTGATTCTGACTATGTTGAATTTACTTTGCACATACGGCCAAGAGCTAGTCAAATTTAGTTCCGTATTGAGGGGAAAAAAAATCTAAATAGAATGAAAATAGTGATATGGGCTACACAACAATTAATTATAAAAAATAAAAGAATGTTTATTACAGCGCAAGTTCTTTAATTATATCAAAAAATAATAATTTAATTAATTTATTATTTTTTGTAGTAGTTTATTTTTTTTATTGTCATTTTTTCATAATAAAATGACTCAATTATTATAAAAAAATAACAATTGGATTAAATTGTACTAACTAAATAATTACTAAATTGGTACATAGTTACAACAAAATGTGTAGTTTACGTTCAAATTAATGACAAGGTGATAATACACTATTAGTAAATTGATTAACACCTAGAAATTGTTTTAGAATATTTTCCTGATAACTTTCGATAAAAATTAATAATGTAATTAGAATTCGGCACCAATGCCTGATGGGAAGAGAGAAGGGGCACAAGCAGTAGCAATGAGGATATCAGGAGACAAGGCAGCCTTTCACAAATGCAAGTTCATAGGATTTCAAGACACTTTATGTGATGACAAGGGTAGACATTTCTTCAACAACTGTTACATTCAAGGCACTGTTGATTTCATATTTGGAAATGGAAAATCTCTCTACTTGGTATTTATAATTAGCTATATATCCTGGCCTTAATTAATTGAACCATTTATTTCTAATTATTAAAATATTTGTTATTAATTAATGTTGTGCAGAACACGAAAATAAACACAGTGGCGAAGGGAGTAGGAGTCATAACAGCACAAGCAAGAGAAAATGTGAGAGATGAAAGTGGATTTGCCTTTATACATTGTAACGTTACAGGGATAGGCAATGCCAATACATATCTGGGTCGAGCTTGGAAGGGGAGTCCTAGAGTTGTCTTTGCTTACACCTACATGGGCACCCTTATCAACACTCTTGGCTGGTCTAATGCCATGCACTTCCAACGCGACACGTATTATATCCATCTACTTACTCATTTACTATTTTGTTTTTTATAATTAATTAAAATTGTTAAATGATTTTTGAATATATAGGAGTGTGTATTATGGGGAGTACATGTGTAAAGGACCAGGAGCAAGCACATCTGGGAGGGTAAAGTATGCAAAGATACTCACAGATGAACAAGTGAAACCATTCATGACCATGACTTATATCAATGGCAACAAGTGGCTTCTCCAACCTCCTTTGCTTTGACCTCTTCTTTTTCTCTGCACATCTCCTACTAAAAGATCGAAAACTAATGATTCTATACATCACTACCTTGTACTACTGATATCTCTTTGTCATTATTTAGATGATCATCTCATTTGAGATTGATTAATTTCATTTCTTAATTCCAGAAAAGAAAAAAATGACGATTCGTTTCTTAATTAATAACTATTGTTGTTAGAGAACAGAGACGGAAGCCAACTATTATGATACAAATGATTTTAAAATTTTCTAATAAAGAAGAGATGAGTTCCATATTCCATCGAAACATGTTATATGTAGGTCATACCCCATTTGAGAGAATGAAGACTTTTGGTAAAACATCAAATTATGAGCAGCACAGATAACTAAACTATTAATTTTCTTTTCAAGTAGAAACAATATGGAAAGTCGAAAAAAAATAGAAAGAAAATATCTACGCATATCAACATCCCTACTATATGATCAGCGTACATTTAATTTACTTTCCACATAACGAAATTTCAGCTGCATAAACACATGAAAAGCAATGGCGAGTAAAACAGAGTAATTATAAAGACGATGAATGTGATTGTGATCTTATCTAGTTTACTATACTAACATGTTATATGTTAATGTCCAGAAAGACTTAGAGAAGAACCTAGCTTACCTGAATTGTCATCATTTTGTGCTTTATCCTTGTTCTCAATGCACTTAAGCAAGTACTTAAAGGTCTCAATCTCACATGGAATAGTGAGCCCACCACCAGGATCAAACCCAAACTCCTCCTCGGCCTTCTCGAGCTAAGATAGCTCGTGGGAATGACGAACCTCCGCAGCTCAGCCCCGACATAAACAGCCAAATACCCTTTGGGAACATCATGAGGTGGTTCAGGACTTGCGCAGCCATCTTCACAGGGCGGAGGGTGGTGGGGGCTCGGCGGGGCTGCAGCTCCGGCCAACTTTTTTTACAAAAAAATTAATTTCGTGTATATTTTTAGCATTAAATAAATATTTTATTTGTAATAATATATTGTGTATAATTTTTATGTACATATTTTGGAATATATTAACAATATTTAACAAATACGTGAATAAAAATGATATAAATTGTAAATAAAATGGTTAAATATATATATATTTTTTCATGTATTTGGCAACTATTAGTAATAAAAATAAAATTGTAGCCATATATTATGTAAAAATTCTTCTTAAATGTGATAATCTAAAAAAAAGTTTTGATATTTAACTTTAAACTAAACATTATAAAAAAAAAAAATAAGTACATGATAAACTTCATATTAAAAAAGTTTATGTTTATCATGTTTTATTTCAACCAAAATTTTAACTTGATCTAATATTATATTATTTGACATTTTATTTTAATAATCTTTTAGAATTTATTTAAAAAAAATTTATATAAAAAAATTATTATTTTTATTATTATTGGTCAGTGTTATATTATTTATAAAAATATATTTTTAAATATAATCTCAAGCTTAAAATTCTAAATCGTATTTTACTTTTTATATTTTTATATGTTTATTTTAGTTTTAACAACTATAAATTTTGGTGTATTTAATTGAACTTTTTATTTGCTTAAATTTTTTAGTTAATACATTTATTTTATTCACGAGTAATACTAATAATTATTAACTTATTATATTTTTGTTTAATATTTATTATAAGTTAATTATAATATGTTAACTTTATATTTTTTGAGCTAACTCTATATTTCTATTATAATATGACTTAAAAAATTCAATATTAAATTAAATATAAAAGAAAAAAAAAAAAAAAAAAATCAGCCCCCCTAATTATTTTATTCTGGCTCCGCCCATCTTCATCAGAATCACAATACATAAAACCTGCAAGCCTTCTTTTCATTGTGGGTGAAATTACAGGTATAATTCGAGTAGCAGGAGAACTAGGCTTTGGCCCAAGCGTCACAGTTTGCCATTTTTGGAGCATAATTTCTTTGAGCTTAGCAATTTGTATCATTCCCATCGACTTGATATTCCCATTGTCATCTATCGTGAAAAAAATTAAATCTTTTTTTGTTACAACTTCATGTATATTATAATTTAATATAATCTAATTAACTTTTATTAGTAAAAAATCCTACAATTACTTCTTTATTCTACATCTTTAACTTTATGTCTCGATGCATAATACATCTCAATAGATCTTCCACTACATTTGCAAAATACATCTCAATAAGCTAAAAGTAAATAAACCAACACGCCTAAAAGGTTCAATATTTCGCCCGAGATCCTACTACAATATCCTTGCAGGAACAATATATTTCCGAACAGTAATCTGCAAGCAATTCTGCATTGTAGTCCTGACATTTCTCTTTTTCCCTAACAATTAAGCAGACTAAAGTAGTGATTAATTCTCAAACGCTACAACTATCTCAAGTTTCCAACAAGTCCTTGTCCTGAATGGTCTTCAATTATTGATCCACCAGCCTCCTAATCATTAATTTGTTAATGAAATTTCCAGTAATCTCAATTGATTTGCTAATTAAAAAAATCAAATACAAAAATATGATCGAATTTATGGCTTACGATCCCTCTTTTCCCCCGAATTTTCCTCAAATGATCAATTCCGACCAATCTTTCCTGAAAATTGTTGATAGATTTAAATATAGAAAAGTTTGCAGAAACTTTAAATTAGGTTGGTCTTAGTTTTAAAAAAAAGGATAAACATGTAATTTTAATAATTTTTTAATTAAAATATTATTTTTTAAAATATCACGTCTCAATATCTTCTGCTGAATATGACTGGTAATATAAAATCGGTAGGATCACCCTAACACTCTGCCATTAAGATCTGTGGACTTGAAATAAATAAGCTATTATCATATTAATTAAAAATTTTAATGAGATAAAATTGACAAAAGTTTGAATAAGGTTTAATATATATATATATTTTTAATTATTTATGTATTTTAAATTAATTATATTAATTATCTTTTTAGTATTTATTATCATATTAAATAAAGACTTTAATCAAATAATAATCATATTAATACGAATCCTAATCATATGATGATTATCTAATAAGTACAATAAATATTATGTTACTTTAAAAATTAATTTAAAAGCATAAAAAAATTAATTTTGTATTTATTTTAAATATTTTGTAAAAATTATCTAAAAAATTAAAATAAGTTAAAAAAGAAAAAAAAATTATCTAAAATAACATACCTTAAAAGTTATAATAATAAAAATGATACTTTTATTTGAATTAATAAGATATGAGTTAGTGTTGGATTAATTATTTTGTTGAGAATATTTGGGTAAAATTATTTATTTGGGAGGTAAAGATTAATTAAGTTTTATGCCCACGATATATGAAATGAGTTACAAAAATACTCAAAACGTTTATTTATTTGTAATTTTGCCAATAATATTATAGGTAATGATAAAAATATGTTCGATAACTAATTTTAAATTATTTAATAAAATTATTTTTATTGATAAATAAATGATATATTTTACTTATATGTGATTATAAGTAAACTTATAATTTTTTTTTTTATATTTTTGTAAATTCATAACAATTATATGATTACTCTATAATAGCAATAAATTCATATAATTTTCAAATATAATTTATGTTAAATTTATATAACAATGAATTCGTAATTTATTTTATTCATTTCTCAATAAAAATAATTTTTTAAATAATTTAAAGTTAATTATCAATTGAGTATGTTTTTATCGTTACTCATAACATTATGAGCATAATTGCAATTAAATAAACATTTTGGACATTTTTTGCAACTAAGCTCATACGTTTTGTACATAAAATATAATTAATCTGTTAAATAATTTAATATTAGTTATTAATTTAACATATTTTCATTATTATTCATAATTATAATTATAATAAATAAATATTTTTACGACTATCTTAAATATACAACATAATTAATCCTAAATTACCAGATAAATGTATGGCTATGTGTGCTCATAATTAGTGAGGAGAGTTTTACATTGGCGAAAACCGAAGAGAGTGAAAAGAGAGATCCATTTGTGAGGCTATTAACAGTGAAGGATTAGCTCTCACTACTCCCGTGTGGAGCCACGGCAAAAATAATCGTAATGTGGCAATCGGTATCAAATAAATACAATTTTCTTTTAGGTATTTGTTTAATATTTCCCGAATTCTTTAGAGAGTAATCCTAGATTATATTATTTAATTATTTATAAATAAAATTATGATCGAATATATAAAATAATAAAGAATTTTGAGTTTATTTAGTCCCATAATTTTACTTAATTAACACATTAATCTTGTAATTATTTAAAAAGGTCAATTTAGTCCTATATTTTAATTTCAGGTCAAGTTAGTTTAAATTTTTAAAAATGAAATTTTTTTAAGGGCAAAATTAAATTTCACATTTTTATTTAAAACAAAAAAATAATAACAAAAATTTCACTTTTCTTTACTAATTAACAAATGTTTTAATTGTTTTTTTTAATGAATAATGTTATTTTTTCCTCTTTTTAATGGATTTTGTAGGATTGAAGTTACTTTTTGTATATTTTGACATTTTTAATCACTTATTAGAATTTGAATAATTTTAATAAATGTTTCATATTTTGAGAAATCTTAACAAACTTCTTTTACTCTAAAAAAAAAAAAACCTTATTTTACTTTTAAGTTATTTATTAAATTATCAATTAGATTTTTGTTATTATTATTTTTTTAAATAAAAATGTGAAATCTAATTTTACTCTTAATAAAACATAATTTTTAAAAATTTAGACTAATTTGACCCAAAATTGAAATTATAGGACTAAATAGACCTACCTTATTAATTACTGGTAAGGGTGAACATATATGTGTTGGTTTGAGTTTAAATTAAAATTGGAACCAATCTTATATGATCGGTACTTTAAAAACGAGAACCGAATTGAACTAAAAAAATTAAAAAACTAATCCAACCCGAACTAATTTTTTTGGTTTGGTTTGGGTTGGTTAAAAAAAATTTCTTCCTTTTTTTTCGATAATAAATTTTGTTTATTAAATTTTTTAAAACTCATGTATTATAGATAATTTCTAACATTTTTAATGTTAATTTTATTATAATACCTAAAATTAAAAATATAGATATCGATCACTTATCTAATACCATTATCCATATCAAATACAAAGTGTAAGAAAAATTTAAAATTAAGACAAATAAGCAATAAGGAATAGTAATCACATACATGGCAAAATTTGCTAACTTTCAGATCAAATAATATTGTTCAGTAATGTTGTTCATGAAATCAAAACTCTACCGATAAAAATATGAAAGACGATGTAATTATAAACTATGAAAACAGAAAAATGATTAAAAGGAGTTATTTTAGGGTTCTGAGAGAAAACAAAAAAGTGAAAAAAGAATTCAAAAAGGAGCAAAGGGGCATAACTATGAAGGATAATGTATAAACTGTGAACGACTGAAACAATTTTTTTTTAAATAATAATATAAAATTAAATGGGTTGGTTCGATTTTTTTAAGATTTTAATAAATGAAAATCCAACCAACTCAATATTAATCGATTTTTTATTATAAAGAATCGAACCAACCCAATAAAATTTAAAAACAGATTTTTTTGGGTTGGGTTGGTTCTATGTTTTTTTGTTCACCCCTAATTACAGGACTAATGTATTAATTAAATAAAATTATAGAACTAAATAGACTCAAAATTCAATAATAAATATAAAATTAACTTCAAAAATAAATATAAAATCCAATAATAAATATAAAATTAACTTCAAAATAAATGTTAATCACTATTTATTACATAAGTTTTAATAAAATTATACCTCTATTAAATAGTAATAATTAGTATTTTTCTTCGAGAAATCAATGTGACCTCCGCTTGCCGCCATGCCACTAGCCTCTCTCTTTACAAAAAAAAAAAAAATTACAATATTTTTAATGTTTTTATTTACTTATTTAGGATGCTGACAAAATTACATATAAAGTTATTGAAATTTTTAATCATATTTATAATTGTACTATAAATAATGTCACACGGTAATAAATATGAAAAAAATTTATTAATTTTTAAAGAAATTTTGAAACTTATCATACTATAATATTTGTGAATGCATATATGCATTTGGTATATTTCAATTACTTGTTGGAAAATGACCAAATGCCGAGATTTGGGTCAGTAGATTAACGATTGAATTATGTCCTATCATGGTATTGCTTTGTAATTAAACTTTATTTAATTTTTCAAGATAATGTGATGACATAAAACTACTCTTACTAGATAGTTGGGAGAGGAGATCGGAAAGAAGTTCTAGAAAGAGTCCTCTACAAATAGTGTATGAAGGAACCAATTGTAGTTAAGTGTTGGAACAACTTTATTATAATAAGCTTGCTTGACCCTTCACCTTACCGGACCGTTTAACAATATTTTTCAAACTTCAAGACCAGACAAAACCGTTTTCTCAATAAAATGTACAATTTGAGCCGATTCATATTTATTTTACGATTTGACCGGTTATATCTTGTGACAAGGGATAACAATTTGTGCAGAGGTCATTTCAAATTAGTAGAAATAAACCCAGCTTAAATTCACTTAATTTAAATACGGCCTAAATTTAATTTAGACTGATATTATAAACTATAACATGAAATGTTAAAATTTGGGATGGTACGAATTGGCCCAAAATATCAAAATAATCATAATATTTAAATAAAGTTTTTTTTTCTTGTAACATATTTTATAATAAATTAGCAACTAATTGACATACCATTTAAAGATCCAAAAAAATATAACTTTACAAGATTTAAAAGAAAAGATATACATGATAAATTGACATATTACAAAACAAATTATAAAAGAAAATGTATACATGATAAACTGATATATTATAAAGCAACTCAAGAGAATTTAATTCAAGAAAATAATGGAATTATGTCCCACTTGATCCCACAAAATTCAACTTTTTTTTTTTAAACTCTCAATTATGGTTAAATGGGCTAGCACAAACCGAGCCCAAACCCGAACATAATTTTTTCGTGTTATTTGAGCCAACTTGAATTTGACCAAAATTTGAATCGTTCGTATCATATTTTTTAGGTTCGTTTCTGTTCTTTTATTAGAATTTTAACACGAATTATCACCCCTAATTCTATGGTATGCCCTTGTGGGTAAAATAGTTTACAGTACGTGGATCTCTTCAAACAATTAATGGGTTTTTTTATTAAAAGAAGTCTATAGGCCTTTTCTCTAACGCGGCCTAGAAGTTATGGGCCTATGTAAAGTCTATATATTAGTAATTCTTTTCTAAAAAATATACCATTTGCTTTAAATTTACTGGCACTAGCCGTCAATAATTTAGAATAATTTAGTTCTATAATTTTTAATTAAATTAAATTAATTATATATATATTTTTTTTAATAATATGTAATTTATTTTTAATTTTTTTTAAAATGATTAAATTGTATCTTTTATACTTAAATATATGAGATTAAAATATATTTTTTTATAAATATATAAGACTAAATTAATTCAATTAAAAACTATGAAATTAAAATACTCGTTCCTCCAAATATCACTACCCTTACCGAAATTAAGAAAAAGTGTTGGGGCAGTTGTTGACAAAATCATCCTTTTTCAATTTATTACTCTTTTGAAATATTCAACGACAGCTAGTTACAGAATAACTATTAATTTTATGATCGTGTAACTAATGTGCTTCAACTCCTGGCAATTGGCAATATGGAAACCAAATGAAGAATATTATAAGGGGGCGTTTGATATATAATGCTATTTTTTAACTGATTTTATTTTGTATCTTCATTAAAAAAAAAAAAAAACATATATTCATTATTTTTATATATTAAACACATATTTTTAATTTAATTTTAAATAAAAATAAAAATAAAAAATATTTATATTATAAAATAAACTTTGAGAATATAAAGAAAAAAAATGAAAATATAATTAACACATTTATAAAAATTTGTCAAAAATTATGCTATACACTTAACTTAAATGTGAGGGATTTTCATTGAAGGGATTATCTAAAGGACTTGGGTACTAGATTCAAATAAATTTATATGAGGCATGTGCATTGATAGAGGGTAAATCTAGTTATTTTTAAAACAATATTATTTATCATTCAATGAAAGTGGACCACCCCTTACATGCAAAAAAAAAAAAAAAGTGAATGGAAGGGTTCTGTATAATAATTATCTCATGAATCAACGTCATGTAAAACTTTCTTATTTAAATACTATAAATATTTTTGTGTCTCTTATTTTTAATTGGGAGTTAGAATAAGTTGCTTGAGTCTTTGGTTTTACCTTTACACCATTAACGAGCAAGTTATCAACATCCAAGGGTCTAATTTAGCATCACTTTTCAGTTTCTTTTTCCAGGTGTGATTTGGACGTTTCACCTCGATTCCTTTAACTGTTGCTCAAGAAATCACAGTAGCTAGACTTGTTACTCTTTTCCTTGGTACAGTATCAGACTTTCAGTACAAAGTGAAAGTACAATCAAAGCTCCCAGAATCATTGCAAATCATGTACGTGCATAATTTGTTCCCTTTCAGCATTTCTTTAATGACACTACACCCTCTAAATAACTAAAGTAACAACAATATATATATATTTTTTTATAAAACTGCTTATTTTTTTTTGAAGAAAAAAAAAAAAAAAACTTTTTGAGTGGTTATATTGTTCTAATTAGTATCGTAACATTTTATTCAATGATTTTTTGCCCACCTACTCTGAAGAGAAGGTAAGGTGTACTTCTGAAACTCATAGTATATATTTCGTATATTAGAGTAGTTTCTTTGCTTCCACACTCTTCAAATTAAAGTAGCTTTCAAATGGGTACACATAACTAATCATCCTCAATATTTGTTGTGTGAAGAGAACATGGCTTTTTCTATGACGAGGAATGATTTAGAAATCAATTACATCTTAGACTTTTACCCTTTAGCTTCTTTTTTTCGTTCTTTTCTTTTTTAATTTTTTTCAATTATTTATACATTATTACGAATTATATGAGAGAAAAAAAATAAATAAAGGGACTTTTGTAATTAATTATTTACTCAATAAAATCTTTGGTTCTTAGAGGGGGGGAAAAAGTAACTTCAACTTTTTTCTTAAAAGGAAAACCATATCAATAATATTCTATTATTATTCTTATGGTTTAATTATTCATGTAAGGGAGATAAGTACTAAGTCTTAGATTCTTAGCTAATCTTGAATAGTTCAGCAAAAAAAAAAAACTAATATTCATCATAAATTGTACTACATTTTACGAAACAGGACTAGGTCTAATATATGTTTAAGTCAAATAAAGTTAGTTGAGTATGTGCTTTCAAATGAAAATTCCTTTGGATGCTTGTTAAACTTTGCTTCTTTAAAAGATGACTAGTGCTCGTCGGCTTTGGCTTTCAGTACTAAGAGATGTATTAGATGATTAGATCACACAAGTAATCCCAGAAAGTTTAATATTTTAAATTAATTAACAAATAAACCATGTCTATCAGTCTCTCACCCATTCCGAACTTTCAAATTTACTAATTGCCATATTTTTCAGCATGAAATATAGAAATAGCAGCCTTATTTTTGTCTACACACATAATGGACGTCACTTGAACCAAAGGAATTTATTATCATTTCAATTCAACCCCAAGTTTGAAAAATATGTTATAATCAGCACATTCACAATTAAGGCTCTAAATCATAAGCAAATTTGTTTCGTACTTTATCAACTCTTATCTACATATATGTTGTGTATTAGTGATACACAAACGTGTACACCAAATATGATAAAATAGATTTGGACTCCATTCTACAATTAACTTGCACAAGCGACTAGTTACTGAAGAATGCATCATAAAAAAAAATATTGAATCTATTGAATGTTGAAGCGTTTTTTTTTCCGCAACAATAAACTTAATAATTTTTTATTCTCAACGCTAGGGAGAAACAGAAAGATGTTTTGATATTCTATTTTACCATTTTATTTTGTCTTTAAAAAAGCTTGATTATTTTCTTAATAGAACCAATTTAATTTATATCTATTTTTTTTATTTTTTAATTACTAGTATCCATTTTTTTTTAAAAATTTCTATTTATTTCCTAATTTAACTGCTGAATTGGTTGTTAATTTATATAAATTTAAGAATGAAGGGCGATGATATTTATAATGATTAATTCATTAAAATAATAAGGTGCCGTATAATAGAATGATGCTTGGTTTTATCATGGTTTCCGTGGTTCTCCTTTTTATTATAACAAGTGGTTGTCTACTCTGTAGAATATTAAAAAATAAAAAATTGTTGTCTACTTGTCAAAAAATTTGCTGATTAAAAAAAATTAAATAAGATAACATTTTAAAATATATAATAATATAAATAACATATAATAATATTAAATTAATTAAAATTTAATATTAAACGTGTTTAATAGCTAGAGATCAACATATTCAAATTAAATGGTGCTCGATGTTAAATATTTAAAATGTTTTTAATAGTATAAATATACGAGTTAAATTTAAATAGTAATATTTTTGTGATTATACGTCTTTTGATGCTATACATACTATTTTAAAGAAATTGCCGACTTTTCATATTTTCTTTAAATGACTTTGTAACGTCATATGGAGTAGTAAAAAAAACGTGACACCAAGTCACTAACAATATATATTGACCATTTAAAGGTACTATATCTAAAACGTGGTTAATGTATGAGGGTAATATAAGAGGCAGGCCATTCAAATTAATATTTCTAATGTTTTCCCAAGAATAAATCCTTATAAACAATGTTTTCACAAGAAAATGAAGTATTGAATTCATGTAAACAATCTCATTGGCTAGTGCTAATAGATAATAATATTATTAAAATTATTTTATTATTGTCATAATAAATATATATAAATTGTCTATTTTAATTTTATAATTAAATACACTTAAATATTATGTGATAAATCCTTATAAACAATGTTTGTTGAATTCATGTAAATAATCCCATTGGCTAGTGCTAAGAGGATAATGTCAAAATTAGGTTGTTATTGTCACAACAAATATATATAAATTATCTATATTTTAATATTATTAGTGTTGGATAAAGTTATCATTAATAAAATTTACTGTTGTAATAGTTACAATTTAAATCGTGATAATATTACTACCTATAAAATTCTCTATATTTTCACTTAGAAAAGGATATTAATGTTGTTAGATTAGATTTTTGTTTATCCTTTATTTTTTTTTCACATCAATTTATATATCAAATGCAAACCACGTTTCAAGGCACGACACTTTAGGGTGTCATATTATCTTTGATGCTTAAGTCAAATATAAATAAGAATTTTAAGTTTAAAAAAAAAATTTAATTTGAATATAAATTTATACATATATTTTTAATTATGAAATCTTATTTATAAGAAAATAAGGGAATAACATTTTAGTAAATATGCAAAAACAAATCCAGAGCTAGATCGTAATACAACAGATGGTTTTAGAAGCTAATATCCATGCCTAATAATTGAAAGCTGTCGTCTAACTTAAGCTTTGAGAAAAACCCAAAACTCTCTCTCTCTCTCTCTCTTGAGCGCCTCCTTTTCTTTAGGGTTTCTAATTTTCGTGTGAGTTTTGGCCGACGGCGGCCGTTTTGGCCATCGGCCAGGCCTTGGTCGTCGTTCGTAGTCTGCTTTTCTGTTTTGGTTGCTCTGTGCGAGTACGCGGGCGGCGTCTGGCTGCGGGAGGCATCTGACCTCCTTTCAGCTGCTGCAGGTGCCTGAGACGGTGGTCCATGGCGATCCTCGGTAGCGTCGTTGTCCTGTTCGGCGTTTTGTGTCCCAGTCCCATACCTTTTCTTCCTTGCTCGGCCTTACCCTTACCGCCGGCTTCCCCTCCACGGTTGGCGTAGCAGATTTCGGCAGTGGTGACTCTCCGGCAGTCGTTCGGCTACTGTGGGAAGGAGGGTTTTTTTGGGTATTTTGGTTATATATTTGTGGTTAATAAATTGTGTATTTTCTGTGTGTACTGTGGTATTTTCTATGTATCTGGCGATTTATGTGTGTTTTAAATTATGCAGATCTGTTTTGTTGTAACTTTGTTGATGAGATTTTAGATTACTTATTATATTTTCTGATTCTAGAATGTATTCACCATTTTATTTCAACCAGTCAGGCATCAGAGTGAGTTGGAATAACGAGCTAATGTTGATCGCTCACGTTTATGGTCTTCTTGCTTTTAGTTAGTTCTGACTATGATCTTAAAATTGTAATGTATTTCTTAAAATTGATGTGTCTTAAGATTGTACTTTAGATCTTTATTTAATACAAGTTACTATTTTATCAAAAAAAAAAAAAAATAATAATAATAATAATAATAATTGAAAGCTGTCACACCCATATTAATATAAATTACTAGTTAAGATGTGACTCCCAAAATTAATTACAAATTTATTATTGAGGTAGTTACATGGTGTATTGGTTATCTGTGAAGAAGTGGATGCTTTTCAGATGTTAAAAAACAGCAAAATATTTCAATCAATATTATATACTATTTTCACTTTTCTTTTCCTAGCGATATTACATATTCATTCTAGAATATTGTAAGAAACAATCATCATCCAATTGTAGTAAAGCTTACCTACTACCAAATTTATAACTTTCCTTCACATAATAAAGATGTATAGCTAACTTCATTTTTAAATAATAATACACACACACATATATATATATATATATATATATATATATATATATATATATATTGAAATTAGCATATTCTTAATGCCTAAAAAATCATTGTAAGTAAAAATGATGCCCAACTTCTAGAGAGTTGTTCGGATCAGTGGTGGAATTACATGGGAGTCAGGAGAAGCACTGCTCTCCTCTCAATTTTTTAATATTTTATCATAAAAAAATACATTACAAATTTAATATTTTTTAATATATTTATACTTAAATGAAAAATATATATTATCTTTCTTAATAAAAATAAATATTAATTTTTTTATCAGAAAATAAATAATAACTTAAAAATAAGTAATATTAATTTTTTTTTTTAGTATTAATATAGTGCACAACTGCACATTCTGTATTAAAATCTTATATCCGCGGCTGGTTCGGACGCTAATGTATTATGTCATGTACTAGTATACTACTGGCTACATTTGTTTTAGTCAACTGCTTACATATGCAATCATTGATTTTTTTAATGCAACAATTAAACGAAAATAATAGGCACTTTTGTTTAGGGTGCATGAAAATCTCCAAATTTAATTATTTTATTATTATTTGGGGCATTTGGTCGGCCATAATCATGAAAATGTGTACTTAAATTTTTTTTTTTTTTTTACATGGGACTAACAGGAGAACTCATATGCCACAGTTTTATATCTGTAGGAATAAAAGTTCTTTATTTTTAAATAATTATTGGATATAATTATTTCGTTAAAAATAATAAAATTAAAGTATTTATTTTCACATAATTATAGAGCTAATCTAATATTAAAATTTTCAATTTTTGTTTCCCATGAAAGATAGACTATAACTAAAAGAAAAGGAGAAAATATAAAATTTAAAACAAAACAACCATTTTATTTTTAATTTTCAATTTCTTATTTAAGTTATATAGTTGCTTTATTATTATTATTATTTTTTGCATTTAATAAGGCCTACAATATTCAATAAAATGTTATTTTATTTTTTAAATAAAAATGTTGTAAAAAAAAAAACCTCAATTACATTTTGAAATTAATTTGATCAACTACAAAATAAAAAATGCCATGATTACATATTGCTATATTTCAAAACTACAGCATTTCTTTCTTCATCACTTTCTTTCTCTTAATGTTATTTCCTCTTTTTTTGTGCTACGAATTTTCTGATTGGCTTGATTTCGAGACATTATAATTATAAAATATAGGAAATTTACGAGTTTAAAAGTAATTTTGGGGCAAGAGGCCATCATTAATATTTTTTATATAATATATTACACATATGTTTATATTAAACATAATTTAAAATGTACATTTATATAATTATTTGGTATATAAATGATCTAATTATTTAACTTATTTCATTTTTAACCTTTTTTAGTAAAAAAAAAAAATGTTTATTTTCTTATAACAATAAAAAAATATATGTTTATTTATGTTATAAAAAAAATGAACATGAGGAGGTTAAAAATAAAACTTTATACATGAATAGAGATTATGCCATACAATTAAACATTTTGTATAGTTAGCGTTATATGATATATTACGAGGAACTTGTCTAAACAAATTTTTTTTTTTTTTTGAATTTTTATATTTATGAAAGAAATATTAATTAAAATAAAATTAATCTTAAAGGGTGAACATCAGTATTAACGCGGTACGTACTGCTAATCTGGTGATTGTATTTAACTCCATGAGTGGGAGTCACGAACTTAATATTGAGCCACTACAATTAGAGATTCATTTGGTGAATTATATCTGAACAACCCTTTCAGCTTCTTCTGCTTAATTTTTTATTTTCCTTTTTGACTGCCAATTTTAAATTATAATATTAATTTATGGAAGATATCATATGATATGATCTATCTAGTTTTGTCCTACCAACTCAAACAACAAAATGTTATTAGAACGGAAAAAAAGAAGAAGAAGAAGAAAGTAGGACAACCAACGTAAGGCATTACATTCCCACATCTTTGCCAAATAAGGTTAAAAAGGCAACCATACATACTTCAGAATAACATTGGCAGGTGATATTTTTACAATCAAAATTGTTATTATTATTCATTAATAATAATTTATTAACAAAAGTGAAGCTAATGTGTTATTAATTATAAAAATATAATAATAAATTTATATACTTTTATTGTGGCAATAACAAAAGTGATTGTGCCAATATTATTATCCATAATATTTTTTATATATCACCAATTTATTAACTGTGTTATTATAATGAATTATGCTTATCATTCCTTTTTTAGAATTTTTAGATGCGCCAAATGGAATATTCTGTGCACATAAGCTGAAAATGCAATTAGATCAACAATTAAGATCAAAATCTTTATATGTTTAATAAATTTCAGGACACATTTGTGTGTTCTACTGAATAAATTAACATATATAGTAGTCTTTCCAAATGTTTTCAAGTGTAGTGCTTACTGACCGATTAAGTAGGAATATTAAAATAGAGTTAAACAAAGAGAAAGTTTTACATGATATAAGTGCATAAATAATATGAAAAATTATTACACTCAATATATATTTAACTTATTTAAATATCAAAAACTCATTTTAGTTAAAGCTAATATTATTGTCTTGAAATTATCAAGATAATTTCTCATATAATTTTTTTTTTCTTAAACAATTGGACGGTTATACATCTCTAGCGGAAGTCTAGCTTAGACGTAGGAATGAGATCAAAAGTATGTTTGGTTTGATTTGAAACATGAAAACATAATAAAATATTGTATTATGTAATAAAATTAATTGAATAAAAAGTATAATATTATGAATATATTTGGTTTCAACAATTGAATCAAAATAATGGTTTGAAAACAAAATTTTATTGTGTTTAAGTAGAATAAAAATGAAAAATAAAATTTATTACATTAAAGAAATAAATATGCTTTCTAAACAATGCATTTATTACTCAAATTAAGTTATTCTATAGTGTCTGATAAAAAAATAAAAAACATATTATTAAAAAAATAAATAAAAGATATATAGTATTCCAATGTATTTTAGGAAAATTACAAAAAATAACACCCTTAAAATTTATAATAACAAAACTAGCACCCCAATAATATTGAACGTTCAATTTGAATGAGTCTAAATTGTAGTCATTTCAATTCCAATTGAATGGTTGTTCAAAGAAAAATTATATATAAATCATTTTTTTAATAGTGAAAATATAAATTTGAACATAAGGAGTGCTATTTTTGTTATTACAAATTTTAAGGGATATTCTTTTGTTATTTTTCCTATATTTTATTGCCGCACGGATAAAAATAGTATTATTCTAAGAGCATGTTCTATTCACATAATTGAAATTATCCATCCATTGGAAATATCAATTCATGTTAATAAAATAATAAGAAGATGAAATTTTATTCATATTCCTTTATTTGCTGATTATTATGGAATATGGAGAATGAATGAATTAATATTTTTTTAGGTTTCCTAATATACCCCTAATATGTAGCAATAAAAATAATTTTACTAGTAATTAAGAAGTTTTTTTTGGTAAAAATATATTGTAATCATAACCATATAGAAGGAAAAATAACTAATTTATTCATCCAAAAAAATAATTCATATTCCTTCCCATAAAGAAATTGGTGTTTTTATACCATTGCTATTCTTAACATTAAAAATCACAAACAAAGAAAAATAAATTATTATTCCATTTTTTTTTTGTCGATTACTACCATCTGATTGGACCCTAAATAATATAATTTATTCATTTTTATTCAAAAAAAAAAAAAAAAACTCAAACCAAATAAATGAAAATTCAAAATTGTATTTACATTCATACAACAAAATATGGCTCGAAGGTGCTCAAAATTATGACATGTGAATGATATTTGCCTTAAGTTTTTTTCTTTATTGCACAATACTCTTTTTTTTTTTTTACTTTTACTTTTATAACTTTAACTTCAAACCTTCCGATTATTATTAAATTTATAATAATGATAATACAAATCAATTATCAAAAAAAATTTATAATTTAGTATGCTCTTAGCATCAAAAAAAAAATAAAAACAGTAGTAAATGATGAGATATTCCATCATCATATTACAGTATAAAAACTAGGTACCTAAAGGCTATACAATGAGCTACAATGTTGCCATCCAAATATATATGGGAATATTGAAAATTCATGTGAGCAATATTTTTCAAGCAGTTAGTCCAAGCAAAGTGTCATCTCTACAGTACCAATAACAATAAAGTACAAAAAAGAGTTACGACATAAATATAATATGATTTCAACTAAAACCTTTGTCACTCAAATGCAATACGACGTGAATAATAAATACAAGCACTACCTCAAAAACATATATAACCTTAAATGATGCAAAAATAATATTTAACGAAAGATCTCGACATCCAAAATACACATGTTAGACCTAGTAAGTTGAAAGAGAAATAATATGTGTTGGCCAAATTTTTCGTTAGATACCCTTACATACATACATACATATGTATGTATGGATGTATGTATGTTTATGTATTCTTTAAAAGAATCCACAAATTATTTTTGTGGGAAGCAAAGTTTCAAGGACCCTATTAAGCGGTGGATCCGTGATTTTGGTGAAGAGATCGCTCAATTTATTCAAGATTATCTATTTTCTAAGTAGGAAATACGTTGGAATTTAAAATAAAGGGGAAACTTTGTCTATTCAGAGTTCAGACAATTCTTTTTGAAAGGGAAGAGAGAGTTTTATTAATTTATAACATGATTAACCAAAGTTGAAAATAGCCTGTTCGGAGCTTCCTCTAATCATGTTTCTAGACCATTACAAGATAAAAGTATATTTGACAAATCTATCAGAAAACTCGTTTGCAATACACACTAGAAAATGAACGAGCCCTGTTAGCCAAATCGTGGATAGTTTCAACAAGAGTGACCTTCAACTGCTACACAAATAACTCGTAGTGTTAACCCAATTGACAGCCAGCAATGAATTTAATTCCAAAATGATATCCCATCATCTCGCATCTAAACTAAACTCCAAGCCCCACTACATGCTGTGAAGCTTCGCTGCTAAAAGAGGCCTCTATTTTAATTTTCAACCATCACACAAAATACTTGACCAGCAGCGTCCCTAGCTTATAACACATCCAAAACCCAACTTGCGATTTGCATTTGAAATAACGAGATTTTGGTGAAGATGGTCTCTCAGTTTATTATGGAGTATCTATTTTCCAAGTAGAAAATATGTTGAAATTTAAACATTATCCTTCTATTTAAAGATCAGACTCTTCCGAACTAATTATACATCAAACTAATAACTTGCATAATTCTGACTTTTTTTTTTTGCATAATGTACGCGTTTGATTATGTACGAAGCCTGTTACAAAAAAAAAAAAAAAATTGTGTACGAAGCCTTCTTATATTTTCATGATAGATTATTTATGTAGCATTTTTATATTTTCATGCAAATTTATTAATCCTTTCATTTGTAGAATTTAAAATTTTAAAAACTTATGTAAAATTTTAGAAATTTGAAAACTAAATTTTATAATTTAAAAATTAATGAATCTATATATAAATTTAATCAAAATTTGGGATTAATACAGTAGTTAAAACTGGAGATATCTTATAGTTTTTCATAACTTAAAGAAGCATAATTATATATAATATACTAGACCTAAAACACATCCTGCTGTAATTGTCATGATGGCACAAGAGTCATGATCAATCCATATATAAAATCATTTATTAATTTAGAAGAAAAAAAAAATAACATATTTAAAATTTATAATAATAAAATTAGCATTTTAATAATATTCAACGTTTAATTTTAAACGCGTAATATTGAAAATTCAACATTGATAGGTTTAAATTACCGTCGTTCAATTTCAATTAAAAGGATGTTTAAAAAATGATATATCAGTCATTTTTTAATTGTTAAAATATAAGTTTGAACATAAAGAATGTTATTTTTATTATTTTAAATTTTGAGGGGTATAATTTTTGTTGTTTTTTAAATAAAAAAAAATTGAAGAGCAGCTTCTCTTTGCTAAAATTGGACTATTTCTCAAATTAAAGCAACTTTAAACTTGCATAATTTAAGAAAGCATATATATAGGTTAATAAATGCCTAAATTAAAATAATGCATTGCATGGTAGTCCGGTAGAGTACACCAAAATTAATTATAAGCTCTTCTATCTTTTCAACATTAATTTTGTCTAACTTTTATGATACGGGTATTACATCAAAATGTAATGCGTATACATCTATCACAATGCAATGAGGTTGGAACAAACAACTTCGAAAATATTACAAGCTGTGTGACGAGTCATGATGACATATTTACATACCAAGAAAAAAACATGTATACATAAATAATGGGTTCGTTTAATGTGATTTCTTTGTGTGTTTTTTTTTAACACGTAAAATGTTCAGATACTTTTACAAAAAAGAAAAAAAAAAAAAAAAGAATGAGATTAAAAGTCACCACAATATGCAAGATGTTAAAAAACTAATTTTTTAAAAAAACTTAAATTATTAGAAAATAACTAATAATATTTTTATACATTCATTTATCAATCTTCTTCATGTATGTGAGGACATGCATGTCAATACTTGAAAACTGAAGTCAATAATTAAAATTGCTGATATTTGAACTTTGAACCTCCAATTCTAATAATATAACATATTTTTTCTTTGATCTTTTTTATTAACTTATTTTCTCTAAGCATGAGAAGAATAATATTGTACAATAAAAAGTAGCTGCTTACTCCTAATTATTTAGCTAACATTATTATTATTATTATTATTATTATTATTATTTATAAAGAAAAGGATTACATGATTGCAAACTTGACATTAAGGACATATTTAGTTAACAGTAATTATAATCATAATGAAAATTATTTAGGGTATTACTGTGTTTGGTTTGACTGTACTCTGTAATGGAATGTAAAGGAATTACAGTAGTAACAGTAATTTTTATTACGCTTGCAGCCCTCTGTAATTATCATTACGCCTTCAATCCTCTTTATTTTTCTCACAATTTGTATAATTATTTATGATTTTTTTTCTCATTCTATCTCTTTTAATAATAAAAAAAAATTATTTTTAAATTTTACTTCATTTACAATTTTATAATATTTATTTTAATATTATTATTTATTTGGATTATACTGCTTAAACAAACATTATAATACTAATACTATTTCTTTTACATTAAATTCTATTACAATTATTATTCTCATTATTTTTATATTCAGCGAACCAAACGTCACATAAATGAATTTCTTTATTACATTATTGGGTGTGTACTTAAATTAAAAGTTTTGTGACTCAACCGTGTAAGGTTTATTTTGTATTGACAATTTTCGTGGACAAAATGTTTGATTGTAATCTAGAATAGGAATTCACCGATTAATCAGACGATACATGGTGATGGAGTCATCAAGCTTGGAACGCTCATATGACAGGTATAATATTATATCATGCATACATCTTCACACAATTAAGCACGACACTTAGTATGGATCGTAACGAAAAATGTAATTGTGCACATGTTGGTCGATCGATCGAGAGTATTGATCGATCGATCGAGTGGTCGATCGATCGAGACTGAGACAACTTCGATCTAGGTGCTCTCTGTTTGGACTGGATCGATCGAGCAATTGGATCGATCGATCGAACCCTTTTCGATCGATCGAGTATAGAACAACTTCGATCCAGGTTCTCTCTGTTTGAGTTAGATCGATCGAGTTTTGTGTATCGATCGATCGAGACCTTCTCGATCGATCGAGACGGCCTGTCGATCGATCGAGCCAGTATTATATTCCTACTCAAACTCTTTTTGTGTATTCGACCCATGTGTTACTTTTATCAATTTGACTCATTTAATGAGAAAGCAAAATTCTAGTATGAGTAGAAGTGTTAAGAAAGTAGAATCCTTGTGTGAATAAAAGTGTTTTGGAAATAGAGTCCTTATTTGCGTAGGATTATTTTAATTGTGGAATCCTTGTATGAGTAGAATTCTTGTGAGAAATAAATGCTGATGTGAATAGAATCATTGTATGAGAAGAATTCTTTTGAGAACTAAATCCTGATATGAGTAGAGTTATAGTGAATTGCAAATCCTATTTGAGCTAGGATTGGACTCTATATAAGTGAAGGGATGTTTGTGCATAATGAATCAACTTGAGCATTTAGAATTATACAGCACTAATACTTTCTAGCATCTGAATTGTGCTTATTCTCTTCATCTATTGTTCTTAGGCTTTTTCATGTTTTATTCATATGCCTAATTGATTTGCATGATATTGAGCTTAATATTGAATGTTCTAGAGTTTGCTAGCTGATCCTGTTTTTACATCGCATGTTATTGAATCTGCTAGTTAGGATTGTTTATTGTTTGAATCCGCTCTAGGACACACATTGCACTTGTGTTTTTGTGCTAACGTTACAGGTGACAGGTTCGGTATTTCGTGTGACTCGAAATTACCGAAGGTGACGGGTTCGGTTGATCTTGTGTGACTCAAGTAGATCGGAACGTTGGTCCGGATCCAGACATCTAACTATTGGAGGCTGTGAAAGGAGCAAGCGGCTCGTAAGTAAATTACAGAAAGGGGGATCTATCTGCGACGGGTAGTTTCTGGACTCTATGGTTGTAATTGAACATTATTTTCATAGTGGATAGTTAGGTGGTTCGGTGGACCGGTGGTTTTCCTCTTAGGTCATTGTTGTGGCCTAGGTTGTTTCCACCTAAAAATATCGTGTGTCGTTTTATTATTCCGCATTTATCTTTACACGCGATTGCATGTCTGGCCGTTGTGATTAGATTATATAATATTTGTTGAAAATTGAAAATAACCTATTCACCCCCCTCTAGGCTTATTAGATCCGTAATTAAAAACTTTTTCAAACCGTATAAAGTTTACGTGTGCATGTAGAAAATTTGAAATTTTAGTCTTAATTATAGATGTTTAAATAGTGTATTATTTAATGCAATTACTTATAAAAAACAAAAGTGTAATTTTTTTTTTTTGAGAAAAAAGAGAGTGTTATTGCAATACGAAACTAATAATGTTTATTTTTTAAAACTTTATTATATAATTATAACTACGACTTAATAAATAATAATTTAAGTTCCCTCAAATATTCTATCATGATTCGTCCCGCGCTCAATAACTCTGAAGTGCCAACAAATTTTTTTTTTTCCTGATCGGAGAATTGTCAACAAAATAAATTGTTAGAATTATAGAGGGAGTTAACAGAAAAAAAAAAAAAAATTTAAATAAATAGAGGGAGTGCGAATAAAAATAAATATGACACTGGCACTCTTTTGACCTCTCGACATTATTGCATTAAAATATCTCTATGACAGTCGAATGTTATACACCCTCCAATATTTTTTTTTTTTTGCCATGACTCTTATATTATAATCACATTATTAAAATTCTTGTTTTTCTTTTTTATTCAATTAATAAAATTCTTGTTTTCTTTATTATTATTTTTAAATAAAAAAAATTCAGTCCAAAGAAGTACTTTTACCTCTTTAGCCCTTCGAAAGAAGTTTTAAAAAAAGACAAGAACTTTTGTCTTTGTAGATCACAAAAGGCGTGGAAAAATCCTGGCCGTAGTTAAACCCAAGTATCCAACTATGACCAGTTCCTCTTATATATATAACATTTTAAGAGGGATTGAATTTATTTATTTCTTGATACAACTTATAATTTCAATATTTAAATTAACAGAGCACATTATTATCTGAATTCAGTTTTTCTTTCTCAGTTTTGGTGTACTCCATTTTTCATTATGTCGGCATATAAGTGATGTAAAAAATTTGTCAAAACTTGCATAAAAAGTGCGAAAAATATTAAATTGTTTACTTTATTATAATCATTAGTGATTAGTGCCATATTTCTTAATTCAGTTCTTGTCATGACTTGACTTTTCATTTTAAACTAATGACATCACTAATCATATAATCTTACGTTATATAATTTTCTCGTCTTATTTACTAAATTTTTTTTTTTTTTGGAAATGTTAACTAGAATGATAACAATTCTAATTTATAATTTATAATTAAATAATAAATTTTGTGATTTATGATTTTTTTATAAAAATAATCATCATATATTTGATAAAAAAAATTATTTAGTGATTTTCAAGAAAAAAAAAAATCAACTCTAAATTGTTTAGTAATATTTTCTATTTATTTTTTTTTCAAAGACTTTTAAAATAAAGAAAATTTTTTGTTATTTTTTTACAAATCGTAAGTTTTTAATAATTTTCTTCTAATATTTATACATATAAAAATTATAAGATTTAATTTAATTTTTAAAATAAATGTTTGGTTAAAATAAAAAAAATTATAAATTACAAATGTTATTCAAAAAAAAAAATTTTAAAAAGAAATTTATAAATCATCTCATATTTTGGTAATGATTTATTAAAAATGTAAAAATCAAAATTAAAAATTATTACTAAATATATCTGATTAAAAAAATTAAAAATCATAATTAAAATCGTTATCAAATAATAATTAGATATTATGTTTACGCCAGGCGAATACGAGCTGAGTTCCAAAGTCTTGAATATTTGCTGGCCTGAAAACATATATATTAGTCAATTTCTGTAGAAAAATGTTATAAAATTCAAAGAGATCATGAAGGGAAAAAAAAATCCACAAATGATACACATGTAATATTTCAATAAACTAGACTTTTATGGAGAAATACTTGATAACTTATTTGATTATCCATTTTAATCAAATAATATATTATGATGTGATTTTAATATGGAAGTTTAATACGTAACTTTATTATCAACAAATCTTACTGAACTACAAAGTGATTGATCGAAAGAAAAAAAAAAAACCCGCCAAGTGAACAACCATTTAACTGTCGGCATTTGAACACAAACATTATGAGTATCACAAAGTGTGGTAGTTAAATTATTTACTAGATATCGAATTTAATTAATTAGCAATTATCTGTCAAATAGATACCGAAACTAACCATAGTAACTGAAGAAGCTGGTAATTCTCAACAAAATAGTGGGTAAAATAACTAGTTTTTTTTTTTTTTTTGCAAATATATAATCTATGTATCTAACGCTAGGAGTTTATCCTATTTTTCGTGGCCGGTGCTTGTCCAATCATTAAAATCCACCTAAGAAGAGACACAACGCAGCCGTGGTAAAAAATATTTTCTAAAAAATTAAAGATACCTATATATCTATAAACTTTAATATTTTTTTTTTTTTCCTTCTCTTTATGTGTGTGTGTGTACATATATATATATATATAAAGAGTTAATTATATAAACTATGAAGCATTTCATTTGAAGAGAAAGATCTCAACCACTCAAGAGGGGGAGAGCACTACTAGGCAGAAAGAAAGCGTTGAAATCGTGTAGGGAGGTATTGGTTGAGAAGTGTTTGTCTTGTTTTTTTTATACGTAATTCTTCTTAATTTCTTTTTTTAAGAATCCTTTAAGCTCAAACGTGTGAGCAAAGGCTCCACCTCCATATTTGTTTTGTTTGTGCCTACCATCACCTTTACAATAAAAGTCCACACCAATCTCCGATGATCTTTTTGACTCTCACACACAACATACCAAAACAAAAACCACGGCCAAGTTTAGAAACTTACTGCGCTAGAAGAAAAATCATAAACAATGAGGTCATCGTCGTCCTCGGCAAAAAGTAGCCCCAGGCGATCAAATTACAACCGCCGATTTGAATTACCAGATGACCAATTGGTCAGTGACAACTGTGATGATGATCATGATCATCATCACTATGGAGTAGGAGGTGCAATGTTGCCGATATTTCTCAACGACCTTCGCCAAAACAATCAACAAGACCTCGTTGAGGTCACTCTTGAGCTCGATGATGACTCCATTGTCGTTTGTAGTGTTGCGCCTACTGCGACAACATCCAGGCCTGTCGTTGAAGATGCTTCTTCTATGGTGGAAGCTGGAATTCTGCGTAGAAGCTTCTCGAACGCGTCTAGAAGTATACGCCGGAAACTCGCGTGGCTGCGATCGGCGTCTTCTAATGCTTCGTCGGAGACAGAGGGGATCACTATTTCGGCTCGAGAGGCTCGGAAGATTAAAGCGAAGCTTCAAAGGACGCATTCGAGTGCACATAGAGCTCTAAGCGGATTGAGATTTATCAGTAAAACTACTGGAGCTAATGACAATGAGGAGTTGTGGAGACGAGTTGAGTCGAGGTTTCATTCTCTGGCCAAAGACTCCTTGCTTTCTAGAGAAGACTTTGCGGAATGCATAGGTACTATTTAACAAAAGTAATGCCAAAATAAGAATAAGATAGTTTGTGTTTGGTTTTCAGGAACATATCGTAGAATTAGTATTTTTAGTGAAAGTATTTGTGTATGGTTGCGTGAAGGAATGGTTGACTCAAAGGATTTTGCGGTGGGAATATTTGATGCATTGGCGAGAAGGAGGAGGCAGAATATAGAGAAGATTACCAAAGAAGAGCTACGTGACTTTTGGTTGCAGATTTCTGACCAGAGCTTTGATGCTCGTCTTCAAATTTTCTTCGACATGTGGGTTTCTCTTTGATCTCTAATCTCTCTGTTTTTATTTATTTGATTATTCGCCGTTGGATTCGGGGACCGGGTTCCACAAAACGGCGGCGATGAGCCTCGAATATTTTGGTGTCACTTTTTTGTTCGCTGTTAATATTATGATTAATGATTGGCCCCATTGTCCAAGCAATTTTGACTGTGTTCAGAATTATTATAATTTTAGTGAAATGTAATTTTTAACTGAGTAGCAAAATGGAGGAGAAAGACATCGTGGGGAACCTGGTCAAAATTATTTTGCAAATAGACTATATTTTATTTACTTCGTTGATAGATCGATGCTCTCAAACAGTTGAGTTTATTAATCTCATTTGTTAACCCCCAAAAAATAAAAATTGAGTTTACTTTTCTCATTGTTTCAGTAATTGTTTACAGGTTGCATTTTAAAATTACTTTCAGATATTTGAGAGATTCAAAATTCTTTTCACTCTTTTTAGAAAGTGAGATTTTTTCTTTCAAAATTTCCTTTTTTTTTTTTTTTTTTTTCTAAGATTCAAAATTTCCTTTTAAACATCCAAATTTCTTTTACTCATTCTAGATTAATGATTGATTTTTCAAATGATAAAACCTAATTTTAGTTTTGCTCATTGTTAGAGCAATTAAAAAGTTATAATCTATGTATGCCAATCAATTGTCAAATCCATTTGCTTGGCCAAAATTTTATTAATTTTATTATTCATATTTTTCCAGGGCGGATAGCAATGAAGATGGAAGAATCACAAGGGAGGAAGTGCAGGAGGTAAAAACTCTTTGAATGGGGAAAAATATATTCCACCTAACACAGATGGTTCGAACTAACAACAAATTAGAAAGGTCACTAAAAATTGGTTTAGTTGTTTGCCTAATTTTGTTTTCTTGCATTTGGTAAATTTGCCCTATTTTCCGAAAGGTTTCGAAATAAACTTATTTGATAAGAAATGTGAAAATCACAGTACTTTGAATTTGGTGGATGCAGCAGGGAAATTATTCAATGAAGTCATAATGTTATTGGAGAAATTGTAGCCAACAGAAACGTTGAATGTATATAAATTTACATTCATTTTTAATTATGGTATACTATGCTGCAAATAAATTTTTAACTTTTAAGAAAATTTTATCAAACACACCATAATTTGTAAGTGCAAATTTCGGTGCACTTTCCTCTTGTAGCTAAAATAGTAAAGTGCACTGTTAATGTAGTAATTTCATGAATATTGATATTGATCTCATAAACGAATCAAAGATCCAGATAATTTCCCTATATTTTTCCTCTTTAATTTTGGCTTTCTGGAAATAACAGCTCATAATGCTTAGTGCTTCTGCAAACAAGCTATCCAAACTAAAAGAACGAGCTGAAGAATACGCTTCGCTAATAATGGAAGAACTAGACCCTGAGAACTTTGGATATATCGAGGTAAAACCACTTGGAATGAGTTTTTTTTTTTTTTATCAGCCAACAAATTTTTACTACAGTAGTGTATAATGTATATTTAATTTTATTTTGGATAAGAAAAAATCGGCCTTAACATGATTGCTAGTTATAAAACTGATTGATTGTGTAAATTTAAACTGATTTTCGCATAAACGTTTATGTACTTTTTCTTCCCCACTGAAAAACTTTTATATACTTGCTTGCTACCTTCATATCATTTACTTCATTCAGTTATGGCAACTGGAAGCACTCCTTTTACAAAGAGACAATTACATGAACTACAGTCGACCACTGAGCACAGCAAGCGTGAGCTGGAGTCAGAACTTGAGTTCTTTTAAGCCCAAGAATCTAATGCGAAGAGCAAGCACTTCACTTCGGTATATGATATTAGAGAATTGGCAGAGAGGTTGGATTTTGTTCTTGTGGGTCACTGCAATAGCTTGTCTGTTTGCTTGGAAATTCTACCAATACAGAAAGAGAGCAGCATTTGAGGTTATGGGCTATTGCTTGGCAACAGCAAAAGGAGCAGCAGAGACTCTGAAGCTCAACATGGCTCTCATTCTCCTGCCCGTTTGTCGAAACACACTGACATGGCTTCGGTCCACAAGAGCTAGGTTTTTTTTCCCATTTGATGACAATATCAATTTCCATAAGGTAAATTAACTTACAAATGCCAGACCAACAAAACGGATGCACAAGAGTATCATTTCATTTTCTACACCAAAATAAAATATGTGTTAAAATATTCACAATTTTGTCATCCTCATTTTCTACTGATCTTCAGATGATTGCGTGCGCTATAGCTGTTGGAGTGATTCTTCATGCAGGGAACCACCTGACATGTGACTTTCGGCTCTTGGTTAATTCATCCCGAGAAAAATTTGGTCTTATATCCTCTGATTTTGATGGCAAAAAACCTACTTATGAAGAACTCTTGAGTAGTAAGGTAGGTGTGACTGGTATACTGATGGTTGTCTTGATGGCCATCTCATTTACACTAGCAGCACGTCGATTCAGAAAGAACATGGTTAGGCTGCCAGCCCCTTTCAACAAATTGACGGGTTTCAATGCCTTCTGGTATTCTCATCATTTGCTCGGCCTTGTCTACATTTTGCTATTAATCCACGGAAACTTCTTGTATTTTGCCCACAAGTGGTACCAAAAAACGGTAAGAAACTTCAAAGAAAACATACCGATAAGAATGAACAGAATATCTATCTTGTTCTTAGAACAAGTTCTCGAATTGATGGTTTTGCAGACATGGATGTACATCTCTGTTCCACTATTACTCTATATGGCAGAAAGGAGTTTGCGAACATGTAGATCAGAACATTATTCAGTGAAGATAATGAAGGTAAATTTATACTTTATGATCCCAAAACGTATGCCAACAAGAAGTATAAGATTCGAAGTAACAAAGATTCTTGCTCTGGGCAGGTTTCAGTGCTTCCAGGAAATGTTTTCAACTTAATTGTGTCCAAGCCAACTGGATTTAAGTACAAAAGTGGGCAGTACATATTTTTACAGTGTCCACTAATCTCCCCATTTGAATGGTGAGTCAAAAAATCCAATACCATTCATCTTCCTCTCAGCTTCTTTGATTTTGAAATTTCCAGTTTAAATAGTTTACCACTTTCCTTTCTGCTGCTTCTAGGCACCCATTTTCCATTACCTCAGCCCCACGAGATGATTACCTCAGTGTTCATATCAGAATGGTAGGGGACTGGACACAAGAGTTGAAGCGTGTTCTTGTTGATAGTGACGATTCATTACCAACAGTCCATAGGGCTAAGTTTGGTCAGCTTGGGCATCTACAACAGAGAGGGTATGTTTAAGCTTCTTCAACTTCTGAAAATTTGGTATCATCACATATATGGAATATAAATAATCTGCTACGTCGGCACAGAAAACCCAAATTGCTTGTTGATGGTCCATATGGGGCACCAGCACAAGACTATCAGAATTATGATGTTTTGCTTCTTGTGGGGCTTGGTATAGGAGCTACTCCTTTCATAAGCATTCTAAGAGATCTTCTAAGCAGTACCAGAACAACAGAAGAACAAACAGTAAATTTCATATTCTCAACTTATATAATCTCAGTATCTTTATCATAAACTTTCTGTCTAAGCATAGTAGGTGTATCTTTGGCCTAGGATTCAAACACGGAAACCAGTAGATCAGACTTCAGCCTCAACAGTTCTACTTCTTCAAATTTGACACCTGGTGGAAAGAGGAAGTCAAATAGGACTCCAAACGCACACTTTTATTGGGTTACCAGAGAACCTGGCTCTTTCGAATGGTTTAAAGGAGCTATGGACGATGTAGCAGAGATGGATCATAAAGTACTTTAAAAGACATAATTTTACAAATTTACTCATAATTTTCATGAGATTTTTTTTCATGCAATTACTTAGCTAACCATTGAGTGACTGAGCACCTTTCAACCTTATTGTACGAACAATAAAACAGGGCCAAATTGAGCTCCACAACTACCTTACGAGTGTTTATGAAGAAGGTGATGCAAGGTCAACTCTCATCACCATGGTTCAAGCTCTCAATCATGCCAAACATGGTGTTGACATCCTGTCTGGCACCCGAGTATGCTATCTCATCACCCATCATCCTTGAATTTGAATGAGACATTTCTTCTTTTAGTCCTGTAATCACTATCTGTTATCAATCTGTGGTAGTACAAGGAAACTTTACTAAAAACAAAATTGCCTACTGACATGTGTCTTTTGATCATTACAGTTTTAAGAGGAAAAACTAACCTAAACAATTAATGAATTATGACACTGGTTTTGTTGCAGGTAAGGACTCACTTCGCAAGACCGAATTGGAAAGAGGTGTTCACCAGAATAGCTTCTAAGCATCCATATGCAACAGTAGGTAAAGATGTTCTGCCATATTTACCTTTCGGAGCAACTAGGGAAAACATTAGAAAATAAATACAACAGCAAACAACCATATTTCAACAACAATTATCTGATGCCCTCTAAAGAACAAAAATGAAAAATGTAACTACAATAAGATCGTAAAAAAAAAAAAAATCACTCAACTGGACCTAGTTGGGGTCTACTGCATAAAAGTTCTAATATTCGAAGATATTAGCACAAATGAAAGAAGATGGTGGCATAATGTATCTGTTTTACATGTCATTACCGTGATCATCAAAAAGCCAAACATGTTTTAGCAATTCCAATGTGGTCTCTTAGTAATTTCATAGATGTACGTTCTTTATTTTGAAAAAAGTCGCAATATCAACGCAAGTAGTAGTAGATTGAGCAGTTTAGGTGGTTTACCAAGGGAAGAAATTTTGTTTATAATTTGCAGGGGTATTCTACTGTGGGACTCCAGTGCTGGCAAAGGAGCTCAAGAAGCTATCACAAGAGATGAATCACAAGACATCCACACGCTTTGAATTCCATAAGGAGTATTTCTGAACGTAAACGAGGTTTACCAACAAAACCAAGTTGCTAATTTATCACACTCATTCAGATGATTCATAGGTGAAAAATATATATTTGTATAATAATAGTAGCTCACCAAGATGTAAATGCAATTTTTTGTTATAGACTCACAAACGTTGTTCATTACAAAGGAAAATTAAATAAAACCAGATATTCAAAATGGAAAAAAAATAAATTATAGATCACTAATGTCTAGGTATGCGTCTCTAAAGTAAATTGACTTGGGTGACCACTTTGAACCATCAGCATCAGCAAGATGAAAGCGCAATTGTCCAGATATATGACAATGTATGTCCTGTGCAAATACTAAGATGCTAAAAATAACAAATATACTTGATTCAGCATGATGCATATGTTCAATCTATTCTAGCCTTTTATGGAAAGTACAGATTCAAGGTAAGAACTATAAACAACAAACTAAGTCAAATGCAGTAGTCACATGAAAGCTAATAAGGAGTAACAGCTATTGTCTATGTTCTGAATAAACCAAAAAATAAAAAGAAAAGAAAAGAAAATACACTATAATTTTTGTTCATGTTCTCATCATACCCAATCGTGCAATAGAGCATGCCAATTAGAGTCAGTCATCATCCATGTATTAAATCAGGCACAACCAATAGACTACAGGAAATTTTGGTTGTTCATTTCTCACTATTTTTCCTTTTACGTATACAAGAATAAAGAGTATGAAAAGACTTAAAAAGAGACATCCTAAAACTTTAAAATGTAACTAAACCAAGCAAACTCAATGAAACAAGAAATTGTGGATGCAATAATATTAACTCTTTGATGGAGATGAAAACCTTACCTAATAATAGAGAATCATTTATCTGCTAGTGGTAAACACCTAAATTGCCATATGTCATAAGAAGGATCGTAGGCTCAATCATCTTTGAACCACTTCAGAAATCTGGAGGCCATTCTTCGGACAAGCGGTTTAGTGTAAAACACAAAACAACTCCAGCAACAAAGCAAATAGTACAAATCTTTGAGCATCTCCAGAATGAAACAGCCTATCTGCAGTCAAACATACCAGCATTGGTAGTTCAGAGGAAGAATGTAGGAAGCTAAAGACAACATATGCTGTTCATTTCCACAGTAACAAAAAGAACCAAACTAAATAAAGGGGAAAAAATCCTCAATAGCTAAGCTTGTCTGGAATAATCGCTATGCAAAACAGAAACTCCCATTTGGCCAAAAAATAAATAGTCTCCTTAAAACACATCCGACTGAGCTTCTTGAAAGCTAAATGGCATATTGGTAAGATAGGCCACAAACACGACCCTTCGTAGGCGCATTAAACCAAAGAAAAATACTTTAAAAAATATATATCAAGCTTCCTCTAGTGGATTTCAGAGAACATGCTCAAACAAGCAACAAAAATATAAAGATAACCAGATTACTCTATCTGTCATAGACCCTCACATGTGTAGAAACTATTAAAAGAGTGAATAGCAAACTTTCACGATTAGAACTTGTTATAAATTGGCGCTAACGGAAGTGAAGTTCGGATCCAATTTAGCTGCACAAATAATTAATTATGGGTAACAGTAAAATAATAAGCAATAAAAAAATAAATGGTACACAATGATTTAAGTAATTCAACTTTTTAATGTGAAAAATCTATTCCACTAACAACGACACACCGAGAAAAATCTGCTATTATAATCCAAAACAAACACCAATGTTCAAAAGCTACTCAAAATACCAAATCCTCAAATACACCCATATAATCTTTCAAAACAGAATAGCAATCAAAAACAAGAATAATAACTCAATTTTCCAGAAAATAAACAATATTACTATATGTTACCAAACGAATAGAAGAGATGTCTTGCTGATGCTTCTCACGAATGCGTATACAGACAATATATATATATATATATATATATATATATGGGTCTTGAGTAATCAACAAATAGACTTAATATTAATTCAAAATTAGGTTGATTGATGATCTTCTCTCTGCAGCTGGATGAAAGGAAAAATAGTATCTATTTCGACTCAGCAAAGTGAAGAAGGAGGTGGCTTCAAAATCATCTCACCAATTGTGGCAATAACACAATGTAATATATATACATAATATCTTTTAGGGCTTTTTAATTTAGCCCAATTACAAAGACCAAAATAGTATTGCACAAAGTTGTATTTACCAAAATTGTCATTCCTCTTAAATTATTTGTTTTGTGACGCACTAAATAACAAATCTCTACCTTGATACAAAACAAAAACCAAGTTCTTTAAATATGAAATTTTTCTAAATATCAAATGGCCGTCATCCAAAGCCTCGAAGGGCAATCACTTACTACAAACACCAACCAAGTCCAAGCAATGCTTGAACTTGTTAACTGGAACTAGCTTGGTCAACATATCATCGAGATTCTCAATAGCAGCTATCTTATTAACAACATTAGCACCCTAAGATACAATGTCACGAACAAAGTGATATTTGACATCAATGTGTTTGGTCATCTCATGATACATAGTATCCTTAGTCAAATATATTGCACTCTAACTATCACAAAATACAACAAAAGTATCATACTGTAAACCCAAATCACAAACCAAACCTCTAAGCTAAATGGCTTCTTTCACCGCTTTTACTACTGTCATGTACTATGCCTCTGTAGTGAATAAAGCAACTGTAGACTGTAAAGTAGCCTTCCAACTAATGGCACAATGAAAAAGAGTGAAAACATAACCTGTAAGAAATCTTTTCTTATCTAAATCTCTAGCATAATCAGAGTCTACATAACCAATAATACTGCAATCAGTATTAAAACTCCTATCATATACCAAACCAAAACTAGAAGTGCCTCTCAAATACCGAAGTATCCATTTCACTGCTTGCCAGTAACCTTTTTCAGGGTTATCCATGTATCTACTAACAACACTAATTGCATGTAAAATGTTTGGGCGAGTACAAACCATAGCGTACATCAAACTATCAACGACACTAGCATATGAAACTTGAGACATATTCTCTTCTTCTTCTAACTGTGGTGACAAATCTAAAGAAAGCCTAAAATGTGCAACTAGTGGCGTGCTCACAAGTTTAGACTCTTTCATACCAAAGCGTTCAAAAACTTTTTCAATGTAACTTTTCTGAGACAAATAAAGCTTACCCGCTTTTCTATTCCTGCAAATTTTCATGCCCAAAATGTTCTTTGTTGTACCCAAATTTTTCATCTCAAACTCACTACTAAGCTGAGATTTTAATTTTTGAATATTAGACTTATTCTTAGAAGCAATAAGCTTGTCATCAACATATAGTAATAAATAAACAAATGAACCATCAAAGAACATTTTATGATAAACACAATTGTTATAATCACTCTTAGAATAACCATGATCAATCATAAAATAATCAAACTTCTTATAACACTGCCTAGAAGATTGTTTCAAACTATATATAATGACTTTTCAATAAACAAACATGATCTTCCTTACCTGAAACAACAAACCCTTCTGACTAATGCATGTAAATTTGTTCCTCAGACTCACCATGTAAGAAAGCTATCTTGACATCAAATTATTCTAATTCTAAGTCAAACAGCGCAACCATATCAAGCAACACACATATGGAGCTATGTTTCACTATGGGTGAAAATATTTTATTGAAGTCGATACCCTTTTTTTGAGAATAACCCTTTGCTACAACACATTCCTTGAACCTAACTGCTTCAATCTCAGATATACCTTCCTTTTTCTTGAAGACCCATTTGTTTCCAACAATCTTCTGACCCTTAGGTAGTTTTACCAATTTTCAAGTATGATTCTTATGAAGTGACTCAATCTCTTCATTCATAACAATTAACCACTGAACAGACTCATCACAAGTAACAGCTTCATGGTATCACCCCAATAGTCTCTACCATAGACAATATAAGAAACTAAGTCTGCATTGCATACCTTTGAGAGTGTCGAATCTCTCTTGTTCCTTTACCCTTCGCAATACTGTATGATTGTTCTTGTTGTTGGTTTGTTACATCAGGAACAAAATTATCTACCTCATCCATAGATGGTTGATCTAAAGTACTCTCTTGCACTTGATTAGGAGCTTCACTTTTAAGCTCCACCTGGTCACTAACACTGGAGTCTTTACTTGCAACAACAGACTCTTTTTTATTTTTTAACATAAAAAACTCATCAAATTTAACATCTCTACTAATTAAAAATTTAAGTACCTTGGGTTCAACACACCACAATTTATAACCCTTCACTTCATAAGAATACTCCAAAAATATACATTTTAATGCCCTAGACTCAAGCTTACCATCATTAACATGAGCACAAAAAGAACCAAAAAATTTTAAATCATAATAATTAGCAGAGGTATCAAAAAATACCTTAAATAGAGTCTTCAACTCAATTGCAATTGATGGAGATTGATTTACCAAATTGCAGGCATGGTTACAAGCTTCAGCCGAAAAGAATCTATCCAAACCAGCTTGAAAGAGCATAAAACGAGCTCTTTTCAAAGGAGTCCTATTCATCCATTCTGTGGTGGTATATTATGCACAATGCGGTGTCTCACTATGCCAATCTTTTCATATAACTCATTAAACTGACCCTCACAAAATTTAAAGTTATTATTAATTCTCAAACGCTTGATCTTCTTACCAATTTGATTTTTCATACAAGTTTTAAACTTTACAAATCTCGAAAACACATTATTCTTATTTTTCAGAAAATACACCCAAACATAACAAGAAAAGTCATCAATAAAAATCAAAATATACTGGGCACCACCCTTGGACGCAATAAGAGGACCCAAAATATCTGAATAAATATAATCAACAGTACCTTTCGTTTTATGGATGGTTGTACTGAACTTAACTCTACAATGCTTTTCATAGACACAATGCTCACAGCTTCTTAATTTTCTGACCACCAAGTAAACCTCGCTTACTTAAAAATAGACATCCCTGCCTCACTCATTTACTCCAACTGCATATGCCACAAGCGAATCATATCTGAATCTTGACCTGATGAGGATGAGGATGAAACTGAAACATTGCCAATGACAGTGCTACCTTGAAGCACATAGAGACCACGAGACAATTGCCCTTTAATAACAACCAAAGTACCCTTAATAATTTTTAAAACTTCACCTTCAGCTATGTACCTATAGCTTTGTAAGTCAAGAGTACCCAAAGATATCAAATTCTTTTTCAAATCTGGAACATGGTGAACATCTTTCAAATTTCTAACAATACCATCATGTATCTTAATCCGAATAATACCAATACCAATAACCTTACATGACACATTATTTCCCATCAAGACAACACCCCCATCAATTGATCGATAAAAAATAAATCAATCCCTATTGGGGCACATATGATAAGTACAAACCGAAGTAAGAATCCAAACATCTCTAAGAAAACTAACAGATACTGACAGAACATTATCACCATCGAAACCAGAACTATCTGCAATACTAACAACATCATTAGTACTAGAAGATGTGATAGATTTTTCTTTACCTTTGAGTTTCGGACAGTTAATTTTTCAGTACCCTTCCTGATGGCAATAATTACATTTATCTTTTCTCTTTTTAGATTTTGATTTGAACTTGCCAATATTATTGCTCTAGGCTTTTTCTTGAATTATACCTCTAATAAACAAACCACTATTATTGTCATTATTGCCAATAGATACATTTTTCTTCAACTTTCTAGAGTTCAAAGCCGCTTTGACATCCTCCAAAGAAATAGTCTCTTCCATATAGCATGGTATCAACAAAATGTTCAAACGAGTAAGGTAAAGAACATAACAGAACTAAGGCCTAATCTTCATTATCAATCTTAACACTAACATTTTTTAGATCACGAATAATTTTAGTAAATTCATCAAGGTGATCGTACAAAGGCGTACCTTCTGACATTCTGAAAGTGTACAAGCATTGCTTCAAATATAATCGACTTGTCAAAGACTTGATTATATACACACTCTCCAATTTAATTCATAACTTAACTGGAGATCTCTCATTACCAACCTCAGATAGTACCTCATCAAACAAGCGCATTCTCCATTAATGCATCTTTTTCTTCATTAATCAATTTTTTTTTAATAATTTATCATTACCTTTAAGTGTCTTAACGAGCCCCTCTTTAACCAATATAGTTCGCATTTTCATTCGCCAAAGACTAAAATCATTCATACTATTAAATTTCTCAATTTCGTATTTTTCCATCATGACAGAAAACTCAAAATTAAATCAACAGAAGCACAATCCAAAAAAATATAAAACCAACCAAATAATCAAAAGCTCAAAATAAATCCAAAAGAGTAAACTTGATCAGTTCCAATAAATAACAGAATAACTCAAAAACTCTGATACTAATTTGTTATAAATTAGAGCTAGCGAAAGTAAAGTTCGGGTCCAATTTAGTTGCACAAATAATTAATTATAGGTAAAAGTAAAATAATAAGCAATAAAAAAATAAATGTAAATGATACACAATTATTTAAGTGGTTCAACTTTTCAATGTAAAAAAGGAAAATCTACTATTAGAATCCAAATGGAGAATATAATCACCGATGTTCAAAAGTCACTCAAAATACCAAATCTCCAAATACACCCATATAATCTTTCAAAATAAAAGAGTAATAAAAAACAAGAGTAATAACTTAATCTGGCAGAGAATAAACAATATTACTATCTGTTACCAAACGAATAGCAGAGCTGTCATGATGATGCTTCTCACAAATGCCTATACAGACAAAAATATATGGGTCTTGAGTTATCAACAAATAGACTTAATTAATTCAAAATTAGGTTGGCTGATGATCTTCTCTCTGCAGCAACTGGATGAAAAGGAAAAATAGTGTCTATTTCGAACTTAGCAAAGTGAAGAAGGAGTTGGCTTCAAAATCATCTCACCACTTGCGGCAATAACACATAATGTAATATATATATATATATATATATATATATATATATATATATATTTGTGTGTGTGTAATATTTTTTAGGGCCTTTTAATTTAGCCCAATTACAAAGCCCAAAATAATATTGCACAAAGTTATATTTATCAAATTTATCATTCTCTTAAATTATGTGTTTTGTGACGCACTAAATATTTTTGAGAGGAAAATGGTGATAAAACTTGTCCTTTCATTTATAGAAGAAAAAAAAAAATTTACTTTAAAATCTTAGTTATTTCTACAAAAAAAAAAAAAAACCAGAAAATTTTAAGTAAAGCCTTTCGAGAAAATTAAATAACGAGGAAAGCAGAGTACCGGGGAGGTCTGGCAAGCAAGGCGCGAGACTGATTAAAGGAAGCTAAAGCGGCAGACAGTCCATCATTCAAGCGTGGACCTTGGTAAGACGAAGACGAAGACGAAGACGAAGACGAAGACGAAGATGAAGATGAAGATGAAAGAAGCCTAAATTATGAGTCTGTCAAAATATTTCCAATCAAAATTTGAAACTCCTCTATAAGTCGAAGCCCCCAAAATCCCTGACTATTTGAAAAGTGCGATTTTCACAAATCACAACTCAGCAGTTAGCATAACTGTACAAACAGCACAAGCACCCAATGAATCAATTGTGATTTGAGAAGATTTTTTCATATATTACTATACTGTAGACTGTAGTAATAAAATAGCGGGCACAAAAGAGAAATAAAAATATATAATAAATTAAGATGGGCGAAAGAATCGTAGAAAACCTTATAAATAAGGTTTAAATTTTTTTTAATGTATCTTTCTCAAAATATATTTACTCTTTCTATACAACTGCTTAAGAGAAAAGTTAAAAAAAAAAAAAAAAAATCACGAAAAATGAAATTATGTTTTTCCTATAAAAATGGCACAAAAAGTTAATTCAGGCTCCAAAAGTGAAGCTTGTGGACACAGTCGCTTATTTCTACCCTGCTGACGGGTGTACCAACAGTCATATTTTTTTCCACGCCTTCTCTCCTCATTTATTTTGGCTAATATACTCAATTTTGTTTGTAAACCAGAAAATAATGCATATTAATTAGAGAAATAATTTCAATGTGTTTTGTTATTACCAAATAGTTCATCTTTTTTAGGCTGTAGGCCTTAGGCAAGCCTCTGATTGAAAGCATTCATATCTCTTCAGGCCGGCGCTTTCAGGAATTATTATGAGCAAGTTTAAACAGGCAGGTGCTGAGGTTATTGGAATTAGTGGTGACTATCCAGCATCCCACTAACATATTGTGTAATTGTGTATGTATGGATATATATGGTCCAACACTTGAAGATTTTGAATGCTATATATATATATATATATATTGATTATTATTTTTAAAAATAAGGAATACAACAAATATGCAAAGCAGCTGATTAGTTATCTCAAAACTTTCCTCTGCTTTGGTATACATTATTCAATGCAACTAATAATGATACATATATAAACCTCCAAATTAATAATGTTTTAAAAATGGAAGCTAGTGTTATTTTGGATCTCCTGAATGTTTTCTTATTTAGTTTCACTTGTCTTTGTTGTAATCTTGACTGGTGTAGGGGCTAAATGCTTCTGATATCCAAGTATTCTTCCTCCAAGATGACCAGCCCATTTCCTCACAGATTTCATCACTGTGATTGATGCTATAAGTGGAAATGCAGTACCTCTTATAGAACCTAGTTATACTTTTCATAACTTGTATTTCCTTATTTGTTCTCTCTAGCATTTCTTCAACACTTGGAAGCTTAAACTTCCCATCCACTAGTCTTGCCAGCCATATGCTACGCAATTCTGCTGTCTGAAGATTAGCAACACTTTCGACATACCCAACGAAACCCATGTTTGGAATCAAAGGATGAATTGTTCCCCTGTCATCAGAGTTATTCAAAAATTATCTTCAGTATTACTCCTTTTCTTCATCTAAATTACATTTTTTAGCTCAATCTAAATAAATAAAACTCTTACGATTTGGTGGCCTCAATACCTATCGCCAGAAATTGAAAGTTTGTGTTCATATATTTATACCTGTATAAGGGCATTATACCAGAAGAATACTCCAGGAGATTTCTGAAAGGCTGAGGCAATATAGTTTTAAGCTTTTTCTTGCCATCATAACCTGTTGCAAAGACCACAACATCAGCTTCTATTCTAGTGTTGTCATCAAACTCAATTCCTCCTTCCCAAAACCACCAATTTGATGATGATGTTTTGAAAACAATCTTTCCCTTATCAGCCTCGGAGAAGAAATCGTCTGGAATAATGGCCATTTGACAAGATGCATAGTCTTCCTCAAATGGATGTTTTGGTTTTAGACCATACTTCTCTAAAGGAAGCTTCCACAACAGATACGATTCTATGAACTTTGAAATTCCACGTCTCTGTCAGTATATATGTATCAAATTAATTAATGAATATCAATTTAATAATAATAATAATATATAAACAGTGATTTCAAAACTAGAAATATATATATACATATATATATTTACCACTGGAGAAAATAGGGAACAGAGGAGGGTTCTGAGGAAGCTTTGGTTGGGTCTTTGATGAAGGAATTGAGAAAACCTTGTGGAATAGAATAAGTAAAATGGCAAACCCCAAACCCAGTAATGAGGAACGGTCCAATGTAGAGTCCTTACTACCATAGTGCATGGTTGACAATCCGGTCCTTTGTTCATACAAAACAACCAAAAAATTAGTATTTGAATTTTGCAAACAGTATTATTAAAAAAAAAAAAGACTAATAAAAGTGGTTTGGCAAATCCTAGAAACTTGATTGTTGACTACGCATTAAACTAAAGATATTCATTAATCATAGGTATGTAACTACTGACTTGTAATTAAGGACATTAATAATTAAGTCTCTTTAATTTTTTTCCTAACTAAAATTTGCAAATTAATGATTTAAAATTGAAAACTGATTTATATATTCTCGTCAGTCGTCGTCACATAATCAATCAATGTCAATTTATGTAAAGTCAAATTTGAATATGATGTGGAAGTCAAGTTCATATACTTTAGACATTAACTAGAATGATTTGAAAAACATGAGCAATACGAACAAGTGAGAAGTCAAAATGTCAATTCCATGCATATTAATAAGTTTGTACTTTGGACATCCTTGTATGAGTCTGTATATATATATATATATATATATATATATATATATATATATATATATATATATATATATATATATATATATATATATATATATATATATATATATATATTATATATATATATATAATTCATATTCATCAAATTATTTACATAATTTAACTTTTAATCTTCTAAAAAAATGCACAATACATTTATGTAAAAAAATATATAATATAATTTTTGTGTTATACGAGGAAAAAAAATTATATATATATATATATATATATGAGATGGTCAAAAATAAAATTCGAACCTAATATTAATACATGGCTAGGCCTAAGCGCCTGCCTTAGAGATCACCTGAGTATGACTTTCGTTGAGATGGAACCGAAGCCATGCAGCTTCAATCCCATAACGTCGAAATTAAATAACAACTTACATAAATTCAATTTTTTCCAATTAACACGCAACTTTTTCTTAAACAATTATCAAAATAATAACCCTAAAATTTATAATAACAAAACTAGCACTCCAATAATATTGAACATATAATAATATTATACGGATCTAAATTACTGCAATTTAATTTACACAGTGTTCAATTAAACGGATATTAAAAAAATGATGTAAAAATTATTTTTTAATTATAAAAATATATGATTTAAATATAAAAAATGTTATTATTATTATTATTATTATAAGTTTTAATGAATATTATTTTCTATTTTTCTTTCTCCAACTGTCTCTTTTAAGCCCTCGTTTAAATTTAAAAGAATAATAAATATATGTTTAATTTTACTGCCTAAAGACAAAACTCTCAGAAATTTATACACACATAAATATGTGCATGAAAACGAAATGGAATAATAGATGAAATGGTCCTATAACTTTATCAAAAGTTTAATTTAATTTTGTAATTTTTTAGTTAAGTAAAATAAAGACACTAATTTTTCTTCCAAAGGTACGGTTTAGTATGTAAGTTTTTGATTAAGGAAAATAAGGACACTAATTTTATAAAAATTTCAAATAAATTCAAAAAAAAAATGTCAAATAAGTCATATTTAAATAATTATTTTAGCATATTTTTGGACTTATTTAAAACTTTTATAAAATTAAATTCCACAGAAATTTCACTTACGCGGTAGCAATAGGAAAACTTCCTTTCTCAGTTGGTCAAATAATAGCTTTGAAATAGTGTGTGTGTATTAATTGTATAGGCATAAACATAACATGCAGTAGTATACATATACTATTGGAGATATATAATGCAATTAATTATTATACTACATAATGAAATAAATAAAGAAATAATACCTTGGTTAGCCTGGGCACATTCCAAGGCTAAATCAATAGCAGACTTCTTATAGCCAATAACTGCAACCTTTTTATCCTTAACCAATTGAGTAGCAGAGTCCTGGTCAAGTTTGCAATAGTCAAGTGTATGCAAAACCTTTCCTTCAAACACTTGAGGTCCCTTGTTGCTCGGAAAATCTGGCACTTTTGGTATATCACCATATTTTCCAATACAAACCACAATGAACTCGAAAGAATACCACTGCTCATCAAATCATCCAATAACAAACAAACAAACCAACAAAATTAATTTTTTGGAGTACAATATAAACTTATTAAAAATGAAATATAATAAGATCATAGGTAGCTATATAAAAGATTGTTACGTACTCCTCACATCATAACCCAATTGGTTTCCTTAAATAAATAAAAAAAAATCTCAAATTAAGGATTCCTAGATACATAGAAAAAGAAGCTAGCTAGAGATTAGATACCTGAATGGTTTCAGACTCATTTGTTTGGACAGCAACTTCCCAAACAGAAGGACCAGGCAAAGGACACCCATAATCAGACCCAGCCATTTCTCTGTTCCCAACAAAGCGAAGTTCAACCACTTTGGAGTTGAACTTCACAAACTTGAGCACATCAAAGTGGTTAGCATAAGATGACAAGTAATCCAATATCTCTAGGTGAGAAGGAAAGGTTGAGTTGTTTCTATCAGGCCAAGGGAAATCAGAAAATTCATAGTCACAACGAACTGATTGAAGTTTTGTTGAAGAGTAAGAACAATGTCTCCATACTCCTCCAATTGAATCAGTTGCCTCAAAAACTATTGGGTTATGATGGGCTAATTGTTTGACTGCAGCTATGCCGCTCACTCCTGCTCCTATTATGCCTATTTTTGACACAATTACTGGGGCCATTTTTTAATTGATTAATTTAGAGAATACTTGGTTTGTGTTTCGATTTCGAATTAGATGTAAAAAACAAAGAGAGGAGATGCGGGGTTATATAGCTTCTGCATGAGCATGATCACGCTGGAGGCACGTGATGTGTCGACTTTTCAGACAGACACACACGCGCATACATAGAGAGAGAGAGAGAGAGAGCTAGAGAGAGAACGACATAATTTATTCGTCAATTAATGATCAAAAGGCATGCAAAGGAATTCAGAATTAAGATTCTGACCGAATTGAACTATAACTTAGCGAGAAATTGTTTTGATAAGAAGAGGAATTTTCCTCCATTTCCGTAGCTTTCTTTAATTTGATTAGAGTTAACGCATGGAGTTTATTAGTTTCTCAGTAGCTCCTCAATCATTAAAATTTAATTAATCAAATTAACATCATTCAATATTAATTTGGGAGACTAACAAAACTAACAAAACTAACACCCCTCAAAACTTCTAATAACAAAACTAGCACCCTTTGTGTTCAAATTTATATTTTCACAATTAAAAAAATAACTAATATGTCATTTTTCTTTGAACATCTATCCAATTAGAATTGAACGACGATAATTTAAACTCGTTTAATATTGAACGTTTAATATTTTACGTTCAAATTGAATATTAAACGATCAATATTATTAAAGTGTTAATTTTGTTACTATAAATTTTATGGGTGCTATTTTTGATCATTTTCCTATTAATTTCAATAAATTAATTATTCTACCGTCTCACTGATAATTAATAATTTATTAGTTTTAGTTACAGTCAGTTAGTTAATTCATCTTAGCAAAAGGAATCAGTGAGTTACTCAATTGATCAACTTGTAATTACAATAATTTTGCAATGTAGTATGAATTTTACTTATTTAACTTAACCTTAGCCAAAAAAAATATTAGCCCTTAAAATATCCAAGGTTACTTTTGTAAAATTAATGGTTGAGTAAATTAAGGCAATTTCATATGGTGAAAAAATAGTTTACGCTAATAAATAATTAACCCACCGTAACTAATTTAACTTATGTTGCTCTTAAAAAATAAACGTGTTTTTAACGTTATGAAAAGAAGTATATGTGCGCATGCGAAAAATATATGCTTCTTTTATGAATTAATATGTTTTTTTTTTTTGGCTAAGGTTAACATTTAGGGGAAACAATTTTGAACAAACTCAACTTCATACGGAAGGAAGCTACAAACATTTAATGCGTTTCCTCAACCCATTTAATGTAATAATTATTTTTAGGTAAAAGGTATAATTTTATAAATCAGTTTTTATATGCTATTACTATTAAGAGTAGTTGATTCCATTTTTTTTTTTTTTTTTTTTCATTTTAAAAATCTGTCCTCACTTTTTGCATTTTTTTCATTTTTAAAAAAATTGTATAATTAATGTTTGATAATAAAAAAATATTATCTGAATCACAAATAATATAACATAATGTTATTTGTAAGTACCGAGACAGAGCCATAAATAAATTTGAGGGGGGGTTATTTTTTTTATATACAAAATAAAAAATTAGTAAGAGTTATAATAAATTATACTTAATTCAACATTAAATTTTTTTCATGTCATATTATAATAAAAATATAGAGTTAACACATTATAATTAACTTATAACAAAAATTAAACAAAAATATAACAAGTTAATAAATATTAGTATCATTCATGAATAAAATAAATTTATTAACTAAAAAATCTAAGCAAATAAAAAGCTCAATCAAATACATTAATATTTATAGACATTAAAACTAAAATAATCATATAAAAATGTCAAAAGTAAAATATGATTTATAATTTTAAGCTTGAGACTATATTTAAAAATATATGTTTATAAACAATATAAGAATGACTAATAATAATAAAAATAATAATAATTTTATATAAAAAAATTCAAATAAATTCTAAAAGATTATTAAAATAAAATGTCAAATAATATAATATTATATAAAGTTAAAATTTAGATTGAAATAAAATATAATAAACATAAACTTAAAAAAAAATTTATATGAAGCTTATTATATACTTATTTTTTTAATTTTATTTTTATAATGTTGAGTTTAAAAATATTTAAACATTATTTGGATTTTTATATTTAGGAATAATTTTTTTGCAATATACTACTCTAATTTTATTTTTGTTACTAATAGTTACCAAATACATGGAAAAAAAAAGTATATATTTAACCACTTTATTTACAATTGATGTCATTTTTATCCACGTATTTGTTAAATATTGTTAATTTATACTAAAATATGTACATAAAAATTAGACACAATATATTATTATAAATAAAATATTTATTTAATACTAAAAATATACACGTAATTAATTTTTTATAAAAAATTAGCGTGAGTTAAAACCTCCCAAACCTCCACATACATCCGCCCCTTATAAGTACAATTAAACTCACAAAATTATACGTCTCTCACATCTCACTTAACATATGGCGCCCAACTCTAAATGTGAGATCCACCAGATGTTATAACATAGAAAAATACATGGAACTGTTCCATTGTAAGACACTATTAAAGTTGTTGTCACCAACTTTTTTTTTAGGAGAATGATTAAATTGCTAAATAAGGTCATTTATATATATGATCAGTAAAAAATGTATATAATATACGGTTAAAAAAAATGTAGTGGTAAACGTGCCCATTTTCGTACTGATCTGGAAAATACATGGAGTGGAAATTGAAAAGGAAACATCCAAGAAAACAAACAGAAGATTGAAGGAAAATTGAGGCACTTGGTGTTGACAGTTGATGTGGTGACTTATTTCGAGCATTTTTTGGAACAAAATGAACTTTGAATTAATGAAGGGTACACCGCACACGTTTCTTTAATCAAAATTCCTTTGTCAAACCCAGTACAGAGAATACATTATAAGGCGCAGGATTGAATTCAAGGTTTGTTTTATTTTAATTCCTATGGATTCTGGTTTGTTGGTATACAGTCAAAGATTAGCTGTTCAGAACTAGGGATGGTCCGTCAAACCCGTCTTCATATATGTAAAATGATAATTGAAGAATACTTGCAACTTACCATATAAATAATAATAATATCACTAAGACTTTCTTATAATAATAATAATAATAAGTTAGTGTTTTATGCTAATAATAATTTTTTAATTATTTAATAATTATTTTTATCACATGATAACAATAACGAACTTAACTTTTATGATTCTTATATCACTGTTTATTATTATTGAATATTAAATTAATATAAATGACTTCCTAAAATAAAGTCCAAAAAAATTGCATAGATCGATAACATTGAATAAATTTTTATATATTTTAGTATATAATTGACTCAATTATTTAACAAGTTTTATTTTTAACCTTTAATGAAAAAATACATATGTTTATTTTCTTTTAACATGAAAAAAAATATGTTAACTTACATTATAAAAAAAGGAACATATGTTTGTTTTTTCCAAAAGATTAAAAATAAAAGTTTGTATAGAAAGATAATTATATCATATAATTAATTTTTTTTTATTAGTAAATATTAGGGGAAAAAAAAATTATAAAGAACAAAACTTTTACAGGTCAGGTCGGAATTCATTGTTATTAAATATTAAATTAATACAATAACTTCATAAAATGAAGTACAATCGATAACATTGAATAATAAATGAATTTATTATAAAACAATTAGATAAAATTATCTTAAATAAAAATTATTAAAAATGAAATTGTTCAAAATAAAATTAAAAATGACACACGCATGTAACTTCCGTATCTCTATTTAATGTTTTTTTCCCTATTAATACTTATATTTAATGTTAAAATTTGTTTAAAATCGCTTATTTATTTATTTATTTAAATGCCTTCAAACGTATTAAAATATTTTTTAGAGTGTTTTACAATTTATATGAGAAGTATTTTCAAAAATTTGAGAAATATTATTTATAATTTTGAGATAAGTAAGTAATACTTACTTTTATAATAAATAATTTTAAATGTATATTTTAATCCAAAAAATAATTATTAAAGTGTTACTCTAAAATACTTATAACATTTTCATCTCAATCACTTAAATATTTTTCTTAAAATAATTTTTAATGAAACACTTTATTTTAAACAATTTTCTTTTAACCACCTTCAAATGGACCACTTCAACATCTATATAATATACTTGACAATTGTATAACCAATGATATAAAACAATTTTGAAATATTATTTACTTTTGAATGAAAGTATATGCTAATTTAAGGACTATTCAAATCTTTTTTTTTTTCCTATGCTTTTAACCATTTAATTTCATTTCTTATTTGGTGCTATTGATTTTCGAAAGTTCAGTGTTAACTAATTTTATCAATTAACAAAAATTAATTGGTACTCGTAAAGTACAAATTTAAATGAGGAATTATTATTTTTTTCAAAATTAATTATCTAGAACAATAATATGTCATTATCATATAAAAGAGAGTGAGAAAATTAAGTTTAAAATTGACCCCACTTTTCTTCATTTTCACTTAAAATTTTAATTGTTATTAATCTGAACTACAATATCAGCATTAGTTCAACATAATATATAAATTTTGGGTTTAAATACTGATTATATAAGTCAGTTTTTAAGAAGGTATAAGTCGGTTTTAGTTCGAGTTTTTCTCAAATTATTACAATAAACTTGGTTAATAGATCAATTTATAAATTGATTACATTAAACCGTATCCACTCTTATTCAATACTTCAATTTTAAACATTTTTATTTTGATACTATGAATTTATTAACCTAATGCTTTTCCTGGGGGTAGAGTTTTTTTTTTTTTTTCCATTTTATTTTCCTCCTTTCAAAATTCAAAGTATACAGGGGAACTCAATATTGTGTTTCTTTCTCGGAAGGGCTTCACTACTTTATAACTATTATGAGTAAATAATAAATTTTGTATATTATTTTAGTAACATTAATCATTTTATTTCCTAACAGTTCAATTTAATTAATTTGATTCAAAATTTCAATTTATTGATAAATTTGGTCTATACAATCAAATTTATAATATTATTTATATAATTTAATGTACAATTTCTCATCATATTCACAAGTTTACAAGTATTCTAGTAACTTTCACTGTAATAAGCAGTTTAAAGATAAATTTTGTAAATAAAAATACTTTTTTTTATACCAAAATGATAATATATTCTTATAGTTACAATACTTAAAACTTATTCATAGTTATCATATCTAAATAAGTTACATTTCTCATTATTATTCTCGCTTAAAGTTATGAGTATAAATTTTCTAGAGTATTTCACTAATTAAAGAATAGATTAAATTTAATTTGATCAATCTAGGTATTTTTATAGGGTGCCAAATTGGATAATTTTTGTACAAAATTGATCAAATTAGATTATTAGATTGATGACTTAGTCTAATTAATAAGTACTATTTTATAAATATCTAAATTGAGATTAATAGTAATTAATTATTTAAAAAAAATCACATAGACTACAACCCCTCCTAGCCCTTTAAGTAGAAATTAATGAAAAAATCTATTTTTTTTTTAAATATTTTTTATTGACTAAAATTGGACGAAATAAACATAACTTAATACTAAAATACCCAAAATGTGAATTTGATAAAATTACATCAATTAATCAACCTAAAATCAAAGTTTTATTATGTTTAAACATAACTTTAGCTCTGTCCAAAGCCTTCTTTATCAAGGTAAAGAAGCGACTACAGATAAACATGAAATTATATATATGTTGAATTTCAAACCACAGATATTGTGAAAGAGTAATACGTATATTATATAAATTTATATTTATTTTTATACACATTTAATTATTTATATATTTTAATCTATAAATGATATAATTATTTAATTATTTTTATTTTTAATATTCTTTCGTAAAAAAACAAATATTTATTTTTTCTAACATTAAAAAAATATGTATAAAGAGAGTTAAGAATAAAATTTTATATATGAATAAAATTGTACGATATAATTAAATCTTATTTATATCGTATTATATGGTAAAACTTTTATATTTTTTAAAATAATTATGTTAAATATTATAATATTAATTAGGGTGTATATTATGAAAAAAAAAATAATTAGGGTGGAAAAGTGAATATAAACTTTTGTAATATTATTGAAATGTGAATGATGAAAGTCAGTTTTATAAAATTGATCAGGAGTTAATCCAGTGAGGCGTGTGTTATAGCATTGAGTGTCTGTTCTCGTACGATAGAACTTGAGTTTAAATTTTAAATACCTTAAAGTTGTTTTTGAAAAATATTCGAATACATATATTTTTTGTGTCCTGTTGTCGGGCTCTGGTATCTCAGCACTGGTAACTAATCTGTATTAAAACAATATAGCGAAAGAAAAAAAAAGTCAGTTTTATCACGTGTGTATGTTGGAATTCACAATAATAAAATTCAAGATTCAAATATAACAATAAAAGGAACTGCTACCGAAATTTTCAAAAGTGAAATTGACCGGAAGACGCACTGGTATTTATTTTTTGGGAAATTAAGAAGGCACACGAGTATTCATTGCAAGTGACTAAGGTTGCAACCCCAACCAATCACAGTACTATAGGATTATTATATTTTGCATCCAATAATATTTTTTCTAATATAAAAAATAAATAAAAATAATAATAAAATCATTATTTATACTAAATTATTACAAAAGTAAATAAATTTTTTTATCAATAAATTTTTGATATTATTAAAAAATATATGATTAAATTTTAATTTATTACTTTCATATTATTAAACTTTATAAATATTACAAAATATTATCAAATTTTTTTTTATTACTTTCGTACCTTTAAATTTTACAAAATTTAACTTAAATACATTCGATGTAAGTGTAATTTACTTTTAACTCTCGTTAATTGATTGACATCGATGATATTTTTATAACATTTTATAAAATTTAATGGTATAAAAATAACAAAAAAAATTAATTATATTTTTATAATATATATAAAATTTAAAAATAATAAATTAAAATTTAATAATATCTAAAATATTACTTCAACCAAACTCAAAAAATGAATTCACTTTATTTAAATTTAATTCAAATATAAACAACTGTTTTATATATATATATAAAGAGCTTTAAAATTATTATTTTTTTATTAGTAAAGAGAAAATATATTTATATATTTAGATAAATTTTAAATTTAAATTTTTAATAAAAAATTAAACTTACCTCACCTAATAATCAATGGAAAGGTAAGTAGTTCTGAACATCAACCAAGTAATAGCCAACGCTAATAAACTACAATTATAAATATTAAATATTATCAATATTCACTTAACATTTTAGAGTTGAAACTTGAATTGTTATAAATTAGGGATAGTAGAAGCAAAATTTAGATCTAATTTAATTACATAAATAATAGCAAAAATAATAAATAATTAAAAAAATAATAAATAATTATTTAAATGATTCAACTTTTTAATATAAAAAATATATTCTACTAACGACAATATACTGAAAAAAAGTTATTATCAAAATTTAAATAAAGAGTAAAAATATCAATAATAAAAAAAACCAATATCCGAATACATCCAAACATTCCCCCCACAGACAAAAAATGGTAATAAAAATTAACAAAAAATATGCGTTAACAATATCTTCTTAATGGTGGCTGAAATTATCTAGCTGGAGAACCGACGAGTATTCAATATTGCTTTTCCTCCTCACATTAAAACCAAGCAGGAGAAAAGGGATTTTGATGGTGACAAATGTCAAAACCCAAGAAACAAACTTAATGGCTTTAATGAGAAGGAGACAACAGTGGCGGCAATGGCTTCATTCTTTTCTTTTTTTCTTCTTTCTCATACAGCTTGTGCAGGAAGTAATATATATATGTCAAATAATCTTATAAGATTTGAATACTAAAGCCTATATAAAAAACTCAAAAAATATATTATTTCATAATAAAATTACCAAAATATCATTCATATTTTGTGACATCTAAATGACATGAATCGATCCCAACACCTGGAAAAAAAAGGATATTAATTACTAGAGGTTATAAACATATGTTGTGTAGACGAGAGTACGTTTATGAAATTTTTTGATATTTGGCACCTCCAACTTGATATTTCTGTTTCGTGTCAAAAAAAAAATAATATATATATATATATATATATATATATATATATATATATATATATATATATATATATATATATATATTATTTTTAGATATTTTTTAGAAAATAAAATTTCAAATTATTAGAACGTGTTGTGTTGAAAAAAAAATGACATTTTATACATTTTTGTGTTATATTGATATAACATTTGGTATAAAATTACTTTTTTTTTATTTTATTTTTCTTTAAAAGCAATAACTAATTATTTTAATAAAATTACCCAATACAACGTATTATACGTGAAAAAATTTAATTTAAAATATTATAATTAATTCAAATTTAAATGACATATAAAAATTTAATTTAAAAATCAATAGACTTTAAGTCATTTGATTTTTTGTTATTTTAAATTTATGATACTTTACTTCTCTCAATTTTGTAATATTATCAATTCAATAAGTCAAAAATGCATGAAGCAAAATATTCAAAATCAAAATGGTGAGCTAAAAATAAGTTAATGCAAAAAAAAAATAAAAAAAAATTTGTACAATGAATAGCAATAACAATAATATTCAATGATTTTTATAACTTTAAAATTTTATAATTAAATAAAATTTCATTTATTGCTCAAATACTTAAATTTCATATTCATTTTTATATGTACTTGAATTCATGGTTACATAATACATTTCAAATCAAAACATAAAAGAGATAACTACTTTAATATTGTTTTACATACATGCTATATATGTATTAATACCGTTACACATTTCAAACTAGGAAAAGAAAATGTAAAAAAATAAAAATTCGCATAATATGAATGCATTATGAATTTATAGAAACATGTAAAAAGAGAGTGTGTTTTATAAATTTTTTAATTATATTTTATGAATTATAATTTTTTAAGTACTAATCTAGCATATATATTTAGAAATTTTTTTATTTTTTTTTATCTTAATTCCTTAATAATTGACATTTATTATAAAATTTATAATCTTTGATTGTTTTAATTATCAATTTCATTAACTCTTTCACCTAGAATCAAATGCTTTAGGATTTTGTTTTTATTTTTTTATAGTTATTTTACTAAAAGATAATTCATACATACAATTAATTATTTTTACACTAAATATAATTTTAAAAAAATAATAAAAATTTAATATTATTTCTCTTTTAATTTCATAGTAATAGACAAATGTTACAAGGGTAATTATAATATTCCACAATAAATTTTGTTATTATCACAAAAAAAAATGTATGATTTTCAATACCATTATTATTAAAAATCATTTTGAAAATAATAAAACTAGTTGTGGTGATATTTTAATCTTTATTATAATGATCATGAGTCTTTTCATTTTTCCATTTTAAATTTTTACTGTGAAAATATTTATAAATTATAAATTTATTCGCATAGAATTAATTATTTTAAGAGTTTTTTTTAAATTTTTTTAATTCTTCCAAATTTAATTTAAAAAATAAATTTACTAAAATTAAAGTATAGTTGGATTATGTTAAATGAAACATTGATAATTTATAGTAGAACTCAATATATAGTTAAAATATGATAAATTATTTATGGGACTATAATGATTATTTTAGTATAAAAATGAAAACTTACTTCTTTATAATATTTATTGTATAAGATAAAGATAAAATAATTGGTAATTCACTTTTAAAAATAATTTATATTTATATGATAAGAATATAACGCCGACAATATTAAAAATCTCATTGCCGAACGTTTAATATAAATAAAATTTACATGCAATTAAATCAATGAAAAAAATGGTTTAATTTGTTTTATTCTTTCTTAATTACCAAAGATATCTAATAGCAGCAGAAAGTTCTACAAAATTAGCCCCTACTTTCTCCGACTTTGCCCGCCCACTTCCATAACTTTCAAGAAAAACAAAATGAGCTAAAAAGATTATTATAAAGGCTTATCAATTTCTAAATTCAAAAGTTTGAATTAAAGTAGTTTCATAACCCATTTTTCAATTTGGTAAAATTTTAAAATTAATTTAAAAAAAAATAAATAGAATTGAATTCTGTTTATTTCCCAGCACTCGAGGTTAGGCACTTAATTATATTCAAAAAGATTAAATATTTAAAATTTAATAATTGATTTAGAACAAACTTACCCTTAGACTAGGTAGTTGTATTTAGTTTTGAAACGAACCTGAACGTACAATGGACATTTACATGAATTATATGCATGTTTACATTTTAATGTAAACAAATTTAAATTTAGAATAATATATTTTAAAAATAATTATACTATTTTCGTAATCCAGCACAAACAAGTTTTCGTGGAATAACCATCGGGAATGATCCTTAAAATTTTAGAGTCAAAGTCCCCCTGGCATTCCAAGTAGCCCATGGTTTCAAATTAAATTGGGAAATGAGTGACTGCTTCAGACATTTAACATTTGAACACCATTATTATTATTATTTAAATTAAACAATTAGTCAAAGCACAACTTCTCTCCCATAACTATATCACTAAAAACGGTACAATTTTTCATCATACGAAGTCTATCAAGGTTAATGGATACATCTAAGTTGTGACCGGCCCAGTTCAGGATCCTGATCAAACTGTTGCAAAAATAATTATAAATATGGGCTCAAACTTTTCGACCCAAGTAAGAGTGAATGACTTAAACTAGTGTGAATTTAAGTTCTAAATACATTTTAACAAAAATAATTATAAGAGTGAATGGCTTAAACTAGTGTGAATTTAAGGTTTAAATATATTTTATCAAAAATAGTATCGTTAGTAAAATAATATTAATTTTATAATTTATCGTTAGTATTAGAAAGAGAGGTTTAAGAAGTTAATCATAAATAAGTGCTTTTAATTTCTTTCTTAGTATAAATTTATTGTAATATTCGTCACCCTACAAAATATCAATGGGGTTGCGGAGGTGTGGAAGAAAAGTTAGACTTAAACTTCAGGATGGCTATAACAATAGGGGGCTGATATGTATGAGGACGAGAATAAATAAGAGAGTGACATGTGTAATGGCAATTGGGGGACTAATATGTGTGAGAATGAGAGTAAATTATGGGGTGTTTGGTACACTGTAATGGGACATGTAATGTAATTGATTCAGCACATTACATTATTTGGTTTGCCCAAACACATGTAATATAATGTAATCAATTACATATGGAGAGGGAAAAAGGATTACATATTGTAGGAGGAGGAATGGGGATTACATTACTGAACAGTACCACTGTACCAGCAGCTCGCGTTTGTCCTCTGCCTAGCAGCTCACCTTGCCCTGGCGTCGTCCCGGCCAGCAGCTCGCGTCGTCCCGGCCAGAAGCTCACATCGTCCCTGCCATTGCGTTCGGCCAGCAGTTCGCGTCGTCCAGGCCAGCAGCTCGCGTCGTCCCGGCCAGCAGCTTGCGTCGCCCCATCCAGCTCGCGACGTGCCATTCAGTGTCCGTCCAGCCGTCGTGCGCGTCCAAGCTCGCGTTGTCCCATGCGCGCAACAATTCTGAAATTGTTTTTTTTTTTTTTTTTTTCTGAAATTGCAATTGTATTTTTTTTTTCTTCTGAAATTGCAATTTTTTTGTTGTAATTATTGTGATTAAATTTATGTAATTAAATTTTATTAATTGTTGTTATAAATTTTTGAATTGTTAAATTTAAAATAATTATATAATTTTTTTTCCATTCCATTACATTACAGTGATTAAACCAAACACTGTAATACTGATTCTTTTTTTTATTACAGTGACTAAACCAAACACTGTAATCGTAATACTGATTCTTTTACATTACATTCTATTACGATTACGATTACATTCAGCGAACCAAACGCCACCTTAATGTATTATGGCTTATAAGAGAGCGAGAGTTGATTGTATAAAAAAATAGATTTTGTTATTATTAAGACTAAAAATGATTTAAAATATTGCTTTTATTTTTTAATATATTTTAAAATATTAAAATAATAATTTTATTTTACGATGATATTATTATTTTATTAATTAATTTATTAAAATAATAATTATTGTTTTTATTTAGTTTACTTTAATAAATGTAAATGATTAAAAAACATATTTGCAAATGTGGAGATTAAACATACATTTTCTTTTAATACGAAAACCTTTTCCTACCATTTTTTCTAAATTATAATATTACTCTTTCTTTAATCAAACCAAAGATTTTTCAAGCCAACTCTACCTACTAGGCTACCACTGACTGCGTTACCCTTCACCATTCCCGCTTTAAAGTATCCCACAATCAAAGTGTTAAAAGTTGGTAGAGACTCAAAATTCGAAGGCCTAAAATATATTTTTATATTTCAGGAAAAAAAAAAAATATATATATATATATATAGAAAAATAAGTTTTTATTTTTTATTTTATTGAAATATAGGAAAATAAGTTATTGGACCTTTGTAGTTTGTACTAACTTTAATATACTTTACCCGATCACTTGCTGAATTTTAAAAAATTCCTTCTCTGTCCTTAAGTTCGTGTCTTTTTATATTTTATGTATCTATTTACAAGAATAAATTAGCCTCATAAGAAATTTGAAATTTGATGTTGTTAACTTTGTTTGATGGCAATTCTGAAAAACAAGAAATGCTATAATATTCAAAGTAAATTTTTTTTATTTAAATTACCAAACTTTTAATGATATAAGTTAAAGTGAATAGTTATTTAAAAAAAAAATATTCTCTATTATATTTTTTATCTTTATCATTTTTTTAATAATTATTTTATATTTTTGACCGGTGCTTGTTGCTTGGTAGACCAAGTTTTTTCAAGTGTTTAAAAGTTAAAACGAGAATAATTCATATAAATAAAATTATTTGACTTTTCGAGGAAAACAAATATCTTATTAAGCATCGATACTCAACTCAATATCTCCACCCTACGCTGAGCTCGTGGCAACGACAGTGACGATGCGAATGGAAGCGGCAGCAACAACGAACGACAGCGGTAGAAAACGACGACTATGGAATGTGACGACTACCTTCTATCTACAAACGAACGACGATAATGGCTTTTTGTCTTCAAACCATACGACGACGATGACTTTAACGACGAATCAGTGATGGCGACGATGGTGACTTTATTTTTGGTTCCTTAATTTTCAAAAATCTCAAGTTTTTGTTCTGCAAATTGAAGCAAGATGAAGAAACGAAGTGGGCTAGCGGCAATTGTTTCCTTTATTCCAACTATTTTAGTCGGTGTTTTGACAAAGTTTAATTTTTGCCGATGCTGTTATGTAAACTATGTATAGGACCGTAAACGTGACGCTATAAGATCTCTTACATGTTCCACGTGTTACCTTCATCACTCATCTATTTGTCACTTCTCTCATGTTTTTTCTCGTATACAAACAAACTGTTTGTAATGCACCAAATTGTTATAATTGTATTAAAAGATTATTTATGGTGTGATTCTGAAGTACTAATTTTTTTCGGTACTTTTAATATAGGCAATGATTTAAATAAATGAATAATAGTGGGTATTATTCCGTCTATTCCAAAGAATCAATTTTTTTGTTAAAAAAAAAATATTAGGGTAATTCTATTTTATTTTTATTGATAATTGTATATTAATTTTAAAATTATAATTTTATAATATTTTTCAAATATGAACTTATGAAGTGTATGAATCATACAATTCTAATTAAAGATACATCGTTTTCCCTTCTAAGAGCTCAAATGGACTTATTTTTAGCCTTATACAGTGTTCTAGATATGGCAATAATAACATAAAAAAAATAAAAACAATTATTGCATCTAAAACTAATAAATTAATAATATATAATAATATTAAAAAAATTAAATAATTATAATACAATGTTGAATTAAACATAACAAGCCCAAAGCTGAACTGCATATAAGTACAATTTGAAGGTATTATTTGCCATCCGTCTCTAATTCGGGAGATAAATAAGAATATTTTTTATTTAAAAGATTTTAAGTTTAAGTTAAGACAAAGTTAAAAATTTATCATTGAACAAATTAAATAATATTATAATTGTTAGTTTTTAAATTTTAAAGTTCAAAACTATTTACTAATGTGTAAAACACATATATACTAATTTCAATATTCTATCTGTATAATACCTGCAAGTACAACTTAAAGAAAAATAATTTAGAAATGTAGATTACTATGATTATAACTTAGGATTTTTAATATTTGAATAAGAAAAAACAAATAAATTAAATAATAATAAAATTAAATATAATATAATATATATAATATATGAGTTTATTAATTTTTAAAATTTAAAAACTGAACTAAATTCATATTTAATTGATTTTTTAAAATTTAAAGTCAAATTAAAGAAATAAGTTTTTAAAATTAAAAAAATTAGTTTAATTAATCTGAATTAGTTAGTTTGAATTAATTTGGTAAAATTTTGCACACATTGATATTATTTTTATGTCTAAAATTTATAATCTATTTTAATTTTTTAAAAAAAATGGTAGCAACATTTTCAATTATACACATATTTTTATTTGCATTATTTTTTGCATGACATAAGTAAATTTCATTCTGTTGCATACACTTTTCATATTTTTAAGAATAATTAATATATAAAACATAGAATTTATACGTATTATTTAAATGATGATACAATAAAAATAAAAAGTGTAATTAACAATTGTTGCTGGCACTCACTCATTTCCGAAAAATAAAATAAAAATCGTTATAAAAGTCGGATCTTCCTTAGCATCAAGCATCCTGGCTCTAGATACCTGGCATCTATGATCTATCCAAGTTTCTGGACCCCACTTGTCTGATCTTACGGCTCACATTTCTCTCATCTCCTCTCATTTCCCAATAAATCACCCCTTCATTACACCCTTAAACAAAGTAGTTCTTGAGTTTTTTTGTTTTTTTCCCTCTAAAAAATGAACGTCTTTGCAGATTCCAATCTCGAAGCTTTCGCTTATAATTGTGTAAGTTTTGGTTTCTTCACCATGATTAATAATCTATGGACTTGGGCCGCCGTTATAACCGCCTCCGTCAGCCTCTGGAAGATGAGAGCCGCTGGCCTTTCGACTCCGGAGATAACGTTGAAACAAGCCAATACGGTTGATGAGCTACCCATTCGCTCGAGTGCAGATTCAGCTTTGCTTTTGGCTTCGGCTGATGTTCTCGGTGACGATGATATTGCCGTGATGAAAGGGCGTTTTAAGTTTTTCAGTACATACTATATGGATGACCAAGAAAGTAGCGAAGATTTGACGGCGGAGGAAGAGAGTGACATTGAAGTGATAGAGGGTTGTGGGGAGTGGTGGGATCAAGTTTTGAAGATGAAAATGGGGAATATGGGTTGGTATAGGTACCAAGACTTGACGGAGCTTAACGGCAATGTTGTGAGGTTTTGGGACGGTTGTAGAGGAGTTAAGAAAACATACGGCGCAGAAAGTTGTGTAGTATGGTAGTTGGCGTAAGCCTTTCACAGAAAGTTTTCTGTGAAGCTACTTAATGTTGGGCTAATTTTGTATGTATGACATAAATGTATATATGGTTATTGTTGTTTCTTGGACCAGTGCATTAAGATTCCAAATGCATCATAATATAAGGCAGCATTTTTTCTGTTCTATTGTCGTTGTACCTTTCTAGAGTTCCAGTTCACTATTAGATTATGAACCTGTGATTTTCTTTGGAATTTAGCATCCAAATTCATGTTTACAAGAGGAAGAAAATCTAATATTATCACCCAAAAGTATAACCAACAACTTAGAAATAATTATGATTGTTTTTCCTTGAAAATCATTTAGATTAATATCGGTGATTATTTCAAGAATAAAATAAAATTATAAAATTAATTATTTAAGATTTTTTTTTGTATAAAAAATGACAAATAATTGCAAGAAGGAAACATGCATCCAGATGCTTTGTTAATCTGTGAATGTAAGTCTGTTTAGTCAAGAGAAATAAAAATCTTGTGATTCTATTTGGGAAACCCATACTTGTTGCCAAAGTCCGCAAGCAAATTCTGGATTAAACCACCTAATACACAATCCCAGCTTATTAATAAGTTATTTATATATATATACACCCACACAATTACAGTAAGAAAATGAAGAATGAAGCTCATAATTTTTCTTCTCTTTTTCTATTTTTAAAGATTACTTGGTGGTTGTAGTGTGATAGTGTCTGCTACTAAGTACTAACAGACAAATAGCCCAAAAGTGCGTCTAAGAGACGTTCATCAAGAATACATTGGGCATATCGAAACTAATTTATTGCAGTCTCTGACTTTTGGGTTAAGTTAGAAATATCTGTGCGTACGTAAATAATTTTCTTTTCCTAAATTCTTTTTATTTTAGCTAATCTTTTTATTTATTTATTAATATTTTGGTTAATCTTGTATAGAAAGTACATAATTTTTCAAGATTAGATGGTGATTTTTTTAAGTAAAAGATTTCACACATTTTATATTATTAGATAACTTTGATCTTATATTGCATAATTTGCTGTATAAAGCAATTGATATTGTTGAGTAAACATTAGCTTAGCTCTCTACACTATTGAGATTGAGTATTACGCATTTAGATATAAAAGATTATTTTTTTTATAAATAAGTATGCTAATTACGCACTTATTTGAATTTTTAACTTAAACCTTACAATTTTCACAATTGGAGAACATGTGATGTTAGTAGGCTACATATGCCTAGAGATATAATCATATAAATGATTTTTTTTTTTTTAAATAACGTGACTTAGGATCAAATTAAATCCTTAATCTTAAATTTAAAGGTATGAGAATTTGATGTCACTTGCAAAATTAATTAAACCCTATATTTATATTTTATAATGTCACTACCAACAAGGTAGTACTCTTCAGATATAAATGTTAATTTACTGGTTAATATGATACTTGGCCAGTGCATGAAATGCATAAGAGACTAATCAAAAATGTAAATACATTTCGAGAAAGGAAAGAGATTGTTACTGTTAGCAATGAGAGATAAGGTTAAATGTTAATCATAATTAGCAAGACGATGCATTAGAAACGAGCAATAAGCAGCTCAATTGGCCCAATTCACAACCATTATAGGTTGCTGCAGCTAAAAGGAAACAGTTTTAATACTAAATTGTCGACCCATCGACTGTTAGAGCGGGTTCTCTCGATCTCAATTCTATACCACCAGCTAGGTCGGAAAAAAAAAAAAAAAGGCCAAGTGCTAACTGATCTCTCTCCGTTTCTCTCTCTCTCCCTCTGTCTCGATCAACTCTTAATAAAGGCATGGCATATTGGCCCTATGCCATAAGTTCGGCTAAGCACAGTCTTTGTTGCGATATATATTGTTAACCAGCTAACTCATTTTTGAGCCATATATTATTTCATAACCAGCTAGCATATTTTTGAGCCACTCGTTCAGCTTTAGATCAATGTTTTAGTTTTTCTTAAAAAAGAAAAAGAAAACAATAATAAGTGCTCATTTTTTAATGTGCAAGTATGGTTTGTTTGTTACACCGTACTTAATATTTTAATTATATAATTTATTTTGGTTATAAAATCAGACTGTATCGTACAATATAAAAATAATACGATTGTCTAGAAATTTTGTATGACCATGAGGTGTAAATCTAAACCATATTAGACAATTAACATAATCTGTCTGTATTTTCAATTATAAAATTATATATCTTAATTTTTCCTTTTATCTTAAATTAAAAATAATATTTTTTTTATTTTTAAAAATATAAAAATAAATTAAATATTAATTTAAATAAATTTTATAATAAAAAATAATTTTAGTAAAATATAAATAATTATTTTAATCTGACTATATTATATAATTTTTTACAAAATACTATACAAATTAATTATAATATAATTTAATATAGTTCAATTTAATATGATTATATTTAATTTATCGATATGGTACACCAAATGCCAATAAAATTTGAATCTAAAATTACCTACGGCCAAGAAATTTTGTTTCTCATAAATAAACTAATTGGTGTTAAAATTAAGCTCAGATTCGTTAACAATTCTTGCTCTAAACTCAACCACATTATAGATTAAACATCTCATGTACTCATAACTTAGTGAAATGTAATTATCATCAGGAGTTACAAGATTTTTGTCGGTGAATGCAATAGTTATTGTTGCAAGTTGTTGAAAAAGAGGAGTGAAAGATTAAAAATAACCGAACATTTATGCATGTATACTTGCTTCGTAATGACCAATCACGTCTATTACAATTCTTGAGCCAATTATGTCAAACCAGCTCAATCTTAATTATATATATATATATATATATATATATATATATATATGTGTGTGTGTGTGTGTTTGTATGTGTAAGAACGGATCTTAAGAGGAGCACGTATCTCAACTTAATTTTTGACAAATAAAATTTTAAATATAATATTTATAAAATTATAAATAATTATATATACAAATATTATTTTGGTTAATCTGAATTTAAAATTTTAAGTTTTTAATACTCAATACAAATTTAATAATTTGCATATATTTTTACTAAACTAAAATACTTATAATATTTTTTTTAAATTAAAAATATTTAATTACTGAGAAGTATTAAATACTATTTTTTATTATATATATGGTGTCCTTCTTGATACAAATTCTAAATTCGTTATTGTCTATGTATGTATGTATATACATACATATGTATATATTTGTATGTATATATAAGTGTGTGTGTGTATGTATATCTAGTGTGTGTGTATGTATATATATATATATATGTATATGTATATCTGTATGTATGTGTATGTGTATATATTTGTATGTATGTATGTATGTGTGTGTGTGTATATATATATATATATATATTATATGTCCTAAATTTTTAAATATTTAATAAATCAAAAGAGGGTCATTAATGCAGAATAAAGTTCTTAAACAGTCTACCAATATAAATATCTTCAATTTAAAATATTAATATCCTCAAGCTTAATACTTATAAAGCCCAATAATAATATAATTTAATAACAAAATTTCTTAAATCTAGCACGCTAAATCAAAATCAACTTAAGAGACCAACAATTTTTAATAATATTGTCAAATCTTTCTCATGGAGTTTCCTGAAAAATGGTAAATAAAACTTAGATAAGTTAAACCACTCAATAAATAAACTCACTATACAAGGAATATTAAGCAATCACATATAACAAACAATTTATTCAAGATAAATAACATGTCAATGCTTATATTTTCAATATGAAAGTCGATAAAATACATGATCACTACTTAAATAATAATCTTTGAAGACTGTATTTCAAATAATGTCGTAACACAAAATAAAACATTCAAAAATTTATCTTTCTTAGTAGATTGTTACTCATAATAAAAAGTTCAAAAACAATCTTTCTCAAAATGTCACGATTTATAATAAAAAATTTTAAAACTATATTTTATAGAATGCCATGAACACTATCGTATGAATGGTGAAGCCAATACAAAATGTCATATATTGGCAACCAATACAATATGTCACCCGTCGGCGACCAAAACAATAAATCACTCGTTGGTGATTAGCACGCATGAAGGATAAGTGCAAGTGAGTCATAAAAATCGCAGGGTCAAAGCTGAAATTCCATAACAAATTCTCATATGCAAAAATACGTCTAAATCATAGGTAAGGAACCAAATGCCATCGAATACTCATGGACACCTCCCCTACACGGCTCAAAACAAACACAATATGCTCTTAATTAGAGTCCAATTATAACGATGGTCAAAAGCATTCTATCAAAACTATTTTCAAAAATCTGTTTGATTTTAAAGTCGAAAGCATAATTCAAAACATGCGGTTTTAACATAAAAATTTTAGAATGTCTTGCATATGAAAATGCTTATATCAATATTAGACAACTAATAATCAATGATACAAACACAAAGCACATATACATATGAAAATGAAACCATGCTATCTATTTAACCATAACGGTTACAAAACATAACATACATGTAAAAACTACCATGAAAATATTCATACCCAAAACAAAATAAAACAAAACAAAACAAATAATACTTAATATTACAAATATGGTTAGTCTACTTACCTCAAATATGTTGCAAAATTTCACAATACTATATGATCTAAGCACAGCTAATATTATCCTATAATTTTCAAGAATAAAAGAATCAACTTATAATCTTAACTATAAGGGTATAACTATTTATTTTTCTTTTTTTTCGTTCTTAAATTCTATTCCTCATGTGTTTTCATAAATTATGAATTTTTTTATAAATAATTTATGTTCTAAAATTCTCTTTATACTTATGGAAGATTATGCCAAGTAAAATATATTACACTTATTATAACCTAAAAATCCAAGCTAACTTGAACATGTCTCAATACATGATTTATTACAGAACATACTTGAAAATCAATTTACAAAATATGTCAGAGAATTTTCTTGTCAAAGTACCCTTTATTGAAAAATATCTCAAATATTCTAAAAATATTATTTGGCTTCAAAATTTTTATAAACAATAAATAATATATATTTAAAGCTGTTATTAAAATTTTAGATTAAAATAATTAGGTTAAAGAATTTAAAATTATTTTTATTTCTGATATTAATACAAAATTATAGAATTTATATTTTCAAATCTAACTTAAAAAATTTACAAAAATTAGAAAACAAAATATTTTTGAGTGATTCAAAAACCATTAGACTCAAAAACATATATATATTTTTCAATAAAAATTTCAAGTCTTAATTCAGAACCTAACTATTTCAAAATTATCAGAAAATACACTCGACTCAGAATTTTAAAGTTTTGAGATTTCTTTCTAGTCTCTTTTTCTTCTTAATTTTAGGGCATAAAAAGTCACAAAAATTTATAGAAAACTCAAATTATGTAGAGTTGCATCATAAAAATTTAGAATTTTTATTTTTCCTTAAAACTCTTAATAAAAACATATGAAAACTATCAAAAATTGTGAATTTTAGTACTAGATTCTTACCTTGAAATCGTTTCTATAGTTGCTTGAAGACTTAGAGTGCTAGAAACTAAAGAGAAGAGAGAAAGAGAAAAAGAAAAAGAAAAAGATTTAACGTAAAAATATTTTAGGTTTTTATTTTATTTTGGACTTTTTATTGTGTTTTATTTCCTTATTGAATACAAACTCTTATATTTTAAGTAACTTAATCACAATCATATTCTAACATAAATACTCAATTTTTAATATATTTATTTATTATTATTTTTTTGGTCACCACATATATGTATGGGCAGATCTGTATACAAGTGAAGAGGAGTTGATCAATTTTAGATGTAATATTTATGAAATTATAAATAATCATTTATACAAAATATTATTACGTCCCACCTGAATTTTAAATTTTAAGCTTTTAATACTCTATAGCTTAATACAAAATTAACAATTTGCACATATTTTTATTAAAATAAAATACCTAACATATTTTTTTTTTCAATTAAAAGTATTTTGTTATTGCAAAATATTAAATATTATTTTTTACTATATATATAGTGCCTCTCCTTGATACAAATTTTAAATCCATCACTGTATATATGTAAATTTATATATATATGTATGTATGCGTATCTATATCTCTGTACATACATATGTATATCTATATCTTTGTCTATACATATGTATATATACGTATGTATGTATATATGTGTTTATGTATATAAATATATATTTATATATGTATATGTATATGTATACATGTACGTATGTTTATACATATATGTATGTATGTGTATATATACCATATAGAGATTAAAAATAAAATGAATGAGAATTATGCTGTACAATTATAGCTAATAAATAATGCAAAGAAGGAGCCACCATAACTTGCAATCTACCAAACTAGCATCTCAAAATTCATTACAAAACAACCCTGTTCTATATACTTGTACACTTAAAAAAAAAAAAAAACATTATGTCAATAATGAAGCCAGTATCTATATTAACGGGTTCAATGGCTAAAACAAAGTAACTCAAGCACCTGTGTTGTGTAGCCATTCATAAAAAGAGAATTATCTGACCAACAATGCCAAGCAAATACAGCCAAATTCGATAAATTCACCATCCTGAGAACGATATACCCTTGTGACCGGTTGTCCAGTAAATCTTATTCACATGGTCGTAAGAGCTCCCCGACCACAAATAAGACCAAAGTACATCAATGCCTAGTTAATTACTGCAAATACACCCATCTTATTAGTTACATATTGAGAACCAGACCAAGAACACCACATGGTTTTCTGGAATAAGAGCTAAACCAACTTTACAAGCAAACAAATTGAACAAAATAATTTCAAAGGCTTACTCTTAAGCTATCACATGCTTTTCAGTATACTTAAAATGAGCCATTTGATATCTTATTTCCAATTCTTTCAAATCAAGTATTTGCAATGTGTAGTTCAAATGTTATAAATAAACGAAAAAGTAGAATAAACGAGGAAAATCTATACCTGTTAAAATATAAAGCAAAAGAAATATATATATAAAATAGATAAAAAAAAATATGAAAGCTAAAATAATAAATAATTAAAGTAGGTTGAAAAGAGAATAAAAAAGTCAAATAAAGGTATCTAATTCTCATTTATTTCATTTATTATAATATTGAATGATTACTTTGATATTTATAGGAATAATAAACTAAAATCAATCCTGATAAGACTCTAAATAATATTTTTAACCTAATAGAAAAACATTAAAATAATTATCTTAATATTCTAATCATAATAATTTTCAACGCTAATAAGGGAACTAAATATTAATATAATATTTCAGCTCTCTCTCTCAAATTAAATATAATCTATGTTAAGTTTGGATAATTACAATGGATATAAATGAAAATAAGCAAAAAATTAGAATAGATTTGTCATATTTGATGTTGAACCTCAACTGTGCTTTAGTGTTGGTGGGATCTAGAATTGGTGATGGCGGCGCACGACGGTAGGCCAATTGATCTTTCTAGAAAATGACGGTGGTTCGATTGATATTTCTAGAAAATGACGGCTACTAGGTCTTGAGGTTGAGATTGATACCAACAATCGTGAGACCGTAAAGTTGACGTGAACGACGGCGACAACTACTGTGAAAATGGACGATACCAACAGTCGTGAGGTTGACGTGAACAACGACGACAACAGCGTGAAAATGAACGATACCAATAGTCGTGAAGCCATAAGATAGACGTGAACGATGGTGATGACAGGTAATTTGAGATGCTTTGTAGATATGGTTTGCAAAAGGTGAGGCAATGTTTTCTTCTTTTCTTCAGAAAATAAATTTAAATATTTTTTTTCTTCAATAAACAGACTAAAGGGAAGAGAGATGATAGAACTATGTTTAGACAATATATTAAAAGTATTCAAAAATGAACACTGCTCTGATACCATATTAAAATATAAAGCAGAATAAAATATAGATATAAAAAAAATAAAAAAAAATTAATATAAAAGCTAAAATAATAAATAATCAAAGTAAATTGAGAAGAGAACCAAAAAGTCAAATAAAGACATCCTAATTTTTATTTATTATAATACTGAAAGATTATATTAACATTTATATGGTTAATAAACTAAAATCATAATACTAATATAATTCTAAACAATACTCCTAAATTAATAAAAAAATATTAAAATAACTATTCTAATATTTTAATCATAATAATTTTTAATGTTAATAAAAAAACCAACTATTAATTTAATATTTCAAATGTACCTTTATCATTAATACATCAAATTCAAAGTAGCATTCGATCTGGATTTACTCGTATGGGGCAAACAGAATCGCCGAATTGTGCCCACCAAACCCAAAAGAGTTCGAAAGTCCCACCTTAATGTCCAGTCTCTCTTTCGTTGGGCCCACTAACACATTTGTATCCTGGATTGTTGTGTAAATTGGAAGAAAAAAAAAAGTTGATTCAACACCATAAATTACAATTCTCTTCAATTTCTTTGTCCTTTCTTTTAAATACAAATATTGTGTAAAGACTAGTTAGGCTTTAGAAAGTTGCATACCACGCCTTCATCGGGGTTTTCTAAGTTGATATTAGGATGAACCCACCCTGTTCGTATCGCCTAAGAAAAAGAAACTAACACAGCGTTAAATCACAAACTAAACCCAGTATGAGAAAAAAGGCCATGAGAATAGCAATTATTTGAGGAAAATAAAGATAGAAGCAGAAAATGGTGCAAGTTCAACTAAACGTACATCAGAATACAATAATTTCAAAATGACAGATTTTCCCAAGAAACATAATTCACCTGTACTGTTGCTACAGCTTCCACAGCTCCAGATGCTCCTAGAAGATGTCCAATCATAGATTTTGTAGAATTTATTCTCAACTGTAAAAAATGTATATATCTTGTTTGTCATGGTAAATTAGGAAAGTTGAACAACTAAGAAGTATTTCCTTGCAATAAATTACCTCAGAATTCTGGCCAAAACAATGAATGAGAGCTTGATACTCTTTAAGGTCACCAGCTGGTGTGGATGTAGCATGTGCATTTATGTAATTTACCTCTTCTGCATGTACCCCAGAATAAGCTAATGCCTTCTCTATGCAGAGAATAATGCCAAGCCCTGGTGTAGAACGGAAACAAAAATAATACGCTCAAGTCTTGAAAGTATGATCAGTTGATCACCAGAAAAGAAAAGAGATGTAATAAAGTCGAGCAAGGAATAGAAATGAAATCAATTAAAACTGCGATTATCAGATAAAGGAGTAACTTTTAATTCCATTCACTTGTTTAGAAACAAATCATAGAAAAGTTCCAACAAGTTAGCTGGGATGGGTTGTGTTGGGTCCATGAACCATTAGGAACGTTTTATGTGAGAATGGTATGGGATGGTGGATCTAATTTACACCTCTATAATTTTTTTATTTAATTTTAAACCCTGTAATTACAACATGATCATTATGATAACGAAAATAAATATTAGTAGACATAGCTAAATACCATCAGGATGTGGTTCTGTTATGTGATAAGCATCACATGTAAAGCTTCCACCAAGAAACTCAGCATAGATAGTTGCACCTCGTCTCTACAAATCAGGAGCATTAATGAGATTATCATTATTCTAAAGAGAAATGCTTAGGGCACGTAACACTATTTACAACGTGCTACATGGCTAATTAATTTCAAAAAATGAAAAATATACATTTTTTAGATAATCCTGTTATGTGACACACTATAATTAGCATTTGCAAATTTGTGTCATTACCATTCCTCTTAAAACATTTGAAAAAAATAACGAATAAGAAACGATTTAAATCATGAAACAAATATTAATCAAAGGCCAACAAATTCAAAAAAAACTTTAGAGATTGATAAATGAATAAGCAACGCAAGGAATTGGCCCTAAGAAAGACAAATGTAGAAAACAAAACAAGATGTGGACAACCAACCTTGGCATGCTCCAATTCTTCCAGAAGCAAAACACCACATCCTTCTCCCATAACAAATCCATCACGTCCCTGTTCAATAAACAAACACCACATTGTGAGCAGCATTGATTACAGCATAAAAAGGATCACGATAATAGTTTATTCCTTTTTACCTCGACAAATAATCCATGCAAACAAATGAAGTCATTGTCAAGCCTCGAGATAGTTACCAATAAGACAAATCATATGTCACTTTAGAAAAAATCAAAGGATTCTTCAAAACCAATGACATCAGCATTCCTTCATTAATTTTTTGGGTGTTCTCTCATGCAAGATTTATTAAAGATGACTTATAATAAAATCAAGTTTCTAATTTTCCATATAACAAGATCAAACAGAAACTGCGCATTCTAGAAAGTCATGGCTTAGCCAATCCTAGCCAGCCAAAAAGGAGCAGTAAAACCAAAAGAAGCGGATAGATTTTCTTTTAATCAAATCAGTTATCAGTGACCTTGTTCATTCATATTTCAAACAAATGTAAGACATGAGATACAATTGTTTGCTAAAGAAGTAGTGTACATAGAAGCAAAATAATTGATAGCATTACACTGTCCCAAGGACGTGAAGCTTTGGTTGGATCACTGTTCCGTTGGGATAGTGCCCTGCATGCAACAAATCCACCCAAGCCTGCAACAATTATTATGAAAGCAAGACACAAAGTCAAGATAACAATGACAAGAAAACATCATAACAGATCATAATGCCAAAAGGAACTGGCAAAAGTGCAAACATAAAAATATACCACTTGGTATCACTGCAGCATCTGAACCACCACAAAGCATGACATCCTGTATGAAAATGTTTCGAAGAAATTGACTTTATTGCTATTTTCATTAGATTCCTCCACATGCTTACAGGAACAAACAAATAGCAATAGCTGAACCAACATCAAGGGGAAAAAACTTACAGCTTCGCCTCTGATGATGTGGTCTGCTGCATTTAAAATACAAAAGTTACTAGTAGCACAGGCAGTTGAGATTGAATAATTTGGACCCATCCATCCCTGCAATTGGATGAAAAAAACTTGCACTTAAACAATTAATTTCAGTTCCGTTAAACTTTTAGAATTATATTTTAAAAATGCAGTGAGAATAAGTTAAGCTGACCAGATCCATTGCAAGCATGGCAGATCCCATATTCGTAGTTGCAAAAGGTACACAGAAGGGATTCATCTTCTTATAGGAAACTCTCAAGGCTTCAAGAGCATCATGGAAAACCTGTTAATATTAAAAATAAAAATAAAAAGTTAAGAGAAGTTGTTACTGGATTTACATTCAGCAATAAGATTTACTTTAGTGATTCCTTCTTATTGAGGCCAGAGATATATGCCATGCTTGTTTTCCAACAAAAAATGAAATACTCAACGCAAGTACAATGCTGAAGTCAGATAAAATAAAACTAATCAATTTTTTGAAAAGCATGTTTCCTGCACATTCCAGCCCCATAGAAAGCATATTGCACGTACTCCTTGTAAACTTATGACTATTCATCATCAAGTCTCATATGAGTTAATAGTTTCATTAATAAATAAGTGTTTATTCACTATGTACTCTGTTGTAACTGAAAAATGGCTCACATTACCTTCATTCCACCCATTGCTGAGCCAATCAAAACTCCTCATTTAGTTTTATCTAACTCCAAAAAAGTTAAGAGAACTTGTGACTGGATTTACATTTAGCAATAAAATTTACTTTGGTGATTCCTTCTTATTGAGGCCAGAGATATATGCCATGCTTGTTTTCCAACAAAATTGAAATACTCAACACAAATACAATACCGAAGTCAGATAAAATAAAACTGATCCCTTTTTTGAAAAGCATGTTTCCTACGCATTCCAGCCCCATAGAAAGCATATTGCCCGCACTCCTTGTAAACTTATGACTATTCAACATCAAGTTTCATATGAGTTAATAGTTTCATTAATAAATAAGTGTTTATTCACTATGTACTCTGTTGTAACTGAAAAATAGCTCACAGTACCTTCATTCCACCCATTGCTGAGCCAATCAAAACTCCACATTTAGTTTTATCTAACTCATCCATTACATCTTCTGTAATTCCGCCATCAGATAAGGCTTTCTTGCCAGCTGTAAGTATGTACAGCATAAATTTATCCATCCTCTTGGATAGTTTTGGTGCAACCAGTCCATCAGTTGAGAAAGACTTGATCTCTCCTGCAATTCTCTGAAAAATAGAACTTCATAAATAATGTACAAAGCAAAAAGTAGTTGATAATAGTCTGAAAAACAATTCACCGTTGGAAACTGCGCACAATCAAAGTTCTCTATCTCACTTATGCCACTAACACCCTCAAGCAAATTATTGTAGAAAACATCTAGATCATGACCAACTGGAGTTGCCACACCCATCCCTGTTACAACTACTCGCCTATTCTTTGTCACAGGCTTTGCTTTAGTAGTCACTTCCTCAGCAGGTTGCACACCTACAGTTTTGGTTTCCCCTAAAGTTAAAGGGAATTATAAATGGAGCAAATTATAAAATAAAAAAATAAAAATAAAAACACAAGAAAATATGCTAGCATGTACACTATAACTAAACATCTAAATAATCCTGGGGAGGGGCAAGCTTCCTTCTACTAGCATAACTTGGTGAGTTTCAGTCTTTCAGATAAGTCACATCCCTCTTTAAAAAAAATTATTACCTGATATTAAATATGATGACTTTGAAAGCAGAATACAAATAGTATAGGATTAACATATGGACATGAATTGTCAAAGAGCATAATATGGACATGGCACAGTATGCACCCAGGGATATAAATAATTGAATTAAGATTTGAGTACCAGATCTGCTAAAACCCCAATAAAGTGATGCTACATAATCCCGACAAAATGGAAAATACCAGCAAGGTTAAATCTAAAGAATAAAAGTTGATGACCCCGATTCAAAAGGTTCTATTTCAATATGATTTCCCACATTCAATGGTGACAACTTTTGAGTTTTGGCTCAAAATAGTTTTCATCTTTGCCCCAATATGCATGACATTTTCTACTCCATCCCACCTCAACTTCCTTATGTAAATATGGATTTCTAAATTGACACAACAACAGTGAATGAGATAAGATATCAAGATAACATTGTCATCAATAAACAATTTCGAGAGAAACTTGTTACTTGAAAAGATATACAAGTCGGGCTAACATTGCATTACATAAAGAAAATTGGTCACTTCCGTTGAACTCTATGTATTAGAATTTAATGGAAATACAGCCAAATTAATCATCAATCAGTAGATTTGAAATTTTTGGAGGATCCAATTATAGATTTCAAAACCCTTCTATAAGTATCACTCTTTGTAACATTTCTTGCAAACTGCAGGGGGTAAAATAACTGATACAGACACAGTAGTATGTATAACTTTTTATGTATTTATTTATTATATTCAATCACTTATGTATCTAATCACACGAGAAAACACATTTTCAACTCCACCTGAGTATTCTCTTTGAACGGTCTTAAGGCTCAGGACCAAAGTATGTTCTTTTTTAATGGAAGAGAATTGTTGTAGTATCAGTTTAGATTGATCCAAGTAAAAAGATACAACCATACGTCCATACCCAGGACATGCAGTCAACAAACAAATCGAAGCATGCATCAATTAGGAAAGACAGATTAAAAAGAAGAAGAAGAAAGAAAATCCCATTTCAAATAAAGAGAGGAACAAAAATAAAGTCAAATCAACACAAATTCGAAACAACTATTAAAAAAGAAAAACACTTGGTTGTAACGGCTCAAATTAGGTAACGTATCTCAAAAAATGAAATATGTATACCCGAATTGGCAGCTTTATTGATGAGCCTTTTTCTAGGATTTGTACAGACACTTTTGGATCCGAATAGCGCAGGGAATCCATCGTAGCCTAAAGAAGACAGCACCTTTGAGCTAAAGTACTCTTCACAAGGCTCAAAAGCGAGGCAAGAGCTCATCAGGCCCTGAATGCTGGATCCACAGAAGGACGAAATTAATCCCCTGTTGAATTCAACAGTCCCAATACTACATTTGGACCAGACCTTTCTTCTCCGAGCCCACTTGTTGAGTCTCTTGGACGAGTTAAACAAAGATGGACTACTGTAATTGTCTCTTTCGCAGGTGACCGACATGCAAGCAGCCACAAGCCACGTGCAGAGGGGAGATGCAAGTGAAGAGGCCGCCATGAAAGAAACCCAGATGCTAAAATCGACAACCCAGATTGGTAAAAAAAAAAAAATGGTTTTGAGTTAAACCCACAAGTGGAAAAAGAAAAAATGGTAGCAAGCCTAATGAAGTAAGAAAGAGGAGAAGACGCAGGTAATTGATGGAAAAGAGAGGTGAAGAAACTGAAGAAGAAAAAGGAGGCAAAGGAAAGAAATGGTAGGTCGCATTCGATATTGTTTCTCTTCCCTTCCCTTCCCTTCGAGAGAGAGTGTAAGAGAAGTGTTTATCAGAAACCGTTGAAGACGCCAAGTTTTGGGCAATTTGAGTAGTCCTCTGAGGTGGGATAAATTGCTATTCTTTTTTTTTTTTTTGCAAATAGATTATTTTTAGTTATAAATTACTTTCAAAAAAAAAAAAAAAAACAGATTTATTTTAATTTATATTATTTAATATAAATAAAAATAAAGAATTCATATTACAAGGAATATAAGTTAAAAATTAACCAATTCTCCCATTACCTCTCAATTTTTTTCTCTTCTAAATATTTCTTTTTAATACTACAACCTTTCCTTTAACTTGATTTTTCCTACATGAATTTGTTTTTGAACTTATATCTATTTTTTATTAAAAATTATATAATTACTTTTATTTGTTTAATTAATAAATTAATTAAAGCTCTTCCAATAAAGAAATTAACAATCTATATAGATTTAAGAAACAAATTATTTATAGAATATGCACAAAAATTATAATTCTTAATAAAAATATTATTCATTTAAAATTCTTAAATGTATATGTGTATTTACATATAAAAATTAAATTGTATTCATAATATAAAGATTTTGTACAAAATTAATAAAAAGAGATTATCAATATATTCAAAAATTTATTATTTTTTACAAATAAATTTTACTAATTAATCTTTTATATAGGCATGACATATGAGACATTAAGTGACAAATTGTTTTTTTTAATTTGCTCTTTAAAAAAAAAAATTGATTTATGATAGACCACCAATCTCTCAAATAATTTATTTATAAAAGAAATTAGTTATTAGGGCACTTCGTCCTTCCAAGTGAACGTTATTAGGGCGCTTCTTCTCTCTCTCTTTTCCACAGCGCTATGTTTTGACGCAGCTAGACTACAAAATATTCACAGCTATACATTTATACTTACACAATTATCTATTCGGCAAAAAAAAAAAAAAAAACAATACAATTATCTGCCACCAGAATAATTAGTAAAGAAAGATAGCATGTCTTTGCTCCCGTGCACTCCCTATTACTGAAGCTACAAATATGCCTCTTACATTACACATGTAAGTTAGGCAGTTATTGAAATAAATATCAAGCTGAATCTTACAACAACGAAGTATATTATGAATAATAATAAAATATATAAATTTATATATATTTTATATTTATATTATATATATATTATAATATATGTCAATATAATTTAAAAAATAAATTTTGTATTATCTTTAATTTATTATAATTTAAATATTAAATTTTAAATATAATAGTATTATTTTATGGTTAAATTTATTTTAAATAAATATTTATCTTTATTATATTATAAATTTGTATTTAATTAAAAATTTAATCTTTATTATATTTTAAATTCAAAATTTATATTATATCTTACCAATTTTACAAATAAAAATTTTAATAAATTATTAAAAATACAATAATTAATTAATTAAATTTATTTTCTTTAATTTTATAACATAATTATAATTTTAATACATATCATAAAATAAAAATTGTAAGTGCAAAATCTGTACAATAATTTGGGGTTATTCTCGTTTGAACAACGGCATACGTGTCACACGACCCAATCACCTCAAGTTACTAATCTCAAAAAAAAAAAATGTAGGAAATACCTCGCAAACATTATAATAATAATAATAAATAATATTCTTTATATTTAAATTATATATTTTTATTATTAAAAAATAATTTTTATATATTTTTTTAATATTTGTTTGATTAAAATTTATTACAATTAAATTATTTTAATTTAAATTTATTTAATATTATTAAAATATTAATTTTTTTATTATAAATTTTAAAAATATTAATTTTGATAATTTCTTAAAAATATATTAACATAAAATTAAATTAAAAATGATAGAAATAATCAAGGATTGGTCCACATGTGCCGTGTTTTATATCAAGGCCGTGTGGTCAAGACTTTTTGTTGCGTTTTAATTTTCTTAAAATAAAAATACACGAAACATAATTATTAATATTTATGTAATAAATAATAATTGAAATTAGTATCATATTTATTATATGTCTTAATCAATCATAATTTTAATAATACATATCATTACTCATTTAAATAGTATTATGGCGGTTAACCACTCTCATGATGTCGATCAATCTATCTCCATATCTACCAAAAAAAAGTCAATAAAACTAGAAGGATATTGACACGTAATAGTACTCAATTTAAGTAAATGAAAATTATTTTTACCAATGTTATCAAAAGATTATAATTTAGTATTTATTAATTTTTTTGAATTTAATATCTCAATTTATAAAATAGTTTTAATTAGTAACCTAGTTCATAAATATTTTTAATTTATTATGATAATTTATACATTTAATACTTTATTTTTATTTACAATTTTTAATATTAAAATTAATTAATAAATTAATGTACTAAATTAAAAAAAAATTAAAAATATGACTAAAAGTAAGTATGAATTGATTAATTTGAACACTACAAGACCCCAAACTAGCATTACTCTTCTCAAAATATTATAACAGCCCATACTAAATACCATAAAAACGTACGTCATAAAGCACTTAAAATTCAATGGGAAGGCTAATAAAACTGAACAATCGTGTTATAAAGAAGACGAAAAAGAAAAAAAGATGAAGTTGTAAGGTAGAAAAGTGTATAAATAAATAAAAAGATGAATTGAGAGATGGTGAACCAACAGAATTGCTGATGACCCCGTGTCCTTTTTAATTAAATACAAGAATTGATAATAGAGGAAAGGAAATAACAAGAGGGATTTGGTGAAGTCAAAGAATGGGTAAGCCGAAACACCCAGTAGTTCTCTCAACAATAAAATTCCCAAAATTCCTAGTCACACACCACACTGCACTTGCTCCAACCCATAACAAATCTAAAATCTTACCTAAAGAGAACGACAGCCATCTGTTTTCGTCTTTCATACGACTTCGTCATCATAAGTTCATAACTATACTTAGAAATTTCATTCATATTTCTTAATTTAAATAAATAAAAGAAGAACAAAAAACAGACATTACATTTCTTCTCACTTAATTTGATGGCGTAGCGTTGAGTAGTAGCATGTAGAATTTAATATTACGTGCTTCTTTTTCTTTGTCTCCACTTGCCTTGCAATCAAACCGAAACAAAGATATTTAAGTTTCAATGACTATTTTGTCCAAAATTAATGAACACAACAAAGGAAAAGGAGTTATGGGTGAGTAGGTGGAGAACTCTAATCCTGTTGGTTCATTTCTATATGAATTCTACCAAAACGTCCCAATATAAAGATAATAAGCTGGTCACTTTGACATTACAAAGAGGAGGTGAGAGAATTTGAAGAATGGGTACAACCGTACAAGTGTAAATGCTCATCATGTAGCTTTCTACTGTAAACTATAGAGAATAATTGAATAATGCCCGGCCTACATGTTTATATGGTGACTTTTCCTACTAAATTAACACCACTCATTCCTTACATTGAATTGTACTAATGAATTTATCACTACTCCTAAACTAAAATACATATGGAGAAAGAACAACTCAATTTTAAGTAACTAGGAAAAGTGATCTTCAAGCCAACCAATTATATATAGACAACAACAACATGAAACTTACTTGAATAAAAATAAAGATTTGAATCTTAATTATGGATGTACATGTTTAAGTTACATTAAAAAAAAAAAAAAGTGATCTTCAAGTATTGCCAATTAACATTTTTTATGAAAAAATAATTTTGCCAAATAATAGTTTCAAATTCCAAAAAATAGTTAAAATGATCGTGTACAATAGGGACTGGCCCACTATCAAGAGTGAAATAAATAGGCAAATACTGGGCTTAAGCCCAAGACAAATTTGGATTGGCATGGGCCAATGGGCAAAGTGACCGACTACAAAAGCATTGTCTTGAATTTTTTTTAAAAAAATTATTTTTATTGTATATATTGATCTACAAGATACAATATAATTAATCTGTATATTAATTTGTCTCAAAATTGCTTTATAATTTAACATCACTAATTTAATTCTAATATAAAACCAACACATTACTTAATATATATAATATTATTATTTATTTATTTACTACTATTTAATAAGCTGAAATTTGTCAGTGATTCATTGTGAAAAATGTACATGAAACAAATCAAGATACATGAATATGAAAGACTGAAACTTCCTAGTCTTCATCCAAGCATGATATACAGCAACTACGTCAATTTACAAAGACAATGTACACTATACACCCAGGCCCAGCCTCATTAACAAGACAATCAAAGATGGAAAAACAAAATCGAAGTATTACTTCTTTGGTCGATTCATAAAAATGGTATCTAGGACAAGTAACTGACTACACAAATATCAGTTAAAACTATTTATGAGTTGCCGTAATGTCGGCGTAATTTGTTGACTATTTTTTTAATGATTTAGAATAATATTTTCAATAAAGGTTATAGTTAGCAATTTTCAGTGAGTGCACCGAGACATTCCAACTAGGTTGGCCCCTCCTTAACACCTTCTTCATGAAACCGCTCAACTATTAATATTATTAAATAACAATAAAATTTAAATTACAAATAAATGTTCTCAACAGAACCTGTAATTAGGTTTGTTGTTAGCATTTGAATGGATAAAAGAGGTAGCGAAAGATGGGGCATTCCACCACCAAGTCGCTGTACATAAACTAGGAGCCCTAGAAGCTAAACTGTCAGCTGCACCATTACCCTCCCTGTAAATATGTGAGCAGTGGAACTCCATGTTGGTTATTTTATCTAAACAATCCGCCCAAGCAAAATACCATCTCCAAGGTACCGAAGAAGATCGAGTATGAAATAGAGCGACAACATATGTTGAGTCTGATTCCAACCATAGTCGCCTCCATCCAAATTGATATGCATATCTCACCGCCTGAATGGCTGCCACTAGTTCAGCCTCAAAAGCATAAGATACTCCAAGTGGAATACAGAACAACCCTTAACAAATGATCTGGAAGTTCGAAAAATACCTGCACAACCAGATAATCCTGGTCCTCCAAAAGCAGCACCATCTGTATTTACTTTTATCCAACCCAAAGGTGGTGGCCTCCAAATGACCTCTATAATCCTTGGAGCCCGTCGTGGTATGCCTTGTATTCGAAGACGCTTAAGTACTTGTAAGTCGTCCACAGTATTTCTCATGGAACCACCCTGTGATAGACTCGCTTCACGAATAAAACGTCATACTGTGGCAAATGCTGACCTCAGTGTTGTCTTTTTGTTGTTAAACCGATAATCATTCCTAGTATTCCAAATCACCCAAATTATTGAGACAATTCCTGCTTTCCATAAATTAGCGAGCTGTGATCCAAACTCTATTGATATTGAAGTCTTCCATAAGTTTAGGATAGTGGACTCTGTGCATGGTCGTCTGCCAAAGAAGAAGCATAGAAGGTCCCAGAGTACACCTGCAAAATGACAACTTAAAAAAAGATGTGACATAGTTTCCTCCTTAGATCCACATAATGAGCAACGAGAAGGGAAAAATTGTCCCCTCTTTTTTAATTGACAATCCGTGGGAAGTTTATTTTGAATTGCATGCCATAACAAAATAGACCTTGAGGGCGGTATGTAAGGAGCCCAAATAGCCTTACCCCAAATCTTGCGTTCCCCAACCACACGTAATGAATCATAAGCCTCTCTAGTTGTAACATCTCCCTTAATTGAGCTTGTCCAAACTCTTATGTCCGAACTAATCCCAACCACTGTTGACTGAATTTCTGAGGCAATATCTGGATAGGAGACCATAAATTGTTGAGGCAGATGCCATCCGTCCTCGTGAAGGTAGTCCCCTACTACTGAATGTATCGGGGGATCTACAGGGGGGTTGTCCAACCTATCAATTAAAGGAGTACCTAACCAGTTGTCTGTCCAAAACTTTACTGTAGAATTTAATCGAACAAACCACCTGGACTCCTCCAGGAGGGTTAAGTAGTGAGGTCGCAAACCAGGCCAAATTGATGAGCAGACATAATAGTTCCGTGGAAAGTCATTTTTATTTAGATATCTACCACGTAAGTAAAGCAGAGTGTGAGAAGTTCCTGTGATTACTCTCCAGGCAAACTTTCTTAGCATGGCTTCATTTAAGAGACGAAGATCCCGCAAACCAAGACCTCCTTCCTCTATTGGACGACAACAATCTCTCCAAGCCACTTGAACCTGTTTAATTGTATCTGTCTTTCCTGACCAAAAAAAATTGCGAATATTTTTTGTTAGTTCTTCAAGGATTTTTTTTGGCCATTTATATATCTGAAAAGAGTGAAGGAATGTATTCTGGATGATTGAGGAAATCAAGCATCGCCTTCCTGCCAAAGAGATAGTCTGCCCATTCCAGGCCTCAATTTTCACACGAATTTTATCTGCTAAACTTTGAAACCAGCATTTTCTCGGAGCCCCTTTAAAAAGATTGATGCCCAAGTAAGACAAGGATGATCCTCCAATACGCATGCCACATATATTTTGAAGTAATGAAATGTTGCCCGAGGTAACACCTTTTCCAAAGTAGATAAAAGATTTTCCTAAATTTACCACCTGACCAGAAAGGCGACCATACAGGGAAAAAGCCTCAGATAACACTCGAATGTTTGTCTCCCGTGCACGACAAAAAATTAGCATATCATCTGCATGTAAAAAATGAGTTGGTGCACGAGCTCCCCTAGGTGAAGAAATTGGTAATAAATGCCCCGTATCAACCAATTTTTTCAGATATCTGCTGAGAAAATCTTCAGCTATGCAAAAAAGCAGTGGGGATAGAGGATCCCCCTGTCGGACGCCTCTAGAGCAAGGAAAATATCCCCTGGGTGAACCATTAACCAGGATTGAGATTCTCGCTGATGCGAAGAGATCTCGAATCCATCCCAGGAAAGTGTTGTCAAAACCAAAACATTTCATCACCTGTAGAATAAAATCCCAACTCATGGTATCAAAAGCTTTATGAATGTCAATTTTGAGAGCAATGTTCCCATGTCGGCTAGAAGCTTGCATAGCATTAAAACATTCAGAAGCACCTGCTATACAATCGCTAATGTTTCGACCTGGAATAAATCCAAATTGATTTTGAGATAGGATACGAGTGCATATATGTCCTAGTCGGCCGGCAATAATCTTTGTTATTACTTTGAACATGAAGTTGCCTAAAGCAATAGGCCTATACTGGTCAATAGTGCTTGCTTGCTGATGTTTTGGTATAAGAATTATGAAATTTGAATTAAGTCCTGGGTGCATCCGGCCTGTTTTAAAATACTCTTGTACCGCTTTTACAACATCTGTACCGACGATATCCCAGCACTGTTGAAAAAATTTACCCGTAAAACCATCTGGTCCAGGGGCACTTAGTGGGTCCATGGAAAAAACTGTGTCTCTTATGTCTTCTGAAGACGGTATGCATCTTAAACTTTGATTATCCACAATGGTGACTAGGGAGGGCACCACTGACTCGATGGGAGTAATATCTGTTGTTCCAGCTGAATGACTTGAGAAAAGTTGTTCATAGTAATCCAAAATATGAGTAGCTATTACCTCTGGATCATGGGTAATATCTCCATTAATTTTCAAGTGTGTCAGAGGTTTTTGTGCCTTTAAACGACGAAGAATTGAGTGAAAAAATGCCGAGTTTTTATCTCCACCTTTTAACCATTTTAGTCTAATCTTTTCTCTTAGAAATATATCTTGCTGTCGCAGTAACTTATCTAAGTCAGCATGAGCATCAGACTCCAATTGGAGGAGTTCTTCGGAGAAAGAGTCATTGTTATAGCATTGCTGAATGTCGGCAAGTGTAGCTATTGCAGTTGCAATATTTTGATTCAAATTACCAAAGACATTTTTATTCCAGGTCTTGAGAACCAATTTGAGAGCCTTAAGTTTCCCAATGACAATACCCATAGCGCTAGCCTGAACAGGCACTGACCAAGTTGCACGCACTAAATCTTTAAAACTAGGATGCTCGAGCCACATACCATGAAACCTAAACGGCTTTGGACCCCTATTCTCTGACTTAGATGCTTTGAGCAAAAGCGGGTGGTGATCTGAGCAGTGCCTAGGAAGTGTACAGCAGGATACCGTAGACCAAGAGTCAAGGAAGGATTCTGAACACAATCCACGATCTAATCTTGATCGTATTTGAGATAGTCCACCCTTAGAATAAGTGTAAAAGGCCCCTTTAGTATCAATTTCAACCAAGTTACATGAAGAGATCATAGCATTAAAATCTTCTATAGAGGTATTGCTACGAGTCAAGCCAGTAGTTTCGTGTGATCCAAGAATAGCATTAAAGTCCCCTATTACCAACCAAGGGGTTTGAGTATCTGAAAGCGCCCTTAACGAGTCCTAGAGATCCCTTCTTCTAACATATGTTCCCTTACCATAAATAAACGTTAGAAGGTAAGCTTTAGAATTTGCTGTGTAAGAGACCGTTATATGTTGTTGATGTTGTATTACAATTGTTGTATTTCCTGCCACTACGGGGGTTGCAAAGAGCCAAATTTTGCTAACAGTTGTGTGGTTTGATCCGATGAAGGTATAACCCAAATTTTTTCAAAAACGATCTTCAAGGGTGCTAGGGTCAGACATTGGCTCTGCTATACAAAGAAAGTCTGGTCTTTCTTTTTTGCAAAAATTGTGTAAGGTATTTCGTGTATTCTTGTTAGAAATACCTCTACAGTTCCAGTAAAGAACTATCATGTTGAATTACTGTTGTAAAGAACTATCATGTTGATTTAGAATAATATGACTGTTACTTATTTTAACGAAATTTTTTCTTTAACAAAAAAAAATGATATTAAACAAATGAAAAATAAAGAACCAATCACTGAGTCAGTTGGCTCTCTAGTCTCTACGTTCCTAGTATTCCCTATATATTATTAGAGGTTTTCAAGACCGGTCCGATTCTACTTAATTTAAGTTATATGATTCTCTCGATCTAATTGAATTGATTTGAATTTAAAGTATATTAAATTAATATTTATGAAATTATATTTTCATAAGAATTGATCTAACCAATTTTTATAAGAACTAATCTAACTTATACTTCTATTATAATATATATATATTTTTTATTTTTAATATACTAATTATATAAAATGAAGAAGTAAAATAATAATAAAATTAATGATTTTTCTCTATTCCAATTCCCATTTAATCATTACTCTTAACTTGTCAATTTCTCAGCCCAATGTAAAGGAAACCTCAAACCTAGCATTAAGTTGCTGATTCTACGGTTTCTATTGCAAAGCCTTTGTTTATTTATTGTTTGAAGAAATAAAAATCTATTTAGATACTAATTTTAATGGATTATTAAAATATAAATTTTAATGGAATATTTATTTATATTTAGTTATTAAAAATTAAATATTTTTAAAAATTTAATGATTGAAAAAATTTCATTCAAATATAAAATTTGATCAACCCATTCCAATCAAATTCAATCTACATGTCTTAGTTTTGATTGGTTTTATTGGTTATTGGACAATATAGGTTTTTATATTTTTAAGAACAAATATTATTAATTTAATTTCAATTTTAACTCAAATGTAAACCCTTACCTATTACAGCTTTTGTAGTAGAACTAGCTCCCGTAAACGTGGGAGTGAATCTTGTGGTAGCAGGTCAAAAATAAGAAATGTATATTATTAGGGGTTGTTGGATAATAAGTATCATAGTTAATGCATTGGTATTATTTATGTCCTATGTTGTTAAAATCTTTCGTTTCAGTACCACAATTCAAACATCGGTACCATTTTAAATAGTATTTCTTCTTTTTGATCAAAGTTATCTACATGTGTATAACATGAATAATTAGATCAAAATACTTGTGGAATTTAAGAAAAAGAAAAAGGCAATATAAAAAATAAATTTAATAGTTATCTAGATATTTGACAAAATTGACCACGTTCGAACAACATTAAAATATTATTTAATATATAAAAAAATTAAGCTTAATTGACCAATTTATATGAATTATAAAATTTAATATGTCTAATTTAATTTAATTAAAAAATTATAATATGTATTTAATATTGTTTAAAGATATATTTGCATAAGTTACAAATTATCTAAGTTAGGCTCCCCTCAAATATATAAACTTAAATACGTACACGTGTTACATTATAATTGGTACGATAAATTATTACTAGACTTTTGAAAATAAAACTTGCACAACTAAAGCTATTCAGACTTGATTAGGTGTTAGAAAAGTAAACAGATGATCGATTATTATCATCATAAACTATAATATATTATAAAACGAGCTATAAACAATCTAATGAAGCCTCTAAGACGATTTTTGGGCTAACAAGTTGAATGATGCCATGATTAAGTATGATCTAACCAGATGGATGAGATCATGAATGAGTACAACAATTTAAATGAGGTAATTCAAGTACAAATCGATAATAGAAAGCTCCCTATATTAATGAGCCTATCATACTAATGGGCTTGTAGCTCATTTATCCAAACAAATACAATTATGAGACTTCAATCATTTTTACGTAAGTCATATAAAAATATGTGAGAAAAATAAAACAAAAACTAAGTTTAGTAATAAATAATAATAATAATAATAAAATAAAAGAAAAGAAGAAGAAGAAAAAGAACAGGAGAAGTTGGATCAATCCCATTTTAAGTTCAATGTAAGACGAGTTGAAGCCCAAGCGAAACTTGAAGCCCACAAGAATAACAAATAAAAAGTGCAGATTAAAAAAAAAAAAAAAAATCAACGGTGTAGCTTGCATTAGGATTTAGGAACTGAGAACCCACGGCTACAAGAAGGTCACGTAATTGCTCATGTTAAACGACATTGCGTTCGAATTTGGGAGCCCCTGCCCCGAACACAGGAGGAAGAAGAAGAAGAAGAAAGCGGCAGAGAAAAAGTAGAGCCTTAAAGATGGGAACGAAGAGGAAAGAGAAACCAACAGAAGAAGATGTTACGAAGAAGAACAATAACACTGGCATCTTCTCGTCTTGCTCTTTTCCAAGCCTTGGCCTTGACTATACACTTTGCGACCAGCTCAAAGGTAACTATTTTTCTCTCTGTTCGTACTTCTATTTGACAAACCAATGTGGAATTTTTATGTTTTATCTGTCCCATAAGTTGCATAACAATCAATTAAATATGTAGTTCGAAGAAAAAAAGTGATATTTTATCTATTAGAAGCAGGAATCTGATCAAAATTTCATTTGTTTAGCTGAACTAGTTTTGAGTTTTACTAAATTTGTAAATTTTAACCTTTCTGATTTTGTTTTGAAACAGAGAGATTAGGGTTCGAGATTCCTACCCAAGTGCAAGCTGAAGCCATCCCGGTTATTCTCTCTGGCCGCCATGTGTATCCTTACTCTTTCGTTATTGGTGGTTTTATTGTTCTTGTTTATGTTAATTGACTTGTTCTGTAGACACACGTAGAGATATTGCTGTTTCTTTAATGGGAAATTTTCAGACTTGTTAATGCTGCTACTGGTACTGGCAAGACGGTGGCATATTTAGCTCCAGTTATTCACCATTTGCAGAATTATAATCCTAAAATTCAGAGGTCCGATGGAACTTTTGGTATGAATTTTTCTTGTGTTTGGATTTTGAGCAATGAGCCAATGATCTCTCCTTTGGGTCCGTCGCTTAGAGATGCTTCTTCTTTGCTTTTGTTGATTTCTTTTCTATTAAATGAATAATAATAATAATACAAGTTTCTCAAATTGCTGGGAAAGTTTTCTTCTTCTTTGCATTTGCTAATGGTGCATAATATTATTTTCTTACAGTAGTCATTATTCAAGAAAATCTCCGAAAAAGGCTTTTCAATTTTATGTTTCTTTTCCTTCAATTCATGTTCCTTGGTTTAATTTTAGGAACTGAGGATACGTAGTAAATATCATTAAAAAAATATATTATAACTTCACCTTCTTGTAGTAGTGCTGAAAAACATGATTTTCTTCTGTGCATGTTCAAAGCTTTATTTCCCCCCTCCTATTCAGTAAGATATTGATTGATATTTTTGCCACAGCGTTGGTTCTAGTACCAACACGTGAGCTATGCCTTCAGGTATATGAAATTTTGCAGAAGTTTTTGCACCGATTTCATTGGATTGTCCCAGGTTATGTCATGGGTGGTGAAAGTAGGTCAAAAGAGAAGGCCAGATTGCGCAAAGGTATGGTAGATTACTGAGTTATTTGTTTCGCAACGCTTCTAATAATGTATTTTGGATTATTGTGGTCTCGCCAACCTATTATCTTTAGCTCCTTAGTGATGCCACTGAATTTTCTTTTATTCTTTTTATGGTCCTTCTTATCAAATGATATCTACTTTTATGCATGTTCTACTTCAGGCATATCTATTCTTGTTGCAACTCCTGGACGACTATTGGATCATTTAAAGAACACGTCTTCCTTCTTGCACCCAAATTTGCGTTGGATAATTTTTGATGAAGCAGATAGGTATGGTGCACTCCCTAAAATTGCTTTCTTTCTTTAACCAAGATGTGGCGCTTGCTAGATTTTTGACATAACATGCAGAGAAATACTAAGAAGGGTGAGAACTCATTGAGGTGGAAAATAGTCTGAATAATATTCTAATGGTCAAAAGTATCTAAGACAAATGATAAGTCTATTATAAGGACTAAAACCCTAATAGAAATAGAATACTTCCATCATAATAGAAATATTAAAATAAAATAAATATATAATACTAAATTAATAGTTAACCTAATGACTTTTTAGCCCCTGTCCCTACACCTATAGTATGTGTATAACTCCATAGGATTTACATCTGTCTCCCTCTTACTTTTTTCTCGTGCTATCTTCTTTTGCAGGATTTTGGAATTAGGATTTGGCAAAGAAATAGAGGAGATACTAGACCTATTGGGTTCAAGACAACAAAAGTCCATCAAAACTAATGCTGTCCCTAGTACATCTGAATTCCAGAGGCAAAATTTGCTTTTATCAGCAACCTTAAATGAAAAAGTTAATCATCTTGCTAAAATTAGTCTAGAAAATCCTGTTATGATTGGTCTTGATGACAAAAAAGTGCAGACTCTTTCATCACCTGAAGGTTTAGGATCTCTGGGATCTGACAGGATGACACAGAGCATAAATTAAACATAACAGGCCCCTCTGATGGAGATTATAACCTTCCATCTCAGCTAGTTCAGAGATATGTGAAAGGTTCATGCTTGCTTGAATTTTTCTCTGGTTCAAACTTCAAATGATATCATGATGTAACCGTTCAAGTTCTATTTATTTTTGCAGTTCCATGTAATTCAAGGCTTGCTGTGCTCTTTTCCATCCTGAAGCATCTTTTTGAGAGAGATGCATTTAAAAAGGTTAGTATGAACTATTGAATTATTAGCTGTAGTGTCTTGTACATAATGTTTCTTATAAGTAGAGTTGGAGTATTTATTATTCTGACTCACTTGTTCATGCTACAGATCGTGGTATTCTTTTCAACATGCGATGCTGTAGATTTTCATTACTCGTTGTTGAGTGAGTTCCAGTTGTCGCCTAAATCAAAACCAATAGCAGAACTCAAACAAACATATCTTAGCTGCAAGACTTTCCGATTACATGGAAATATGAAACAAGAGGATAGAAGAAACACATTTCAAGCCTTCAAAACAGAGAAATTGGCTCTTCTATTGTCTACGGATGTTGCTGCTAGAGGTTTGGATTTTCCAAGTGTAAGGTGTATCATACAGTATGATTCTCCAGGGGATGCCACTGAATATGTGCATCGGTAATCTTTCTTTCCTTTGGCTCTGTATTAATCCTCCACTCACATTTTGTGTGCGCTTGTGTAATTGGATTTGTCACTCTAGCAATGTCATCAAGGGTCTGGCAGGAGCTTTATGTTACATTTAATCCAAAATGCAGGGTTGGTAGAACTGCTCGATTAGGTGAAAGAGGAGATGCATTGTTATTTTTACAACCCATTGAAGTGGATTATTTGCAAGATTTGAAGAAGCACGGTGTGTTACTAACAGAATACCAACTCCAAAAGGTGTTGGATAGTTTCCCAATCTATGGCCAGAAACCTATTGCCAAGAACTTCATATCCATAGATTTGCATCCGTGGATAATGTCTTTGCAGAAGGCTCTTGAGGCATTTATCTTAGCGAAGGTATATTATTTGCATGCTGATAATGCTCCTTGTGAATTTGTTCATTCCATATCTGATGTTTGTTTCCTCCTCCCTGGTGATGTCGTTTTTATTCTTTTTATGATTCAATGGAATTGGCTGCCTTCAAATAGAAGGTTCTTGTACCATCATAATTTTACATACTTTACTGTTCTCTTGACAATTATTTTGAAGCTAAATATTATTTGATGCAAGACACGACATTAGAGTATCGCATATGCAAAACACAGTTTTTTATGCAAGTGTTCTACACATGCTTGGTGTTAACATATTTCTTATATTGTTTACTCAGCCAAATATGAAGAAGCTGGCCAGCAATGCATACTGCTCTTGGGTGCGTGCTTATGCAGCCTATCGTGGCGAGCTGAAGAGAATTTTTATGATAAAGAAACTTCACTTAGGACATGTTGCCAAAAGCTTTGCATTGAAAGAGCAGCCCTCACTAGTTGGAAAATCATTCACTAAGCAAATCAAAAAGAGGAAAAGAGATGAGAGGAATAAGGGTTCAACAAAAAAGAGGAAGGTTGCCCGTAAAACTTGAATGTGGAACAAGTGTCCTATACAAGGGTGGTGACGGTATGGAGAGATAATGAAAGCTTGTTTTGCTTGGTTTATTGCGGGAAGCATGAGAGAGTAGAAAAGCAAAATAAACGTACGTGCATTTTCTACATTTCAACTGGTGGCCTTGGCTAGTTTGAAGCAAATGGTAGCTGCCTCCCAATCACTTGTCTTCTGGTAACCTTTTCGCTTCTGATTTTCGAATGTGAATCATACAGAGAACCTTACCAACATAATAACATTGTTAGTTGAGAGATTCCATTGAGATTAACTTGTAAAATTTTGATGCCATAAGTAATTGTCTGAGGGCCTTCCGCCGCATCAATATTCATCTTACTGTTTTTTAGGTATGTATTGCCTTAGACTTGATATTTATTAATCGATTCAGCGTTACTAAACTTCCCTAGAGATGTAGCAACTGTGGACTGTGCATAATGTTAGTATACTAAGTAATATAATTAAAATAATATCCCTCATTCCCAATTTACTATCAAATCCAACATTCCATATTTTCAGCCTTATACCATTATATCTTGCAAACTTCTCTGTACATTGTTTTATATTTTTAGGCGTTGGGGTTGTGCAAAGTAAAGTAAAGAGACAAATAGTGTGTATGTTTATTCCCAAAAAAAAAAACCTTCCTTAATAACGATTTGATATATATATTTAATTTTGATGTCAATTATGGGTACATTCACTGAAACTTTTAAGTACATATCCAGTTGATTTGATTTCCTTAGGAGTGCGGGATATTGATTTTTGGTAGATGTATTTCAAATTGACGAAAAATAATTAATTATATGGTTGAGTTCCTTTGGCCCACAATCAATACCTAATTAGCAGGCAACAAGGTAGGCCTATCTTTAATTCATCATTGGCCCATATCGGCCCACTTAACATCCTTGTTGTCGGAGGAAGGAATAGAAAACGTCCTCTTTTTTAAATCTTAATTACAGATATTCCTTATGTTTCATTATTGATTGTGACTTTATTCTCTTGAAAGAAAGTGTTAAGAGAGATGATGACGGTGAATAGTCTATTATCAATTCCACCACCTAATTAGACAAGCCTACTAAATGATTTGATCGATCTTTAGCTTAATCCATTACGAAAATATGTTAACTTTCCCAGGAACTAGGAGTATTCACTGTTCAACTTAACCTAAACTACCAATTTCGATTTTGATATTGTATTAGTTTGAATTATTTTTTAATTTAAAAAAACTAATTAATATTAAATTAATTCAATTTTTATTTCTTAAAATCTTTCAATAACTAAACCAATCCAATTTATTTAATATTTTATTAATATATTTATATTATTATTTTATATAACTATTTTTTAAAAAAATTTATATTTTTAATAAGTTTTCTTTATCTAAATGGCTAGTTCAAACATTCACTAATTACTATAAGAATAATTCTCTTTTTGGAACTTGTTAAATATTTACATTAATGATTTTTTTCATGATACTTTGGTAGAATTGGTAGTTATAATCATACCAATACTAACTTATTTATTTATTTCTTTTTATTTTTATTAATTAGTGATATATGACATTTTGTATTTGACAATTTTATTATTTTTACTTTATCAGAACAATTAAAATTTACTAGCATTTGATAAGGTATTTTGGAATAAAACAGCTCATTCAAATACCATTTTCTTAATTTCATACAATTTTATTTTATTTTATTATTATGATAATATAAGAGTTAAAAAAAATTATTAAACAAAATCCATTAGAAAAAAAAAGAATTTTTTTTCCTTAACTCAACCCAAGCTAATCCAATAAAATTGATTCAAGTTGAATAATTAGTTTAATTTTGTTTTCATTTTTTAAGAATCATTTATATTAGATTATTTCGATTTTATTTTGAACCTAAGCCAACCCATATGTACACCTCTAAGAACTATATTATGTATTCAAAATACATGTTTCCAGCATTAATAATGGCTAATTAATTTTTAATTATGTTTTGTATATATTTAGAAATTACCAGATATTATTTGTGGTTTGTTCTGTTTTCTTAAATACAATTTTCTTATAATATGTTTGATAATAATTTTAATTTTAATTTATGATTAAATAATTAATTTTGTAATATTTGATTCTTTTATAAAAAGAATCACTAATATATTTGATAAAAAAAATTTACTTAGTGATTTAAAAAAAAAAAAAAATCATTACCAAATTGATTGGTAATACTTTATGTTTTTTGTTTTTTCAAATAACTTTAAAAATAAAGAAGATTTTGGTTTTTTTTTTTATTACAAATTTTAAGTTTTTAATTATTTTCTTCCAATATTTATACATATAAAAGTTATAAGACTTGGTTTACTCTCTAAAAAATTATTTAGTTAAAATGAAAAAAATTAAAAATTAGAAATGAAATTTAAAAATATTTTTTTTAAAGATTTATGAATTACCTGTATTTAGTAGTGATTCTTTAAAAATGAAAAAATTAAAATTAAAATAAAAATTCGTTAACGAACATACTTAATTGAAAAATTATTTAAAAAAATCAAAAATTATAAATCAAAAACGTTATCAAACAAGCCTTAATAATTTTAAATTACAAATTCAAAATCACAATTTAATAAAAACAAGTAAAGTCCTACTCAACACGATTAATTCATACAAGGCATAATAAGCATTCGTTTTGATATATTTTTAATTTGTATAGAAACCAATAAGCAATAAAATTTATACATTTATTATGCGTCGTCGATCCTGAAAAATATTTTTTCTTAGATAAGTCAAATCATGCATTTTGGTGGCAAAATTGTATGGCCTTTGCAAATTGCAAGTAAGAACATGCAATATAATTCCGACGCATGTTTTGTTTTTTTTTTTTTTCAAACAATAAAGTCTCATTGGGGTAAGCTAGTTTTAACTCGGCAAAGATATAAATGCTTTCACATAGTTGTATATATAAAAAAATTTATATATTATTTTGAATTTGTACTCTCATACATATTAATCAAATTAGTGTAACAATTTGACCAACCTATTGCTTGTGCATGTTTTTTGAAATAGCAGACAAATAGGCTAAGAAGTGGGCTGTTAAGAATAACAAAGAAGGCAGGCTTACGTGAAGGGGTTGAAAATATAACAGACAATTGCAATGATACTTACAAAGGCATGTGTGTTACAAATTATTTGACACTTTTGAGCCGAACCATCCTACAAAACTGTCATTTTCATGCCTTATATCTCGCAATTTGATACCCCTTTTGGTTTTTTCTATGAGTTTCCACTTATTTTTTATTATATATTTTTAATGTACTTATATTTGTATTAATCAAATGAACGTATTTTGTACGTATTTTTAATTTTTTAATTATAAAATAAAATTATTAATATGTAAAGAAAATAATATTATATAAAATAATTTTGATATAAGATAATATATATTCATGTTACAATATAATTAAAATTGAAATAATACAACAAAATTATATTAATTTTAAAAAATATACAATATCTTATATAAAAAAAAAAAAAAACATTCTTTCAATTTTTATAAATTCTTAAAGTGTAGATCAAAATAATTTTTCAAATAAACAATGATTTAAATCTTTGGATACAAAGGATATTGAGAACACAATAATATGTATTCAAAATTATGAAATACAGTCTTACAAAAAATTCCAAAATAGCTTAAAGTATTATGAAACTCAAAGCAAATATGTTTCCTTTAAGAAGATAAAATATATACACTCTCCAAAAAATTTATTAGGTTGGATAATTTAACTATATAGTATTGAAATTAATTAATTATTATTATTATTATTTTTCAGAGTTAATGATAATTTTTTAATTATTTAATAATTATTTTATCACATGCTAATTTTTATGTGAATCTTAGAAAAAATAGAAATAAATTGTTCTAATAAACATAACTATTATGATTTTTAGATTATTAGTGATTTTGTAAAGTAAAGTCTAATAAATTTGTAGAAGATAAAAAAATATAAATAATTAAATTGCTTAAAATAACAAATAATAAGAAAAGAATTTTCGCAAATGACACATATATAGATATAATAATAATAATAAATTTATGAGTAGAAATAAAGAACACAACCACCTTATCAGCTGTGTTGACATGGGTTGCTAACATGCTAATCTCTTTAGCTTATAGTTATTTTTATAATTAATAATATTACTTGCATGGGAGAGCTTGGTATATATCAATTCCTTAATTAATACTCTATTTTTTCAGAAAAGATAAAATTTCTTAATTAATTGAAAACAGTTATGAAGCGTATATATAAATAATAAAAAGTAATAGGCTGTTTTTATTATTTTATGTAAATTGAACCGTACTTAGAGATTCGAATTTGTGACATAGAGATAGAGAAGTTTTATACATAATCCAATATTATATGAATGGGCCAAGCACAAAAGCAAACTTAATGTTATGAAATTATCAGGATGAGATCGGAGCGCTAGGTAGCTAGATAGAAAGAGGCAAACATTTGCACACAATATAAATAAAGCAGTTTATTAGCGCAAAAAAAAAAATAAATAAATAAATAAATAAAGCAGTTGCTTAATTAATTCAAACTAAATCCCAATCTACAAGTTGGGGGAGATCGAATTAGAAGTGAATGGAAGATGATTGATTGAACCCCACACCTATTAATGAATATATAAATATATATAGTCATGCTATTAAGATGCTAGCTGTTTTTAAAATGGGCCATGAAAAGACATCAAAACTGTAGGTAAATTGCTCTTTTTCTGAGTGGAGAACTGGGGATGATCCAAACGTATCGACTTGCAGTTGGAGGTGAAGATCAAGAGATCTTGTTGAATCACCTGGATGCTGACCTTTGTGGTTGTTTATCAACATCGTCTTCTCTTTGTTCAAAAAAAAAAAAAATATCAATATCGTCTTCTCTCTTCTTAGAAAAAAATTAAAAAACAAAAGAAATTTACTGAAAACATACAGTTGTTTTACGAAAATATGTGTTTTTTCAGAAAATATGTGTTCTTTTAATTTGTAAAAAAAAAAATAATATATATATATATACACACGCACTGAAAATTAAAAATAAAAATTTAATTATAAAAAAATTATATTATGTAATTAAACCAAACACAAATCACATGCCCTCTTCTGTCTACCCAAAATAAAAAATAAAAAAATCACAAAATGCCTTTAGTGTTATTCGGCTTTGGTACCTTTTAATTTTAAAAGTTTAGAATATTACAGTTTTTTAGTTTTTACTTTGAAACATTAAATTATTCCTATTTATAACTTAAATATTTTAGAGACGTAAATTTTAAACACATGTCTATTTTAAAAAAGATGTTTTTGTATAGAATTTTTTATTTACTTTGTTATAATCAATTTTTATTTTCAGATTATTTCTAAATCATCCTTAGATGATTAATCTATATTACAAAACTTAATTTCCTCAAGTAGGGACCATGATTCCCATGATAGTCGTACGTACGTACGTACGTGTTCAAACTTCAAAGGTAAGTGAATCCATACAAGAGATATGCATGGAAATATGTCATGTCACGGTCTTTAAAAATATTTACGTTTATTTGGTGTCTTAGAAAAGAGAGAAGTTTTCTCTCTTTCGCTAGGGTTTGAAATTTCCTCTTTTTCTAGGATTTCAAAGTGATTTATCATTGACTAGCCGCAGGGGCCTGATCGATTGGCCACTTGTTGTCTGATCTTGATATGGTGTGATGGTTCTCAGTGGATATTTTTTGGATGGGTGAATCTTTTTTTTTTTTTTTTTAAGGCAGCTTGTGATATATGGTTCGGACTTCATACAGTGGATTGTTGTGTCGCGTGGGTGTCTACATGTTTGTGTTCCTCATGTGGTATCATCAACTTGTGAGATATGGTGCGACTTCAAATTGTTTGGAGAATCTGCCGCGAAGCCATGGTGTCGTTGTCCTTGTCATGTTTTGCTATCATGGTATCATCCAGTACCTTTTCTAGTTGATATTTTTCTTTGGTGATGCTCTTTTTTGTGGCTGCTCCAATGATCTCTACTTGGTTGTGCTCACCTGGTGGTTCTTTGCACATGGAGGTGCTCTGCCTGAAGGTTCTTATGTAGGGTTCCTAGTGGTGTACTGTTTGTGTCGTGCCATTCCCCGGCTAGAATCCTTCGCTCGATTTCAAATTTTTTTGTTTTATGGGTTGATTTTCTGTTTGTCACCAAGTTTCTCCGTTAAATCAAGGGTAAAAATACGTATTTTTCAACTTTTGGAGTGCATTTTTTTTTGTGTGTGTGAATAATGTGTGTTCTTATTTTTACTCGAGAGTGATTACTTAGAAAGTTTTTTAGTTCGATTAAATTGTTTACGAGAAATGATCATTATTTTCATAGATAGCCTCAAAATAATTTTTTGGTGTTTATTTTTGTTTTGATATCGTTTTTGTTTTCCTATTTATTTGAAATTTGTTATGCTATTTGTGAATTTGATTATTACGTTTTATACACTAGGTTCAGATATATGTCATTATCTATTTATTTAGTTAAAATGCTATATATTTTTAATCTTTTTAAGATATATTATATTATACTTGTATTTTATTTTATCTTAAAATGAAATATGATTTAATTTTTGATAAAAAAATATATATATATTTAAATTTAATTGCATGTAATCATGCATAAAATTTTACTTTTAATTTTATAAAAATATATATATATTTATTTTTTTATAATATAAATGAATATATATTTTTTAATATTAAAAAATAACATAAATTTAAAAAAAAAATTAATTAAATAATTAAATTTTTTATATAAAAAAAAAAAATTACAATCTCCTGCATAAATATTAATATTCTTTTGGGAGTCTTAATAAATACTTTCTGGGTTTTCAATTGTGTTTATAAAATGGGGTATTATCTTATGATTGGCTTGTCTAATTAAAGGGAATGAAATTTGATTTCGGTCAATACTTAACAGACACCCTGCAAATTAATTACCTTGTCTATTTGTTGGTTTTAATTTATCAAACATAAATAATAAATTAAAAATAAATATCACTTTATTCCTTATGTATTTAAATAATTTTAATTCTTAAATTTTAAATTAATATATTTTAGTCTATAAATTTTAATAATTTATAATATTAAGTATAAAAATAAGTCATTAAATTATTATTTTTTAGATACTTAATTTTTAAACTTTATTAAAATAATATATACTTTAATACTTAAATTTTATTACGAAAATACATATTTTAGTCTCTAAATTTTATTAAGATAAAATACTTTACTTAAATTTTATTAAAATGAAACACTTTAATTTTTAAAATTTAAACTAAAGTGTATATATTTTTTTAAAAGTAAGATTTAAATGTATAAGATAAAAATTTAAAGACTAAAATATTTAAAAAATACAAGTATAAAATTTTGGTGTCACCCATCCATAAATTAATTAGATAACAAAAATTACACATGGATCATTTCAATATTCCATCAGCATGTTAAGCCGCACATGCCTGGGAAATTATTGAAGAAAATTAATGAGAATCATTTAGTTTGTCCTCTTAAGTCCTCTGGCCCTTTTAACTATATTTCAATTAAATTTAATAATCATTGCTCAACAAGGAATTGTATAAATAATGGATCCAATGTGGATTGATACTTCTGAAAAGAATGGCAGACAAAGATGATCAATTTCACACCTAAACGCAAACAAGCAAAATGTGATTATGTTCTGTTTGAAATGACAAATTACTTAACGTACTTCATGTGGTTGATAATCTTTCCAACGCATATATATATATATATATATATATATATATATATATATAATACGTTTGATTTTACTTTTGTAACTCTTAACATTTTAACGTTTAGCTAGGTTATTAGGTATGTATTTAGTCTATCACCTACTTGTTTAGTATTATTTAAATGCGTTTGGCCTTTAATTATTATATATTATATTTACGTAAATAATTTTTTAAAAAAATAATATATTAATTATATATATGTGTGTGTGTCAGTGTATGAGATGTACATAATTTATAAAATATACATAAATAATTTATATAAAATTAACATATTATTTTAAAATTAATTTAATTATGTAAAAATTAATAAATAATTTTATGCTCCAAATCTTAATTAAATATGTATGTTGCTTCATAATTTTAATATTTTTTAAGGGTGTGGCTTCGAGACCTAAACTATTATTTCAAGTTTGACTTTTAAAATATCTTCTCATTTATGCTGGCAACTAGCGAGTAAGAATCTTTTTTTTAAATAAAAGGTTGTGGCTAATTGTTTTCAGTGGGTGCACCGGGACATCCCAACTAGGTTGGCACCTCTTTAGTATCTTCTTCATTAAACCAATTAACCACTAATATTATTAAATATTGAGAAAATTACACATGCAAATAAAAATTCTCAACAAAACCTGTAATTAGGTTTGTTGTTAGCATCAGAATAAATAAAAGAGCTCGCGAAATGTGGAACATTCCACCACCAAGTCGCTGTACATAAACTAGGAGCCCTAGAAGCTAAGCTATCAGCTGCAGCATTACCTTCCCTATAAATATGTGAACAGTAAAACTCCATATGAGTAATTTTGTCTAAGTAATCTGTCCAAGCAGAATGCCACCTCCAAGGAACCGAAGAAGAAACCCCTTTATATTTTTACAATTAAAAAAATGACTAATATGTCATTTTTCTTTGAACATCCATCCAATTAGAATTAAAGATTTATATGTAAAAACACATTCTTTAAATTGCTTTTTTTTTTTTTTAAAGGGCTCTAAAGGTCCTTTTTTTTTTTATTAATAAAGAGAAAACAACTCACACATCCGTGGTGGGATTCGAACTTGGGTTGCTAGTGGAGGGAGGAGGAGTCTTACCACTAGACCACAAGAGATTCCCTATATGTGAAATTATACTTGATTGAAAAATAAACCACCAAAAACCCTTAGCTCTCTATCCATTTTGGCCAGAGAGAGAGAGGTAAATAATGAATAATGATTACACAACTGACATTCAGTTCTTTATTATAATATCAAAAACTAATTCGCAGTCCCCATTCAGCCACAACATCATCCATCTAAATTGATTAGAGTTATATTCATTGATACTGATTAATCTTCTATGTGACCTTAAAATTTAAAGCAATTGGATTTTCTTTATCAAAGTTTTAATTTTCAATAATATTTTTGTGTTTGTGTTTTATTAAAAAAAATTAATTTTTAATAGCTTTCATTCTGATAATAAAATTCATATTTTCTCATTTCAAAATGATCGGTGCATGTCTGCTATAAACATTCAGTGTATGAACTCAATTAATAACAGTCTAGAAAAAGAAAAAGAAAAGTCATGCATGTATTAAATTTTATAATTGTGGTATTATTAAATATTTAAATATAATAAATTATAAAATGAAATATGTATTTATTTATTTATAATTATAATTATAATTTAGTTTGACTCATATGTCTTGATTTTTTAATTCGAATGTATCAGACCATAATTTTGAAACCATTGTAATATCTTGGATTGAATTATATTTAACGGGTTATTTTTCAAAAAGGGTTCATTGCATAATAATACGATTGAATAATGAATTTATTTAGTTGAAGAAATATATTAAAAGGGTGGTACGTAGTCCGTACAAGGGGAGATGAGGTCAGACGTCAGAGGAAGGAATCAAGATTAAAGAAAGAAAAGGAAAAAAAAAAAGGTCGAGAGAGACGTATAATAACCTGAAACAATGTTAATAAGTAGTACCAAAACCTGATATTCCAGTGGGAGTTGGAGGTGGTTGGTCCGACAAAAGCTGTAGAAATTCACATGCTTGGCTCCCTCTTGGGCCTGGGCAGTTGGGTCCGTTGTGAACTACTGATCAATTGAGTTCAAGACTAATATACAACAATTATGTAATTAAGTATTAATTAGAAGTAAATAACATAAAATTTATCCAAATTCATAATTTTGAAACATATTATATATTAAAAATACTAAAATAATTCCGTATCTAATCTTTTAATAAAATTGGATTTCACATGTAAACTTTGGTCTAATTTTACTAAAGATTATATTCGGAATTATTTTAGTTTTTTTAATATATAATATGTTTCAAAATTGTAAATTTTGAATAAATTTTATGGCTAATTAATATTTAAATACATAGTTGTGCTATATTAGTCTTGAACTTTTATGATCAATTAATATTGGAGGTTTCCCCTCTTCTTAGCTTGCTTATGCACATATTTATTCCCACAAAAATAACTAGAATATTTAACCTCCTCTTTACTCTCCATTCAATTTAGATGGTAATGGGTTGATTCGACCTGAACATAACCATTTTGACTGATGAACCAATTTAAATTGAGTTGTTTCATGCCAAATAATGTCAAATCGAGTTAATTAATATCCATGGGTCAATAAATGACTCATTTGACTTCTTCTTCATTTTCTCCTTCTCCATTTTTTTTTTCAAATAAAAATATTATATTATATTTTGTATGTAATTATATTTTTTAATAAATAATATTTTATAATTTAAATTTATGACTTTAAAATATAAATATATAAATTTTACTACCAAAACTATTGTATAAACAATATGTAATTAAATAATTATTTAAAACGATTTTAATTAACAAAAATTAAATTAATTTTTAAATTGTATTTTCTTAAATTTTTTAAATACATAACAATATTAAAATTGTGCAAAATATAAATATTTTTTTTACAGGTAATGAATTTATGATATTATATTTAAATTCACATTTGCTCTTAAAATTTATTAAAATGATTCATAAATAGTTTAATAGTAAGTAATTTTTAAGACAAATATTAGTATTTTTAATCACAAATAATGTCAATTACTCAATATTATATTTGATTAGGTGGTTAAAAAAAAAAAAGAAAAGAATAAAGAGAGTGAGAGAGAGAGAAAAAGTATTCAAATGGTACCTAAATCATCCAATTTTTATCTTAATTTAATTTATCGTAGATTATTTAAAATAAAATGGATACTATTCTATTTCCTTTTTTAACCTATTTTATCAGGTAAAATACCTGTCGTGCCCCATCCGTTGGGGACATCTCTAATTAGAGACGAGCAGATTACACGCATACGTACTTCACAGAAATTGGCCGGTCTAAGGAAAGAAAAACAACAATGTAATGAATTATTTAAATTAACGAAGGAGAACCAGATAATTAGTTTTCATATTTATTTGATCATATAGGCTTGTAAACATCACACCAAAAGTAGTTTAGATAATTATGATACGTACGTATTAAGTCTATGACTATTGAGGTCTTTAATTGACACTTGCACTTTTTCTGTTCATGTGATTCACTTAGTTAGCAATTTAAAAATGTTGTTAATTAAGTTTAAACTGTCAAAAATTATATTTTGAAGATATAATGAAATTTTGCGTTAAAAAAATGGAAGATATAATGAGATTTTTTTATTAATAAAAATTAAGTTTTTTTTATTAACAAAAATTATATAAAATAAATCCTTAAAATTTATAGCAACAATAATAATATTAAAAAAAATTAATTAAATAAAATTCAATATTAAATAAATTCAAATAATTATAGTTTAATTTAAATGATAAATGTGAAATTATGGCTGAATGGTGGGACATATAATATATTACATATTTTGTGGTTATAAATTTTAAGTTGTACTTTTTGTGTTGTTTTTCCAAAAAAAATATATATATTATTACATAAAATAACATATTTAAAACTTATAGCAACAAATAGTGCACTCCAATATTATTAAATGAGACTCGATTAATAAAAATTTAACAATTAATAAGGTTAATTGGCCAAAGTTTAAATTAGACGGTATTTAATGTACTAATTACTGAATATCTTTTATAGTAAATATAAAAGGTGTTATTTTTACAGTTACAAGTTTTAAGAGTTATAAATGTTGTTTTTCCTATTTTTCAAAAAATAATAAAAATAACATCTCTTAAAACTTGTAATACAAAAATAGTACCCTTATATCCAATCAAGCGTGAAAAATTGTTAACATTTTAGACACCTCGATATCGATACGTGATATCAATCTCGTTTGGTAAAAATGTTGCAACATTGTTGTCAAAATAAATTTTTTTTTTGCCAAAATATTGTATATATTATGAATAATATCATGACATTGTTGATAAAATATTGACAAAATGTCATTTTTTTATTAAATTTTTTTATTTTATAATTTTTTTTTCTTAATAATTTATGTTCAAATTTATCTATTTATAATTTTGTATCTTTAATCAAAAAATTATTTTTTTAAATTTGAGACAATATTTTAAATTTATTTTCATATATTTTTTTAGTTCTAACTCATTGTCATATTTACCCATATATATATATATATATTTTGATAATTCATATTATATTATCTATGCTTATTCATTTAATTACCTTATAATTAAAATATAAGTAATTATTTTACATTTTAATCACAATTTTTTTATTAATTAATTGACTAGTTATTGATCAAAATGAAACCGCAAGTATTTATAAATATATGTATTAAATAATAATCTAATTTAAAAATAGTAATTGATTTTCTCGATCCTTTATGGAGTTTTATAAATAAATTACATAATTTGGATTAAGTTTCCTTTATTAATTAAGTTTTATAAATAAATAAAAATAATATTTTTGAAATTTCCATAAAATTTATGTTTAATAATTTTATTAACATTTGATACTTTAAATGTTGTGTCACCCTCATATTTTTCATTATTAAAAATATTCAGCCCATCATTTCATATTTAATTTCATTTAAGTTAAATTATGATCCATTTAAATCTATTAAATATCTATATTTAATTAGATCTCGTATAATATTATTACATATTATTTTTATTATTATAAATTTTAAATATCTCTTTTCTAGTTTTCATAAATTTGTATAGGTTCTAATGTCTTAAAATAATATACATTTTTTATTGTTATATTTGTAGAGGTAAAAGATATGAGGAAAAAAAAAAAAAAAAAAAAGGTCAAAATATTCGAGAAAAATATTGTAATAAAATAATATCCGAAGAAATAAAAATATGTGATTATCTGATTTTTAAATTTGTGAATTTTGTAAATTTTTTTATTGTGCCTTTTAATTTTCTTAGTTTTCTAAATAGTCTAAGTGGATTAAGCCTCGTAATTAAAATTTTCAATTTTTTAAAATCTTAGTTGAATAAAGATTTGATCTCTCTTAAAAGAATACTGAAAAATAATATCTTTAAAATTTATAATAATAATAATAATAATATTTTTTAATATTTAAATAATATATTTTTACAATTAAAAAATAACTTTTATATCATTTTTTAAATATCCATTAAATTAATCGTCGTTTAAATTAAATTAAAATAATTTAAACTCGTTCAATGTTACATATTTAATATTGAATACTTAACATTATTGAGATACTAATTTTATTATTATAAGTTTTAAAAATATTATTTTTGATAATTTTTCAAAAATTATATTGATCCAAATTTCCCACCCTTTCTTATTATTTAAAGGATATACCAAGTAGAAATTGAATTTAATTGTTTTTTTGTAAATAATTATATTAATTATACACTTATAATTAGATTTAAATTTTAAATTTTGTACATGTTTAAATAAATTATATGTTATTGAACCATAAATTTATTAATAAAATTTAATATAATTATTGATTAGGTGAAATAGAAGAAACTTTTTTGAAAAATTATAAAAATATTATTTCTAAAATTTATAATAATAAAACTAACATCCTAATAACATTAAACATTCAATATTGAATGTGTAACATTGAACATTCAACTTTAAATATATCTAAATTGTTGATATTTAATTTAAATAGCGTTTAATTGAACTTATTTTTTAATTATAAAAATATATGAATTAAATATAAAATATATTATTTTAAATGTTATAAATTTTGATAAAGTTATTTTTATTATTTTTTTTAACTAATTCATAAGTCGAGTGGTCCACCAAGTTTATGGAATACTCGAAATGAAATTAATACCAATAACGATTAGAAAAATAAATAATAAGAAATTTTTTAAATTTATGAGATATTTGTTCCATTTTTATTATACTTTTAGAAAATAAACAGTAAAATGTAAATAAATTTTTTTTACTCTCTTTAATCATTTTCTCTATCAATAAACAAAACCTTAATTTATTGACATAAAAAGTCTCTTAAATTATTTAAATGTTATTAGTACAATAAATATTTTTTTTTTGTGTAAATAAATTTTTGAGTCATACATTAAATATTTTAAGAAAATAATAAAAATAATAATTTTTTAAAATTTATAATAACAAAAATAGTATTTTTTTATTTAAATAATATATTTTTACTATTAAAAAATAATTGTTATATTATTTTTTTAATATTTTTCAATTGGATGTGGTTTAAATTGTACTGCAATAATTTAAATTATCTTAATGTTAAACGTCATTTAATTAAACATCATTTAATATTATTAAATATTATTTTTTATAATCATAAATTTTAAAAATATTATTTTTAATAATTTCTCAAATATTTTTTTATTAAAACATAGGATAAACTTTTAAATTAATTAGGAAAATTACCAAAAATAACACCTCTAAAATTTATAGTAACAAAACTAACACCCTAATAATATTGAACGTTCAATATTAAACGTTCAATATTCAATTTAAACGTAAAATATTGAACGTAAAATATTAAACGAGTCTAAATTATCGTCGTTCAATTCTAATTGGATGGATGTTAAAAAAAAAATAACATATTAATCTTTTTAATCGTAAAAATATAAATTTAAATATAAAAAATATTAATTTTATTATTAAAAATTTTAAATAGCGTTGATTTTCTTATTCTCCCAAATAATTATCATGATGTCCGTAGTAGGAATCGCCGAATTCATGGCCATGTGAACATATCCGGATTTTGCGGCTAGTGGCCTTTCTTCCCATTTTCACGATCACACAAATAAATAAACATCTTCTTTTTTCTTTTTCACGCATTTATTTTCTACTATTTTTTTGAACGTTAATATTTAAAAATTAGTTTTGTCCAAAAGTAATTAATAATTTCACCGTCAATTGTAATGGTAATTGTTAATATCATAACAAAATGTATGACATTTTTTTAGTCATATAGTTAATTATATATTAGTGTTATTATAATATTTACTCATAAAATTTATCTAATAATATATATATATATATATATATATATATATATATATATATATATTTTTTTTTTTTTTTTTTATAGAATTGGACCCTTTTTTTATTTTTATGTATTGGCAAAGCCTATAACAGATTGACTTGTCTAGTTGCCTCTCTTTTCGAATTCCAGTTAATTTTATCGGAACGTTCATTCTCCGTTAACATTTTTCTTTTTCTTTTCACAATACAGAAATATTTCGGTTAATGCTAACGTTGCTCGCAGTCATTATGTCCAAGAGGAGCCATTACTTTCTTTTCTTTGCATTGTTAATTCGTTATATATATATATATATATAAATAAGGGTGATCAAATAATCCGATCAATCTATTTAAATTAATAAATTCGATCCGATTCGTTAGATTCGGATTGACAGATTTTATAATCTGCTGCAATCCGATCCGGACTGAATTATTATTAAAATTATAAATAAATATATATTTATTTTTAATATGTTATATTTAAATATTATACATACCACAATTAAATTAAATTATTATTTTAGTTTAAAAAAAATAAAAATGTTAAATTCTCTATAATAATTTAATAATATTTAACAATATACTTTTTATTATTTTGATTATATAAGTTGTGATTATAAATAAATAAATTTTACTAAAAAATATATTAATTTAAAATTTAAATGTTAGTATATATTGTGTTTTATATATGATAATAATAAAAAATAAATTATAATCTTAATCTGACCTATCTGATCCAAAAAATTTGATCTGCTCGGATTCGGATTGACTACATTATCAGATCGAATTCGGATTAGAAATCTTCAAATTTGCTTCGGATCGGATCGGATTCGAATTGGTAAAAAATAGATGGTTTCGATCCACTGCTTACCCACACACACACACACACACACACACACATATATATATATATTGAAATTAAGGATACTGTCTCATTTTATTTATTTTTTCCTCGCATCCGTAAGCAATTTGATAAACGGGTCTGATGATTTTAAAATTTTAAATGTAATAATATTATCACCATTAATTTTATTAATGTCATTTAAAATATATAAAATGAATTTTTAACTCTATAATTAATTATACTTTAATGTTAATATTATCATATAAAATTGTTATTAATAAAATTAAATTATTATTAAATAACAATTTGGGTTCCACTTTTAAAGTTTTCTACGTATATATTGAAAGAGTGAAAGTAGAATTAATTTATTTTATTAACTTAAATACTTTATCACCATAAATTATGTTATTTAATATATAAAAAATAAATGATAAAAGTTAAATCAACACACATACATATATATTTGTATGTATTTGAATTAATTATAATATGAAAGTTTTTAATTACGGATCAAATATACTTAGAGGGGGTAAATAGGTTATTTTCAATTTTAACAAATATTAATTATGTAACCTAATCACAACGGCCAGACATGCAATCGCGTGTAAAGATAAAATGCGGAATAAAAAATAACACACGATATTTTTAGGTGGAAACAACCTATGCCACTCCAATGACCTAAGAGGAAAACCACCGGTCCACCTAACTATCCACTATGAAAATCAGTGTTCAATTACAACCATAGGTCCTAGAACTACCCTTCACAGATAGATCCCCATTTCTGTAATTTACTTACGAGCCGCTGCTCCTTTCATAGCCTCCACAAGCTAGGTATCTGGATTCGGACCAACGTTTCGATCTACTTGAGTCCCATAAGATTAATCGAACCCGTCAACTTCGATAATTTCGAGTCACACAAAATACCGAACACGTCACCTGAAACGTTAACACAAATAGCACAAGTACAAAGTGTGTCCTAGAGCGGATTCGAACAATGAAAAATCCTAACTAGCAGATTCAACAGAATACGATGTAAAAACAAATCAGCTAGTAAACTCTAGAACTATCATATAAAGCTCAATATCATGAAAAGCAAATAGGCATGTGAATTATCCAAATATAACCACACAATATGTTTGAACAATTAAAAGATGAAAGTGCCTAAGATTGATAGATGAAAAGAATAAGTTTTTGTTTAAAAGCGCAATCAGATTTTTTTAAAAACTTATTTCAATGTGGTCGTTTTTATGCACATACTAGCCTCACTTATATAGAGTCCAATTTTTACTTCAAAAAGGATTTGCAATAGATTAAAACTCTACACCTATCAAGATTTAACAATTATCACAGTTATACTCAAACAATGACTTTGTTTTTCACATTAAATGGGGTCATCTTGGTAAAAGTAATATATGGGTCGAATTAAAAAAAAGTTTTAGTTGAACTGAAAAACTTGCTCGATCGATCTAGCAATTGGCTTGATCGATCGACAAGATTTATCGATCAATCTAGCTCAACACGAGAGCAGCTCGATCGAAGTTTGTCCAAACTCGATCGATCGACCAAAATTCTCGATCGATCTATCTCAACCCGAGAGCACCTAGATCGATGTCGTTCCACACTCGATCGATCGAGAACTATATACTCGATCGATTGACCAACATATGCACAATATATTTTTCGTTATGATCCATACTAAGTGTTGTGCTCAATTGTGTGAAGATGTATGCATGACAGAATATTTTACCTGTCATATGGGCATTGTAAGCTTAGTGAATCCATCATCATGTATCGTCTGATTAAACGATGAACTCTTACTCTAGATTACAATCAAACATTTTGTCCACGAAAATTGCCAATACAAAATAAACCTTACATAATATATCATGTATATATTTGTACTTTTTTATATACATTTGAAATATCATATTATAATTTATGTGTTTATAAATATGTATATAAATTTATAATTTTATATCATTTGTATTAGTTTAGAGGAAAAAAAAAAAAGTTTTGATAATAATCAACAAGTAAAGGGTAGCGATTTTCAAGTATTCAAATAAACATGCTCCAAAAGCTTTTTTAAGGTATCATGCAAAATGATTTACATAATTGGCACATGCGAAAAAGAAACTTGGTTAGTGGGAAGGGCACATTTTAAACTGTCATTACAGGGACACAATAAAAATATTCACACATTTAATAGTACAAATTATAGATTAATAGAATCATTAATGTTCTCTTAATGGTGTTTTTATGATTTAGTGGGTCCATTAAAATATTACAAGAATAGTGATCAAATCACACATAAAAATTTAAGAATAAAATGCTAGGCTAATTCTAAAAAAGAAAAAAATTGGCTAAAATTTGCTACATATAACAAAAATGTATTTTAAACTCATATTTATTAAATGAGATAACATAAATCCTTTACTTATAAAAAAGATCATAGAAGTTTTTTTTATAAATATAATAAATTTATAATGTTCTTACAAAATAAACTTATATTATTTTTTTATCTATTTTTTTATTTATAAATATAATAAATTTATATTATACTATCTAATAATTATAAATTTAAAATATATTTTTATGAAAAATAAATGGCTTAAGCGAGCTTCCTCGATAAAGAAAATTTATATATAATACAACCCCAAGTTCCAACAGTCAAACATCAAGTGGTTGCCACCTCACCAGCATTAAAATAAGAAATATATTTTCTCTTCCCAAAATGATTGATCATTTGAGATTTTATATTTGTGTATTTCACCGGCAAAGATTTACTCCAAGAACTTTAATATAATAAGTCATCTTTTTATTTTACCTGATAAACAAAGGTGTTTCTATTTTTTTTTATTACCAAAATAACTAAAATTTGAGAATATCATTGGCTCGTGGGAAGATACGTAATACTTGGTGAATTATTCGAAATATATTTCAAAATAATTTTATTGATTCATTTTTTTTATCAAATATTTAATTATATTAAAAAAAAAAACATAATTTCAAGAAAATGATTGATTAATTCCAACTTATTTTATTAATTTAAAATACTTCATTATTATTTATTTTATAAATAATAAATAATTTCTCGAAAGACACCAACATCTCCAGCCGAAAATGCGAATTAGTGAAGAATCTAAGGTGCATTTAGGCCGGAATTCTATTAAATAATTGTAATAAAAGAAAACATTAATTAGGTGCGAATACTGTATGCGTGGAGCATAAGACAACTATTATACTTCAATAATTACCGCATTAAACTAGGTTAATCTCTCATAATCCAAGCGAAAAAGAAGTTAATTTCTTCGAAAATAAATATTTGAAAAATTATATAAAATATATATTAAAACTTATAAAAACCAAAATAACACTTTAATTAATTAAATAAAATTTAACAAAATTTAAATAACCATATTCAATTTAAATAATATATAATTTAACCACATTCAATCAACTTTTTAATAAAAAATATATGATATGAGCATAAATGATAAATTACTTTTAAATGCATATATAATATACTTATTTAATTTATTTTATTTTTAACTCATTTAATTAAAAAATATGTTTATTTTTTTTAATACTAAAAAAATATATCTTTCTTAGAAAAATAAATATATAATTTTTTTAAGAATTAAAAATAAAATTTTATACATAAAAAAATTACACCATATAATTAAATCTTATTTTTATTTTTTTGAACTTTTAAAAATAATATATATATATTTTTATTTTCTCGAAATATTTATTTTTAATTGGCTATTTATGTCCTTATCGTGAAAATTGGGTGAACCTATTTTTTCTTTCTTTTACTTTTAATATTTTCATCAAAGTCAAGCATATATGAAAAGGAGGTTTAAGTAACCTATTCATACCTCATTGAAGTAATCCGGACAAATTTACCTCTATCAAAATTCAATCTCAGGATTCCTTGGAAGTGGCTCACCCCCTTACCACCTATCCCAATGTGCTCTACTTTATTCTAATGACAGTAAAAGCTTTGCTGAACTCTATTTCATGTCGGCTTAAAATATATATAATAGAAAAGAAAAGGAAAAAAGCTGTCTGAGTTTTGCAAAGTCGGCCTCTGATTTATCGGCGTCAAGTCAGTGTTTTCTACCTTCATTTCTTCGACCTTTCCATGTTCACGAATCCAAAAAAAATAATCTAAAAACTAAGCTGGAAAAGGAAAAATACTTGTCCTTGATCCGTGATTTTCCATTTTGTGTTTCGTGTTTGTGTTTTTTATGTTCCACGGTAATACAGACACTTCTTTCAGGTGGGTTTGATCCTGACAGGCAGTGCTTTGCTTTTTCCAAATTAGAGTTTAGACTTCATCTATGAAAATGGAATCTGTAGTGCGGAAGATTCTTGCTCACTTTGTTGATTCTAGTGTTTTGTTTGCAAAGTTCTGATTTTTACCCCCATTCTTTATTTATTCATTTATTTTTCCTTTCAGCCTTTTTGGATTGCGTTGGAGAAAATGAAATTTTCTTCGGGTCGTGGGCACCGAGAAATATAAATCCTGAAATCTTTGAGCTGGGATACTGAGAAAATAGCTGAAATGGAAAGCTAAAGTATTTTAGGTTTTTCTTTTAATTGGCAAGTTCAGGAAAAGTAGTGCGTCTGAGAAAAGCCTTTGGCAAGTTCAGGGGCTAACTGGTCCGTTTAATGTAAAGCGAGAGGTTTATTTCTATATAGCATTGGAGATTTTATCACAACTTTTTATTGCTTGAAAAGGCAGTGTTGTCGTTTTTTGGGATTGTCAGTTGTTGCTAAAACTGTGTTTATGGTAAAGAACTGGTCGTTTACAGAGAAGGGAATTTAAGAGCTGTTATTCATAGTAGTCAACATGAAGGGTCCTTCAAATGGTTTTTTGGCTAATTCTGGAGAAGGTGAGGATTTCCAAGATTTAATAGACCTTTATTTGTTTTTATCCTTCTCCCCTGCTATTGTTTTGGGTGCAAAGTTCTGATTTTAGCCCGAGTTATCAAGATTCTAATTTAATCCAGATATTTTCTCTCATTAAATTTCCCTGTTATCTCGTCTAAGGATTCAATTGAAGGGTAGTAACGTATACTTTGGTTCTGGAATTCAGGAGAGAGGAAGAGCATTAATTCAGAGTTATGGCATGCTTGTGCTGGGCCATTGGTTTCTTTGCCTCCAGTTGGAAGTCTTGTCGTTTACTTTCCTCAAGGCCACAGTGAACAAGTGCGTTCTTTTAACACAAACTCTGATGCAAAACATTAGAATTTATCAACTCCTTTGTCTGATAGAATGTGATCTTTGTCTATCTTGTAGGTGGCAGCATCAATGCATAAGGAGGCTGATTTCGTTCCAAATTATCCCAATCTGCCTTCAAAATTGATCTGTTTGCTTAATAATGTCACCTTGCATGTAATACTTTTAATTTTTGAGTCTACTGATGACAAGTGTTGTTTTGCTAAATGAGCAACTCTTAGTAGTTTTTTTCCCAGTGCATTATAGAGATGTTTACATTGAACTTATATTTTTATGAATCAGGCCGATCCAGAGACAGATGAAGTCTATGCGCAAATGACACTCCAGCCAGTACAGAAAGTAGGTCAGCCATTCGTTTTGATAATTAAACAATGTGTTGCTCATAAGTTTTCATTTTCTCTTGTTGTTCATGCATGTGGAAAATTGCTTGAAATATTTCCTTTCTCAGTACGACAAGGAAGCCTTGTTCGCTTCTGACATGGGTCTCAAACAAAGTAGGCAACCTGCAGAGTTCTTCTGCAAAACTCTCACTGCAAGTGACACAAGTACTCATGGTGGATTTTCTGTACCACGACGTGCTGCCGAAAAAATCTTCCCTCCTTTGGTATGTAGAGTATTTGACATTTTAGAATTTTAACTTATAATACATTTGTTACATTATTCTCAATGTTGCTAAATACCTTATGGAATTTTTGCTAGGATTTTTCGATGCAACCACCTGCACAAGAGCTTGTAGCTCGAGATTTGCATGACCATTCATGGACATTCAGACATATTTATCGTGGTAATGCTCCTTATCAAATGTCTTCCACACCCTTTTTCATTAGTTATTGTTGCTTCAAATATGTAAAAGTAAATAGGAACGAAATTGCTGATATACTGAAATATACCCAAAATGTGCAAGTAGTAATAACTCTGTCGTCTCCAATATAAAACAGCTCAGAATCAGAATCTGTACCTTTACTACTCTAGTTGAAGATTCACTGTTTTGTTGAGATTCATTGTTTCCTTACTGTTCGTCGGGATCTAAAATTCATATGATACCCCTCTTGGTAGGAATGGAATAAAATACTAAGTTTATCCAACAATAACAACTTTGTTTTAGATATTAGATATGGACACTCATAGAATTCTCACAGCAATTCATTTCAGGCCAACCAAAGAGACACCTGCTGACAACAGGTTGGAGTGTCTTTGTTAGCACAAAAAGACTCATTGCTGGAGATTCTGTTCTTTTTATAAGGTATAAGACATTCCAACACAATATTTCTCAACTATATTTTGATCTCTCTGTTATCGAGCTAAGACAACTTTCTTTTGCTTTTTTAAGAGATGATAAACAACAGTTCCTCTTGGGTATAAGGCGTGCTAATAAGCAGCAGTCAGCTCTCTCTTCATCGGTCATATCCAGTGATAGCATGCACATTGGAATTCTTGCTGCAGCTGCTCATGCTGCTGCAAATTACAGCCCATTTACAATATTTTACAACCCAAGGTGCATTGATAAGATGTTTTAGTTGTCATATCTTTATTAGTCGGTACTTGGTATATGCTGTCCAGGATTTATGTTTTAGATTCTGAGAACATTTGTCCAATTCTAACAGGGCCAGTCCTTCTGAGTTTGTCATACCCTTAGCCAAGTACAGCAAAGCAATGTATGCACAAGTTTCACTAGGCATGCGATTCAGGATGATGTTTGAGACAGAAGAATCAGGTGTACGGAGATACATGGGCACCATCACAGGCATAAGTGATTTGGACTCATTGCGATGGAAAAATTCACAGTGGCGCAATCTTCAGGTATGGATAATATTTATGGTTCCCAAAAATAAATTGGGTTATTGTTAAATATGTTTCTTCCCCCTGCTATATTAACGAGACTCACTGCTTGGCATTAACAGCAACAACCAAATACTAATATTGCCTCTTGTACTCTCTACGTGCAAAGTTTTCAGTTTTTGCCGTATTACAAGCAATTATATTATGATATGTGATTCACATTCCTTTTTAGAATTTATCCTTGATAAATAACCTTGTCCAAGAAGCAATGTGCTTTTTAGAATTTATTGATGCTGACGAATGTGCTTTTGATAGGTTGGTTGGGATGAATCGACAGCTGGGGAAAGGCCTAGCAGAGTTTCAATTTGGGACATTGAGCCTGTTATAACTCCTTTCTACATTTGTCCACCACCATTTTTCAGACCCAACTTTTTCAAACAACCAGGGATGCCAGGTAAATCAAATCATAAACTTGGCTAAGATTGACTAGAGATTTGTTTTGATTAAGACAATATTTGCAGTTTTTAAATATTCATTGAAATGTGAGTCCCTTAATCCCTTTCAAAATTAGAACTTGTTACTTTTACGTTTGGAAACTGTGTTGCATGACATCGAGCAAACTCCATTTTGTGCTTCTTACTTCTTTGGGTTTTAATGTGTGATAATTCAAAGTCTTATAGAAATTTGCGGATTTTATCGTTCAAAGTTCAAAGTTCAAAGATGATAGCAACTTGCATGTTAGTGAAAGAAGTGAACTAGCAAAATATTTTCTGCCTTCCCGGCGATTAGAAATTTACTTGTTGGTAATCCATATGGTTTATTTTTCAGATGACGAGACTGACATGGAGAATACTTTCAAGAGAGCCATGCCCTGGCTCGGAGACGAATTTGGCATGAAGAATACCTCAAGCTCAGTTTTTCCAGGTTTGAGTTTAATGCAGTGGATGAGCATGCAGCAGAATAATCAGTTACCAGCTGCTCAGTCAGGACATTTTCCATCCATGGTTTCTTCTACTTCCGTGAACAATAACCTAAGTGCTGATGATCCATCCAAGTTACTGAGTTTCCAATCGCCTGTCATGTCTGGGCCAAGTGCTCAGATGAACAAATTAACTCCACCAAGCCAGGTCAGTCAAATGCAACATCCAAATATGACGTGGCCCCAACAGCAGCAGTTGCATCAGTTATTACAATCACCAATGAACCCACATCAGCAGGTGCAGCAATTATTACAAAATTCCTCTAACCAACAGATGCAAAATAATCCACAGCAACATCAAAGGCAGCCACAGCAATTGCAACAGCAGCCACAACAACAGCAACCACAGCAGCAGCAGCAACAAATAAGTCAACCACTTTCGAATAATGGCGTGGTTGCTAATAACCATATCCCAAATCACAGTTTGCAGCAATCACTTATGTACACTCAGTTTCAACAACAACAACAGCAGCAGCAGTTACTGGCTGGGAATGCTCAATCCCAGCAAAGTATACACTCCACTAAGAATCCAGTTCAACCAACATCGTTACCACAAGAAGCACATTTTCAGCAACCAATGGAACTTCAAACCTGCCTCTTCCAAAAGCAACAACAGACAGTGAATTTGCAGCAAAACCCATTGCAGTTTTTGCAACAAAACCTTTCTCAGAGAGCGCAGCAGCAGCCACAAGAACAACAAGGATTGTCCGAACAACAGTTTCAGTTGCAGTTATTACAAAAGTTACAGCAGCAGCAGCAACAACAACAATTACTCTCTACCCAAGGCTCACATTTGCAGCCTCAATTGCCTCAACAACAGCAGGCACATCATCAAAACAATCAAATACAACCATTGCCTCAAACTCAGCATCATCAACAACAGATAAGCGGCAATATCTTCTCAGCAAATAAGCTGATCAACATGAACAATATCTCGACCTCAGCACTGACTCAATCTCAACAAATGCCAGTCAGCCAATCCCAAAGCCAACACAAGCCACTTGTAGCTATCAGAGCCAACTCTGGCCTTACAGATGGAGATGCTCCATCATGTTCGACCTCCCCTTCTACTAACAATTGCCAGATGCCTCCAACAAACCTCATGAACAAAAACCATCAAGGACAACCCATACTCGTGGGTGATTCAGTGGTCGAACCTCCTAGTAATGTGTTTCAAGAGCTTCAAAGCAAGTCTGATATTCGGATCAAGCATGAATTACCCCACTCAAGAGGACCAGACCAGCTTAAATATAAAGGTACTATCAATGATCAGCTGGAAGCCACTTCAGGAACATCGTATTGTATGGATACTGGCACAATCCAGCAAAGCTTCCCACTCCCCACTTTCGGTCTGGATGTTGATATCCAATCACAACCTCGGAACGGTCTTCCTTTTACAGCTAATGTTGATGGATTAGCACCTGACACTCTGTTGTCAAGAGGATATGACTCGCAGAAAGATCTCCAAAACTTACTTACAAATTATGGTGGTGGTCCAAGAGATATTGATACAGAGTTGTCAACGGCTGGAATGAGTTCTCAATCATTTGGGGTCCCAAACATGCCTTTGAAACCTGGGTGTTCAAATGACATTACTGTAAATGAAGCTGGGGTTTTGAACAATGGATTGTGGGGTAACCAGGCTCAACGTAGAACATACACAAAGGTTTGTAGTGATTTATCTCTGGTTTAAATTAGTCTTCTGAACAAATTTTCTCTATAGAAGATGAAGCATTTGGATGTTCTGGGAGTTATTATTTGTGGGAAGTAGGTTTTTACCAAAGGCATATTGTTTTTCATAATTTGTCAAGAATTGGTCTCTTAAAGTTATCACACTATTGTTAAGTACCTAAATAAAAGCAATCCTACTCAATTTTGTGATGATTCCAAATGCACACTATAAACTAAAACTAGTGCAGGTTCAAAAGCGTGGCTCAGTTGGAAGATGCATTGATGTTACCCGTTACAAAGGATATGATGAGCTAAGGTATGATTTGGCCAGCATGTTTGGCATTGAAGGACAACTAGAAGATCCACAGAGAACAGACTGGAAGCTTGTCTATGTGGACCATGAGAACGACATACTTCTTGTTGGTGATGATCCTTGGGAGTAAGTCAATGACCATAGACTTGAATAATTTCACATATATAAATTTTTTTGGGAATTTTTTCTCATCTATTCATTGCTTCCAGGGAGTTTGTAAGCTGTGTTCAGAGCATAAAGATATTGTCATTTATTGAAGTACAACAGATGAGCTTGGATGGAGATCTGGGTAATGTTTCAGTTCCTAATCAACAAGCATGCAGTGGAAGTGACAGTGGTAATGCATGGAGAGGACAGTATGATGATAACTCAGCTGCCTCATTTAACCGTTAAGGTTGCGGAGTGAGCGAGGGAGAAGATGTATATTTTGTTAGCCAGATGGGGGAATGTGTTTGGACTGTGTAGACAGCACAAGTGCCGTTAACTAGGAAGGATAATGTAATTTGGCTTCCAACATTTCATCTTCATTTGTTGCCATACTGGTCTAAAAGAGGGGAGAATGTGGAGAAGAGATGGCACGAATGGCAGACATTGTGTAGAATTTGATCCTTCTCGCTAGATTAACATCATTTTCTTAGTTCGTAAATGCTCTGAAAGTACACTCATGGAGCCCTTTATTTTCTTTAGGGGATTTAGGTGACTGTTACAAGGGTCTGTACTCTCTCCTTTTTTTTTTCACAACTCCGTACTTATACGCCCAGAATTGAACATGCTCTTGTGTAAATGGAGGCTAGCAGCCCTTCACTACTCAGGCTGACCATGAGACACATGTGATACGAATATATTCTTGATAGAAACAGAATCTGATCAGTCTGTTTTAGTTTTCCTCGGAAAAGAAATGTGAATAGTAAACAGAGGGTCCTTCTTAATGTTAGACCAAACGTATTAATAGTGGTCGGTCTACTTTTATAGTCGCTATCTTCATTCACCATCAAGTTTTACTCTGTTGACTTTTCCTCCTACAAATCCTTCATTCCTATTGTGTTTATGATGGTTATGTTTCATTTCTCGCCACTAAATAGAACATCTCTCATTAATACAACTCATAGAAACATTTCTCCTAGGAAAAAAATTCTCTAGCTCTCTTGTTTTTTTCTCTCTACTGAGATACATAAAAATTTAAAAATCTAGAAAATTGTGTAGTATTCTGGATTTTAACATTGCAGTGAATATTCGATACAAAGTTTTGATTTTTAGGCTATTTTATCATGGGAAAACAAGGCTAAAAATTACTTGCACAATTTAGACCGAGCCATGTAATATCTTAAAAAAAATGAATTAATCTATGACTCTTAAAAAAAAATGACTTAATCTATGACACAATTCAAGCAGTTAGTTTGATAAATTCATTCATGTTTTGTTATTTCTGCACCAACACTGTCTCTACTTTGGAGAATAATACAACCATGAGATTCCCAAAACACATGGCAGTCCCAAAACAAAGGTGGTGACTCGCTAGAAACAGAGTTTTAAATCATACTCGGGTTATACTTGGTCGTTTGTTTGTACTTGGTGATTTAAAATAAAATTAATTTAAAAAAAAAAATCTAAGCACAAAGGGCTACGTAAGAGGGCAAGCATATATAAGCAGCTTTTACTCGACAAAATATTTGGTAGTATTAATAAACTATTCAATATCACATATACTGATCATGTTCGCATTTACGAAAGTGGTGTTGACACCTAATAGTCTATATAGAATTACTCTTGAAAATGAACTAAATAGAGTTACAAGTTCATAATTAAGAGAATCGACCGTAAAAGTATTCAGATATTGCCCGAGGTATTTTAACACGTTGTGTTGAAGTTGAATTTTGTTAATCTCTTTGAATCCACACTGCTATTGCTTGCTTATGTCTGTGCTAACGCATGCTTTCTTTCTCTCTCATCAACTCTTTCTACCATTGACGTTGACTTCACGCTGGACGGCTCTTCAAGATGCTACAATTTTAAGAGATCGCAATATATCACAATTTTAAACGGACTAGTGATATATATAGAATGCATTAAGCAATATTTTATTTATTAATTAAATATAAAATTAAAATAATAAAATAATTATAAAATTTTTTATTAATAAATGATCAATTAAATTATACTAAATGTGTACATCAAAATATTTTTGACCATAAAAATACTCAACTTTTTTAAGTAAGTTGCTCTAAATTTTAATAGCAGTAAATTTGAGATTTAATGGAAACCATAATTAGATGAAGATAATAATAAGAATTATTTATTAAAAATGAATAAAAACTAAATGCAAGTAATAAATATTAAGGTGGTGCCCATATCTTTTGGGTGCAGTCCCCTCCATAGTTTAGCAAGTGAGTGTCTATATTTCACTAACAAATAGGTTTTTTTTTTTCCTTTTTCTTTTTATAAGGACTCATTTTGGATTATCACAAATTAATAACACATGTTTCCATTAAACAAATATTTTTTTTATAAACACTCGTTTTTAAGTGTACATTAAAAAAGATTAAAAAATTATCAAAAATAATATCCTTAAAATTTATAATAATAAAATTAACATCTTAATAATATTAAATATTTAATTTAAATGTATAATATTAAACGTTCAATATTGAACGGATCTAAATTTAGTCGTTCAATTCTAATTAAACGAATGTTAAAAAAAATAATATATCAATTATTTTTTTAATTATAAAAATATAAATTTGAATATAAATAATACTATTTTTATTATTATAAATTTTAAAAAATATTATTTTTATTATTTTTTAAAGATGTTATTGGTTCAAATTTATAACACTCATATTTATCGCTTCAATGAAAACGTGAGAGCATAGAAGTAGTTGCTGTATCATAGAAGGCGGATGTATAATGATAAAATTTCTTAAAACAACATTTTAGAATTTGAGCACGAGGATTAATTATATGCCACACGTGGTTCAAGTGTCCTCCCTGCCTAAGTATTTCTTATTCACATGCCACGTGTCATGCTATTTTAACTTTTAATTGGACACTTTATGGCATCAACTTCAAACGCGCCTTAATAGTCAAAGCCGAGCTCCTCACCATCAACTTAGCCCAAAGTCCCAATCCAAACTAACGTAGCGTATATATAATGTCTTCGAGCCGCAAAAGGATTCCTTCAACATATAATCTCAAAGTGAAGCCAAAGGAAAAAAAAAAAAACAGAGACCTCACTCGGAGTACAACACACACGAATCTCAACACTTTGTCTTTGAATATTTTCGAATCTAAAAGGGTTGGTCAATCTTATTTGTCAATATCATAAATTTACTGAATATAAAAAATAATATGGTGAGGCGAAGTATTGAAAAACCAGTTTCTGAAAGAAACGATTCTAAGTTCAAGGGGATCCGAAAGAGAAAGTGGGGCAAATGGGTATCCGAAATTAGACTACCCAACAGTCGTGAACGTATTTGGTTGGGTTCCTACGACACCGCCAAAAAGGCTGCTCGTGCCTTCGATGCGGCTCTGTTTTGCTTGCGAGGCCGGAACGCCAAGTTCAATTTCCCGGATAATCTTCCTGATATCTGTGGCGGTCAGTTTCTCAAGCCGGCCGATATTCAGGCTGCAGCTGCAAGGTTTGCGAATTTGGAGTCTCCGAAAATTTACTCGGGTCGTGATTCAATGCCCAAAATACAGATGGAGTCTCTATCTCCGTCGTCAATTTCCGTACAAAGTGGAACAGTTCAGTTGGATAGTGACGTGGCAATGGACGAGTCGTTCTTGGATTTGTTTAGGACGATGGGTTCGGGTAATTACGTCTCTGAATTTGGTATGTTTCCGGGATTTGATTATTTTGCCTGCGAGTTATTTTCACAGTCGTTAATCCCAATGGAAAATTATGGAGAGGAAGACGTTGACGGAGTTATAGCTCAAGAGTCGTTCCTTTGGAATTTTTGAACTTCTTCTTTCCAATGTTTGCTAGTTTAATATTATTTATATTATAGGGGTCATATATATATATATATATTAGCTTATGAATATTTAATTTACAATAATTATAATTATAATAAAAATTATTTATAATATTATTATGTTTATTTTTATTCTACTCTTTAATAAAAAAAAAATTATAATAATAACAGTAATTTTTCTACAATTTTCTATAATCTTCATTACATTTTCAGTCTTCTTTATTTTTCTCATAATTTATATAATTTTTTATAATTTTTTTGTTATTTTATTTTTTAGTAATAAAAAAAATTTATTTTTTAATTTTATTTTATAATATTTATTTTAATATTATTATTTATTTTAATTACATTTTTTAAATAAATATTATAATAATAATAATATTTTTTTTATATTTAATTTTATTATGATTATTATTTTATTATTTTTATATTTAAAACGTTACTTTAGAGTAATATATATATATATATATATATATATATATAAGATAAAATAAATTGTATTATATTGCATAAAAACAGTTTTTTTTTTTTTAATCAAGGCATGGATGAGACCTACCAATTGGGTCCAGTTTTGTACGGTTAAATTTATCATCCTGATTTTTTAACAACTTACCGAATAATGTAAATTATACAGAAACAGACTTAATATCGCAATTACGTTATTTAATATTATTTAACTTATTGAATATTAAAAAAATATTATTTAGGTTATGAATCTATAGAGTTGGGAAAAATTCTATATTTTACCTCACACCGCTAATTCATGTATATTGATTTATTATCAAAATGTTATAAATATTAAGAAATAAATTATATAGACGAGATTATAAATATTATCAATTACAAATTTTTTGTAATTAATCATTTATTTTAAAAAGTTACATTCTTTTTAACTCAAATAGCTCTTTTAGAATTATAACAATATAATCTTTATTCAAATAATTGTTGTTCGATTCAACTTAATAATTTATATTGGCTATATTTACTTTTTCTTATGGTTCGTCCCGTACATGTATGAATGTATATTAATCCATCATCTCCTTCTTCAAGTCTTCAACAATATGAATATTTTTCCTCAGGAATTAACAGACGGCCTCAACGGCTAACCTCTTTTCTTTGTTACCACAGTTGCTTGCTCCAAATGTTGTTTCCGAAACAGTTAGTTGACATCGTTCTTTTCCGACACATGCCTGCATTACGACAACATTAATTAATAATATTGTACCAACATTAGGTTAATTGAAGATTTAATATTAAAGAAAATAACATACATTTTTGATGGCGTTGAAGGTATTGGGAGCCTCACAAGAGCCTTTAGTGAAGGAACCACAAGAGCCCTGGGGATCCCCAAAACTTGCAAATTTGATAGATGAAATTTTTTGACCACCTTGGCATGACAATTCTAAATTGCGACCATCATAAGCATTCCCACAAGCTGTTCCAATTGTTACTGTTTGGACACTCACTTTTGATGGGTCTCCTCCATTTTCCTCAAATAATACCAATATGTTTGTGTCATTTTTTAGAAATGATCTTGGGACATGGTACCTATATATATATTTAACACAAATTTTAATTAATTAATTAATTAAAATATTAGGTTATAAAAAAGGAAAATTAATTACCATCGTTGAGAAGGAGCGCCACAGTTTCTACTACATTTTTTATCATTATATGGGCCTCTGTAGTCACAAGTGGGCTGCATCCATCATTAGTAGAAAGAACATTGGGCCAATATCGTCCAATGCTTCGACCGTTCACCCAAGCCTCTCCTTTTCCCATCCCAACTAAGTCTAATACTACCGGATCTGTCCCCGCAGGTGATGGGAATGTTGACTTAACATATCATAATTAACACACCAAATTAATTAACATTTTTTCTTATTTCATATATACAATTGGTATTTTCTATTCTGTTCTATTTATACGTGTACATATACATATATATTTGGTTTCTCAATAAGTAATGCATGATGTTAACAAAATACGTTTTGTAAAGTATAATTAGGATTGCAGCTTTTGTACTTTTGGATTAGAGAAGAGCACAATATTGCACTTTGAATCATGGAACTCTTTTGGACAATGTGCGCAGATTTATTATAAAAATTATTTGAAAGGGAAAAACAATACCTTGTACCAAGTGAAGGGTCTATTAGTTTCGGCATGCTGAGACCACTTTCTCATGAATGCAACATCATAATACCTAACGATCAAACCGTCCAATCCAACCTTTACATAAATTTTAAAGGTGTGTAAAATTAGCCAAGATCAATATTTATCTTCATCATAAATATAAAAAATATATATATTTTTTAATTATATAATACAAATTACACGCATACACAGCCCTAAAATGCTATTATTATGTGTAAATATCTAACCTTATAAGACCATCTGTTTTTTGTTAAATCCATGGTAACGTTCTCACTTCCTATCAATATGACTGGCCCGTCGACTATGCCAGTGGGTGCCAAGTCAAAAAATTCACCATAATTCTGCCCAACGAAATTAATAATAAATAATAATACTCAAGGTAATTAAAATGCTATTATGTAAACAAACTTGATGAGCAGTTTGATGACTAATTAATTAGACGAAAAAAAAATACTAGCCTTGAGCCCAACTGTGACACTGAGTAGAGATAAAACGTTATTTCCAGTTTTCAATGAGACAGGCACCTCAAAGTCAAACCCCAAGTTGTTGTTAGTGCCCCATTGCTTACCTGTTAAAATTATATACGTAAAATAATTATTATTTTTTAATTATAAACTAATTAATTGTTAATTATATATAAAATATACAAATAATAAATAAAAAAAACTACTGAAGTACCAACGAGTTTCTTATTGACAAAAGCATGAAGACCATGACCATTTGTCTTTACGCGAAGAATAGCACTTTTCCAAGTGTGCTTGTCAGTAACATTGAAACTGCAAATGAAGACTAGCTAATAAATATTTTTTTCACAATAGCTAATAAATATTTAACACATTAGGTCACAACTTACAAGCCAGTTTTTTGTTGGATGTATTTATTTGAGTCGAATTGTGCTCATAAAAAATATTACGTGAAATTCATTTTAAATTTAAAATATATAATTTTTTTTTTATAAATATTTGTAAAAGTTTATGAAAATGATATGCACTATAATCTTAAAAGTTTAACCCAATGAGTAGAGATACTCAAATTTCTTATAAACTCTTTTATAATATAGTCTTTTATCAATGTGAGACAATTCTTGGATTTTTATCTGCAAAGACCATCACTTTGCATTTTTAACCTATTTACTATATTATATTCTATTTTAGTTACTTGTCTTTTTTTCTTTTGCAATGCCATTTATTTTTTTCGAAGTGAGGCCCAAAGTATTTGACCCATTAATCAACTGAAACTCTGATACCATGTGAAAGTTTATAAGAACCATAAGTACTCTAATATCAAAAGATTAACCCAATGAGTAGAAATACTCATATTTCTTATAAACTCTTTTATAGTATAGTCTTTTATCAATGTAGGATAATTTTTCTAACATCTCCTCTCAAAGTGTGAGACTTTGTCTCTTGCAAAGACCATCACTTTGCATTTTTAACCTATTTACTATATTATATTATATTATATTTGAATCACTTGTCTTTTTTTTTTTTCTTTCGCAAGCCCATTCCTTATTTTTAGGGGAGGCCTAAAATATTTGGTCCATTGATCAACTGAAGCTCTGATATCATGTTAAAAGTTGTTGATCACCAACAAGTGAACAATTATCAGAGCTAGAGGTCATGTGTTCAAGACCTAGCAACCTCAATTATTAATTGCAAGTATTTGATATGCATGGTGCATAGAAGCAACACTTGTGGGGAAATAATAGATGTATAAAAGCAATATTGATCATTTTTCTAACAGTTTAAACTTTTGAAAGAATTGATGACATATAGCTTTTAACAATAGTAAGTGGATTTCCCTTTTTATTCCTTCTTTAAATATATATACCTAGTCGTGTACCACAAATAATCACTGGCATCAACGGTAGCTTCCTTGTGGTCAATAAGTTTGTTGAGAGAAAATGTGCCAATTCCTTTAAGAGCATTTTTGATTGGCTCATGTGACCATGCCCAAGCTGATAATCGAGCATTTTGATCTGGTTTATTTACCATAACAGATGTTTGGGCGTTTACCTATAAATGTTATAAGTAAACCAATTTCAATAATTTTACTTAGTATTTTTTTTATTAAAATTAAACATATATTTTTTAAAAGACAAATATATAATGTTATCATTTATAAAAATACCTTAGCAGTGTTATAAACCTCCTTAACGCAACCAGGTAGAATACTAACAGACCAAGCGGGCACAAAGTACTTAGGACCACCAGGTTGTAATTCAACATTAGCATCTTTTTGGTTGTCAGGGTTACCCAAAAAGCAGAATTTTCCCCCAGTTTCCTTTTGCTCGTAAGTTGTCAACTATTAAATATAACCATTAATTTGTTGTTAATTAGTTAGATTATGAGGGCAATTAATTAAAGATCATCGATCCTATTTTTAAACATAATTAATTAATTATAACTTACAGTGACACCATTTCCTAAGTCTTTGTTCGTGGATTGACCACTTGTTATGATCTTTTCTCCTGAGCGAAGAAGTTCATGTAGTTCCTTTAGATGGCCCCATTTCGGCTGATTATAATTCCCTAAACGCAATAATTCATTACATTTACATACATGCATGCTATTGTATTTAGCTCATATAGCATCGATAGAAAAACAATATTTTATAAATAAAAAAAAAGGCTGAAATTAATTAAAATAAATATTCAAATTATTTAATTTCGACTACCATATTCATCAAGGGGTGCGTTGTAATCATAGGACGTTACAATATATGGTCCTCCAGATGTTCTTCCAAAATTCGTTCCTCCATGATACTGATCAAATACTTAATATGACGTCATTATAAAAATATATATATATAACATTATAACGAATTAAGGAGGTTTAATTTAATTGAAGTATATACAAAAGATATATAAACAAGTTGTAAAAGTTTAATTAACGACTAACCATGTAGTAGTTTACTAAGGCACCACCAGCTTGGAAAAATCGTGCTACTGAAAATGCCAGATCTTCAGGTGTTCTAAATGGATCTGGTTGACCCCACGTCTTGAACCTAAACATTCATCATATTTAATTTTCCATTTAACTTTTTTATAAGTCTATGGAAAAAAAATATATATTAAAGAAGAAGAAATGCTAATATATATTATTAAAATTGTACCATCCGCTCCAATTCTCTGTCCACATCTTGGGTTTGCTTGCATTGTTTGGCTTAAAGGTATCACAATAATAACCATTACACGTGTTGATCTGATGCAAGACCAAAAAATAAATAAATTAAAAATTAATTATAATTATTTTGTAAATATAATCCCCCAAATGAAATTTATATATTAATAATTGATCTAGAGTAATTAGTTAGTTACCATGCTTTGAGGAGCATCACTCTGCTGACACATGATCCAGGGTACACCAACATTTTGAGCCAAAGCCATTTCTGCGCACCATTTTATATATGCTTTTCCTGCTTCTCCATACTTACTCATAACATTTCCATACTCATTCTCTATCTGTTAATTTTTTTATTTATTTATAATTATATATATATAAATTTTATTTTCCAATAACAAAAGGCACAAATTCCATCATGTTAGTTATATGTGTATTGTGTACTGCTAGTTAGTAAATTAACCTGAGCAAAAATTATAGGTCCTCCTTGTGGCGCAAAGAGTTTAGCTTCTTTGCACATAGTCACAATCTTGGATGTGAAAATTTGCATTTCGTCCTGCATATATATATATATACATATATAAATTTTATGCACACAGGTAATTATAAAATGTAAGGGAGCTAGTGAAGTCAAAATTTCGAACCTTGTAAACCTTATTATCTGTCCTGAATTCAACCCCTGGCAAATTGTGCAACCATAAAGGGTAACCTCTGATAGAAAATTATTGTGTATTATTACAGAGTCTATTTTAATTTCATGAAATAATAATTAGATTTAAAAAAGAAGAAGATTATTTACCCATAATTCCATTCAGCACAAACGTAAGGACCTATTCTTATAATACCATACAACCCAGCTTCTTGTACTAGCTTGAAGAACTTTACAAAGTCCAGATTTCCGGTGAAATCATACTAGGTAAAAAATAAATAAATAAAACAAAAGTTAATTATTTTTTAATCTCAAAGCAATTAATACGACTAGCTAGCTACTTTGAGCTAAGGCGTGCTGTTTTTAATTTTAGAAACAACCTTGCGTTTTTCTGGTTCATGGCGATCCCAAAATATATATGTTTCGATTGTATTAATTCCACCTTCCTTTGCTTTTCGAATCAAGTCTGGCCACATCTATAACACGTATGAAAATTTAATTTTAATAATAGAGCTGGTTAATTATGTCACAAAACTAGATTTTAGAGTTTTATATACCTCAACAGTGCTGCGAGGATAATGGATTGAACCGGAAAAAATAAGGCGTTTTTGTCCATTGAGAATAATAGAGTTTGCATCGTAATTGACTTGCATTGCATTTTGCCCGAGAGAAGCCGTAAAGAAAGTGCATAGTAATATTAATGCACAACTAGTAACAACTCCAACATTTTCCATTTTTACAATAAATAAATAAACTTCATTAATTTCCTTCAGAAACTTATTTCAATGAATACAATTTATAGAGTACCTCCCTCCTTAATTCGGACAATTGTGAGTGCAAAGCGCTTTCTTAGTGAAACTATAAAGCCCGTCTAAATTGGTGGAATAATATTACACTCGATATAAATAGGTCACGCCAAAAGACCCGTTCATCAAACGCTTAAATCAATTTGAAGCCAAGATTTTCAAACGAAAAAGATGACTCAGTTTATATTATAAAAAAAAAACACACGTGCATTTTATTTTTTAATATGTATTAAACATAAGTTTTTTACGTTATAAAAAAAATATATGTACATTGAGTATTTAAATATAAGTTTTTTTTTTACGTTTACATCTCCTCATACTATGCAAAGCAAGGACATTTCCTCCACTTGTATAGCGAAACCATGAAACTTAAGGAGACGAGGAAGGAAAAAAAAAAAAAAACTACATCTAATTTCTCAAGGATCCAGCCACTTTTTACGTAAAAAAAAAAAAACAGAACTTTCAGACTTAAACTTCAGCCCATTGCATTTAATTCCAAGCCAACTTCGAACCAAATCTTGAGCCCAAAGAGTATAAAATGCATAATCCAAACTTCCAAAACACCACTCAATCAAACACGTTACCATCCAATCAGTTACTGTTCTCGTATCCAATCCGGTCCATGGTGTTATTGGTCTCTAGGCCAGAGTTTATTGACATAAAATACCGGCATATTAGTTCAGATCGATTCTTTTCTAAAAGTCGCTCAACGTCATTGATTTTAGTAAATAATTTTACAATTTTACCCTTCGGCAAGACAAAACTCCTACCACCATGGCCGCCGATGAGTCCACGATCTTCTCATCTTTAGTCCTTTATGGAGAATTTCTAGAAAAGGGTTCATCTAACAGTGAAATTCAAGTATGGAATAGAGATTTTAAAAAAAATTCTCCCGCCGACAATTTAGTAGCAACAACGTTGCCAAATCTATATTAGTTTCCAAAGACAAACTAGTCGATCAATTATTTGAAGAATCAGCACCGCTTGATGTACTCCTCAAGCACATGCACTGCTTCTAAGAGAGATTGCTATGCATTTTGTTTTAGATTTGTACATATATGATTAGACCAATTGAATCATAGACGAAGAATGATCATCGCTTTATGTGTTTTTTTTTTATTTTATTAATTCCTCTTTTATTTCTTCTATAACTGTTTGGAAAACTCAATTTCAAACTATGAATATCAATTACACAAACTGTTCCAAAGATTTTGAAATCTAATTTTGTATACTTTCCTTCTTAATGCATTATTCTTTGAACTCTCCCATTAGAAATTCATTCTATTAACCCTTTAAAAAGTACAATTAACACATTTCTTTCGATCCCATATCTCTCCTAATGTATCTAATTGTCTTTTTGTTTGGAAAGTCAGGGCCAATAATTATGCAAGTTAGTTTATATATAATTTTTTTTTATATAACCGTATTATATTTATTTTTATCATTAATATTATATATACTTTTATTATATATATAAAATGTTACATCAACCTTATCTTTAATATAACATATTACATATATTCCAATGTAACATGTAACATTAACATCGCTATTCAACCAACAAGGTTGCCAGAGCTCCTATAAAGTCATCGGTGGGTCGTGAGAGCACTATTAGGATTGCCAGTGGAGTCTTTGAAGCTTCAATAAGATTATCAACGAAGTCATCAAGGACTTCAATGAGATTGAATTGTTCGTAGATAAGAGGATAAGAGATATTTTAGTAAAATATTTTTTAATTATGTACATAAAATTGTAAATTTTGAAAATTATATTATTATTTTTAAAAGAAATTATAATATTTATTTACAAACATAGTCAAGTACTCTTTTAGAAAATATAATCTTTGGGACCTTTTTATTTTTTATAAAAGAACAAAAGATACACGTAGATAAATTTTAAAAACATTAAAGATAATTCATTATGTGATTTATTTTATTCTACATAGGTTTAGATAGTGTGATATTTTTTTTATACCTAAATCTAATTTATGATAATGTTAGATATGTTCTTTTATGTTTTGACAATTTTTTTTTCCCCTCATTTTGGAGTCTAGATATAATAATATTATGTTAAATTTCGTTACATTTCACAAATTTAAATTCTCAAGCCTTCAAATATCAAATTTTTTTTTTTAAGATATATTATATTAACAGTTGAAAAAACTAAATTTAAATGAAGGCCAAAAAGAGCCAAAGAAAAATGCCCGAATAAATTTATGCCTTATAGTATTGATTTGTGTTACGATTCTTAAAATAACTTTGATAATTTAATATATTTTTGATCTTTTAATTTAAAAGTTTTTGAAATAATTTTATGTTGAATCAATTAAACAACATTTCTTAAAAATAATTGAATAAAACATCAAATATCAAGTATTATATTAAAACTAGAAGAAGAAAAAAAAGTATTATATTAAGTTAAATATTATTTGTATACGATGATCTCAAGAAATATATTATTAATATTGCCATCACCGTGGATTTCATGGGGATTTGACTGCTTAAAATAATATAGATTTACTTATAATATTGCTATCTTAGCAAAAAATTCTACATTGAACAGTAGTAAATTATTGATGGAGAAAATGATGGGGGGAGAAAGAGGATATTCAATTATTATTTTTCACCAATTGATAAGAATTGGCTTTATTAAATAATAAATTGGTATAACCAATAATTATTGGAAGAAAGCAACACTTGCTTAAACAGAGTAGTTGAACCAGAATAGAACAAAATTTTATGAATTTTAAATACTTAAACCAATCTATGTTCTATAAATTTTTTTATTGCTGTTCATTAATCAAACAATTTTATACACTGATAAAAAGCTTTTTTTTTTTTTTTTTAAATATGATGTGCTGACAATTACCAACTCAACTCAAGGCTGACCTATGATTATCATCATTATTTATTAGTTATTACTATAGAATAGCAAACCACTATTTGCATTATTGACAATTTAAATATGAAAATCGCTATTAAGTAATGTTATATGTAACTACTCTATTATAATTTTTTTTATTTTTTATTTATTATATTTTTCTGCTTTCTATCATCTAATTTTAATATAACTCTAAAGTCTTGCTTTCTTATCCTTTAAATATAATTCCTTTATTTTTTTCTGAGAAAATGTGGGAGACAAAAACTTGGCGTATTAGGGCCACCAGGACAGATGATCGAAACATTAATCTATGAGTAACTCTGTATGCATCAATGATTACTATTTATTAATTATATATAAATGGCGACTAAAATAAAGAAATAATTATAAATTTTTTTAATAAAAAAAATTAATTAAATTATATTTTGTGGATTAATATATGTATAAATATTTGGGAAACAATAAAAATAATATCCCTTAAAATTTGTAATAATAAAAATAGCACCTAAATTTATATTTTTACAATTAAAAAAAGATTGATATATCATTTTTTTTTAAACATTCTTTCAATTAGAATTGAATGTCGATAATTTAGACTTGTTTAATATTAAACGTTTAATATTAAACATTTTCGTAAATATTTTAAGATATTAATTTTATTATTATAAATTTCATTACTTTTAGTAATTTTCGTAAATATTTTTGTTAATTCATCCTCATGGCTTGTGGGACGGTTTTCTCTTATAAAATATCTTGATATCTCATAGGAAAAAAAATTCTTGATATCTAGTTTCTTTTTGGGAACTTTTTTCCCTTAAATATTTGAATTACATTAATTATAAAAAGAAAATGGTTTGTACATATTTTAATTGGCTTTATTTTGTATGTGGTACCTATTTTGTGGGGATTGACATGAATCAATAATTCAAACCAATTAAATATCATAAATATTGAAGAGAGCAACAAAGAGAAAAATGACATGATTTGATTTTATTGTTCAATGCCCCAATTTTTTCTTTTTTATTTTAACTCTCTAAATTTTTATTTTTTATTCTCTAAATTAAGATTAAAAGTTTTATTAGGCACGGAAGAAAAATGTAATATAATTTATGCTACGATTAATATTCACAGTATATTGACCAAATGTATTTATTATTTATAATTTTTTACGTCGATAATGTTACAAATTTTAATTTTATTGTGTAAAATAATTTGGTGATTTAGGACCTAGTAATTACAGGTTCATGAAGTTCTAGCAGGCATGACAAATTAAAACTAAACACGTGTACCACCGCACGTGAACTGGACCCTTGATGACTTGATTTCTGGCCGTAAGTGGTACTTGCGCTCCCGGTAGTGATGGCGGTCTTTTGTATGGCAAATAATTCTCGGGCCGACGTCAGTTTTGGATGCAAATGTCTTCATAATTATGCTTCTAAGAAAATATTAAAAATACAAAATAAAAATAATTTTATGTTAAATTAATATTCATAATTCTTAACCAGTGCAGTGCATCTTAATTTTTATTTCTTTTATTGAAGTCATTATTATGGATGTTCATTAATCGTACAATTAACTATATATTTTAAGATAAAATAAAAGTGCATAAATTATTTACTATATGTTCAAAATCAGTTATACTTGAATTTTATTATTATTAGATAAATTTTAAATTAATAAATTACTATTGTATAACAATTAAAAAATGTCGTAATCGCACAGAATTTTATATTCGTAATAACAATTAGACTAATTAAAACTATAAACTTGTAATAAAACTACAATTTTTTTAACTTATTTATTTATTTATTTATTTCTGAAAAGACTTTCTAGAATGAAATTTATTTATTATCATCGGGAAAAATATATATTGAAATTTGTTTAGCTTTTCTACCACCATAATATCTTAACCCTATAATATTATATTATTTTCCTTGTAAGGTCATTTTAAACTACATATAAATCATTAAAGAACACCATTGACAATATTCGTTCCCATGCTATTAAATGAGTAAACAATTTCACTATTTTTTTTTTTTTTAACTATGGCCAATTTAAGAAATTTACTAAAAATAACACCCATAAAATTTATAGTAACAAAATTAACACCTCCAATAATATTGAACGTTCAATTTAAACGTGAAATATTGAACAAGTCTAAATTATCGTCATTCAATTCTAATTGAATGAGTGTTTAAAAAAAAATGATATATTAATCATTTTTTTAATTGTAAAAATATAAGTTTGAACACAAGGGGTGTTAATTTTTTTGTTTTTCCGTCAATTTATATGAACAATCAATATTGTTGTATGTTGTACGTCTGTAACTTTTAAGTGTTATTTTTAAGCTTAATATGCCTGATCAACTGGGGCGGAGCTAGAAAAAAATTTGAGGGGGGTTAATTTTTTTTTTTTTTTTTATACAAAATAAAAAATTAGTAAGAGTTATAATAAATTATACTCAATTCAACACTAAATTTTTTTATGTCATATTATAATAAAGACATAGAGTTAACACATTATAATTAATTTATAACAAAAATTAAACAAAAATATAACAAGTTAATAAATATTAGTATCATTCATGAATAAAATAAATTTATTAACTAAAAATCTAAGCAAATAAAAAACTCATTCAAATATATTAAGATTTATATATATTAAAACTAAAATAATCATATAAAAATATAAAAAGTAAAATATGATTTATAATTTTAAGCTTGAGATTATATTTAAAAATATATATATTTATAAACAATATAAGAATGACTAATAATAATAAAAATAATAAAATTTTTATATAAAAAAATTTCAAATAAATTATAAAAGATTATTAAAATAAAATGTCAAATAATATAATATTAGATAAAGTTAAAATTTAGATTGAAATAAAATATAATAAATCTAAACTTAAAAAAATTTAATATGAAGCTTATCATATACTTATTTTTTTAATTTTATTTTTATAATGTTGAGTTTAAAAATATTTAAACATTATTTGAATTTTTATATTTAGGAAGAATTTTTTATAATATATTACTCTAATTTTATTTTTGTTACTAATAGTTACTAAATATATGAAAAAAAAAGTATATATTTAACCACTTTATTTATAATTCATGTCATTTTTATCTACGTATTTGTTAAATATTGTTAATATATACTAAAATATGTACATAAAAATTAAACACAATATATTATTATAAATTAAATATTTATTTAATGCTAAAAATATACACGTAATTAATTTTTTGTAAAAAAATTAGCCGGAGCTAAAACCCCCTCTAAGCCCCTACATCCGCCCTGGTGATCAATATAATTAAGTTTTTTTTTTTTTTTTTTTAATTGTTACTCTACCTCAATTTGAGATGTTGGAACAAAAATAACATTTATGCCTAATTTCTGTAATAGTGCATGTCCTCAATGAAATATATTTGGTTCAATTGACATATTTCCTTCCCTTAAAGTTTAATGCTCTGAAAAAAAATCACATAAAAGAAATTTTTGCCCTTTTTCTATTCCAAGATGCTCCATTACAAAAGAATAAAAAAAGTAATATTCTCAATCATAATAGAGAAAACAGTATAATAAATGAATTTCAACAAAAGAGAAAATAAATCTACTAGTTTTTTAATTTATTTATTGCAATTTCACAATACTACTGGCTCAAAATCAATTTGGAAAAATCGTGATATTGACATCGCAATGTGAAAGAAAATTGACTAGAGTTCTATAAAATAAAAATAAAAATAAAAATGAGTTACAATTTTTAGAGAAAACATACTAATATTAGAATAATTTAAATTTTTGTATCATAATTTAATCCTTTAATATAATATTTCTAAAAATAAAAATATTAATTTGATATTGGAATTTTCTACCCTTAAAACAAGGCTATTCTAAAAAAAAAAAATTAGAATATCATTAAATATATAAATGACATACAAAATTAATGGCATTTTAGCTATTTTCCAGTCAATTGAAACACAAAGGTGTTGTATTTGTAGATTGATAAAAAAAAAAAGGTACCTGTCAGAGGCCCACAACCAATGAGGAGCCGAAGCCAAAACTAAAGCTTTTTTTTTTTTTGGCTTTCCAAACCAAAGACTTCCCCAGTTTTCAGTGTGCACCCATAGCTCCTCACTCGGTGGTTTAGTAATAATTGAAAGGGCCATCTCTCTCAGATGCTGAACACTTGTCAGAAATCCAACGGAAAATTTGAAAAGGAATCTATTATTGCTTCTGACAGAGACATATGGGCCAGACCCCAGAATGGGTCCCAATCATTAGAAAAGGACATCTTTTCAGTAATTTGCCCATCGACAACCACCTTATAATAATGGAAAAAGTTTATAAATATGTTTATGATAAATTTGTGGCGGAGTATGGTTGGTTACTCCTTTTTAACGACAAGTGATCTGTGTAAACTTCAATAAACACAAATATTTTATAATCTATTCACTAATAATAAATTATAAAAATAAAATAAATAATCTATACATTATTATTAATGAGTGAATTACAAATTTAATTTGATAATATCTACACCTGCTATAAACAAACATGACACGTTAAAAATAAAAATAGTACAGACACAATTTTGTACAAGCTACTTATTATATAACATGCCATATAATTACTTTATACTTTAATTTTTATATTTTAAAATTATCCTGCGATGTAACTTATTATAAATAATGCATAAAAAAATATATATATAAATTTTTATATTATTAATATTTAAAAATAAATAAATAAATAAAAAGTTGAGTTAAATGATTTAGAAGCATTTCTTCTACTTTATTAATGTCATCCATATAATTTTAAGATAAATTAATTATACATAAATTTTAACATATATTTATATTAGTTATGAGGTTTATGAAGTACCATTATTATTAACAACAAATAGTTTAATTTTATTATTTTTAAATTAAATTAATTGGTCCTAAATTTTTAAAAAAATAATTAAATAAATTTAAATTGTAATTTTTGTTAAGTACATAATAAAAATATATGTATAAATGAGCGATTTTTTTTCATAAATATTTGATAGATTTTATATATTTTGAGGTCAAATAAAACTATAATATTATTAAATTATGTTTTTTTTAAATTAAAGTTTTTTTTTTTACTATAGAAAAACACACAACTCAAAATTGAATAATAATAAAAATAGTATATATTATGTTTAAATCATATATTTTTATAATTAAAAAATAACTTTTATATATTATTTTTGACGATCATCCAATAGAACGACGTTCAAATTAAATTGCAGCAATTTATACTTTGTTTAATGTTACACGTTCAATATTACTAGGGTACTAATTTTATCATTATAAATTTTAATAATATTATTTTTGATAATTTTTTAAATTTCTTATTGTACTTGAAATTATTAAATTGATCTTAATGATTAAACATTTTTTTTTATATATATATATATATATATATATATATATATTACGTATACTTAATTTTAATTTTTATGAAGTTATCTTCATTAGATGAATTTGAATATTTTCCTAAATAACTGATCTAATGTCAAAGTTCATTATTATTGCAGTAAAATACACATTTTATAGTAACAATGACAATATAACTTACTTGTTCCTATTTACATTTAGTTAAATTATAACAATTGTCTTTAAAAAATAAATATATTTAATATTGTTTAAATAATATCTATAATTTTTTTAATTTTTATTTAATCTATATTTTAATACCTTAATTATTTTTTTAACATTTAATCACTTAATTTTTAAAATTTGATAATATTAATTCAACTATTAACTTTTTTTTATAAAATTTAACGTTTAATTTTTATTTTATTTTTTTAATTAAAAAAGAAGTTTATAATAATTATATAGTGTTAGGGTTTTTTTTTTTTTTTAATATCAAACCCCCTTAATATTTGATAGGTTTAGGGTAATTTAAAAATATTAAATGAATAAAAATTAAATGGCAATAAATATTATTAAATTTTTAATATTTGAAATTATATTGATGTGACACGCAAATTTATGTGTATTATATTAATACCAAATCTTTAAGCTATTAATTAATTGTGTGTTAGTAGTATTTATGTCTTGTTATTCGTGTTAAGTTTTCGTGTCAATTGATATATGAAAAAATTTATTTGATTTTTTTTCGTATTGTCTATTTATAATAGTAAAAATTAACAAAAATTTTAAAAATATGAAAAAATTATTAATTATTTAAAAAAAAAATTATATTATATCACATTCGATTCTTAGCGAATTATGTAAAAAATTATTATCTTATTATTTAGAGAAGAAAATGAAGAAAAAGAAATATCAAATAAACCCATAAGCTAATTAAGTCCACGCACCCCAATCAGAATTGGTGACCCCAAAAGTCTACCTTTCTGGAGACTTGAGCCTTATAAAATGACAAGCACTCCCTTCACAATTCGCACTTCATAAAACTTTTGGCAACTAATAAAAAAGAGAGAAGAAAAGTAAATAAAAATTTTATGTTCGTTTTGGGCAAGAGACCACGGCCAATGATAGCCAAACTGTCCGAATTATTAGTTCCCGGCAGCCGTGTCGGGGTTTCCGACGTATCGCCGAGCCCAAGAAGTCCATTGGACATCAAGATGCAATCCCCTAGAGGCTTAAAGAACATTGATCTTGGTGGCGTTGGCCTAGGAATAGTTGCTGCCTTGGATAAAGCCGGTGAGAATAGACGTGAAATTTTGCCCAAGTTCGCAATTTGCAACTCAAATCTGAGTCGATCGGACCCAATTCCGGTTAGTTCAGCTAAAAACAATTGTAATAGATTAAATAGGGCATATGATGAATTTGATGACGAGAGCTTAGAGAATTATAGTTATGTGACCTGTCGTATTGGGCCTAACAACAAGTCCATCACTAAAGTCTACTACGATGGAGGCGATCAAAGGAGTAGAGTTGTGGATCAAATAAAGGATTTTGGAGGATTTAAGAAAATGGGCATTTTTGAATCATCGCCGGCGAGATCATCGGAAGAGTTTTCTGAGTTACCCGCTTCAGATTTTCTTAGCTCATGTTATTTGTGTAGAGCAAAACTCCATGGCAAAGACATATACATGTACAGGTAAAATTAAAAAAAAAAAAAAATTAATAGTATTGCATAACCCTCTATTTTATTTTTGAATCTCTATAAAAGAAACAAACGTTTTAACGTGTTAGTGAATATATATATTTTAATATTAAAAAAAGAACGAACACAATTTTTTTACTAAAGAATTAAAAATTAATTATGAAAACTGAAGAGAAAAAAAAAAAAAACTTTTCTTAATCGAAACTATACAACCTATGTTGCTGTGTTTGTTTAAATTTATTAAAAAACTTAACGAATTATTATATTAATGGTATCTTAATTTTTGTTACAGAGGAGAGAAAGCATTTTGTAGTACAGAGTGTAGATCGAGTCAAATAATGACGGATGAGAGAAAAGAACGCTGTAGATCAGAAGCCTCAAGATCTATGGATGTATCAAGCTCATCTTATACCAGAGATCAAATCTTTTCAAATGGTATTATTGCAGTTTAGAGCCTACAAGAACTTGCAAGGTTTTCACCGTAGTTTAATACTCGGCTATACTAGTATTACTTACATTACTTGTATCACAATTTTCGAACGGATGTATTTTAGACACTGAGCAAAAGGGGGAATTTTTGATCTACTGTGCTTTGAAGGATACCTTAAATGCTGTAATGATAATTGCCAAATTTTGTTTTTTCGAATAAAAAGAGAGAAAGAAATTCGATGTAAATCATTTTTCTTCTTCTTCTTTTCATTAGTTGATGACTATAGAATTTGCAGGTAACTGGTATTTGAGATGAAAAATCCATCAATTATTTATACAAATTTTTGTAATAAGTTAAAGATCAGAGTATAGATAGACTGCTACAGGTAAATGGTATGAATTTATTATGCTTGTTATGTAATTGTGTTCGCGTAATATCAAAATCAAAGTATAAACACAAATCATAAATTGCAAAGGGAAAAAAATACAGAAAAGCTTCAATATTTTCTCTAACTCCAGCTTTGAAGTTCCTTTACTAGCCATTTTAGGGCTTCCTCTTCATTGATAGAGATGTTAATTATTATTTTTTGATTTTTTTTTAAGTAATTTTTTAATTGAGTATCTTTGATAACAATCTTTTATTTTAAATAAATATTTTAAACGAAAATTTTTGAATTAAATTTTTATTTTTGAATTTTTTTTCATTTTAACTTTTAAATTTTACATAATATCAAATTTTATAACTATAACCTTTATTGAAAAAAAAAAAAAAAAAAAAAATTAAAAGTTAAAAGTTAAAAAAAATTAAAAAATTAAAAATATTAATAAATAGTTTAGGGGTGATTATAAATTGTTTTTTTTTTTAATTATTAAATAAAAATTATTATTAAATATATTAATAATTATTTTTATAAAAAAAATAAAAAAATTAATTATTTAATTATAAAATCGCCATCATGCTTAATTTAGTTGAAAAGGACTTTTGGCAGCAAATGCATTATAGAGGTTTTCAGCTGGTCCTGGTTTTTGTCTGCAATTGATTACTTGCCACTTGCATTGTAATATATTCATAGAGTCATTTTCGACGATGTTTTATGTCAATTATTTAACTATTTTTTCAGTGATATCTTTTTTTGTTGTTGGGTCCTATGTGTTTGAACCAATTCAAAACAAGTCTTGGTACATGCTTGAGTGTTTACCTTTTCTTTTAGCTAATATCGAATTTCTATAATTTTATTATTTCTTCTTCTTACTATGAGTGCGTCCATTTTTTTTTTTCTACAGGAAAAGACAACAGAGTTGTCATTGATTCAGCTCTCAAAGCGCTAAAACGCTAGAAGGCAAAAAATTAATTAGAATAAAGCTTTCACTATGTGTATTTCAAGTTGAAGAACTCAAATTATGACCTGCTGAGTTTTTTTTTTTTTTTTTTTTGGAATCCACCTTAATTACATTATGAAAAAAAAACATGAATGCGTCGATTCGTTGTCAACAAGGATAGCCCCTTAAATTCAAGGAGTTAATCGTTTCATTCCACGTTATCTTAACATATAAAAAAAAAAAAATAAAAAAAAAGAAAGAAAAATGATATGAATAAAATTATTGATGATTTTTCAAAAATGAAACTAAAAATAAAAATAATATTTTGCACTACTAAATTTAAAAGAAAAATTAGATGACCTTCTATTTGTTATATCTCTAAATTAAACCCCTTAGTTGCTATTCAATGGATTGAGGCATGGCGGGATGAGACGGGGGTGGGTTGAAATCTACATCCCATGCTAGTTGTTTACACGAGTAAGATGGAGATTTTTTATTGAAATTTTGGATATTTGTGGGGATTCATAAATTCTCCACTAATGAATTTATAGTTTATATGTTCAATTTTTAATGTGAAATAAAAGAATTTGTAATTAAGATTAATAAATATTATATTTTGGATAAAAGTAATAATAATTTAAATAAAATTTATTTTTAATTAAAAATAATTAAATTTATATGAAAATGTATTAAAAAAAACTGTAAAAATCAATTTTCGTATGATAGATAGGGCAAAAAATTTGATCCCATGAAAACATTTTTTTTATCAAATTATTTCCATCTGAATAAAAAAAGATTATTTTTCACGATTATTCACCCGAGCGGGAAAAATTAACATCATTATACCTATATTTTTAAATAAGTTGGTTTATTTATTTTTCTAAAAAGTAAAAATATTTATAATTTTACTTAAAAATAAAAATATCAATAATGAAAATAGGCTAAATTAGACACTTGCGCTATTTTTATTCAGACCTAACTCTCCATTTGCACATATTATACTGATCGAGTGTCTGAATAATTTGCAGCGGTGGAGAGGAGAGAAGCAGAAATGCCAGCCGTTCATGAAGTTCAAGCGGAGGACTTGCAATATGTTGGTGGAAAATAGAGAGAAGAAATCAGTAACAAGTATAATCACAATTATGAAATACAGTTATAGAAACTACACATTTTTGAAGCTGTTTCTTTATGTATATGCCTTTTAAGATTTCATAACTTTGGTATTGAGGTATTCAACCTATAACGACTCTTTTCTCCGCAACCTCACGATATTCAACTTGAATTCTTTGTCTGAGTGTCTGAAAAATAGTTCATTGATGAAAAGACAAAGACGAAACCAGTTCAAAGCATAAGAAGCCAAAAATGAATGTAAACCAGTTCATTGATTACTTCCTCTAAACTTTTTTGGAAAATTATCAAAAATAGCACCCCTAAAATTTACAGTAGCAAAACTAACATTTCAATAATATTGAACGTTTAATATTAAACGTTCAATATTTAATTTGAACGTAAAATATTGAACGTTTAATATTAAACAAATCTAAATTATCGTCGTTCAATTCTAATTGGATGAATGTTTAAAGAAAAATAACATATTAGTCATTTTTTTAATTGTGAAAATATAAATTTGAACACAATGGGTGCTAGTTTTGTTATTAAAAGTTTTGAAGGGTGTTAATTTTATTATTTTTCCAACTTTTTTAGTCATGACACTGCCTCTTCCATTCAAAAATTTATTTATGCCTCAGTTGTAAATTAATGTGGAGAACGATGATAAACAAGCTTTAAAACATGAACATTTTTAATTGTATATGTGTCCAACTAAGTTTCCACGAGTAGAGTGATGACCGATTAAAATTCGATTAGTTAAAAAGTTGTCCGATTCTAGTCAACTTAATTGAACATATATTCAATCAAAATTTATTATAATTAGTCAATAATAAAAATATTTTAGTCACAATGTACAAAAAAAAAAAAAAAAAAATTAAGTAAAGATTGCCATATTAGATTTATAATAAATATAAGATCAAAACATCATATAATCCTCTTATTTTATTTTATTATAATTTAATAAAATAAAAAATTAATTTTTTTAATTGTGAATTAAATTATTAATTTTAAGTATGCTTTTTCATTGTAATTATATTTTATAAATGACTCTTTATCTGAAATGCCCATTTCACCCCATCAGTTATATCATAAATGCTAGGCTATCTCAGTATCTCACGTAACGGAAGTAAAAAGGTTCAAAATGCATCAAATCATGTCGTACAAACTCTCTCCCACTCCCTCATTTAAGAAAATGTTTAATTGAATGTTAAAATCCTTCGTCGTACATTTTAACCTTCACTCTAGAAAAAAAAAATTTATGAAAACATCATGTTAGTTTATAAAATAACACACACATGTATGGATAGCAATAAAGCCACAAATTTTAAATTCTTATATTAAAATAAATTTAATAGTTAAGATTTTGTCTTTTTTTTTTTTCATTAATTCAATTATTTATTATTATTGTACAATTTTTTATGACATTATAATTTATTCTCTTTTTTCTTCTATTAATTTTAAATATTTTTTTTAACTATTATATAAATTTTATTAAATATTCATGTCCAAATATGTGATTTTTTTTTCACCAATTTTTTTGGTCATTTTTTTTTTTCCCAATTGAGTACATTTTTTAAGTAATATAACATTATAGAGAGCCTAATTTAAAGATATGATAATTTGGGCTTGATACCTTTCCAATACTCAAATTTTATCAAAAGTATCCCAAATTAACCATGTTTTCCAAATGGTTCCAATTTAGTACTCATATTTTTAAAATGGTTCCGAATTTAGATTTTTAGCAAATTTGGTCAGATTTATAAGTTTGTGCAGGGTTAATTCTATCCATTTTCTATGTTCGCGCCTGAAAAAACGACCTCAGCTATTTTTCCGCCATTTTTATTGAAAATAAGGTATTTTTCAGCCATTTTGCGTTATGTTGTTACTTGTGCATTATTTTGAAACATAATTCTGATTCCCCTTGTTCTCTTTTCGAGTTGGAGAAATATGTAGGAAAAGGAGAAAATTATCTTCAACAATCGTTTCCCAATCAAGTTTTTGAAAAATGAGACTATTTCCTTTAACAGTAAAAATGATAGCAAAAGGCATATACTAAACAACACCCCACAGTGCTAATGTTGTTCATTATCAACATGAGGCATTCTACATACATATATCCTCTAAAGTCCAACCTTTTCTGGTCTTTTCCTTAGCCACTGTAATGTGGATGTTTAGTGAAAAAAAAATTAAACTCTGTCAGTTTGTCTCACTAGTCATTAGTTTCCGAGTTATCAACTTTTTTATAAGCTAAGCAGAAGAAAACTTGCTCTTAAGCAATTCAATATTATTGGTATTCAATGAAACATACTAATGTAATAGCATAACAGGGGCAAGATAGTTCTAGTTCGGCACTGAGGGACTACAACATATAAGTTACAAGCCAACAATCTCTCAGATCATAAATCTACATTCCATGAATTCAAAAATAAATACAAAACGAATAATGCTACAGCAAAAAAAATCAGAATTAAATAAAATGGATTTTTCAAGACTTACAGAGCTTCAAGAAACCCCTTCCATAACAACCAACAAGTGGTTATTGACCACCACCACCTCCTTCCTGTTCCAATTTATTCACATAAGCTTTCAAAAGCATCACCAATTCTCTAGCCAGAGCTTGAATAGTTCCCACCAATTTCAAAGCAGGACCTTGAAGAGTACCCAATAACTTAGCATAAATCTCAGCTCTAATGGGCATTGTTTCCAAGTCCTTAAAATTATTAGGCCCATAAAATTTTCCCTCAAACACAGCCCCAGTAAAATCATTTGTATCTTGTTTCTCCTCTCTCTGAAAATCTCTATAAGGTTTAATTGCAGATGGGATTTCCTCGGTGTGAACAAAAAGCCAAACATTCATTCCAGTCATACAAGGCTTCAAAGCCTCCCATTGAGTACCTTCTATGGCCTTGTAAACCAGAGTGTTCTTCGCCACAAGAAGCTTGGTGCTATCTGGTAGATTTCTTCGGAGGTCTTGAAATTGGTTAACAATGAAACCCTTTTAGTTGATTCCAGCAATTAGGTAACAGTTCTCTAGCAAATTTTGTGCGTTTATGGTTTTTCAATCGCAAATGCCTAAGGCCAACGCCACTCACTTCTGTTTTGTTTCTCTGAAAAACAAATAAAACAAAAAAATTAGCTGAATCAAAATTTGGGAATAAAATGACAAAATTACCCCTGCCCAAATTCATGAATAGTAAAAAATCTGCCCTAAAAAGGACTAAATTGGAACCATTTGGAAAACATGGGTACTAAACTGAAACCACTTGAAAACATTGTCAATTTGGGGTACTTTTAATATAACTTGAGTACCAAAAAGGTACCAAGCCCTGATAATTTCAATTAAAACCCATTCTCAAAGGATAAATGAATTTTAAGAGAAAATAATTAATTTTTGTAAAGAAAAATAATGAATGAAATACATAAAAATCTCAAACGAATTACATACAACATGAGAAAAAAAATATTGTTACTTATTCCAAAAAATCTAAAAAAAAAAAAAGAATAAATGGCGTGTTTATAACAAGTATATTCGTATTGTTGTTACATTTAAAAAAAAAAAATCTTTAAGTTTTTTCTTTATAAATTCAAATATGAAATTTATCATAATTCTTACAAATTTTATTAAAGATTTTTTTTCTTTTACTATGATAAATATGAAACTATTCTAATAATTTTTTTTTTTTGAAAATTTAATAATATATTATCTATTACATTATTATTGTACATTTTTTCTCTTATTTAATCAAATTTATATTAAATATAAAATTAAAATACATAATAAATTAAACAATATTGCATTATTTCATATTTAATCAATTTCGTTTATGAATTTAATAATATTTAACCAGAAACTTTTTTATAGAGCATAAAAATTGAATTTCTTACTTTTTTTTTTTTTTGTTAAGACGTTTTTAAGTATGTTGACTATAATTTGGTTAAATTAATCTCAATTACCAATAAAATAATAAAAACTAGGTGACTTTGAAAAAAATTAGGAGAAGCTTCATATTTAAATTAGTAAAGAAAAAATTTTAAAGAATTTTTTTTCAAATGCAACAATAAAAAATATACTTGTTATAAACCCGTCATCTATTCAGATATTTTTGAAATAAGTAAATATATTTTTTCTCATGTTATATGTAATTGTTGAAAAAAAAAATGTCTTTCTTTCATTATTTTTCTTTACAAAAATTAATTATTTTCTTTTCAAATTAATTTATTTGAGAAGCAGTTTTGCAATTAAAATTTTTCCCCTTTAAATTGGGCTCTAAAATGTTAATATTCTACTTAACAATGTAGTAATCAATCGGCTACCCAAAAAAAAAAAAAAAAATTTGACCAAAAAAAATTGGTGAAAAAAATGAAGAAGAAATTTAGATATGAATATTTAATAAAATTTACATAATAATTAACAAATGTTTAAAATTAATTCACATAATTTAAAGAAAGGAAAGTTCATAAAAAGTTGTGCAATAACAATAAATGAATAAATGAAAAAAGTAGATAAAATCTTAACCATCAAATTTATTTAAATCTAAAAATTTAAAATTTATTGCTTTATTTGTGTTAAAAAAAAAAAAGAGGATATAGAACCCACCCTACATATATATATTAGAAGATAATAAATAAAATAAAATAAAATTTATATAAATAAGTTGTATATACAGCAACAATAAATAAATATTTAAGACCATTAGTTGATGCAACCAATAAATAATACATTTTTAGGTTTACCTTATCATATTATATGCATCTCAATCGATGTTTTACTCAACAAGCCAACTTCCCATTTCAGCATAATCAAACTTCACTTATTCAAAACTCAGAAAATGCTTAAGTAAATATCAAGCTTATCTAAATTCGTTAATAACCCCCAAACCAAAATAAGACTACGAACAACTACCCCCCTCCTGTCATACGCACACAGCAGGTGGTAATATGTAATAAAGTAAAGAAACCTAATCAACTGAAAACACGAGACCAAGGAGGGAACCTACAATCATCCTACAAATTTTTCTTAGTAATATTGGTTCAAGCCAGAGTACAACAAGGCTTTCCAACCTATAATTACTGGTAGTACATGAGCTGCTGGGTTGTTGCAACATTCTGATAGCCACCATCATAAATAGCCTGACTAGTTCCAGCACCGCTCAGTCCCATAGCTGCCCTCATAGCATGCTGACCTTGGAGATGCATGAGAGCCTGAGCACCACCCATCCTGCTCAATGCCATTTGCCGTTCATAAGCTGCAAGGTCAGTAGCCGAAATGCCTGGCATGTGCCCCACATCCGGTGGGGGAAGAGGGGTGGAGTTTGTCCCTGGAGGAGTAACCTTGTTACCCCACGAGCACTGCCAGAGAAAAAACAAAAGAAATAAAGTTGGTCAGAAGTCATGTTATGTACCAGTCGTTTTGAACAAGGATGAAAAAGCTGATCATATTAAACCAAACAGTGATTAAACGAGAAGCACATTAAACAATATTATTGGTTTGGTTTGGGTTGTAGCAAATTCCACATTCAACTCTGAATTCTCTTTGAAAATTAAAAGCAATAAAAAAAAATCCTTCAGTAAATGTGAACTACAGCAATAAATTCTATTTGAATTAACATAGTCTACTCATTTAAGAACCCATAAAATTGGCCTGACAGGCCTGACCAATAGCACCACTACAGAAAATAGAAGTTTACCTGACCACCAACGAGTTTTATCTAGAATTTATCTACCCAACAGATAGGAAATACAAAACATTCAAGTTTGGAAAATACAAGTCTGGAAGAAACACATACCTTTATTGGTTTGCCGCAAAGAATCCGCACGTTTCCCATCTGTATGGCCAGAGCTGCTTCAGCATGCGTACTAAATCTAACAAACCCAAAACCTTTATCACGTTGCACGCGAACATCTTCAATAGTCCCAGCACCAAGGGCATGGAAGTGACGGTGAAGGTCAACAGAGGTGACCTGCATATTTATGCCAACAATTCTCAGATGTGACGTAAAATAAAAATCTATCAGTTTACAAGAACATGGTTCCATTATTATAAGACAAGCATTGCGAAGGGTTCCAATCTAGTAAAGTGGTAAGTGGTCCAGTGTAGATTTGACCTCAACATCATCAGTGCAAAGCAAAAATTCAAGATAAAAGGAAAATATGAGTACGGTTTACTTCATATGCAATCACCACACAAAAACACACACAAAAACATGAAGGGAAGAAAGCAAGCTAATAACGAAAAGAACCAGGTACTTACCTCAGGAGCAAGATTGCCCACATAAACTGTAGTATACTGAGGATTATTCTCAGGAGCATCTTCATTACTCTTTTCCTGACCATCTTCTGCATGATATAAAGTTTGATGGTTATCAAAAGCTTACTATTTGAAAGAAAAGAGCTAGATTGGTAGACCTGACATACAAAATAAAAATTATAAATAAAAGTAGATGATAAACTCACCTGGTTGGCCACTTGTTAGCTCCACAACACTCTTAGAATCAGAACTCTGCCTGTCATCACCTGAATTGGCACCTTTTGTAGCCCAGTTACAACGGATCTGTCTACTCCCAAGCCACTTTCCTGCAAATATCAACAAAATCTTTAGTTATTTTTTTGGTCAAAACAAAACCATTAGTCTTGCTGTTAGTTACTTTCTAAATGTTTCTCATGGTAGAAAACAATTAAAAGTAAAATAATAAAGATTCATAAAATAACATTGCAGAAGAGTAGATCAACTTACCATTTAAGTCATTTATTGCACTTTGGGCTTCCTGATATCAGTAATTGTTGAAAAAAGGAGCAAACAAAATACACAATCACAATATGAACAAAACCAATCTCAAGAACCAAATTGAGATGACAAAAGAGAAAACGACTGATATAATAGTTCCAATACCAGATGGTTCCGGAAAGAAACGAATCCATAACACCTGGAACGCCCCGTTTTTTGATCCCACATAACCCTTGCATCTCTGAAACATGAATAGTACAAATCACTTTCATGCTCTAGAAGCCTTTTGATATCCAATAAGCAAATAAACAAACACAAGTTACTATAAAAAGGGAGAGAAAATGAATCTTACGAACAGCTGGTATAAACAGAGAAACATGCAAACAATGTAGCATCGGTCACCTCCGGACTGAGATCACCAACAAAAACATTAAAATGACCTATACAGAATAAATAAACTAGTATCAGTTCCCTTTAAGTGGAAGCAGCGGCCGCAGGGAGGAAAAGAAAGAAGTTCGAACCTGATGTATCCTCTCTTTGACTGCTTGCATAAGCCCAATTAACTTTGATAGGCTGACCAAACCTGGAAGAGAACCATATTGAGCACAGCTAAAAAAATATAAAACAGAATTCAAGGATTTCTACTCACAAATGCCTCCCATTAAGAGTCACAATAGAAAGGGCAGCTGATCTACGGTCAAAGTAGTCCACGAATCCATAAGATGACTGCACACAGCATCTCACAAGAAAATTTTAGCAAGCAAAGAAAAACTAGCTCAAGCATTAAATTACATTTAATGAAATAGAAAGTCATAAGTAAAAGTTATACGTCAGTTTTACACCCGGAAAGAACAGAAGACACATCAGGAAACATCTTCTACTAGCCCAACCACACACTGACAAAATAATACAGCCCCAAGAAGCCTCACCTTCTCTTTCCTGATGAGCTTGCATCCTTCAATGGGGCCAGTGCTAGAAAAAACTTCTTGAAGAAGGGGTTCAGTCACCTGTGAGTGAATGTTGCCGACATACCTGCATTTTTAAGAATGGAATAAATCACAATAAGGAAACAAAATAGATTAATACAAAGTTGTAAAAGCCATGGTCCCTTGTGGTAGCTTTTTCCAGAAATTTCATAAATTAACACCCCTGGTTAGTTTGATTAGGAGAACCAATGTCAGAGGATTACGTTTAGTCGTTTATTAAGATAAACAATTTAGTTATGATTGTACAGTCAAAACCAGGACATCCAAGTATATTATCTAATTTTCCCATATCTTAGGAAACCAATAGAATTGATGAAACCTCTCCACTGATGATGACAGTAGATAGAAACTAATTATCCAATAGTGTTTGAGCTCTATATAGAAATTAATCACTCAAAAGTGTTTGAGCTCTATAGAAACTAATTACCCCATAGTGTTTGAGTTCTATATAAAGGGTACTAAGCCATTCTCATGGGTGTACAGAGCCCAAGTAAGGGAAAATAATCAATAATTATTTCCACACAACCACTACTAGGGACCAAAAGTCCTACAAAATATACACTAAACCTAAATCTGGAAAAATTGAAATAAATAAACAAAATAAGTTTAAAAAATACAAAAGTTGTCAATAAAAAAATGCTGCCAGTGGTAAATATATTGCAGAACTATGACTAATAGGCACAACAGAACAGGTAGACTTAAGAGACACTCAATACATCAAAAGTAAGGTCTATATTAAAAATAATTCATAAGCATCCTATTAACAAGATTAAGATAAAATAAATAGCATGTAAGAGCAAGAAAAAAAAATTATACAACACTCACACACTGCGGCATGTACTTGAATCAAAACCAGGGGGCAGATTTCCACTCAAGATAGGCTCTATCTGCAAAATCATCAGAAAGTAAAAGAAGAAAAGAAAAGACCTAAATAAAAATAGAGGCAGTCCTCACTAGTGGTCACGGGATAAATTATGGTGAAGTACTTCATGGTGCGCTTACAACTCTAATCATCCAACATGACCCAAAAAAAAACAATTCACATGAAAAAGGAAGTGAAAAAGGGGTTCTTCAATCAAAATTTAAGCAGAAAGCTTGATGAATGTCATCATCAATCTAACATCATCTTTTACAGGGTAAGTCTGGATAAACATACATGATGATTGTCAACGTTTATCTAACATCATATTTTACAGGGTGAGTTCGGATAATCGTATTTTATCCAAAGCCAACCTACATGCTTATATTATATGAAAACACAAATCACGTGGGAAAATTCTAAAACATGCTAACAAAAGAATCCCCCTTCGGCAAATTATTAGCGAATGGGACCATGAAACAAGGAGTAATAATTATAAGACAACAACACGATTTAAGACGAGTGCATCATCTACTCAATAGTGTAATAATAAAAACGCAGATTGGAGAAACAATTACCAGGAACAATGAAGAAAACCCTACTCAGTAAATATTTATAACTGGTTAGAAAACAAGTACCAAAAAAAAAAAAACATTTCTTTCCCTAAATACTGATCCACAATAATAAAAGTTCCAATTTTTAATTCCCAGTTTAAAAAATAATTCAACGATTAGAAAGATGCACCAAAATCTAGCGAAAAACGAAAGAAAGAGGAATTAGAACCTGAGGTGCAGCCAAGAGAGCAGGGTGGTACATCTGCTGCTGCTGCTGCTGCATCATCGCCTGTTGTTTTAGCCCCTGTTGTTGCATTTCCACGACAAGGCGACCAAGGGAACAAACAGACAATGCAAGCACAAATATATCTTGCAACGCCAGTAAAGAAAAATCTAGGATTAGGGTTTCGAAGATTGAAACATAGAAACAATTTGGGAAGAGGAAGAAAAATAAAACGGAAACGAAAACAAAGAGAGAAAAAAGGGGGAAATCAAATTAAAAGAAAAATAAACCCTCGTAGAGGGAGGGTGAAACAAAGAGCGAATGCTAGAGAAGGAGATGTGAGAGAAACCCAGTAAGGGCACCTTCGAGCCTTGGATTCTTGAGAGATTTTTATATTATATTAAATAAAAATAAAACTTTGTTTCCTTTTCTAATAAAAAGTAATTGCCGTTAGGATTTTTTGTGAAAAAAAATGACACTTCAAAAATATATAATAAAAAAATAAAAATTTTTAATATTCTTTTATTTTTTTATTAAATATAAATATTTTTTTTTATTATTTTAAATTTAAAAAAATATTATTTTAAATAATTAAAAAGTAAGTGAAAGAAAAATATTTATAAAATTTATTAGCAATTTATCTCATAGATTGAATATCATTATAAAAAAATTATTAATTTAATTTAATATTAAAAGAATATATTTTTATTTATATTATAATAAAAATAAGTTCTCGATACTTTTTTTTATCCCTTATTTAACAAAATATATTTATTTGTACCTTTATTTTTAAAGTGTCACATTTTTAATCCCCAATTCACTCAATTAGTTCAAATTTAAATAATGAATTTAATTTAATAATAATTAATTTATCTTTTTAGATATTCTTTATCACATTTTTTGAAATGCAAAACAAAAATTTTTCATAAAATATAAATTTACAAAAATAAAAAATATTGTATTGTTATTTTATTTTAATAATATAAAATTGAATTTAAATAATACAATACTTTTTTTTTTGGGTCAATTATTTTTGTAAATTTAATATTTTTAAAAAATTATTTTTTGGCATTTTATATATCTAATTTTTTTATCCAAACACGATACTTATAAAAAAAATAAGATAAAGAATATTTAAAAAGATAAATCAACTATTATCAAATTATATTTACCATTTAAAATTGAATCAATTAAATATATTTAATTAAATAAGTAACAAAAAAATATTACTTTTAAATTATAAATATAAATAATAATGTTTTGTTAAATAGAAGAACCTATAACATACCAATCATATATATATATATAATTCTAATAAATATATTAAAAATAAAACTTCAAATTATCCATATAATTAAGCATAATATAATATGCGACATATATAATGCACAAAGTATAGTATGTGTAATGAAAAACAATCAAAAACTTAGAAAAGTTTTTTTTTTTTTTCTTTCAAATAAGTGAATATATATATAATACATTAGTAATATTTGAACCATATACCGTTAGTAAGTTAAATCTTAAATGTTATATACTTATATGAGCGGCAATAAACATTTGTTTACTTTTCAATACTGATCAAGTTTTTTAATTTAAATATAATCTGCAAAAACTACACCTTAATAATATACACAAAAGGTGATACGTTTTTTCATTTCTAAAGTAAATTACAAATGATATCTTTCTTTTTTTATTTCTAAAATAAAATACAATTGTAAAAATAATATTTTAACTAAGGTGTTACGATACACAACCCTCACACTAAAATAATGTATGACGTATGATATAATTGTTAAGTTTTTTGGGAGCTAGTTACCCATAAACATACACCTCTTAATTCGTTTGAACTTATGTTCATTCATGGCTGGAATGTTTTTTTCTTTTTTGTTGAGTCAAAAAGTGAAAAGTGACTGAAATGTTTGCTCATAGAACTCATACAATTATAGTTATTTACTACTTACTATCAATGAAAGCTTTTATATTTTGTAAAGAAAATAAAATACTAATTTAATTAGGTGAATAAATTAACAAATATAATATTAATGGATCGTGAAATTTATAAACATATCATTTAATTTTTTTCTCGTTACTAAAATAGTAATAAATTAACAAAAATATTCATTTGTATAAAATAACTAATGTTTTCATAATAAAAAAAAAAAAAAGAATAATTAAAATTTGTTATCTTTAACAAAAAATACACCTTAAATTCATTCTAATTTGGTGGAGAGACACAAGTGCATTTCTTTAAAAAAAATAAAAATAAAAAATGATACAAAAGCTCATTTTTGAAAAAGGTGTCAGACACATGCCACGTGTCTAGTTAAGAAGAGTGACACTGATGTATGTCTGATAAATATTTTAAAAAAAATTTTGTAATTATTTTTGTAAAGATAGTAAAATTTTGCTATCACACTTAATAAATATTAATTTAAAGTATAATTTAATTAAATATTAAGCTACTCTTTCTCCTTTATAATATTATTAGGTTTCAAATATGGCACAAAAAGTACCACAAATTGCAAATAGATGTTACTTTTACAACATTTATGTTAATTTAGTCATATTTTTGTAACAAATAAAACTTTGATGATATGTATATAATTTTTTTTATATTTAGGTTATATTTTTGTTGATTTAGCATTTGCTTTCGGTGTTAAACCTTACATTTTTCAGTGGTTAACATGGATAAAATTGAAGGGCCATTTTTGAGAGAGAGGAAGGATACAAACCTATCATTATATTTAGTATTATTAGCCCAATTATATTTGCAGCCCATTATAAAATTTTATGTTTTGCGTTTCTCCTGACGCTTACTTAATTAACAGCCTTAGAATTCCAGAAAAAAGAAATTAAAACCTCAGAAGTTTATCAAACTTATTAATTAAACTTATAATTTGCCAAACCAATGAGTCTATGTAGTTAAATTGATGTATGATTGAAACTATTGCTATAAAAATAGACTTGAGCCTTGAGCCTAATCTTTGCAAAATGCACACCATTCATTGTCAATGAAAATGATGTTAAATTTCTCAAGATAAAGCTTATGTTAACAAGCTTGTGAATCAATCTCGATTTGTTATCTCGATGTAATTGGGAAGCTTCTATGTCCTTTAATTTCTTTGCTCCTATACAAGATCTTGAATTAGTATTTTGGAGGTATCTTTGTTTGTTTCTTTGTTGTTTGGCTCGGCAATGTTATATCTTTCTGTTTCTTGATTACTGCTTTTCCACTAAACCATGGTTTGCTGTTTTGTTTTGTTTTATTTTTATTTTTTTTATTTTATTTTATAAATTTATGATATGATGTTTCTTTAAAGAAAATGTAGTTGAAATTATAAAAGAGTTTTTTTTTTTTTTTTAATCTTCATTCAGTAGGGCTTGAATAATCTCTTACCTTTATGCTAGTTTCAAGTTCAAGCCATTGCATATTATTTATGTTTTAATACCAGTTCTATTTTTCTTATATGCATGGCAGAGGTTAAACAGAAACCTAACTAGTTTGTTCATGACAGTAACTTACCACGTAGTTTTTCTTTATTTCTTGTAGTGGGAACGTGTCTTGTGGTCTTCGTAACACACCATCAGCTACAATGAAGGTATGGCAAGAAATTTGGTTCATTGTATGAAGCACCTCATTCAACTTTTATTCTGTTTTAGTTGAATACTAGGTTTATTGAACTTGCAACGCAGGTTCTTAGGTTAATTAACATTAACACTATGGATTTGTTACATATATATTTGAATATTATGATATAAACATACGGTAGATTCCAATAGCACCTTGGTACATCTCCCCCTAGTGTTAAAATAATATCATGGACATGATCGAGGTTTTTGATGTTTTTTCAAAAACACCCTTTGGAGGACTATTAGAAGTTTCCATTAACTTTTTATCTCTCCTTTGTCACACTTAGTATAACAACAATTTTTTATGTGACAGTTACAGCCTTCTATATATTGTGTACATGTGCATATTTATATATGTATGTTTGCGTACATGTACACAGTTTTGATCTCTTGTTATCCCCCAATAATAGGAAAGGTAGAAGTTTCTACAGTTTTTTGGTAACATTTTACACCTCTTTCTCACGTGGTTCATTTTGTGAACAATATCTCTAGTCCTTCGCTTCTATACAATTTAATTCATCATTTACATGCACATATTACGGTGCTTGTGTTCCTTTTAGTCATCTTTGATCATGCTCCTTAACTGAGTAACTCTGTACTTATAGCATGAAAAACTTTTTTATGGGTAGAAAGTGCAGATTCCTATGCTACCCAAATGATGAACGCTGGGATCACTATTGCTATTGAGGTATCATAAAGCACGTTGTTACTATCTTTTTTTTTCTTCCAAAGTATTTACTTTCTTATTTTCACAAATATATTTCAGATAACTCCATTTTATCATCTCTTTGATTTCTTTACTATTACTAAACTAGTAATTTTTCTTTACAGGAACGGAAGAAAACTCTTTTGGAGCAGTCAAATGTGTAAGCAGAAAGTCTAAATGGGCATGTTCTTCTCCAGGAGGAATTACTAAATGAGGTAGGAATTCTCATCTTTCAATGAAACTTTTTCGAGTGATTTTATTTTAAGAATTTTATTGCGCGGTGAATTGGTGATAGCTTGATTTATGAGCACTTTTCAGCAAATCACTTGCTTATCAAAATGTAGGTTGTAAATCTGGTTGAGGCTCCTGTTCCAGTCCTTGGAAAATTTAGCGAGTCCTTCTTAGAGCTTCCCAAAGAGATCTCCTGACTATGGTAAGCTATTTAGGCTCTAGATAACAGGCTGTGTTTCTTAAGAATTTTGTTCAGACAACGTTTATTGTCTTGTAGCTGTGTGATAGACGCTTTGTAACTTAATGGCCTTTGTTCAAGGAGACGGTTTCTAATGTGTTTAGTATTTTGTCTATAACTTGATAAGTGGCAGATCATAATGTGCATTCATGAAATGGTACTCTGATAATACCTAATCAGTGAAACTTGTTTGTGATTTGATTTTTGTCATGGGTATTATGTACTGTCAGTACTCAGTAGACATTTTATTTTCTCGTGGAACCATGAAATTAATGTGATTTTTTAAGAAAATGTCCAGCACAATACATTTTGCATGTTAAGTTTCGATGAATGTTTTCTTTATGGTTATTTAAGATTCTTCTTAGTTCTAGTTTAGTTCCTTAAATATATTGAAAATGTATTACAAATAAATGATTCATTTTTTAGTTTACGTCAGTTAGTCTTAAATAGCAACTTAGAGTAACATGCTGCCTATTTCAGCAAAATGACTTGTTAACTTTGAACTATCTGTGCAGGCTATGCAGAAACAACAAAAGCATTTTGTAGTGCATGATGGAAACAGGAGGCTCTTGCCATACTTCTTTTCTGTGAGGCACACCTCCTAGCCCAAAGTCAAACAGTTGTTCCCCGCTCCCTCTTTTTCAGTGAGGACCGTATTATCGCGATTTAATCCAACCACAGGTTCCCCTACAACTACCTTGTTACGACTTCACCCCAATCGAAGTCCCCATCGTGGTATGCGCCAATAAGACCAAAAGCCTTTGTGGCACTAGTACACAGAAGTCATGGGTGATCATTGGTCCGAATACTTTGGGCAAAACCAATTCCAAAGGTGTGACAGGCAGTCTGTACAAGGCTTGGGTACATATTCACTGCAGCATGCTAATCCACGATTACTAGCAATTCCAACTTCATATTCTCGAGTTGCAGAGAACAATTCGAATTGAGGCAATCTGCTCTGCCTTGCTTACCATTGTAATTTCCATTGTAGCACGTGTGTGGCCCAGCCCATAAGGGCCATGCGGACTTGACGTCATCCCCACCTTCCTCCAGTATATCACTGGCAGTCCCCCGTGAGTGCGACAACATCTCACCTTTCGGAGCTGGTTTTTTTGCATAAAGGCTCACCTGAATGCCCTGCTCGTCACCTGCAAGATAAGGCCAGGACCAAATACCCGAACCTTACTTGACTAAATGAGAAAAGCTTCTATTAGTTTAGTAAGTAAAGCGCACACTAGATGCTTCGAACCGGCTTCAGTAGCGCTTTTGCAAAGACTTTTATCTCCTTAGGCACATGTCTCAACATCACAAAAATGAGGGTTTTGCTCCTTATAGGACTTGACCAAACATCTCACGACATGAGCTGACGATAGCCATGCATCACCTGTATGAAAGTACCATCCCGTCTGTTAATTAAGGGCAGGCTTGTTCATATGTCAAGGGCTGGTAAGGTTTTGTGTGTTGTATATAATTAAACCACATGTTCCACCGCTTGTGCAGGCTCCCGCCAATTTCTTCGAGTTTCCGTCTTGCAACCGTACTCCCCAGGCGGAGTGTTTCACGCGTTAGCTGGGCCCCTGATCTGCACCAAGGGCGAACACTCATCGTTTACGGCATGGACTACCAGGGTATCTAATCCCGTTCGCTCCCCATGCTTTCGCACTCCAGCGTCGGTAGGGACCCAGAGAGCTGCCTTCGCTTTTGGCGTTCCTTCGTAGATCTCCGGATTTCACCCCTACACACGAAATTCCACTCTCCTCTGTCTCACTCAAGTGAATTGGTTTCGAGAGCAGCATTCCACCAGTTTTTGGCGACTTTCACTTTCAACACGATTCACCACTTATGTGCCCTTAAACCTAGTCATTTCAAAGAACACTTGTCCCCCCTTCTTATCGTAGCAACTGGCATAGAGTTAGCCGGGGCTTCTTCCTCGAGTCCTGTCATGATCGCGCACTCGACGAAAGAGCTTTACAAGCGGCATTGCCCTTCTTCACTCACGCGATATTGCTGGATCGGGCTTTCGCCCATTGTCCAAGATTCCCCATTGCTGCCTCCCGTGGGAGTCCTGGCCGTGTCTCAGTTCCAGTGTGACTGATCATCCGAAAAGACTAGCTAAGCATCAGTGGCTTGGTCAGCCTTTACCTGACCAACAACCTAATACTACACATGCTCATCAAATAGCGCTTTTTATAGCCATATTATTATTGCCTTCCTGGCTGCTAAAATTGAATTAAATTGCATTTCATGTTGTTGCATGAATTTTCCTTTAGGTGGCAAATGGAGCAATTGAAGAGAGGGTTGTGAGAAAAGGAAATGAAGCTGTACTGAGGTGACAATTCATCTTACATTTTCAGCTTTATTTCTTTTGGGAGAAGAGGACATTGTCTGCTTGATTTTGAGAATTCATTTTGTGAACCTCCTCAGACGTGTTTTTAATATATTGGTTTATCTTGAGTTAACCATATTTCTCAAATTTAATTTAGGCCAGACAAATTTTAAAAACTATTTTATCGGATGAATTAGGTGGTATTAGCAGTTCTCAAACTTTAAATTATTATATATTCAAGCCTTTCGATTGAAAAACAGTCAACAATGTGTTTTGAAATGGACCAATAAATAAGTATCTTGACATGGTAAAATTAGAGGTTGACTATTGTCTTGGTTTGGTTGTCATGGTATCAAATATTGTATAGGAAACGAAAAGGTCATGTATAAATAAGTAACTTAAATTTTCGGAACCTGTCAAACAAATGTTCATTAATGAACTAGCCGCAAAAGATTGTACAAATTTGGGACATTTTGATGACTGAAGCTTTATGGAGTGAAACCCTTGATTTGTGGCTTCTAATATACTCACAACAACTTACAAGCTTTAATTTTTAAATTATTTATAAGTGTTTTTCATTAGTATTATTAGTCTTTGGAAGAATATTTTTCGTTTTAGGATAAAAAAAAAAAAAGAAGAGTGATATTTATTAGATCTCCTACAATATTTTTTTTTTGAGCTTTCTATTTAATGGGATCAAAAGGTCCAATAAATTGATATTTTATGTTGGTCTAGGTCATTTCATTGTAACGGAATTTTCTTCCCTTTTATTTTTTTTAATTAATTATTAATTATATATGTTATACATTCATTTTTTTTTCTATTAAATATTACCCTAAACTTATGATCACATGTATACATATAAATGGTTGTGACTCATAATTTTTTTTTCAATTTTAATCGTTAATATTAAGAAAAAAAAAATTTAAATCAATAACAATAAAAATAGTAATGTTATTTTTTTATTAGGAGTGTTATGTAAGATAATTTTTGAGAAAATTTCATCAAGTACTGTAATGGCAACACAGTTAAGACTTACTAATCACTTGCCCTGATAATCTCATCATGTGAAGGGGGCGTTAAACCCATAACCACTGAAGTACCTATCAATTGTTAAAAGGGGGGATTACAAATACCTTCCTCTAGGTTTGCATAAAATAACAAAAAAAAAAAAAAAAAGAAATTTGAAGGATGATTTTATAAGAAATTAATAATAGAGGGAATATAATTACCTATTTTCAAAAGTGATGGATTTTTTTTTTCTTTTTCTATTTTTGAAAACTAAGAGGGATTCTATAGTAATTTTCTGCTGTTACAATATACTTGAATAGTACATTTGTTTCCTTTTTATTTATTAGAGAAACAAAATTCAAATAAAAAAATTGTCCAAAGCCAAGCGGGACCTACTACCATCAACACACCATGTGCGTTGTGAATCTTGTGATGCTTATTAAATTATTTATTTCCAATGCTTATCTCTATCCTCCGCTACCAGTTTTGGCGCCTCTTTTAGAATTTTTTTTTTCTTCCCTTGTTAAAGCAAATGTAGCTTTCAAGTATTATATTTATACGTGTGCAGTGTGAACAACGTGACCAAATTTTCTTTTACTTTCTTATCGTTTATTTCTTGAACCATTTAAAATATAATCTCCACTACCATTTAACTTTTTTCTTAATTTTATATGATATATTATATCCATAGCCCAAAAAACGTTTTCTTAATTACGGACACTTGCATGTGGAATTTTTTATAAACAGCATATATGCCATTATCAAATTTAACGTATTCTTTTTCGCTTTTTGGAATTGCCTCTAAACATGCCCATGAAGTGTATATGGATATAAATGAACATTAGTAATTAAGAACAACTCTGGGTCCAAAATCAAAACTCAATTTGTCTTGTTGTGCATGCGTGTGTAATTAACTGATTTATTAAATTAAAAAAAAAAAAAAAAAAGGTGTCAAGAACGAAAAAGCAAAATGATACTAGTCTAAGTTGATCAATGTACTTTGCCAAGGCCTTAGTAGCCAAACGGCATTGTAACCACCATAATAAGGTGGAGCTCTCGAGTTCGAGGCTTGAATGTAGCAAAAAAAAAAAGTTGATCAATGTACTGTTTGTTAGGATTTAATCTAATTAGCCGTTCATTTCCATTTAAAGTGATAGACAGGAAAAGTTTAGTTCCCGTTTCTTTACTTGTCTCTTATAATAATGGTAATGGTAATGGCTGACCATTACGATTAGAACATACTGCTTTTCTTTTTAAATTGCGAATCAATCTTTCAACGACTAAAGGACCATTACTAATCTTTAGTGTAACACTCAAAACACTAAGGCTATAGTTATTGTACGGTTACAATGAAACAAGCAAATAAATAATCTCACAGTTTTACAAAATTAACAAAGTCAGGAAGTACTTGTAATTTAACTCCTAGTAAACTTTATTGATTACAAAATGTAATATTAGTACAATCTCTTAAAATAATACAATCTTATAACTAGGCAGCCTTCACTGAGCCAAGTACTGGAGAAATTGCGTGTACAACAACAATTAACATTACAGCTTAGAAAAATAGCAGAGACTGAAGAGGAATAAAAATATGGGTATATTACATAAAATCACACCACTAATATTTATAATATCAAAAATAACATCATTATTAAATAAGATTTAATTAGATGAAGTTCAATATTATAGGATTGAAATGGCTATAAAATAATATTCAATTAGACAACATTTAATGTAACATAATGGCTTTGACTATGTTGTAATGGTAAAAATATGTAAATTAGGCATAAATGAAGCTATTTTAATGATTACAAAATTTAAGGGTACAGTTTTTGTTGTTTTTAAAAAATAAATAGCAAGCTTCAACTATAAAAACCTAATAAATTCATAGAATTGGAGCTCAAATTACTGTGCTTGTTTAGCAGCCAACCCTAGCCATGACTTGCTTTTATCTGGTTTTGTTGAGGCTGATCCGGAAATCCCAGTTTGGTATGGTGCTTTGGCGTTGATCCTGAAAAAAAAAAAATGCCACAATTAAATTAAATGCACATCTGAATATCATTGAAGAAAACAGAACACCATTTTTTGTTGTTGGTAAAAACCCCATATGCTTGTTTTAGAAGACTACCTATCTTTCCTCTTCTCCAAGAAACGGTGAAGTGAAGCTTTCCTAGCAATTGGTAGATCTGTAAAGGAAAATAAAACATTGATGAAATAGAACATGTAAAAGCATTTCTGAGCAGTGAAACCCAACTAATGAACCAGGTAAACTCACCACATATAATGGGTCGAGAGGATGATTGAATATTCTCATTAGTTAATTTTTTGCCAATATCAGTAACAGCAGCCGAGTTTGAAGAAATTGAGTTGCCGGCATCAATTGGATTGTTTGCCATATGAGGCGGAAAGGCAGCTGGACTCGACACATAAGTAGGTTGAGTCTTGGACACTTCCTTAGTAGCCAAGCCCATTACTTCTTTTGCTTTATCTGCTGATAAATTGTCGAAAACATGTACTTGTCCGTCATAAAAGATCGTCATTTGTTCCCTTGCCGGCTCTAGTGAAGCAGGCTTGTTCAAACTGAACCCAAAAGACAAGCTTAGTAAACTAAAGACAAAGCTATATTTTCTTATGACAAACAACGAAGACCGTGCATAGGTATGGAAATTATATTTATATATGCTTGAGGTCAAAATTGAAAAATGAATCATACCTAGAATTAGCAATCATGGAGACTCCTTCTTTAGGAACAGATGAAGCAAAAACTGCTTGCACAGGGAACGAGTTCAAGGATATGTAGTCTTGAGGGAGCGCCAAGCTGCTGGGTTTCTCTGTGATTGGAAACAAATTCATCGTTGTAGTTGTCTCACGCAACATGTCAGAGGTTCCTATAACAGCCCAGTAATCCATTAGACCATTTCTATGAGCTAAAATTCTCAAAACCCTTACAACAAATTTTAATCAAAATAGAGACCGTCCTTTGTTCTTCCATCCAGTTAAATCCAATCCATTGTGTCTAACAGACAAAAAAAAATTTGACACAGGTCAAACAATTGATAGATTACTTATTTTTCTGAAATTTACCTAAATATTTAAAGTTTATTGATTTTGAACAGAGTTTACTTTAGAAACCAAAACAGAGGACATGTTCCACCTCTTTTGAACCCCTAAGAGGAGCTTGTCAGTTCACTTGAGAATTTTTGTAGATCCTGGACTTATGCAGCCAAAAAGTAACAAAAACTTCATATTAATTTTTTTATTTTTTGCAAAGCTGACGATTTTGAATAATGGATTCAAGTCGATAGGAAAACAATCATTCCGTTCCGGTGAGTAAAGTTCCCATGGTTTCAACCAACAATGCAGAAAAAGAAGATCCAGTCAATATAGTCTACTAAAAAATCAGAAATAAATGAAAATAAATTCAAGTCCCTCTCAAATTTATTGTGTTATTGTGTAAGAACGGAACTAGGTCGGAACACTTGTACAAGTCCTTGCCTTCTCACTTCTCTAAGATGATTATAAGGAAAATAAGCAAGATTACAATTTTCGACGAATCAGAGATGAGCAAAAACCCACAATTTTCAAACCCAGTATTCTTTTCCCCTATCTCTTATCAATTAAACAAGTCCAGGGAACCCCAATTGTCAATACATAACCACCGTAACTTTTTTCTATTCATTATCTTTTACAGCAAAAACAAAAAAATAACGAAAAAAAAGAAAAGAAAATAACTTATGCTTACCTTTTGGTTCAATACTGCAAGACATTTTGACGTTTAGATCTCTGAAAATATTTTTCTCTTTTAGGTAGTGATTGAACAATCCACTCTTCTGAGAGAAGGTCGGTCTCTGTGACATCTTCTGGGAGGAAAGCCTACAATTCACGGCGACCCAAAAAAGTTATCACCCAAAGAAAAAGCGGTATCAGATGAATAGAAAAAAAAAAAATTTCCTTAAACCAAATAACTCCAAAATTTTAAGACACGACTAAACCTGTCTATAATATACTTTATGTATCAACTTCTTCCTCTATCTATATAACTATGTTCGACTCTTCCCTTCGGAGACTTATCTTTTCAATAGTTATTTTAAAATAATTTATATTTGGGAAAAGATTGAGTTAAAGCACGAGGAATATATGAGGCTTTTAAAGCATTGGTGTTGGTTGCTTGCTTCGGAGTTGCCCAGGTATACAGTGTACATTATCAAATTATTTTAACTCTGCCGGTTGTCTCTGATCTGGCTGTTATTTCACGCACGTGTTATTTTTGGTTGCATATTTCCTTTACTTAACGGAGATGTTGTTTCTCCGTTTATTCCAATTTCTAAAAAGGGGCGACAGTTAGAATATGTTGAGTTTATAGCGATTATAATTGTAATAAAAATTAATTATGAGTTTGATTTGACTATATTTTATAATAGAATGTAAAGAAATTATAACAGCAGTAATTTTTATTGCGCTTTCAGTTCTCTCTATTTTTTTCACAATTTATATAATCATTTATGATTTTTTTTTTACTCATTTTATCTCTTTTAGTAATAAAAAAAGTTTAATTTTTAATTTTACTTTATTTATAATTTTATAATTTTTATTTTAATATTATTATTTATTTTGATTACACTGCTCAAACAAATATTGTAATAGTAATACTGTTTTCTTTACATTTAATTCTATTACAATTATCATTCTCATTACTTTTATATTCAGCAAATCAAACGACACCTTAATGTATATTGGATTAGTTTAAATTAGCTCAAAATAACGAACTTTAAATTAATTTGAATTTAATTTAATTTAATTTAACTTAGTAAAAGATAATCTAAATTTTAATCAAATACAAATAAGTTAATCCAAATTATCTAAATTAACTCAAATTAATCTAAATTATTAAATAAATCCCTTATACATATTATTGAATATTACATAATATATGATTCTAAAAGCAGCAGAAAAAAGAATAACACAATGTTGATAAAATATTTAAAATTTTATTACAAAATAAATAAATTATAACTATTCTATTTTTTAAACAAAAATAAACAAAAATATCATAAAAGCAAAAATAAAATATTATTTTAATTTTAACTTGGCATTTTTTTATTTATTTAAAATTAAATTAAATTTTATTTTAATTTAAATTAATGAACTAGCATTAACTCATTTTTTTTTTTAATTCAAGCCAAATTTTTTTAATTTATATTCGATTTAATTAATCTACATTCAACATAAATTATAATTCCTAGTCACTACTATTTGTTGGTGTCGTTATTAACCCCCAAATTGTTTCCGAAATTTAATGTCAATTTTTAAAATTGATATAAATATAGTTTTATATTTAATACTTTTTTTCTTTTATTGATTAAAATATTTAATTATGTTTTTATTAATTGTTAAAATTGACATTAAATATGTTGTGGCAATAACCTCGCTCTTATTTATTTATTTATAGTATTATTCAAATTTTATAACTGGAGGATGTACTGTCATTGGCCAAGGTTTAAACTTCAATCCTTACCACTCGCACTTAAAATAAATATTTATTTCAATTACCGGATTAGAGGAATTAGGCTTATATCTCTTTGAAATAATTTCAAATTTTTGAAACTTTTTATATTATTGTAATTATTTTAATAATTAAAGCATGAATGTGTGCATAGTTAACATAGAGTGTAACATCTTTAGCTAACAGTGGTTATATTTGATAATATGTAAACCTAAGTATATTTCAAGAGTTTTTCAAAAGTTAATGTTATTTGTGAAAGAAATGTAAACTCTAAGGATGTCAGTGAATAGTGATATAATTTCCAGCCCACACTTTTCCTTTTGGTAACTTTGTGTTGTCTTCAAACAAATATCTATTAGTGTAATGTAGCCTAATTGCTTTGTCCTTCAATGAGTTTAAGCACTAGTATGATATTTTCAGTACTACAAACAAATATCTAATATTTTAACTTCACATCTCTGTATTCGAATGGAAAAAAAACAGTATATATTAATAAATATATAATTATACACCCTTCATACTTAATAAAAACAAAGTTTACGTATTATAGCAACAAAAGAAAAAGTTTATTTATTAAAAAATCAAGTACTTTTTATAATGTTCAATGAAATCATGATCTCATTTCTTCTCCTTGTATGTTGTACTTTTATTTATTAAAAAAAATAATAATAATGTTTACATATTGAGAATTGCAGCAAGTAAAAAAAATATACAAATCTTGGTATAAGATATATTTTTTTAAAATTTAAAAATTAATTTTAAAAATAAAACCTTACTGAATTTTAGTAGCTAATTTAATTATAAAAATATTTAAGTAAATTGAGCGGCTTATACATAGTACAATTTTATTGGTGTGCAATCAGCAAGTTCGACTATTTGAGAATTGAGTCAATATGTTATAAATAAATAATAAATAAAAAAGAGAAAGAGTTGAGTCAATATAAAGCTTATTCTAGTAGGATGAATAAACATCATGCATTTATCAAATAACGGATATATTTTAGTGATAAATAGATATAACAAATAATTTTAATCATATAATAATATAAATTAACATATAAATGTTATCATATTTTAAAATTAAAATTAATGAATAATTATTAAAATTAAAGAAAAAAATTAAATAATAGAAAATACATATTTATTATTAAATGTACTCAAATTAATAGTTGAAAATGATTTGTAAAAACTGTTGGTTAAAATTATTTATATAGATAAGGTTACCATTAAATAATTTCTCAGTAGATAGAACTGAGAAATAACCCTACAATATTAGTCCAAATTTTGAGAAATGTATGGATGGGATTAGAAAAATAAATACACGTTTAAAATTATCGAATTAACATATGTTTCAAAATATTTTGTTTAAAAATATATGTTCAATAATATTTGTAAAAAATATATGTTTTTTCGTGTTATAAACTTATATTCAATAATAAAATGATGTATATAAAAAACGATTTTAAAAAATGAAAAAATTGAGAAATGAGAGGTTGAAAATGAAAATAAGTTGGATTAGATTTTATCATGTGGTGATAATAAATCAAATTTTCTTAATGGCTGATTGTGATTAGTATAAAGGCCAATTAAATCTCATGAAATGATACAGAATTTAATCCCATCATGATTCTGTAGTGCTCAAGATTTTTATGTAGTTAGTGTGATAATATAGTAGAATGATAATGTTTAATATTTTCCCTTTTTCTACGAAAACGGTGAGGCTTTCGATTTTTAGTCCATCATAATTCATGTACGTACGATTTCATTAATAATTAATAAAGCTCAAAACATAATTATATTGAGGGCGTTAGATGGTCACTTTAGTCATGACCTTTTTAATAATGTGTATTTTGGTATATAGTCACGTAGAATGTATAAATATGTATAATTTAGGGCAATAGCTTTTTTTTTATTATTTTTTTATTGAAGTATTTTTAAATATATTAGAGCACTTTTAAGGATATTTAGAATTTCTTATGAGAATTTTTTTTTAAAAATTTGAAAAATATTTTTATACTGTTAAGATAACACTATTTATACTTTTAAGAAAAGTAAATAATACTTATTTTTGAAAGAAAGAGTTCTGAATCTATGTTCTTGTTCTAAAATAATTATCAAAGTATTACTCAAAATTATTGATAATATTTTCTTCATAAACACATAAATACTTATTTTAAAATTACTTTTAATCAAACTACTTCATTTTAATTCGTTTATCTTGAAATCACTACTAAAATAAATGCATCAAATAAAGAAATTGAACAAAATTTTTATGTTTAATTTTGAAATATGTTGATAGAAGTCGCTTATACAATATAGCACGAGTAGAACAAACACACCGTTAGGTTAGCGAAGAAATGCGTAGATATGAAAAAGACAAAGTAAAGAGGCTGGTCGAGAGCACATGTACAGGCTACAGCTCAGTAGATAACACGTTTAGGCATGCATTAGGATGGATGTATTTACATAGTGAGATCAAACTGACTCGCTGGGCCTACATTGGTTTTATTATTGTCGAAAGAAACAAAATTGTGTTATGTTATAGAAGGCGATATTCGTACGTTTGAAACCGAATTATTTGTTTATTTTAGAGATTATTTTTTGAGATTAGCCCTTCAACTACTATACAAAAGAGATTAGCTCTTCAAGAATTCATTTTAATTTTTTTAACATCATTGTTTTAAATTATATGTACTTTCTTATTTTTATTTTTTAAGAGCGTTCAAAATCATCTGTATTACTAGAATAATTACGACAAAAAAGAGTAATATGATAATAGATAGACCATATTTAACCTTTTATGCAATTAATTTTGACTATGATGCTATTTTTTTAATATATGTTCAAGTCTTACTCGGGTGTAGGAGGCTTGAATCACTGATTATCCGCTGAATTTGTTTAGCCTCAAACAAAATGCAAGATTACCGATCGTGCATGGGACATGTTAAGGACTCTCTTAAGTCCCACATCGACTAGGTGCTAGTCTTCCGCTGCACTTATAAGCCTGGACAAACCTCTTCCTTGTAAGATCTTATTGGGACTGAGTTAGGCTCAGGTTCTCTAACATGGTATCAGAGCTGGTACCCTGGTCGTGTGGGCACGCACCCCTTGCAGCTCATCAGTGGCTCCAAATCTTAAGACCACCCCCGTTCGATGTGGAGGGGGGCTGTTAAGGACTCTCTTAAGTCCCACATCGACTAGGTGCTAGTCTTCCGCTGCACTTATAAGCCTGGACAAACCTCTTCCTTGTAAGATCTTATTGGGACTGAGTTAGGCTCAGGTTCTCTAACAGGACAGTCTGAAAATCTAGGCTGCATACAAATATGCATCGCTGTTTTAAAGGTATGTAGTTTGTATTTTAGTGGCTACACTCTAAATGAGTTGCAGCAAGCTAGCTTATGATTAATATTTTTTAATAATTTCGATCATTTGAAGGTGGAGGTTTTTTTGTTGTACCAAAATAACATAATGCAAGATTATTTGAATTATAAAACCTAGGGAAGAGCACAGTTGGTCATTAGCTTATTTTATAAGCAGATTATACTTCAGTGATTTTGAAAAAATTAAAACCTTGACAAACCTAAAAATTTCAAAAAAATGGACTTCAAGTCGATCTATAAGATAGTTAAGGGTGGTCGATTTGACAATTTTAAACCCATAATTTTTTAACAATTTATTTTACAAAAGATGTAAAGAATCATTAGCATACATGATATATCTTCTTCATATACTATTTAGAAATATTTAATTTTGTTAAAAATTAAAATTTAAATACTTTACAATATTTATCATACTTCAAATTAATATAGAGTGAAACACGAAAATAAAGATTGTCAAAAGGGTTGGAATTTAGAAACAAATAAGAAACTTTTTGCTAAAACATATTTATCTTACTCTCTCGAAAAGGAAAAAAAAAATGTTTATTTTGCAAACATGATTAAGTTTAGAAATTAAAATTTATGAAAAGTGATAAATTAACTAATATGCATAAGTATTATAAATAAAATAAAATAAAAATTTATTTATAATAAAAGTATGTTGGTTTTATAAAATAAAAACCTAGAATCTACCTAAACATGATTATATTGATTTTTTAAATTTTAAGATATAAAAAAATGTAAGTTTAATTTAAACTTAAATTTAATCGGTTAGCAAATTTTTTTTAAAATATACTCATCCCTAAAAAAAACATCATGGATACATATTTAAGTAATTTTTTTTTTTTTTTTTTTTTTTTTTTTTAATTGCCAAGGCCTTAGTAGCCAAACGGCATTGTAACCACCATAATAAGGTGGAGCTCTTCACAGAATTTCATCAACTCTGGTGAATGTTAATTTCCAAACAGCAGAAAAATTATGCTGCACTTAAAAAAAAATACATATATACATTAGATCATAAAAATTACTCTTAAACATATCTACAAGTTAGCTTTATTTTTTTAACAAATATTAAAAAAATTAGGAATATTGCATAGAATGAGTCCATTCGATAGTGCTTCACTTTTTCACTCCTCTCGCTATTTTATCATATGTTTGAGATTTTTTTCTTTTACAAATATTTAAAAGCATAAAATTCGCTAGAATTCTAGCAATTTGACTATAAATAGCCATCAAATTATCAATAAATTAAGTTATATATTTAATAAAACATTTAATTGTGATAATTACTTAATTATATATATATATATGTGTGTGTATTTAAATAAATTTTATTTTTCAACACATGCTTAATCTTGAGTATAACTATGATGAAAAGAATTGTACTGCATAATAAAAAGGACTCGTCATAAAAAAATAAAAATAAAATATGAAAATTGCTCTATTAATAGATCAATAGATCACAAAATAGCAAAACAACCCTATATTTTAAGAAAATGTTTCAGATTTTAACTTGAAACAAAATTCAACTTACATGTCATGTTTTAATTAGCTTTCAATCAAGAAGTCATAACTTATAACCACAACTTATAATTTATAACATTATTTTATATTTTTTTGTCATATTGATTCTTACAAGAGCGTTCCATTCACGAATGGCATCATAGAGAGACGTGTTGTTTTTAAATTTTTATTGAACCACGTGATGTATATTTTTTTTAGTAATGTATTTTTAATTCTGACTTTAACAGATATTTGATTTTTTTTTTTTTTTTTCCTTTCTAAGAATATAGATATTTAATTAATTATTTAATTTAAATAAATGCTAAAATAACACAAATTTACATTAACTTTTATATACATATATTTTTTTTATGTTGTAATACATATAATTATTATGTAAAAAATAAATCATTTTTTAATTTTTAAAATAATTTTAACGTATAATATAATATAATATAATATAAAATATGTGTATAAAAAAGTTAATACATATAATATAAGTTTTTTATAAGTGTATTGTAAAGGAGATGATCCAATGGGCACCATAACTCCACTTAAGATACGTATCACAAACAAATTGATCTCATCTTAAAAGCATGAGCATAAAAATTATTAAAAACCAACAAATTTAATCAACATGAAATTAAAATCTAAATTCTAAAACATTAAAACTAAACCTAAACCTAAACCTTATAACATAAAATCTAAAATTAAATTAAATTTATTTAAATTAAATGAGTGATTATTTTGTGAGCAATATTTCTCACTTTATAATTTATATAAAATATATTTTTAATTTTTAATAAAAAATTAAATGTAATATATGAAAAAGTAATAAGTCGTGTCTAAAGGTTAAGGTGCTTCACAACTACTTGACTAGGCCTTGATCAATTGAATTAGATTACCAAGGTGATTAAGCATAAGTTCTATTCTAAAAAAGGAATATAAATTATCTCATCACAATTCATCTCTTAAAATATCTTTTTTTAGGACAAAAAAAAAATGTCTCCTCAGAAAGGAGATTACGTAACATCAACATTTATTTATTTACTTAAATTAGTAATATATTTTAAAGTATTAAAATAAATTAATATAAAAAATTATCGTCAAAAATCTTAACAATTATTACGTATTTTTTTACTTTTTAAATTTATAATTTTAAACATATAACTTAATATTACTAATTAAGTTATCCGATAATCTCTTAAAATACGTAGGAGCGAAATTAGGACTAATCTATGAGTTGTTATTAAGTCTTGATGGCTTTCTTATCGTACAAGTTGATAAAAAAAAAAAAAAAAAAATTCATATTCAAGAATCACCTCTTTTATAAAGGAGCGTTAATCGTACGAATTGTGCATATTTATTCATGTTGTGCGGGTTTGCATTTTATTATTATTTTTTTTTATATTTTGAAAAAGTTATATCTTTTAAGGAATTTATTTGTTTATAAATGTCTAAACTTTTAGTTTGTGAAAACAATACATTACTTGCCATTAGCAACATATAATAAACTCGCCTCCTGTCTAACCAGTATTGGAAAAATGCTTATTCTTGTACTCAAGTAATTGCAAAGATGGATGAAATGGTTCTTAATATATAATAATTTTTACATACATATTTATTAATTTAATTTTTATTATTTATTATTTATATTCAATAAAAAAATAATTTAATATTATTAATCAATTTTTATAAGTAATTCATGCAATTGAGCAATTAATTAATTTATTTATTTATTTATCATTCAAATGTAATTCAGTCGTCACATCATATAAATTTCAGCCATTGATAGCCAAAAATTTCCCATACATGCAACATGCTAAATAAAATATTTGAAAAAATATCATTGGACACTTTACCAGTATTGTATAAAAAAGGTTATAATGTATGTATAGTAACATATTAATATTATATTAAATCTAAAGTATTAAAATAATTATAAAAAAATTAATTAATATAAAATTAATTATATTATAAGATATATATTATATTTCATATTTTAGATTAACATAAAATAATATATTTACATGAAATAGCGCAGTTCAATACATTGATAATGGAGTTTTGTAGCTCATGTGGTTTAAACTAAATCCTCTTTTTCAAAGAAGAAAAATAAAAATATAAAGTTTCACATCGCCCAGAGTCAAGAAATTTTACTTAAGGAGTTAGAAGTTTAAGTTTTTTATAATATATTAACAATAACAAAAATTAAGTAAAATTATAACTTTTTTTTTATAAATATCATATTTATTAATAATAAAAATAACATTAACATAAAAAATATTTATATTTTATTTAAAAATGATGTCATATTTGTAAGTAAAAAATAATAATATTAAAGTACAATTTTGTGATGCTTCAAAAACATAGAATTTATCTATAATTTAATATAAATCGATACTTTCAGTAAACTTTTATTCAATATAAAGAATTATACAATCAATTAAAAATTATTCCTCTATTTTGTTTTGAAGAATGTTTTAATAAGCTTTATTGTTAAAAATACACGTTTGTAATTGCAGTAAATACCGAAAAAGTCAATACTAAACGAATTAATCTTTTAATTAAGAAATATATATATGACATTCAATCTTTAACTAATTCCTATAACAACATGTAATTTCTTGAAATTTTGAATCTTTAATGACATTAATCTCGTAAAGCATTAGTTGCCTTTTCAAATCTTCAAATTTTTTCTGAGTGAAGTATTCAAAATAAAATTTGTTAGTAAGATTGCATATATGATCAATATTGAATGACTTAAAATGATGAATGAGATCTAAAATAATGCTAAGATTGAGAAGCTCTATTTCATTATTTGAAAATTTTCTACTTATCTATTATAATTAAAAATCAATTATAACATTGAATATATCAAACTGATAATGATGTTTCATTGTGAAATGATCTTTTTTAAAGCATTGAGAAGCTCTATTGCATTATATCAATTATAACATTGAATATATCAATGATGTTTCATTGAATATAATTTTCTACTTATCTAAAGTAATGTTAAGATTGAGAAGCTCTATTGCATTATTTGAAAATTTTCTACTTATCTATTGTAATTGAAAATTAATTATAATATTGAATATATCAAACTGATAATGATGTTTCATTGTGAAATGATATTTTTTAAAGCATGGCCTACATGTGCCATTTAAATAAATATAACTTATAACAAGTGTATTAATATTATATTTTTCACAAAATAATAACACAAGTTATAAAAAGTCGTCACAACCACATTCTCTTAATTTCTCTAAAAGTTATTTTGTAGATTTGACTAGTCTTGTAACATTCAAAATATCCTAAGGTTTAGATTGCAATTGTTGACTTAAAAATAAAGTTAGTAACTCCCATAACCTTGTTCGTAAAAAATAGAATGAAAACAAATTCGAAGCATCTAATTGCTTTAAATGTCCCTGTAGCTTTCTCTCTTGTATTATAATTACGCCCATATTTAGCAATATTGTCAAGAATAGTATGTGTTGTACCAAATATTTCAATTCACTTATTAACAAAATAAAAAAATGAGAACTACACTTTGTAATTTCAGGTCGTTGTAATGTGCGAATTTGATTAGCTCTACTTCCAGTCTCAATATCTCCTCAGTCTAACAATTATGTTAATTCAAGGTCTCTTGCACATTTAAGTTCTGAGTAACGTTTGGCTGAAACTCCAACAAAGTTGACAACAAAGCTTAATTTTGAAAAAAAAATCCAGCACTTCAGGGACATCTTTAGATGTTGTAATCAATTCTAATTAGAGACGATGTGCACAGCAATGGACATAGTGCATAATAAAGCTTGCAATCCATTCAATGCACCATACATATTACTAGCACCATCATATCCTTGACTCTAAATATGCATAATTTGAAGATTATGTTTAAAAAGAGCTAAATATATTTTTTTCTTCAGATTTGAAGCTGTAATTTTTTGAACATGAATGATATCAAAAAAATGTTCTTGAATAAAGTCATCACAATCAACAAATCTTAAGATAATTGTCATCTGCTCTTTTATAGACTCATCAACAGCGTCATCGACAAGAATAAAAAATTTTGCATCACTAACTTCTTGGCTTATTTTATTTCGAATATTATTTACAATAATATTTAATATCTCTTTTTGAATTATTGGAGAAGTATATCTTGCATTTAATGGAGCACATGCTTGTTTTGCAAGGCAGTTAACGGTCTAAATTGAAGCCTTGAATCGTAAACGATTTTACATTACTTATTGTGAAGATTGTCCATTGATCATTTTGTCAACGTGTGATGCTAGATTTTTCAAAACATATCATTGTTACATAGCACCATTATGTGATAAATTTGGCTCTTATTTATGAGTAAAATGACCACATCTACTTTTATCATTAATTCTCTTATAATTTCTATATCCTTTAATAATAAATGTTGAATGCTTTGGAGGATTACTTTAAAAAAAAAAAGCATGAAAAGCAAAACACTTGATCATTTTTTATAGAGTACTCTAGCCAAAAAAAAGTTATGAACTATGAATATTGAAATTGACGTTGTTACTTCTCATAAAAATAGGTGGACACAAATCTAATTTGGGTTGATATGGTCCCATGTTAATATATTTCCTTTGAACATCTTGTTCATTAACATGATATGACCAAATTAAACAACGTAAACTTGAATCTCGTTAAAGAGAACTAGTATCATTTCTTCCAAGTTCACATCTTTGAGATTAAAATAATGAATTTAATCAAAAATGAAAGTATCAATAAATACGCTTGATTTTATTGGATTTGTTTCTATTTAAAAAAAAAAAAAAACGAATGAAGAATTTTGATCAACTTTGAACTTTCACGTTCATGTTCCATTATAAGTTATCACCTAATAAAAATTTATAAATATTTAAAATTTGTTTTATCTTTAATTTATCAAAATACATTAAAACAAATATCTAAACATATAAAAAAAAAAAAAAACCCAAATTTAGAATATTAAGTTTATGTCATTATATTAATTGATTTCTACCACTCTACTATAATACAATAACAAAAGTCTCAAATTTACAAATTTACAAATCAGACTATCACAATATGATACTTCTATGTGAATATATAATTAAATAAAAAAATAGCTCATTTTAAATATTATTTAGCAAAAATGCTGAAATGCACTATATTATTAAGCATTAATCATTCCTATCATGCAAAAGAATAAGGAAAAAAACAAAAACTTATTTGGCTGTTTTTGTTTGGCGCTTGGTGGTGGTTGATGGTCCGGCATATAAAGTGGAGGGCTAGTCAAATGGAGGTGTTGAGGCGTGATCCTATGGCCTGTGGAGACCAAACCGTAAAGCGTTGAGGCAGAGGCAGACATCACTTGTCATTGTCGTCAAGCGGGGTCAGCATCACCAAGTGGAGCTGTTGGTACTAGGAAGGCGACAGGACAACGCGAGGCACAGGCACAGGCACAGGTAGAAACAGTGGCGAACTGCTGGACTAGAGAGGCAAGCGAAAATAAAATAAATGGTGGCTTTTAGCTTGGTGGTCGAAACATGAAGGGGGTTGAGTTTATTAGGTTAGGTTAGGTTAGGTTAGGTTAGAAGTAAGGGTAAAACAATAATTTCACATTTAAAAAATATGAAAAATGCTAAAGCTCGCCCTCAATCCCTTCATAGATCCCCTGACATCACCTCACCAAATATAATGGCTCTATAATTTGTCTTAATTAATTTGTATAGTTGGAACAACACAATAATATTGAACTACATTTAATATAAATTATAATCATATTTTTACTTAATATACGTGTTATTATTGGTAAGATTAAAATTGTTGATCCTTTATTTTTAACAGATAAAAACGAGCATTGTGCAAGTTATAATGAAATTATTTTGTCAACGTATTAGTGCATGGAACATTTGATCACCTTATCGATGATAGGTTGATTAACACATAGGTGAAAGTTGGGCTTGAGATTTTTTGTTTCTTTCTGAAATGGGCTTGAATAGGTTTAGAGTTTTCATACTGGGAATTCAAAATTAATTACTTAAGATAAGATAGCACATAAACGAAAAAAATTGACTTTTTACTTAAAATAGTAAAATAATTATGTTTTGGTGAATCATAAATGACATTTTTCATCCCCAAATCCTTCAAAGTTTACAGATTTAAGTATAATATTTACATACAAACTAAACTTTAATGTAACCCGTACATACAATAAAAATATATTGTAAAATGACAGAAATCATAGAAAAATAAACACAAAATAGATATGGGCATTTGTATTGTACTATTTGTATGTAAAACTTATGGAAGTCATATGAATGTACAAGTTACATATAAAATAAATGTGTATGTAACCTGTACATTCACATGACTTCTGTAGGTTAATCTGCTTCTATTTCTTTGCTATTTTATGCATTTGCATTGTACTGTTTGTATGTTATTGCTGTTTTGAATAGCTCATGAAAGTCATGTGAATGTACAGGTTACATACAAAATAAATGTGTATGTAACCTGTACATTCACATGACTTTTGTAGGTTAATCTGCTTCTGTTTCTTTGCTGTTTTATGCATTTGCATTGTACTTTTTGTATGTTATTGCTGTTTTGAACAGTTTATGGAAGCCATGTGAATGTACATGTTACATACAAAATAAATGTGTATGTAACTTGTACATTCACATGACTTCTGTAGGTTAATTTGCTTTTGTTTCTTTGCTTTTTATGCATTTGCATTGTACTGTTTGTATGTTATTTGCATTTGTATGTTATTACATACAAATTTTTTGTATGTAACCTGTACATTCACATGGTTTTTGTACAAATTTATTTTGTATGTAACCTGTACATTCACATAATTTCTTTAATCAATGTAATTAGTTTCAGTTAAGAGTAATTAGTAATTGGTATCAAAGCCATAAATATAAATATTAAAAATAATTATAAAAAATTGAATTATCATGACTTTTGTAAGCCTTACAAAATTTTCAGAAAATATTGTAAGCTTTACATATTTATAAATCAAATGAATGAATAAAAGAGCATTTTGGTAAAAATCATATTACTATTTAATTGAAATTCACCGTTTCACTACCTAAATTTGTTATTTAAGTAAAATTAACATTTTTTATCATGTAATAATTGCTATATAGGTAAAAAACTCGGGAATTCAACATTCAAATTAAAACAATTTATTAATTGTTAAAATAGATTTTAGTTTATTTAGTTCTATAATTTTATTTAATTGATACATTAATTTTATAACTATTAACATAAGTCTATTTAGTTCTACGATTTCAACTTTGGATCAAGTTTGTCCAAATTTTTAAAATGTTATTTTTTCAAGGGTAAAATTAGATTTTATGTTTTATTTAAAAAAAAAAATTATTTTCCTATTGTTCTTCTGCAGTTCTTTTTGTAAATCTTTGCTCCTTTTTTTTTTTTAATTCTTAACAAGTTTTCAACAAAAATATATCTTTTGTTGATATTAATAATTATGCCAACATATTCCCTGTTTCTTAAAAGAGAGATGTCATAGTTCAAAAGAAACCTGTTATTGGAATTTCAACAAGCATGTCGCATTTCAAACGAAGAAATGCAAATTCCAGTGTTTGAGACCTTGAAACTTCATTGCTTTGCAATGAAAACAACGTACTCTTACATTTTATATGTGTTTCCTTCTTGACCATTTTTTATAAAATCACTTCTGTTCAAAAACAACTTTTATGATAAAATAAAATAAAAGAATCAAACAGACACTTAAAATTATGTTTCTTTCAATCACTTCATTTGCATGTTGGGAACTAAGTTGACCCTACATAATAAGGATATATAGGAACTCAAAGAACGAGTCATACAGCAGTAATAATCAATAATCAAAATGGTAATATTTTATCAATGCATCTTATTTTTCAGTTAAGCATAATCGAAATGTCTGCCTGCCTAAGCTTAATTAAAAAAAAAAAAACCTTTTTCAAAAAAGTAGACAATTGTTACAGTGAATTACTCAAATAGCAAAGATTTGAGTAAAAAAGTTTTTTAGACTTAAATAACACTTTTTGAATCTAAAACGGTGAGTTTCATTTATATAATATATATGATTTTTACCAAAATATCCCTTTATCTGAGTATTCGTAAAAACCTCGCCATTTCCGTGTTTCCTTCAAAGCTTATGGATTTGTACATTCACATTTTGTATGTACAGGTTACATACATATTTATTTTGTATGTAACCTGTACATTCACATTTTGTATGTACAGGTCATGTGAATGTACAGGTTACATACAAATTTATTTTGTATGTAACCTGTACATACAAATTTATTTTGTATGTAAATTTGTATGTACAGGTTACATACAAAATAAATTTGTATGTAACCTGTACATTCACATTTTGTATGTAACCTGTACATTCACATTTTGTAAGCTGTTTAAAACAACAATAACATACAAACAATACAATGCATTTCATGTGAATGTACAGGTTACATACAAAATAAATTTGTATGTAACCTGTACATACAAATTTGTATGTAACATGTACATACAAATTTGTATGTAACCTGTACATTCACATTTTATAAGCTGTTTAAAACAACAACAACATACAAACAATACAATGCATTTCATGTGAATGTACAGGTTCACATTTTGCAGGAAGAACAGTTCGTATGTACAGGTAACCTGTACATACAAAATGTGAATGTACAGGTTACATACAAAATAAATGTGTATGTAACCTGTACATACAAAATGTGAATGTACATAAGCTGTTCTTCTTCTTCTTCTTCTTCCAGTGGGTGATTGCTTTACTACTCCCTCTCTCCTAAATCAAAATTCAAAAGAAGAAAAAATGGCAGGCATAGTCAAACAGTTCGTATGTACAGGTAACCTGTACATACAAAATGTGAATGTACAAGTTACATACAAAATAAATATGTATGTAACCTGTACATACAAAATGTGAATGTATATAAGCTCTTCTTCTTCTTCTTCTTCTTCTTCTTCTTTTTCTTCTTCTTCCAGTAGGTGATTGCTCTATTACTCCCTCTCTCCTAAATCAAAATTCAAAAGAAGAAAAAATGGCAGCAACAATTGCTCAATTTTCAATGCTCAACATTGAATCAAAGCAAGATGCCGACGAACTCATCACCCACGAAATCTTCTCAATTCTGGAAAACAACTTCCTCTTTGGTCACAACAAATCAGCTTCAAAGCTTTTAAGTCCCATTAATGTCACGCAGAAAATAAACAATATTTGCTAACGCGAGCAACAGATGCGAAGCTTAAACAAACAATATTAAGTAGATTAAAAGACAGAAAATAGAAGAAGACCTATCTCACGCGGGCGCAGAACCGAAGGTAGTCAGGCAAGCAAGGATGGTTAAAAATGTCATTTGTATTTTTCCAAAGCACAATCGTTTTGTTATTTTAGACAAAAAATCAATTTTTATTATATATGTATTATTTCAGGGAATTAATACCAATTGTTAAGGCACACATTCGCCGAATTAAAGACGCATAATAGAAGCCGAATGACACTAATATCATTCTTTCCAATTCTCGATTAACGTCACCGTTTAGGAAGCGTATATTTACAATGTTGCCCTTGTATATTATTTCATGAAGTTTAGTCCTGATGAAATTCAGTCTCTCGCTCTCAACGATCTTCCACTGTTCATCATCGTTTTCTCAATTCTGTAACTTTTCTAAAAATTTACATAATGTTCCGTACGACTTCCAAAAATGTAAATTAATTTCCGTAATGCTTTCAAAAATATAAACATTAACTATCAAGTGGTGGACGTCGGAATGTGACGAGGATGCTGGAATACATATGCAGATCAGTGGCAGGAGATGATTGACGGAACTGTTCATCATCGTTTTCTCAATTATGTAACCTTTCCAGAAACTTACGTAATGTTCCGTACGACTTCCAAAAATGTAAATTAATTTTCGTACAGTTTCCAAAAATATAAACATTAACTAACAAGTTTTTTTTTCCCTAGGAGTGAGTTTCGTTCTTAAGGGTTCTGTATAGCAGATGCAAGAAATCACAAACCAAAGATACAATTTTTAATTTTTGAAACTAAATTTTAATGAAAGCAGGAAATAGAAGAAGAAGAAACCGTAACTGTTCTCTCCTAAATTCAGAATAAGCTACCAAGGGTAAGTTTGTAAATGCAAACTTTAGTTATACTACAAAACGGTTCGTATTAGAATAAAATCATGCTATTTTTGTCCAACTGTAGCTTCTATTCATATATCCTCTATTTCAGTCCAACTCTCCACATTCGCCCCATATTCATCTTTAAGCGTTTAAGAATGAGGCCCAACTAGAGCCCAAACTATGTACACAGGCACAAAATTGCGGTTAATAATATCCACAAACACTTGCGTTGTTCAACTGCCGTTGGCTGTCTATTCTTTGTTTGTGCGACGCTATTTTGCTCCATAGAATTATCCATCGTCCTGGTTGTAGATAAACTATAAGCCTGGAAAAGGTATCAATTTTGCCCAGTAGCTGTACAGATTTATAACCAGTTTTATATGGCTCTGGCAATTGTCTCCAATGCCCTCTCAAGCGTCCCAACAAGGTAAAATAGCTTGTTTAAGTATCTATATTTTGCCACTTCTAGGCCTAATATATAAACCCAGATACTCTCTGCATAATTTACGTACTCTCTTTACTGCAATCTAACTTTTTTTTGTTTTAATTTGAAAATAGAGAAGTACTGTTTGGAAAGTTTACGCCAAGAACAATCACTACATGTTTTGTGGGAACAAGTCATGTAAATGCAACAAAAGGGGTGTCCAGTGTTTGTGAACCATTGCCACCTGATAGACCTTTATGGTTCCCTGGTAGCTCTCCTCCTGAGTGGCTCGATGGCAGGTCACAACATCTCTATTTTACCGCACTTTCCGCTTTTGTATGTTATATCTGTTCAATTTGCCACTCTCAGGATATAATTGACTTTTCTCTTTCTTTCTCTATTTTGCTGTAGCCTTCCTGGTGATTTTGGCTTTGATCCTCTTGGACTAGGTATGCATATATTTTTTACCATAAGGTCTTCGACAAAATGCTTGTTTGAACTAAACTTTTTCTTTTTTATTCGTATAGCACATTAATGTATATCTAAAATGGTGCAACGTTTCAATTGCTTCAAAAAAGAAGAAATTTTTTTTAAAAAAAAACTTTTTTATTCTATGCAGGGTCGGATCCAGAGTTACTAAAATGGTTTGCTCAAGCTGAACTAATGCATGGTAGATGGGCAATGCTAGGGGTAGCAGGAATTCTCATACCAGAGTGGCTTGAAAGATTAGGCTTCATTGACAATTATTCATGGTATGACGCCGGTGCTCGGGAGTACTTTGCAGACTCCACAACTTTGTTTGTAGTGCAATTGGCATTGATGGGTTGGGTTGAAGGAAGAAGATGGGCAGATATAATCAATCCTGGGAGTGTTGATATTGAGCCTAAATTGCCTCACAAAAAGAACCCAAAGCCCGATGTTGGTTATCCTGGAGGTCTGTGGTTTGATCCCCTTATGTGGGGAAGAGGGTCTCCGGAGCCTGTAATGGTTTTAAGAACAAAGGAGATCAAGAATGGCCGCTTAGCAATGTTAGCTTTTGTTGGATTTTTATTCCAAGCTATTTATACTGGTAAAGATCCCATTGAGAATTTGATGGATCACCTTGCAGATCCTGGTCATTGCAACATATTCTCGGTAATTTAAATTTCAATAGTCAAAGCTGCACTGATTTTGAATTTTTTTTTATTTTTATTTGAAAAGATATGCTCATGTTTTAGAAATAAGCACATCTAGATATGTAAGTAAAAATTTCACTGCTTTTGCATTCAATAGCTGATAATTCAACAAAATTACTCATTATTTTGCAGGCTTTCACTTCTCAGTAGGTTTTTTTTTATTACATCTCAGAAGACATCAGAAACTCATGATGAGCTGAACTTGTTGTATTGTATGTATTAAATTTAGATCTTAACATTTTTTTTTTAATACCTGATATTATTAAACGGGCGTTAGTCCTGGAGGCTGGAGCTACATCTTTGTTCTACAATGAATGAATGAATGAATTTTTATTTTATTTTATAATGTAGTCTTCTCTCTTTGTTTATATTGCAGTGTAAATTTGGATTGGGATCCCAATAATAGCATATTAACTTATATATAATTAAATTGATTCTAAAATAGCATGTTAGTTGTAAATTATATACATGTTATTCATAACTAATATGATATTTTGGTATTAATTCAATTATGTATTACGTAATATTTAGGTAATTTAGGTCCCGAACTCTGTAAATTTGTCTGTGATTTTACAGTTTTCAAGACATTCATTTATAATAGAATGGTAAAATAGATAGTTTACACATACCTTAAAAGTTAGAATTTGATTAATTTTAATGATCCTGAATGAGTGATAAAATGCCGATACAGTTTATAAATAAACCTTAATCCCCACCTCAATCAATTAGAAAAATCCTCAGATCAGGGAAGTTGACTGGGTCAACCTAGAGTTGTGAATCTCATGTTCTCAACCCCACAGTTAATAACTTTCCTCATTTCTCAATCTATTCTTAGAATTGTCATGTAAATGACGGCTTGTCAACAATGCAGTTTCTCAAATCCATGCATGCATTTACGCACATCACATACCAACATGACACATCTTCGTCCCAAAACCAAAAGAAACAAAATTGGACAACCAAAATACCATCTCAGAGAAAACTACCACAAAATCTGTCCGAACAGCGGCTCCTCCTTTCTAACCAGAGCCGTGTTTTTGGCTCAGTCATGGCCGCTGTTCGCCTCCCCTTCCTCCTCATCACTCTTCCTCTCTTTCCCTTATTTTGTCTCTCCATATCCGAAGCAGAGTCTCTTCTCAAGCTCAAGAATTCTTTCACCAATGCAAATGCTTTAAGTTCTTGGGTTCCAAACCAATCTCCATGTGGGGCTCAATGGGTTGGAATTTTTGTTCTAAGGACATAATCAATGGTCTTCGTCTCTCAAGCATGAGACTCTCAGGAAAGATTGACATTGAAGCCTTGCAAAATCTTCAAGCTCTTAGAATCATAAGCTTTGTGGACAATGATTTCAATGGTCCAATACTGAATTCAACAAACTTGCTGCTCTTAAGGCTCTGTTTCTTTCAAATAATAAATTCTCTGATGAAATCCCAACCGATTTTTGACCCCTTTGAATTCTATTAAGAAAATATGGCTTGACTTCTCAGGAAAAATACCAGAATCATTAACCAAAATCTCTAATATATTATTAGAACTCCACCTAGAAAACAACCAATTCACAGGACCAATCCCAAAGAACTTCACTTAGCTTTTCAAATAACAATTTGGAAGGAGAAATCCCACCAAGCTTATCAAACCTGCCTCCAGAGGTATTCTTAGGAAATGCAGGACTTTGTGGCAAACCACTAGACAAAGTATGTACCGACAAGGATAAACCACCACCGTCATCAGAATCTAAAGATAATAATAATAATAGTGACAATAAAATAAGTACTCTTCCATCTACAGATTATAAGGAAAACAATTTTAACACAATCAAGATTGTTATTTGGTCGGTAGTTGCTGGCTCATTTGTTTTCTTGTTATTGGCAATATTCATAAAGAGACGTGGAAGGGATGATGAGTTCGTTCAATTAGGTAAGGAAAAGATTGGAAAAGTGGTTGAAGTTCACGTACCAAGTTCTAATTAAGCAAGAGGCACAGAGTCAATAAGCAGAAAACAAGGTAATGAGATTCAAGGAGAGGGTCAGTACATGGTAATAGGAGTGCAATGACAGATATAGTAATGGTGAATGATGAGAAGGGTAGTTTTGGGTTATCAGATTTGATGAAGGCAGCTGCTGAGGTGCTTGGAAATGGTGGAACGAGTTCAACTTACAAGGCTGTGATGTCATTTGGGTTGTCTGTTGTGGTGAAGAGGATGAATGTATTAGGTAGAAATGGGTTTGATGAAGAACTTAGACGGTTTGGAGGTCTTAAACACAAGAATATCTTGACACCTTTGGCTTACCATTATCGAAAAGAAGAGAAGCTCTTAGTCTCTGAATACATTCCTAAAGGCAGCTTGTTGTGTGTTTTGCATGGTATGTTATTATATTTTCTTGATCATCATAGCTTTCCCCCTTTCTTATAGCCATCTATTGAGCAACAATTTGATTTTTGATTATTATCATGAATTTCATGTATAATTTTTCATTTCGGGTAAATAGATTTTTCTATAACCAAACTTTGTCATGAGTGTTTATCTTTATGCATGTATATGAAGGTGATAAAGAAGCACGTCACGCACAGCTAAATTGGCCAATCCGTCTGAAAATAATAAAAGGAGTAGCTAGAGGAATGGGGTACCTTCATTCTATATTTAAACCCTACGAATTGCCCCATGGAAATCTCAAGTCTAGCAACATACTTTTAAATGGTGACTACGAACCCCTTCTCAATGACTATGCGTTTCAACCACTAATGAACACAAACCACGCTACACAAGTCTTATTTGCCTACAAGTGCCCAGAGTACTTAAACTACCAACGAGTGTCTCACAAGTCTGATGTTTATTGCTTAGGAATAATCATTATTGAAGTGATGACTGGAAAGTTCCCATCTCAATATCTCAACAATGGAAATGGTGGGACTGATGTGGTGGAATGGGTTTTAACAACAATGGCTGATCAAGGAAAAGAGAAAGAGTTATTGGACCCGAATATAATAAACGAGTCAAACTCAGTAGAGAAAATGTTGCAATTGCTTAAAATTGGAGCTGCTTGTGTTGATAAGGAACCAGAGCAACGGCTTCAGATGGAAGAAGCAATTAGGATGATAGAAGAAGTAAGAATTTGATCCATAAAGGGAATTAGTAATACTTCCGTATGCACATATTGCAAAGCAAATTATTTGTATTTCTTATTAATTAGGACCAAAAGGGTAGGAATTAAAGGTTGGTTAGCAAAATGGGTTAAAATTTTCCATTAATGCATACATAAAATGTTTTTATCTTAGACGAGGGAAAAACTTAAAAGATCAAACTTAAAAAATATGGGAATAGGGATTAGAAGATTTTGTTTTTGTTTTGGCTCTTCGTATATACTTGAGTGAACAAGCGTTCGTTAATTTACAGGTGTCTGTCTGTGTGGGATATATATTGATCAGAGTGACTAAGGCTAGTGAGTTGTTGGTTGGTTGGCCTTGTCACCTTGTGTCATGTTGATCCATTTTGGTTTTTGTTGGTTTTTCAGATAAAAAAGCAGCACAACTTGTCAACTCATGTTGACCATATTGTTCAACTATGAAAATTGTAAAGCTTTTTCCAAACAAGTCTTATAGCTTATCAATTCAAGATAAGAAAATGGTCACAGAAATTAGACAAACTAATAATACATACATCCTTCAAAAAAACATATGTTTTCATTCTAAGAGTAATACTAACAACACACAAATTTGAACCTATTTTTGCATCCATACTATTTATATTATATCGTGTGTCAATATTAACATTTCTCCTAATTCGAGATAAGCAAGTGAAGTTATAACGAGAAGAAATCAATCACCACCAGTAGAACACTATATACCCCTCTAAATGCACAAGAAAAGAACAAGAGCAATCCAACAAATCAACTTTACGTTTAATAGTAAATTTAAAGGCAACATAAAAAATCAGAAAACTATACCCATTATATCTTGGATACCACCTAAATGCTATTTCTGAAACTTGTGTTCCCTAGTAGCCGTTCTCGTTTTGTTTTGGGTCCCTTTGAAATGGAAATTTGGTTATTTTGTCAGACCCTCTTTTACATCTAGGCTCTTCACTGCATAACTGTATGCATACATGGTATGATAGCTCCCTCAACATAATGGGACCTAGCAGTTGGCTGTAGAAGTTAGTCGAAATCCAGAAACTCCATTCTTTTTCTCATGGACCCCATCAAATCTGTAGCATCCTTTTCTTCCTTTTGAGCCTTCACGTAGAAAGTAAGGAATTTAAGTTATTCATATGAAGGAACAACAAAAAAAGAAGTTACTGCTGAACTGATATTTCAAGGCAAAGTATTAAATTTAGCATAAAGTAAGCTTGTCATTCTTAGTAACACATACTTAGAGAGCTAACATAACATTGATCGAAGTTATATGGGTAACCATGCCATAAATCAAAATTCCCTTTCCACAAACGCAGATTTTTAACTGAATACTTAGATAAGAGATTATAAGCTTAATGGAGAGTTAAAAAGCTTTGCAGAAAAGTCACTTACTTCTCTTATCTCTTCTACTGATGCTAGAGTCATGTGTGGAGGAAGTTCCTCCTTATCCAAATCCTATAAAGGTTGTAATAAGATCTGAGTTATTAAATACAAGTGAACAGTGTCAATTATCAGAACAAAAGAGTATGAATACCAGTTCTCCAATTAAGACAACATTCTCTCCACGGATTATATAAAGACCTAACGTGATATCACAATAGAGATCACCAACAATAACTCGCTCACACGCACCTTCTAGAACAACATTTGCTGCATGAGAAAAAACAGTGCCCTCTGTGAAAAAAGGTGTTAAGAGGAATATAAAAGAAAGCTAAATTTAGCCAAATATATAGGATGAATGCATATATATTACCAAATTGGTCAAAAGATCGTAGCAAACCCATAAGCTTTCGACCATCCCGTAACAAGACAAGAAGTTTCTCTGAAGAAATCCAAAACAAAATTATCATTATTCATTACCAAACATTATGAGGCGAGGCAACTGAAAGGAAAGCAACATAAAGCAATTGTAAGACAATATTATGAGTATTATGAGAAAAGCAAGCAATTGCATTTGCCTGAAACCAAGGAAACTCTTAACACAAATAGATAGGCACATAGATATATGACATAGAAGGGAATTATAAGTCATAACACATATTAAAAAAAAAAAAAAAGGGAACTATAAGAGAGTACTGTCAAGATAGGTCGCAAGCGAAGTGGAAAGCATAACATCTTCCGGGCCAGACCAAGACATAGAGTTCAGTCTTGCTACTGAAATAGAGTTCAGTCTTGCTACTGAAATCGTGTAGAGCAAACCAGAATAACTCCTAAACCTTCTCCAATGGCATTGACTTCCCAACAAAGGTTAATTTCGACCCTATCCCTCCACCAGATCAAGCCCAAACAATCACTGTTCTAACGAAAAAACCCACATAAAATACCAAAAAGAGAAAGAAAATAAAGTATCGGATTGAAGGTAAGTGGCAGTGTGCGCTAGGTTGAGGCCGTCTGAATCACCGACCTAGTTTAAAAGATTGCTTCTTTATTTGTTAAATTGTTTTTCGTTTCTCGCTCTGCGGGTCGGTGCGAGACATTGACAATGACAAGGTAAAACGAAAATCCGGTTGCCTAATAAAGTATACCTTTTTGACGTTTGTAATAAATTTAGAAAGATCGTATAACAGGTGTTAAATATATGTTTTTTAAAACATAATTAACATATGTTAATATATTTTTATTAAATACTTATATATATATTTTTTATATAATAAGATAAAACATATGTATTTTAGCAGAAAAAAATAATAATTAGATAAATATTTCATAAAAAAAATTGGAGGGAATTAAAAATACACATAGCTAAAAACGACCCAGCCTTTTTTGGGGGGATATTGGGCTACATTGTAGCGTCTCGTCAAAAGCCCATTGGATTCTCTAGCTCTGGCTTGACCGAACTTGGCCTTTTGATGCAGTGCAAGTAGTGTGTCTCCAAAGAGGCAAACAACGAACACGTCATTAGACAGATGTCAAGCAAGGATTCAAGCTTAAGATTAACGTGGAACATGGTACATGGGATATGTAATCTGGGTTCGATTATGGTAACTTCTTCACAAAAACTCAATTAGGAACAGTGCGTAGAAGATTCGCAGAATAAATGGCACAAGTACTAAATTATTATTATAATTATTTATCAACAGCCCATGGAAACCCTTATACGATTCTGCACCAATCAGCACTGATAGTTGCAGGAAGTTTCTGTTTTGTAACATTTTGTATATCCTTTTTTCTAATTCTTCAGCATCTCAGATCCTACAACAACCCTGATGTTAGTCCCAAATAATTTCATTCTCTAACTTATTTATATATCTTATATAAATATTTGATTTTAAGGATCGTTTGGGAGTAGAACTAGATCGTATATATGTGTGTTGTAGTACTGATCATATATATATAAAAATTTACAGTCATGACTTATTTATATCTTCTTCGCAGGAGCAAATGTGGATTGTTGCTGTTCTTTTCATCGTGCCCGTTTATGCCATTGAGTCTGTAAGTTACTAGATCGATTTCTGAAAAAGCTACTACATTTCTTGTTTCTTGTTACAATTGTTTTTTTTTTTGAAATAAAATGACACAACTCACACCATGCGACCTTAGGATGTAATTTTAGTACCATAACGCGAGCATTGATGGAAAGAAAAAACAATTATAGGAAATGGGATTCATAATGGCATTTTAGTTACCAGTGTCTTTAATTGGATGACTAACTTCGGCATTAATTAAATAATGGTTTTTTTTTTTTTTTAATATTCCCAGATTATATCCTTGGCTTTTCCAAGATTATCACTTGCCTGCGACATTTTAAGGAACTGCTATGAAGCATTTGCCTTGTATTCTTTTGGAAGCTATTTAATTGCATGTCTCGGTAAGCTATTTTGGCCTATATATATTTGTGCCTTTATCTGGTTTGCTATGTTTCATGGATTATTTTAGGATATGAGTGTCTTTAAATTTTTGGATACGAATTCGGGTGTCATAAACGCTTGTTATTCTCAATTTTTTGCCAATTTCTGTCAAATTGAAGTGTCAATATCATGTTGCAGGTAATTCACGAAAATTGAAAGAGTTCATGCATGTAACATGTATAGCTTCTTTGATGCTAATAGTGCATGTTATTCTCTAATTTCTCTTTCGAGAATACAAGAATTGTTATATTGTTCATCTTAGACTGGTAAGAGTAAAAGGTAATTATGAGTTCCTAGATGAGAACATTTCATCCTATGTAAAGGGCGCCCCACATGATTACAGTAGATTATCCACAGCAAAAATCTATTAGCTTTAGTATCATCTTTGTTCTATGGCATACTCTAATAACTTCAAATGAACTCTTCGATCCCAGGTTACAAATTAAGTTCTTTTTATTTATTATTAGTAATGCTTAAACCTTCTATTCTGAATGATGCTTATGCCAGGAGGTGAAACAAATGTAATAGAATTACTTGAAAATGAATCAAGAAAACAGCTTAGCAAACCGCTGTTAGAATGCATGGATGAGAATCAGAGTGAACGATATTGGTCACTGAGGAACTTCTTCTTTCAACCATGTACTCTTGGTAGAGATTTGCTGGTCATAGAAAAGTTTGGTCTTGTTCAATATGTAAGTATTTTATTCATTACTAGGCAACAAATTTTTTTTGCGGGAGCTTTTATGTCCCCTCAATTTTTTTTTCTGATATAAATCGATAATCCAGATGATTCTAAAGACATTTTGTGCATTCTTAGCCTTGGTGTTGGAGCTCTGTGGCGTTTATGGTGATGGCGAATTCAAGTGGTACTATGGGTAGGTATCTCTTACTAGCATGAACATTAGCCTTGCATTTCTTTTCACAGCTTCAATTTTTCCTTATCTTTTACACTCTAGAATATTAAGAACTTGAACTTTAAGATATAGAGGTGAAATGCTATAGAAGTTCCTTAAATTAAGTCATTTGTGCTATTTAGTTTCTTAGATTAGAATCAATGTCATTTAGCTCCTTAGTTTTGTAAAAAAAGGCAAATTAATGACAAATATAATATTTTAATAATTTTTCTATTAAAATATGTATATATATATTTTTATCAAGTGATTAAAATGATATTAAAATGTGAGTTTTTGACAAGAATAAAAGTAAAATTTCATATGAAATTATTTAAAAAAAAATAAAAATTAATAATTTCAAATAGAAAGTTACTTAAATATATATTTTAATTTTTAATAAAAAATAAAAAATCAATAAAATTTTAAAATAAAAAAGCGGCAAATAAAATATATTCAAAAAGAATATTTTTGGCATTAATCCAAAAAACAGACATAAAACAGCTTTTATAGTATCGCATGGACATTATGAATGGAATGTCATGGCATTTAGTTTAAAGAATGCACCATCAAATTCCAACATAGGATGGATGAAGTCTATGCCCCTTTGTCATCAAACTGTCTCATCTATATTGACGATGTCTTGATTTTTATTGAAGACGAAGAACAACATAAAAGGCATCTCCTTCAATTTCAAGAACTAACCTATAAACATGGATTATTTCTCTCAAAATTCAAGATGAAGCTGGGACTAGAAGATGTTGACTTTCTTGAATTAAAGATAAAAAAAATGGATCAATCATTCCACAAGACCATATAACATAGAAAATAAAAGAATTTTCTGATGAACTTCATGGAAAAAAGCATATACAACAATTCTTAGGAATTGTAAATTATGTTTCTTCTCATATACCTCATCTTGCTAATATCATTAGTAAAATTTCTAGATACTTGAGAAAAATTGCTGAAATAACTCAATCAGTTAAAACTCTGAAAAAACTATGCAATAACTTTCCTCCTCTCAAGATCCCAGTAGATGGTTAGCTCATACTCCAAACAGATATGTCAAATCAATATTGGGCAGCAGTCTTAGTTGAAGAAGATCTAGACAAATGCAAAGAAATTTGTGAATACAAATCAAGTTCTTTTAGTACTTCTCAACAACATTACCCCTCTTCTAAAAAAGAAGTACTTGCAGTAATAAATGGAATCAATAAATTTCAATTCTATCTATCCATAATTCATTTATTATTGAAACTGATTATAAATATTTTGAGAGATTGTTTAGAAGAAGAGAAGGCAAAATTCCAAATCCTCAATTTCTCATATGATCAAAATGGCTTTTGAAATACCAATGGAATGTCAAGCATATCAAAGGTGAGCACAATGTTTTAGCAGACTATTTGTTTAGAACTACTCTAGAGAATCCAGTGAATATGAATTTTGGCCCAATAATGGGTGGGATTAACTAGAGTTGCGGAAGCGTGGTGGAAATATCAAGATAATATCTGCAGAATAAGACAAAAGAGATATCAAAATAATACCTGTAGAAACAAGACAAGAGGAATCTACTTTATGTGTCATACTTATTTATTTGTATAATACATGTGTGGCTATAATAATGTTAATGTATAATATAAGATGTAATAGTGACACTTGTCCAACCTTTTGATAAGTGTTAAGTTACGTAGAGATAGTCAAGATATAATAAAGAAGTAGATAGATAGGTGTCAAGTAGTAATAAATATATAAGACAGAATAGTGAATAGTAATAGTAAATAGTAAAGACAAATCTCTACTATAAATAGAGGAAACCTATATTGAGAAGAAACAGACTTGACATTATCTCTAGTTTGTAATACCAAGTCCTCTATGTAATATATAATAAAGAGTTACTTATTTGTATAATATTTTGTAACTTTACCATAGTTAAAGCATCATGTCTCATTCGCGTTTAATCACTTGACAGAAAAATAATAATTTTATAATGGAAAAATTATTAAAATAATATAATTTGTTCTTAATTGGCCATTTTTACAAAGTTAATGGACTAAATAACACCGTTTATATTTCAATGAACTAAACTGCACAAATGATCTAATCTATAACATTTTTCTCTAAGATATATACGGTGAAGAGTGAAGACTAAATAATTCTGTATTTATTAAGCACATGGCTTAAATTTTAATCACTTACAACAGTTATCTTTTTAGATCGATTCTTTTAATGCATCTTTGAGATTGCCTTAACCATAGTGGCCTCCCAATTCTATATGGTTGACAAGAGGCGCTACTCTCTCATCATTTTCAGATATCCATACTTGGCAGTTGTACTGAATTTTAGCCAGATGTGGGCATTATATTGCCTCGTGCAGTTTTATAAAGTAACTCACAAGAGACTTAAACGGATAAAGCCACTTGCAAAGTTCATCAGCTTCAAGGCAATTGTGTTTGCTACTTGGTGGCAAGGTGTAGGTATTGCACTCTTGTGTGCAACTGGAGTTATATCCAAAAAGGGGAAACTTCAAAATGCAATACAGGATTTCTTGATTTGTATAGAAGTAAGTCCCTTTTTTATGTTATGGTATTTAACAATATGTTTCTGTATACACTGATTCTGTATAATACTTCATACTATTCTCAAGAAGCCATAAATTTTGATATATTATTGACTACGATGATTAATAAGTGGTTCATTTTTGGAAACAAATGTAGCAGCTCTGTTCTCATTTCAGAGCATGCCTATGCTGTGGCCATTCACAATGGATAAGTTGTCTAAATTAAATAGATAGCTGCTAGAATTGCCATGGGTGTACAATTGTGAGGCATATGGTTTGTAATTGAACCATGGCCTACTGAAATGATATGGTCATTTTCAATAGCAATGATAATGCAGGTTTATGTCTATGGCTTCACAGATGGCAATTGCTTCGGTTGCACATATGTTTGTCTTTTCGGCAGAGCCATACCATTTTAATCAGCATTATCAGCTTGAACCTGAGGAAGCCATCACTGAAACAACTGAAGCGAAATTGAAGTTAGAGGAAGGCAACAGCCAAACAATTATTGAAAAGAAAGAAAATAAGGTCGAAGCTCATGGAACAAGTGTCACAGAAAGTGTTCATGACATTTTTGTTGAAGGGGGTCATCAGGTAAGTCCTTTGCCATCTATAAGCATTGCAGAGATGATTAAATTGTATGTTTAATTTCACACATTGTATGCAGGTTGTCGATGATGTCGTATTGACAATAAATCAAGCAATAGGGCCTGTGGAGAAAGGTGTGACAAAGATCCAGGAAACCTTCCACCACAAATCAGTGGCCTCAGTTGACCAAGAAAGTGAAACAGAGTTGGAAGTTGAGGAACATATTGAAGAGAAAATAACATGTGAAAATGTCAAGCAATAGAAGTAAGGGAATCATCGTTAAACGGCTACTGACAAAAAATTTTGAAGGTCAATTGCAGATTTCAATATTTTAGTTTCTGATATATTAGTGGCTCGTGTTGGTTTTAAGAAAATGAAACTGGAAGATAGTTTGTTTTATGCCTGGTTAGCGTTCATGGTAGCTGCATGATGACAATTATGTTTTCTTTGAGAAAGAAATGACGGCTTGAAAGAAATGACGTATGCTTGGAAAGTTTTACCCAAAATTAAAAATACACAGCAAGAAAGGTAAAACTTTAAAATTGAAGTTAGAATTGCTTCAAATGGCACTCTGATAACTATAGCTACTGATTAACAATTGAAGCATAAGATTTTTTAATTCTTAATTTACCTCTTTCATCTTTCAAATACTTGGAGACAACAAATATTACAGCAGCAAATGTAGTAGAAAAAATGTAGTAGTTCTTATTGTCCGTTGCCTCCTTCACAGCAGCAAAGAAATTGACAGCAACTGAAGCAACCAATACAAGCAAGAGCAGTACATAACTGAGTTAATACAATTGCAAATGGGTCACTGATCCGAGTACAACATTGGATGCAGCACATGCAACAGCAATTGTCACACATACTTCCACAACAATTCGAAGCTGCTTTGGCTAAAAGTTGAGCTGCTTCCTGTAGTTTAGGTTCTTCCCATCCTGGAGGAATATTATCAGCAGTTGCTTTCAAGTTGCCAAACCCAACACACAAATTTTTCAACACCAGCAGTGTCTGGCATTCTGACTCTACCGTCTTTGAGGATTGGCTCTTTTTCTGTGCCTGTTTTACAGAAAATGGACCATGAGAAAGATTTCTAACGACTGGAAACCAATGTACCGAGCGTCAAATTAGGAAAAACATGCCTGGTTTAGTCCATATGTTTCTTTGATTTCCTTTCCACCAAGCAAAACCATGCGGGTATGCTCACAGACAGCACCGGTCTGAATGCTAAGTTTCACTATCTGCCAGTTCGGTTAGTATGCACTTGATTACTAATCCAGTGGAAAATGGATGTGAAAATCATATGCATTAGGACTATCTAGATTATAGTTAATCAAACTTAGGAAAGTTGAAGACATTAGACTAGCTAATAAAATTAGCTTAATAATTTTCCTTGTTAAATGCACCATACCTTGTCCCAGAGCTGTTTATTTTCTGAAAACCACGCCCGTGAGGCAAGTAACTCGATCTGTTCTCTTGCACTTACCTGTTCATATAACAAAAACTCGATCATAAAAACTATTACTTGAAAATTTGATGACGCGTTGAAAATCTCTTTTTAAGTAATATGGAAACACAGAGCATGAAAAACTGAAATTAGCAAGCCTAATGCCTCAGGGATTGGTACAGAATAAAGTGGATGGATAAGATGCAAGCCTATTGGATTTGTGTGACTGAGCACCAATAAACCATCAACAAAATGGAACGTACATAATTCAAGCACTTTGGAATTAAAAACAGTCAAAATTTCTTGCAAGTAAATATCAATAATCCACAGAAGCTATTCTAATCAACCATGTTCCACGGGTAAATACTTCAAACTGTGACAAATATGACTTAAATTTGCCACAAGACCTTATCAAGAGGCATGCCTTTTGCATTGTATATCTTCAAATCTATTATAAAAGGACTCAAATTTGCTAAGATGCCTTTTGCCTCGAAAGTGCTGGGGAACTTCCCATGGTATCTTCCTGATATGATGGATGTACTCACAGAAGAAAGGTCTGGAATGTGGTCAGGGAACACCTATCACAACAAAAAAAAAAGTCTTTTTATTACTATGCAGATAGAGATTCGCAAAACAAGACAAGCATACCTCAATTTCATCAAGATCGTCCAACGAGTCAAGGGTTATATTTGAAAGAATTATGGATGAAGCTTTTGTAACTAACTTCTCCAATCGAACTTCCATCACATCTGTATCATAAAAAAAATAAAAATGCATACACGAGGAAAGCATGGAGGTTCTGCAGGAAATATCTGAAATAGCTAAACATCTCCTAATAAGTTCAAGGGTCAATTTTACACCATGAGATCTACACTACTATCTCAATTGATTTCGTAACTCACCTACATCATATGCAGCTTCATATTGGCCTCTGCTCATTGTTGCAAGCATACGCAGGAAATAGTGGTTGCAGAATAAACCTAGAAAGTAGATAGATGACAAGCCAAAAAGGAGGACATTACATTAAAACAAAGTTATTTGAGGAAGTTATAAGAATATATCATTTGCTTCCAGCTAATTATGTTCTTGTGAAAGGATAAAAAGAAGAAGGATTTTTTATTTTTTTTACCAATGCCAAACGTGTATATACGGGGACACCTTGTTTGTCTATCCAATACATATTGTTCCATTTTCTGACATATTTGTCTCTCAGTTTCAACAGCCCCATCAGTAATGAGAAAAATAATGGGATTTGAGCCATCACAATTGGATAGCATCTCCATCGCCTGGAATAAACAATTGAGTAGTTGACAAGTAAAATGAATGCATCCGAAAATGAAGTTATACACCTCCTCCAGCATAGTAAATGGTGCAAGTAATTGTAGCTGCAAGTAAATGGTCATGAGAAAAGACCTGATTGAGGGGAGCCATAATATTTGTTCCTCCTCCAGCAATAAAGTTTACACTCATCCACTCAACGGCCTTCTGTATTGCTTCTTTTGTAGCTGATTCCATTGAAGTTGAGAATACACAAGCTTCTCCATTAAAAGCTATAATGCTAAACAAATCTTCTTCATCAAGCTTAGAGAGAGCTCCTGACAGTACTTTCTTAGTGGCATCAAGAGGCTTCCCCAACATGCTTTCACTTATATCAACAACAAATACTATAGACGTCCGAAACACCTATAAGAATAAGATAAACCATGAAAAGGTTACATATATGAATAAGCAACATTAGTTCAAATGAGTGCAAGACCTACCTTCCTACTCTGCTGATTTCCTGGAAATAAATAAATACAAAACATCTCTCTTTGATCAAAATCTTGGACAGACGGAGATTGCAGATACACAGCGCCTTGAATGTCACTTGGAGAAACCTAAGGCAAAATAACATGCTAGAAATATAAGATTCTGCTTATTTATATAATCAAATAAATGAAGAAAAACAAAAACATGACTGTGCATAAACTTCAAGTATATTTAGTTATATCTTTTGTATATGAGGGAAATGAAAAGTCTATATATCTCAATTTTAAGGTGAATGTCAAATGATTTGGTATGGTGCAATGTTATTGGTAATTACAATCAGGCTAACATACCTATAAGAAATTATTACCTTACCTTTGATTGTTATATATTTGTAATATATAGTAAAATTAACAAAGGAAAAATGAGATTGGCCTTACAGTATAGGAGAAGTTAAAGTCCGTACTTGACCAAGAGTAAACATCAGCTTCATACAAGAATGCCAATTTGTTCTCATGAAGCCTCAATTCCTGAAAAGTCCAATAGAAAGAAGAAAAAAATCACGACAAACAAAACATACTTCAAATTAATAATCGCAATAACACAAACAGACAGACAATACTTTTGTACCTTCATACGATGACTAGTTGTCTTGCGCATAACATGAAATCCAGTACCAGTATTCATGTTTAATTCAATCCTTTCTTTTTTCGCCATTTTTAACCCAGCTGGAACAACATACTTCGGAAAAGTAAACGGTATGTTTAGAGAGAACTCGCCGTTGCTGTATACTAATTTCTGAGACCAACTAAACCTAACAGACATAACGGAACCTCCATCAATCTTGCAAATGAAAAGAAGAAAAGATACAAACTTCAGAGAAAAACAAAGTAAAAGTAAAATATAACACTCAAACCAGAAATGAAAAACATCATACTATTAGAAGGTAGTTAAGCTACCTCTGGTATTGTTAAAGTGAATATATTCGGTTTCAAATAACCTTCATCTGCTGGGTTTGCCGTTTCTGTCTCCTGATCACTGTCTTTCACTGCTATTAGCTCAGTGCGATACCATTTCGATAAAACTTCAACCCCAACATCTAGAATTGAACCCTGTTATCCAAATAATTAAAATGTTGAGAGCAACAAAACCAAACAACCAAACAAAAAGATAAAAACTTTGAAACACTTGAAAGATAAATATTTGGGGCAAAAAAAACAAAGGTCAAACCTGCTCTCCCATTGGCAAAACTATTCGGCAGCTACATTTCTTACTAGCCATGACGCAATGCAGTCTCCAAGATCCGCTTAACCGAACAAACGCTGTATCCAAATAACAGTCAACCACGAGATCAATCCCGTTCATCTGAAGAGGAATAAGCACAGGTGGATCACACCTGCGGTGCACGTGAGGCTGGTAGCTCGTAATATCAGGGTTGTCCACGATCTCCGGGTTGGAGATCACGGCATATATCATCGGAGCCGTAGGGAGGTAGGAGTGATCCGCCAAGGTGATCAACAGCGGTTTTGGTGCTATCACGGCTCGGTCTTTGCCGAAATATATTCTCTTTGAGAGGTTTAGCCCGTCTTCAACGGCCCTTTGGAATTCGTCGGCCATTTTTCGACGATAAGTGAATGGAATATTCTGACCTGAATGGCACAAGACGATTGTATTGGTATCTAGCTATTACGTATTGAAATTATGAGAAAAACATAATAAGAACAGATACGAATTTAGTTCCGACCCTCAGAACACGGCCTTCTTAGTAGTAGATGTAGAAGAGAAGTTGACCGTTGATGGTAGTTGTCGAAAGTGGAATCACTTTGGAGCTCGGTAAGAGTTTTAGCGTGAGAGTCAGTTGGTTTGTTATTATCAAATTATCAGTCAATAAAAATTATGGTTCAAGCTTTTTACTTATGTTTTTAACTTCTCCAAACATGGTTCAAGATGATAAATTTTTATTCCAACTTGATCATTTATAGCTTGAAATCTTCATATTTTGAATTGTAGAAATATCTAAATAAAAATTATAAGATTTAAATCTGAATCTATAAATAAAACATTACTAAAATTATTATAAATTGAAATTTAAGTATAATGCATATATTATTATCAATGTTTATTGAAAAAATTAAATAAAATAAATAATTTTTTTTACCAAACATAAACACCCTTTGGATGTATACTTATCATTTGACAAATTACAAATTTTATACTTATGTCGAAATTCAAACTTACAATCTTTTAAATATGAGATATTTTCATTTACTACTAAATTATGAATTAGAGATAATAAAATGAATAATTTATCGGAAAGTGAACATTTACCATAAGAAACTCTCCATTAAATAATAATAAGAAGCAAAAACAATAGATAATTTATGATAAATAAATAAGTAGTTTAAAAAAATACGAAACTATCTTTGTGGTGTTCATGACTACCCTATCCTTAGAAAAAATGTTTTATTATCTTGATAACTATGTAAAATGCTAAAATACTTTAAGGCAAAATGGTACTTTAACCTCCTCACTTACATTTTTTTTGCTCCTCATGTTCTACATTTATTCTTATTTAATATAAAGTGTAAAGTAACATGGTCCACTATTAATTATTGAATAAATAACCGAATGAATAAGAAAAATTCTAAAATAATTAAATTTATGTTTTAAATTCATGTAATATTAATTGTAATAGAATGAAATTAAATATAAAATACAGATAAAATTAATTTATTTTAAGAAGAACAATAAATTATATATATATATATATATTATCATTTGATCTATTTTAAATTTGTCATGCCTAGTGTTTTTCACCTTCATGATAGAGACGGGTTGGTTTGGAACGTAGGCTGGCAATTGCAATGCAATCATCTTACAGATGATTACGAGATTGAATTTGGTGGTTTTAGCTGGCAAAAGGTCAAAATGTTTTCAATAAGAGCTTGACATGTAATAAGGAAAAGCGATGACAGTTGGTCGGAAAAGTCAAGAGGGTGTTATATGGCCAAGCTGAATAAATAACTTTGACTTCTTTTGCAAATATATAGTCTACTATATGGACCATTTAGAGGTTAAACAAGAGGGGGGGATAACTGGCTATTTAGATTCTCTTTGTTGACTCTTATGAAGAACTAATTACATATTAGAGAATTATACACATATACTCACTCACTTTTTAATCTAAACATTATTTGATGATTATAAAAAATAATTTATGTAATGTAGAATTTTTATGGATTGAAGATTTATTTTTTGTTTAATAAAAATATATGAACTTAAATTAAGAAATAATATTTTTGCAGTGAAGATGCTATAAGTGTTTATTTCCCAACATTATTTTTTCCTTAATCTACTTATTATTAATAAGTATTAAGTACAACAAATAATATACCAATGTATTTTTTTTCCTGTTCAATCACAGAGTTATTTTAGTATGTAAAAGGAAAACTAATAGGAGGTACGTCTAGAGCTTTTAGAACACAAAATCAACAATTTACGTACGTGGCATATGCGTTATGCGTTTATGTCCATCCCCAATTAATTGTTGTAAGTTTGTATCAAATTTCATATCAGGTGTACAATCATACACACATCTCAGTTCAATATCAGAATCCCCTATATACAACCACTCATTAGTAGCAGGAACACCTAGATTCGATTCGACAGTTATCTTCTAGCATTACATTAAGAGGAGACCAAACGGGTTGAGTGGTTCATGTAGTTTACTATCGTCCTACTAATTCTATCATTGGCATTTTATTCGAATTGTCTGGGCAAAGTAATGTTGGGTGGCTCTCTAGGACGTAGCAAGATTTCATTCAAAAGAGGCACCTTTTAAACAATAATTATGAAAATTTACATTTTTAATATCACATGAACGACAATAATAAAAATGAATAATTTTCTTCATTAAATTAAATCAAAATAAAACTTTATCTTTTTAATGAATAAATAATTTTGAAATTTTTTGTAAATTGTAATAACTTTTAACATTAAGTCACTAATATTATAACATGACATTTTTTGACCTAATTTATACATAAAGTATATAAAATAAAATAAAATGTCAATAAAGTAAAATAATATTGTTTAATATCTATACAAAAAATCAAATGAAGTTAAAAGAATTAAATATATTAACTATAATAAACATGTAAAAATTTCAATGTGTTAAATAAAAATTGAGATGAGCAAGATAATATAGTTATAATTAACAAGGATGAGTTAAATTGTAATAGAAACAAACTTACATGAGATTTTTTAATCAACAAAACTTGGTGAGAAAACTAAATCAAGAAAGTTTTTGCGTATCTGTAAACCTTTATTGTTCTAATAGATGATAGTTGAAAAAACATTCATTAAGGTTAGAGCGTTAGGAAAAAAGTTTATGGAGATGGTAGGTATGTGATGTTATAGAAGGAAATAAAGTTCAAATGATAAAAGTTAAGTGTACTACTTTCATTGTGAAGATGTTAAACCTTTGTCATTTTATTAGAGAAAGACAGATAAAAATTGTATAATAGAGCAAAAGAAAAAAATGTTATGTTAAATGAATATATAGTATAGCAAAACGAAATGCAGTTCAAACCAATCATAGAATTAAGGGGGGCACTCCTACATTTTTTTTTTTTTTGTAAAATACAACACATTTGTAACTATAGTACATGAAAAATTTCGCCCAAAAATGAGGTGGGGCTCTACTACATTTTTTCTGTAAATTACAGCAATACATATGTAAATACAACACATGAAAAATTTTGTGGAAAATTTGAGGGGGGCACGTGCCTCCGTCCCTGTTGACTCTCCTGCATCTGCAATATTTGCATTCTGCTCTAGAGCCAGCATATGTATGGTGTTCGTTTCAGACTGTATGATGTAACTTGTAACGGTTTACTGGTATCACAGGACTACATCTGTGCAAAAAGGAGTTCATTCCATGTATCCGGAACACCTGGTAAGCACCAATGCAAACAATCTTGCACTCCAGGTTTTGCTGACATGCCGAACCTTGACATATGAGCCTCATCCCTAACCTGGGAGAGAGCTGTTATGTCCAAGAGCTTCACTCCTGTTCCCTTCACCGCACCCGCAGCAGAATCATCACTAGACTCATCTAGTAACACTTCCTTTCCTATTGACATAGGGGCTGTATTGTCACAGCTCCCGCCTGTGTTCCATTCCCCACCAACAAAATGCCTGGGTGAGATGCTACGGTAGAAGACTTTCAAATTCGGATATTTTGGCAGCTCTGAGTTCACCCAGTTGACAACACTATAAATTGTTAGATTCTTGGCCTTCCATATAATATTTATGTTTCTATCAGTGTTTGGCACACCTCCGACATGCATTACCCAGCGGTTAGCCTTGAGCTTCCCACGATTCCAGTGGTGCCCTGTGTTGAGAATAATAACGTGAAATTTGCCAATAAATTGGCGTAAGAATGCTGCTGGCCTATCAAGGTGCATGGCAAAATCTGTGGCTGGGTTTTTGGGATCAACAGGCTCTATATCACAAAGGGTTGCTGACCAGTAGTAAAGAATAGTGGTATTGGTACTCGGGAAACGATACGCCCACCCACTAGGGCGGGTATCACCTTCAGCTTGGGCTATTCCATATTCCCTCCCTACGTCAATAACATCATGCTTCTCATGACCTCCTGTAATCATGCACATTAGAGACTGGAATTGCTGTCTACCCAATGAATCTCCAACAAGGGCTAGAGTTTTGTCCTGCAACCTGACTCAACAATAATGTTATTTTAATTAAACACGCCTGAATTTTTTTTCTTTTCTTTTTCTACTCATGAAAAAAAGTGCAAGCACTAAAAATAAAACCATGTTTTTTGCGTCCAAGCAAAATTATTCAGTGAAAAGAGGGAGGGGAATTAGGACCGTGTGTTCAAAATACAGACTTCGATGATTGTGGGATCTAAAAAAACTCAAAAACCATGTAATATCCTTACATGATTGAAGCCCAACAGATATGACTAACAGAGATGAAGTCAATGCCTATGAAAATGCAAGGACCAACTCTGTTCACTAGGGGAGTGGTATTCATGTCATTTGAAAATGTAAGATTGTAAGTCCAAACTTTAGGAGTGTCTAGGAAGTCCTGCACATCCTTTAACAGAAAGGGTATACTAGAACCACATCGCAGTATATATTAAGGCAGGACTACCTCAGACTGAAATACATGGCAAGCAGTCCTGCTTAAAAATATTTGCAGAAACATTGGGCTACCAAATTCCCACAACTTAAACAGTTTGGTCTTCCGAGAAGAGCATAAGTTGCATTCATAGAAAACAAATTATCACCAGTCCAGTTTGCTTACATAAGATACTTCAGCTAAGTTATGCTAGGACATAATGCAGCTTACATTGCATTCATGAATTTTAAACAAATTCCCGAGCCATGAATGCTAAACTTTAAGCCAGATCAAAAACTTATGCAACAATATTTGTAATACCTTTTCAAAAACTTTGATCCTTCAAATTCTTCCATTTGACAATCTTTCGGTTGCCACCGGAGGTTCTCATATGCAAAATCTGTTCGTTGTGTCAGCCGGCAAGCCCACATCCCTGACAACCATTGCTTACAACCAAACCCAGAATATAATGGTCGCTTATGGTCCACAACCCATTTTCCTTTTGCATAATTACACACTAGATGAGAGAAAACAACCATCAATTAGAAAAATGTTCATAAAAACTAATAATTCAAACTTCAAGTCACTTACAAATCCACTACAAACACAGGGTGCAAAGAGGGAAGAAAAAAATCTGTACTGATCTCTCAGTTTCTAACAAGCAATAATGACAAAGTTGTATACTATGTCGTACAAACCATTATGCAACTTTCAATAAAAGCAATGCAGCCAACTCTATCCCAGGTTGAAGAGCTGCTGACCAGCAGACAACCATTCTCTATGTTGGATGTCGCCAAAAAGTTAAGTGAAAAGTCGCTTAAAATTGACAGTCTATGCACATCCAATTTGAGAAACCGCACTTATCAAAAGTAATTAATTGAGATACTAGTTCTCTTGAGAAAATTGTCCACGTGTTTGGATGCTGAAGAGATCAAACTCAAGCGACAAACAATTGACGAGAAGTTCTACCTTGATTTTCTTTTGGAGCACTCGAATTCACTTCATCCTTTTCCCCAACCGAGAAGTTTATATGTGTAGAGTTAATGGGTGCAATTGTTGCCGCACTTTGACCTGAACAAATCAGAAGCATATGTCACTTTGAATCCTTTATCTGGTGCTCAATTCAAGAGCACAAGAAGAAAAATCTCTTACTATTGTTCAGAGTAGAGATTAATTGCTTATTGCTTCTGTCTTCACTCTTCAAGGGAGATTTTTGTGCAAAATCTGTTGGAGATGTTACTTCAAGCCCTATTTCTTTTCTTTCAGTTTCTTTTACTGCAAATGACACTAAATCTTCTACTTTGTTTATCTCTGGCTCAGAAGATACCGAGCTAACTACAGGAGAATGCTTTACTATATCTGTAACATGTATAAACAGACAAATGATAATACTCCGAACAAAAACATCAAATACTAACGAATATAACTCTTAATTGTAATTCAGAGTGGGCATAGCGTTACAAAGATTAAGAAACTGGCAACACTATAGTAAACTAACCCAGTTACCATTATTCAATAGAAAATCAACATTAAAAAATCATTCTAAATATTAAAAAAAAAAAAAAAACAAAGATCAGTGAGCTAGGGAAAACCTGGAGACAAGTGCAAATGGGCGTGTGGAGGGATCACCGTATTAAGAAGAGGGGTTCTCTCCCATGTCAATATAAGAATTGTGGCACACAAAAGAACAATGGTAAGAAGAGTGAGTTCTTTAGCCTTCATTCCATTAAGAGCTCCTTTCATTCTGTAATCGCAGCAATTTAGACAAACGAATAATAAATTACTGTAATTCTGAAAATGACTGTTCTACTATGATGGAGTACATGAGGTTAAACTTTGGTTTAAAACAAATAACTAGAATTATTTCTCAAACAAATAGCATTTTATAATAAACGTAGAAAGTGAAAACCAAGGACCAATACCTAAGGCCCTGAGCTAATGTCTCATCCAACATGCAAACACAAACAATAAATCCACACAACAAAAACAATCATACACGAAACATCTCCATTGTTTCCCCTCATAATGAATTGCAAAAGAATAAAAGTTCTAGGTTTAAATCAATTTGCTTTTCGCTTACGAACGTGAACTACCGACTAAACTGATTACGAAAACAGAGAACCACCTTATTCAAATAAAACAAAGATATCGATTAAAAAACTGGTTTACCAGATCAAATAATAAAACGAAATAAAACAAAATAAGTTATGTAATTAAATAATAAACTGAATAAAGAAAATTAATGAAGCCCATTACTGATTAATTAAACTATACATATAGAAAGAAAAGAAAGAAAGAAAGGGGATCTAATAATTTTGTCCTTATGCATGTACGTAGCTCAATTACGTCAGTTTCGGATGCATCTGAGAAGAGAAATACCTAATATTGATGGGGACAAAACTTGAGAACCTCCAAAATAAATCTTCAGAAGAAAAAAGAGGAAGGATTGAATTTGAGAACAAGCTACTACCAAGAACAATGTATATAGCTCAGGAAAGTAGAAATTCGAAATGAATGGCGGAGTTTGTAAAAGAAAGTCGGGATTGGGGAATTGTGCAAATATATTGAGGAGGGGCAAAAAAAAAGAGAGTAGTGCGGTCTGAATATTTCAGAGACTCGCACCAACTCAGAAGTCAGCTTACATTTGTCGTAATGATGGTAGAAGACCGAACCAAGAAGGCAATCGTAAGCAGATTTTCCGAAAATATAGAAAAAATGAAATTCATATACAGCTAAAAAAACATAAAATTTCACAGATGTATTCAACTCAAATTTTTATGTATTTTAAATGTTAAATTTTTTTTATAAATTTTCTATATTTTAAAATTTTTTTATAAATTCTTAAATATTTCATATAATTTTTTAAGATATTAATAATTTTTATTATATTTTTTATTTTAAAAACTTTTAAAAATTATCATAGACTCATAATAATTTTTATATAATTTTATATATTTTTATTAGTAATTTTACACCTTTTAATTTAAATTTTTTTAAAAAAAATATTTGTTATTCCAATAATTTGTTAATATTTAGCTAGTAAAATTCAAAGAATTTTCATATTTAACTCTACTTTTTAATATAAAAAATTCATTTTATTTATGTTTTACAATGAATATAAAATATAATACAAAAAAAATATATATTTAAAAATTATTAATGATACAATTATTTCAAGTATGTAATAAAGCTAAAAATAATAGAAAAAAATAAATACGCGTTAATAAAACTAATAATTTAAAGGCATATAAAATTTAAACTTAATTAAATATTAAAATATTTATTTTTAAATTTTAAAAATAAATTAAAAAAGAAAAAAAAATTATACTTGAATATGGAATTTTATAACATCGTTATCAATTATAAAGTATATTATTTTATTTTATTTTTACAATAAATTATGCGTTTTTACTTTTTTAAGAGAAAAAAATAATAAATAAGATAAATAAATTGGAGTTTTTGGTCTATTTAGTTCTATAATTTTACTTAATTGACACATTAATCCTGTAACTATTAAGATAGATCCATTTAGTCCTATAATTTTAATTTTGGATCAAGTTAGTCCAAATTTTTAAAAATAAAATTTTTTTAAGAGTAAAATTGAATTTTACATTTTTATTTAAAAAAAAAATAATAACAAAAATATTATTCTCCTTTTCTAATTAACAAGTTCTCTAATGCGTATCGTTATTTTTTCCTTTTTTATTCTAATCTATTCATATGCTTGATTTTCTCTATTTTTACTATGAATTTTGTAGGATTGAAATTAGCGAATATTTTATATTTTGAAGAATCCTAACAAACTTTTTTTACTCTAAAAAAAAACCTTATTTGACTTTTATTAAGTTTTCAACTATATTTTTATTATTATTTTTTCAAATAAAAATGTGAAATTTAATTTTAACCTTGATAAAAACATAATTTTTTAAAATTTGGACTAATTTGACCCAAAATTGAAATTATAAAACTAAATAAACCTACTATAATAGTTATAGGACCAATGTGTTAATTGAGTAAAATTATAGGACTAAATGGACTCAAAATTTAATAAATTGTCTGTATTAAAATAATTAATTTTATATACTAACAAATTTATAAAAAAACGACATCTCCACCTTTCTTATATTATCACCTCTCCAATGCCACCAGAGCATTTACAGATGAAAGTAATAATGTTTAGATTCAAGGTTGGAATAAAATACTAAAGTTTAAAAAAATCTTCAAAAATCTTATAGGAGAAGATGTTATTTTTGATAAAATTTATTTATACTTAAAAAATGTTTAAAATTTTCAAAAATCTTTAGAAATTTTTTAAAATAAGATGTTAATTGTTAATAAACTTTATTTATATATAAAAAAATATTTAAAATCCTAAAAAATCTCTGATTAAATGAAAATTTTAAAAATAATTAACATTTTGAATATTCTAATATTTTTGTAAAATTTTAAAAAATAATAATTAAATACACAATTTTTATAATTTTTTAAAAAATATTTAAAAGTTTTATTTGAACCCAATAGAACCCAAAGGCCAAAACGAACCAGAAAGATAAAGCAAGAACAACAGCTTTCCAGGATTTTACTTTGGGGGTAGGGTGACACTTTTTATAATATTTTAATTCTTAAATTTTTAATTAATATATTAAGATTATATTTTTTTAAAAAAAATATATACATTTTATTTCAAATTTTAGGAAGTAAAATATTTTATCTTAATAAAATTTAAGGACTAAAATATCTTATTTTAATAAATTTTAGAGACAAAAGTATCTAAAAAGTAATAATTTATGGACTTATTTTTGTAATGATGCCTTAAATGTTAAAATTTGAATACTAAATTGTACTAGTTGAAAATTTATGGAACATAATAATACTTTTTTCTACTTTAATTATTGTCACAACAAAATATATAAAATTATTATTATATTCATATAATTAATTATATCATTTTATCATAAAATTACCATTAACAAAAAAATAATTATTATAATAATAATTTTAATTTTGATAATATCACCGTCCTTTTAAAATAATATAAACAATTTATTAATTTAATATTAAAAATAAATGACACAAATATATAAAAGATAAAAATGAAGGTACTAATATTCTTGTTTCTTTTATTTTTTATCTTTATTTTATTAATCTAGCTTTGTATTTAATAAAAGACTAAAAATAAAATACACTAAATATAAAACTTATATTTATTTTACTCTTTTATTATTTCATTTTATAATTAATTTAAAATAAAAAATTAAGATTACATTTTTGCTTATGCTCCAAACACATTTTTTTGATGCAAAGTGCGGTTTATTGATAAATAGGAGGTTCCAACAATTTTGATTTATAAATAATAAAATAATATAAAAATTTTCATTAAATTAATATTAAAATAAAAAAAATACAATTTAAAAATAAAGAAATAAAGTAACACAAGTATATGAAAATAAAAAATACTCATACTAATATTCTTGATAAAAGATCATAATTTATTTTATTTTATTAATCAAGCTTTATTTTTAATGTTTGTTTAGTGTATTTAATTTTATAACTATTTTTAAATAAAAATTAAGATTAAATTGTTGCCATGCTTCTATCACATTATAAGAATATATTAATTTTTCTATATTTTCGTAAAAATTAAATTGTTTATATGTCGGTAAATATCATAAGGTTGCGGGTTTTCCGTTCTCACATCACAAGTGGGTTTAGAAGGAAGCTTCCTGTTATCTCGGTTAAATTTGACGTAGCTTCATTTAGTAACAAAAAAAAAAAAATTGAAGTAACTATGGAAAGAAAAAATAAAATAAAATGCTTTACACGACTCTTCAGTTTTTACCCAGACTTTCGATCACAATCAACTCATTTCTAATCAGTTTTTTTTTTTTTTCTTTTTTCCTTCTGATATTTTTAATTTTTAAAATTTACTTATTTGGTTGATGATCATCATAAATAGATGAGTGAGTTGTGAGAGTCGTGTATTAGTTATAGTCGTGGCAAATAGGATGATCGAAAAAATAGTGACATCAGTGAGCGGTCCGACTCGCGAGTCGTGATGGTTTTTGAAAAATCTAAAGAGTAGTTGGGTAACTTGCGTTTAAACGTTTTCAGAGGGGGTCTCAGATATTTATGATTTTCACCTGTATATATTTATTTTTAGTGGCTTCAACGCTGTCTCAAATTATTCTCAGTAGTTGGAGGCTATTCAAGCTGTCAAATCCGGTTCCATATCCTTTGTATGAATAAAATTATCGTAAAAATAAAATTTTTGTATGAATAAAATTATTGTAAAAATAAATTTTTGTATGAGTATAATTATTTTTTATTATTAATTTTTCTTTATATTAAATTGGACTTTATATAAACAACCTTTATTAGAGAAAAAGATACCACACTTTATATAATATTTTCTACATCTGATTGAGCTTTTAAATTTTTTTTTTCTCTTTATCTATTAATCTTAGACACTTTCTTGATTTAATTGTTTAAACATATTGTGTGATTATGTTTGAATAATTCATATGCCTAATTATTTTTCATGTTATTGAACTTTACAAGATCGTTTTAGAGTTTGGTAGCTGATTTGGTTTTTACAGTATATATTCTTGAATCTGCTAGTTAAGATTTTTTATTGTTGAATGCTCTATAACACACTTTGCACCTGTATTATTTGTGCTAATGTTTCATATACTATTGGTGACGTGTTCTGTATTTCTTGTGACTATAAATTATCGAAGTTGATGGGTTCGATTAATCTTGTGGGACTCAAGTAAATCAAAAAATTGGTATGGATCAAGATGCCTAGCTTGTAGAGGCTATGAAAGGAGCAATGACTCGTAAGTAAATTACATAAGGAGATCTATCTGTGAAGGGTAGTTTAAGACCTGAGGTTGTAATTGAACATTGATTTTCATAGTGGATAGATTAGGTGGTCCAGTGAACCAGTGATTTTTTTCTTAAGTTATTGTTGTGACTTAGGTTGTTTCTACCTAAAAATCTCGTATGTTATTCTTTATTTTTGCATTTTATTTTTATATGCGATTGCATGTTTTGTCGTTGTGTTTAAATTATATAATTAAAATTTGATAAAATTAAAAATAATCTATTTATCTTCTCTAAATATATTTGATTTGTAACTAAAAACTTTCACTAATGATCGAATACAATAAAAAAGTTGTTGAAATGAAAAAATCACAATAAATTATTATGCTTTTTTTGTTACCCCGAATTGTTTTGTGGATTATGGTATTATTAATTCTACTCGTTTAGCTATTCATTTATTCTATATGGATTTTGTTGAATTCAATTGAATGATATAGTTGGTCCTTTTTTTTTTTTTTATCTGCTAAATAAATTTATGGTCTCTTAATTTTTACTCATTCTATATTTTAATCTTTAAATTATTTTTTCTTAATATTTAGTCCCAAATTTTTAAATTTAATAATATTAATCAAACTATTAATTTTTTGTGAAATTTAACTTCTAATTTATTTTTTTCTTTTTTTTCCTTCCTTTTTTTAACGAAAAAAGAGGTTTGGGATAGTTTGATAATTTTAAAGTTTTATTTTTAAAAAGATATTTATTCATCTATAAAATTTAAAAATTAGATATTAAATTTCACAAAAATTATTAGTTGAATTAATATTGTAAAATTTAAAAAGTTGGACTAAAAGTTAGGAAAAAATAATAAAAAAATCAAATACAAATTGAGTAAAAGTTAAGGATACGTAAGTGTTGGTTAACCTTTTTTTTATTAGGTTACAAGAAGAGATTGATTTGGTCTGATGATGCAACTGGAGGGTGAAAAATCAAAGTGTTTGTTTGAATCATGCTTCTTGTTTGCCATTTATTAGTTGACTAGTATTTATTCATCTGTCATAAGTGGTACCTTTGTTCCTAGAGGCGTAAAGAATATGCAGTATTACATAGATGGGTAATATTACAAGGAAGATGTCATTCATTTTTGTTCATCTGCTATATATGCTACTTTTTCAGTGGTAACTTCCCAATGAAGTTAGAATTCAGGCTCCCCAAGTAAAGATGATTCTCAAACTCTAGAGCTGAAGTGACGAAGGACATTACTTTACCATTAGAGTCATCAAACATCTTGGTTATTTTTCCATCTTCTCCAACATTCACAACCATTGCATTTCTGTGTAGACCATGAACCAGCCCAAGCAATCTCGGAAATGTTGCCAGCAAGTATTTCAATGCCCTAGAGGTGTGCACAAACTCCATGCCCTTAGAAGTCAACTGGTGCATATACACGTTCATCATAATTAGCTTCATGGAATTCTGTAAAGAGTTAATTTTTATTACCTGAACTAAAGCAATCCAGAAAGATCCATCTGGGGCTAGTTTGATGTTGTCAGGTGCTCCAGGAAGGAATTCAATGAAGATCTCTGTTTCCCCTTTTTTATCTCCCTTGAGCCAATATTTGAGACATCTATACCTGATCAAAAAACACAATTAATGAGCTGAAACTTATTCTCATCTCATCCTTAATTTCCATTAAACTATGAAATATCTTACTTCCAGGTCTCACAGACAAGCAGATAATCTTGGTCAGTTGAGAGAGCCACGCCATTAGCAAAGCATAGATTTTCAACTACAATTGAAGTCTCATTTGTCGATGGATCGTATTTGAGCAGCTTCCCATGAGGTTTTGCTTCAAGCACATCTAGGTACCAATTTTTCAGTTCAAATTTGGTGCTTGCCACAGTGAAGTATAAACTCCCATCTGAGGATTCGATCACATCGTCTGCAAATCTGATTTAACCTAGTTAGTTAAGATATTGTAGAACGGAATAAACACACACACATAAAAATATTATGTGCTTTATGTTTTGCAAACATTGTGGTGACGGGTTGGAACAAAAAGATTCCTTCAAATTCCTGAAAGCTACAGCTTTCAACTTGATTCAGAAGCTGCCACACTTCCAAATTAAGACGGTCTATTGTTGTTCTGTGTCGCTTCAGAAAAATGGCATTGCTTGCAGATGGACTAGACAAGGTACTCTTGTCTTTTCCTACTTTTGAACATAATTGCAAAACCTTAAATCTTTTAGTTGTTGCAGTAATTAGTCATTGAAAATGCTTTAAGTCATGCAAGCGCTTTAAATTTTGCAAACTAGTGATTGGCCTTTTATATTTATTTTGCTTAAATTTGATTTAAGATATAGACTATAATAAAAAGTAATGAACTATGAATGAGATTAGCTAGGAATTACTACCCCAAAAAAGTCCTTTATCCAAGTATGTCGTGTTGACTAATGATGTAATGCACTTGCCTTATTTTGGATCCATTAATGTGCGAAGTAAGAACTGAGACGCCATCTTCGCTAACCTTTAAGAGACCCTGAAACATCATGTCAAGATTATAAAGAAATATCATGCAAGTAGTATAATTAATGCCCAAAAACCACTCGTTTCACATGATTTCTCCATTTCTATGTATTCACTCAGTCTAAGAGTGGTCTTGCTTACCATTTCAGTATCGCATACAACAACATGACCTTCCCTTGTTGTTATGATTCCAAGTAAATTCTGACTGTTCAACATCTTCCAATTCTCCAAGGAACCATTTTTATGTAGTTTTTTGATCCATCCATCTCTTGTAGCTGTGTAGAACACAGCTTCTTTATCCACACAAACATCTTCTGGGTCTTTCAGAAACCCTTCTCCAAGTTTAGTTACTTCCTATAGAAAGCCAGTAATGTAAACTCAGCCTAACAGGCCTTATAAGGAAATGAAGAAAAGCTGCAAGCTGTGTGTAATCTTTTACCTGTAATTCGTTGTTTGGGGGGAAAAGAGAAGCAGATGTTGGAGGAAGTTCAAGTGGGTCCGGCGATATTGGTGAGAAGAAGAAGATTTGAAGAGTAACTGCAAGAAAACATACTAAGAAAAAGCTTGAAATTGCTGGTACGCAGTGCTTTGATGTAAGGCAGTTCAAAGCCATGGAGTTAGGAGGCATTAATTGCTTCAGTAGTTCAGCGTGTGGTGGGGAAGATAGCTGATAAGGATAAAAGTAAATGCAATGCCCTCTTATTTTAAAGAGTAATCTCTAAACCAAGTAGGACAATTAGACAAAAACAAAGTATTTCAATCTGTTGTGCAAAGACAATGGCTTTTGCGCAACTTGTAAAAACTATTTAAAAAATAAATTGTAACAATATCCCCTTCAAGCAAACGTGTTTAATACGGTTTTTAGATTTTCATTTTGTTCTCATAGTATTATTGGACTATGGGTTTGGTAAGGTCTGCCTATCCTGTGTCCGTAAGCGAGAAAGTTTTATATAAAGTTAAGATTTTAACGAGTTCTCTGCAATTATTCAAAATGTACAATAATTTTTAAGTTACATCGTTAGAGTTCTATAAAATATATATTTTAATCCTCTATTTTTTATCGTAATAAATGCGCTTATTTTGTACAAATTTAATTTTTTTATTATTTTTATTTTAAGATGACTTATATGTATAAAAAATTAAAATAGGTATCCATGAATTATGTTATATTATTTTTCTAGTTTTTCTCCTCATAATGGTTGGTTTAGATCAAACGGTAAAATGGGCCTTATCACCGTTCTTTTATAATTAAAAACATAGTGAGCAAATTGTGCACTTAAATTTCATGAAAAAATGCAAAATTGAACCTGAGTTAGAATGCAAAATTCTTATAGTTGTAAGCGAAAACTAATTGGAAATGTTCTCCTCCTGAGCTTCCATAATCTGTCACATTTTCTTCACTAACTCATCAGTCACAAGTAAGTAGACACAGCAGACTTTCACGTTCAAGCCCAGAACGCCAACGTTTGGAGTTCACATGCAATTTGTCAGTAAGGAAATTAAGTTGGATTTTTTTACCTTCAATTGCATTTTTTTTTTCTTCACGAATTCATATATAGTAAATTACCCATTTTTGGCCGTGTCTTGATGGTAATAAAATCCATGAAAAATCTAAATATAGTAACATTTTTATCATAAAAAATAGAGAAAAGTGTTACGGAGGTCCTTCAGATTATGTCACGTGTGTTATTTGGTCCCTTAGATTATAAGTGGTGTCATTTAGTCCCTTAGTTTTAGAAAAATGGGTCAATTAATGACAAAACACATGATTTTAATGATTTTTTAATTAAAATATTATTTTTTTAATTAATATTTTAATATCATAAACATTAAAATAATACAATTTTTCATTAATTGACCTCTTAAAAAATAATATTTTAATTAAAAAATCATTAAAATTATGTGTTTTGTCCTTAATTGGCTCCTTTTTCTAAAACTAAGGGACCAAATAACACCACTTATAATCTAAGAGATCAAATAACACACATGACATAATCTAAGGGACTTCTATGGCCCCACTCCCTAAAAAAAAAAAAAAAAATGACAGTACATAGATAAAACAGAACAGAACATAAAGGTTTTCTCTTCCAGAAATTAAAAAATTTAGAATTATTTTGAATCCAATGTCAGTTATCTCTTCCCCTCATCATTAAAAAACAAACCAAGTGAGTGCCCGACAAAAATGATTATTTGTTCTGCTACAAACAATGTCCATTAAAAGTGCGGAGTCTCAGCCAAGCATAACCAAAGCAATTCCGGTAATTGAAGTCGAGTGTGTAAAATGTGTTTCTTGTGGTTTAACAGAGGATTGCACCACTGCATACATTCATAGAGTTCGGGAGCGATACCAAGGTCGATGGATTTGTGGGCTTTGTGTAGAAGCAGTTAAAGAAGAAGTCTCGAGGTCAGAAAAGCTCCTCTCCACTGAAGAAGCTCTGAACCGTCACATAAATTTTTGCAAGCAATTCAGATCATCTAGTATTTTTAGTGAAGAAGCAGAGCACCCCATCTCTGCCATTGGAAGAATTCTTCGTCGCAGCTTGGAATTTTCCAGAGCACATCGTTCGAATTCAAGCAGTGATCCTGGAAGAGAAATGGTGAAAATTAGAGCTCAATCCTTGGTTGGATCAGGTAGTTGTTTCTCTTCCCTTTCTCGCTAAAATGCGAAGAAACATAGCAACTCTCTGTTTTTGAATAAATTATTGACATAATTTAGTTCAAACTTCTTCTGCGTTAGATGAGACATGGGTGTTCAGAAATTTAAACGGTTGTAACTGATAAAGCCTTTTCGGTTATGAAGTTGATGTGTGATGTGTATATAATTAATTTTAAAAGACATATTGCCTCATATATATTTTTCCATCTAATATAACTGTTTCAACATTTCGCTGTATCAGTTTCTGAAGCATTCATAGTCTTCCTTTTAATTTCATGCTTGAATATTCGTCGCGTTCGAGGAATTATGGGGTTCATGGTATATGGAAATATGTTTCCGTATTTTTCCTTCTTTTTTTTTTACTCCGACAGCTGTTCTAATTTTAGTGGTGCTTTCTCACGGGGTGTTTGAATGTAAGTCATTTCACAGAGGATTCTCTTTTCATACAACGAAGCAATTTTATTTTCGTGGCTGGCTTCCGGCATCTTGTAGATTTAATGCAGTAGTACATACATGTGGAAAGTAGGAGGGAGGGAACCCAAAAAAAAAAAATAAGAGAGAGAGAGAGAATATTTCGGCTTTTTTCACTGTAAGTTTATATAATTAGCGGTTTCGGATTCGGGTTTAGAGAAAGTGGTAAGCAGATTTATGGCGAAATATAAATTATATGGAAATAGAAGAAGAAGAAGATACTGCATTTTTAATAGAAAAGATGGTGACCGAATGAAACTGTTGAGAAAATTCTAACAAAAATAAGGAAGACCAGCAGAGTTTTTGTGACACTGAGATCAGAAGTCAGAAATTTACTTAAAAAAATAAAAACACATTCTCTGAATTATAGCGAGCGTAAAGAGAAACTTGAGGGTTGAGGCAAATATAATGTTAAAAGTAAACAGTGAGTAGTGAGTAGTCAACACCATTGCTGGTTTTGTGCTACAACATACGGGACAGAAGATTCTCTACTGATATGCCAAAATTGAGTAATTATTCAAAGGCTATTTCACTATCTGCGTTTTTTTATTACGATATGAGAATTATAATAATTCTGATTCAATCTTACAATTATTTTAATATCCTAACTTTTAATTTTACTTTACATGTCATTTTAATATTTACAGCAATTTCAACAATACCTTTCTACCTAGTCATGCTGCATCATATTTGTGCTTTGAAGATGGTGGATTGATATTATACGGTGTTTGTATTGATGAAAATGATTACAAATTAATTAATATTATTATATTTGAATTTATAAAATAATTAGTGATATGATAAAAATAACAAATAACAAATAAATAATCAATTTCTATTTACATGCCATTCTTTTCTACCATGATCCAATTCACCATCTACCATAGCAATACAATTGGCAAATTACCCTTAAACTAATGGTGGCTATAACTTTCTACATTTCTTAGAAAGTGGTTTACGAAACCTCATAATAAAATTACTACGCCCCTTGTTTTGGCTCACGGGTATTATTTACTTTTGTTTCATACATTCAGGTCTCTGGTCCTTAGAAAATGACTTTAGGAAAAGGAAAAAAAAAAAAAAAAATCTTAAAAATGCAATCCATCGTCTACTAGCTTAATGATAAAAGTAGTGTTCGTAATTTTGAGGTTATAAATTTATTCTTAACTTGAAATATTTATTTGTAATTTATTGCACCAGTAGTCATTTATAAATCCCTTCCCATTTTCTCTATTAGAATTACATTTTATCAAAAACAATTTTTTTAAAAAAATGCAAGACAAAAACCTATAAATGTGGCAGGGCTCCACTTAGTTTTAAATGTTTTCTTTTTTTATTTTACCAATCCAATGTCTATCGTGAGTATTTTTGTTGTTTAATTGCCATTAGATAACTCCTTTCTACGTTTTATTTTTATCTCTATCACTGTTAAAAATGAAATAATGTGAATAAAATAATTATATATGCATCATAGGGAGAAAATAAAAACAGAAATTAATAAACAACAATGACCATGAGTTCTTCGGTTAACACTCCGAGAAAGATGGCTGTGATATTTATAATAGAATAAATAAACGAAAAGGCAAAGTCTGATCATTACGAAGATATATCACATATATGTAGTAGGAAGGAGTCGTATTATTTCTGCAGTGAATCGATAACGACATACAGTAGACACTAGGTGGATCACTAAATATGATTTCCAACCCATCAAAATAAGGAAGAATACCAACATGCAAAATAATAATTCATTAATAAAAGCATATTATTATAATTTTTTTTTTTTTTTTATATATTTATCGTTGAGGAGAACCACATATAGTCCTGGAGAAACATCAACTTAACTTCCGAATTTCTTTTGAAAAATCCATCCAAGCTCGACATGTAGAGTGCCTAAATCTTCAGAACAAATTCTGTATTATGAACCCTGACTCATCGTACTTAGAGACATTATTACCATGCCTTGATACAGCATTTCTGATTAATTACCCAAAATTTAAGCCCTGAGCCAGTGGCAGTTCACTCGAATAATTGATTGTACTGTCAACAACAATCATCAAAATGTTAATTATGTATGTTAATTGAGTATAGCTCCAAGTAAGGAAATGACCAAGTTTAATAGAAAGTTACCATGTTGATCGTCGCATGTATTGCTTCCAAGAATCACTTCCCGCTTCACGGCCACCGCCAGTTGCCTTCTCTCCACCAAAGGCACCGCCTATCTCAGCTCCATTAGTTGGTATGTTTACATTCACTATACCACAATCACTGCCATGAGGACTGCACAAAATCCAGATTTTAAATCTTTATTTGCTCTGCAGCCATCAACATGATCTCTTCTCCTCTCACATCTCAATTTGTCTCACAATCAGTTTTGTGTCTATTAAGCATACATGTATCTCTAAATTCATTCATTTTTGAAAACTCAATCAGGTGCAAATGGTGAAAATTTGGAATTCCAACTAGATGCATGGATGAGTAGTTTAAGAATTTAGAACATACCCAATCCATTTGAATATGGTTTCAGGTCTACTTGTGAAGATTGAACTACTAAGCCCTTGTGGTACAGAATTGTTCAATGCAATTGCTTCTTCTAGACCCTGAAATATCAAATATAATATTGCAAAATTTGATTCAAGGGTGAACTCAAACATATCATCAAAATAACTTTACAAAACAGCAAAGATATGAGATACCTTAATTTTCATAACATATAAAACAGGTCCAAACAATTCTTCTTTCACCACAGGAGAGTCAGAAGAAATCTCAATAATTGTTGGTTGTACATAGTTTCCTTCTGACTCTATAACTGATCCGCCTGTCAGGATCTTCCCTCCCTGATTGTAGAACACAAAACAATTTTTTAAAGCGTTCATAGCTTAAAATGCTACTTTGTTTATAAAGACTATAAACAAAATATTGCAACGAGGCATACAAATGCCAAAAGTAATTAGTTAAAAAAGATAATACATACCTGGATTTTATTGTTGAGATCCCTTTCTCAAAGTTTTCCTTGGAAGTACGAGTATGTACTGGCCCAACAAGGGTTCCTTTCTCCAAAGGATCTCCAACTTTAACTTGTTTATAAACGCCTACCAGTTGATCCAATACATCTTGATAAATGCTTTCATGAAGAAACTGCACTTCGGAAGAACCAAAAATAAATTTAAAAATGCTTAAAAAGAGTATAAACAAAATCCTATCAGCATTTCAACTTCTATAAACAAATAAAAATTAATAAAAAAAAAAATATATATATATATATATTTTACCAATCTACAGCATGTTGTGCAGTGCTGACCAGCAGTACCCACAGCTGCAAACAAAATAGAACGTACAGCTAGGGTAGTGTCGGCGTCATCCATAACAATTATGGCATTGTTCCCACTTAATTCGAGCAAGCATTTACCAAACCTTTCACTGACAGTCTGTTGCACCATCATACCCACCTTAGGAAAAAAGAAGAAGTTAAAAACAAAGGGAAAACAGGAAAGAGTTTAAATCATAATTGTTGGGAAAAAATTGGATAATTGTGGAATAATTTCCCACAACCAGATTTACGGGGGAGCAAACGATAGATAAAGTAGAGCAGGAACAAAGAAATAACACACAAAGAATTTACGTGGTTCACCCCAAAAGTTTAAATGGGCTACTCCACACAGAGCTACTTTAATGCCTTCACTATAGTGATAATAATACAACAATGTTTATCACAAAACACTCATATCAGTTACAGAGTATACCCAGAGAATAAATCTCAACACTCACTGGAAAATGTATTTATCTCTCATTATAGAATTTTCCCTCAACACTATTCATAATATTGACGCGAATAGTAAAATCACTATTCACCAAGACACGCTCATGTGAATAGTAATTTTACTATTCACCTCTTTTGTTCCTAATTAATATTAATATAGGAATAAGGCGCTCATATCTCTCTCTCTGTTTTTCTCTTCTTCTCTTCACAGAGAGAGCCTCTGCAGAGAGATTCTCTCCTCTTCTCACACTTTGGATTTTCAGAAGGGGATTGTTAATTCAGCTCTTGCTCTTCTCTATTTATAGAAGTAAAGAGCTGGTTACTATTTGGGTGATGACATAAGGGCTGACATCTTCACAGCTCCTCTTCAATGTCTGCTGCCTCCTTGTTTGACTGCTGTTACTGGAATTTCTGAAGTTGGTTCTGGAGGCTTCAGGTGTGAGGTAAGCCATGACCTCACACCCCACAATTCCTGACAATCTCCCACTTGGAAACAGATTTCAATCTTGTTTCCACACATGACCACTGTGGCAACTCTTTTTAGGTTTGTTACGTCCGCAGTCAAACTGTCAACGTTGCCTTTACTGACAACCATAATTCTCAATATAGAGAATTATCATACTCCACCATAAAGAGTATACACACTTAGAATTTTTTACCAATTCTAAGAATTTTCTTCGGCTCATGTCGAAATAACCTTGCTGAAAAATTTATGGTGCAACTTCCACGTTGGCTTTCTAGGAAGTTTCATCAGCCATCGACATAAATTCCACCACACACCTTGCATCAAATGCCAACCAATGCCCGTGTGTAAATTGTGGACACGCTAGCAGTAACACATCCTCTTTCATGGCAATCTTGGAGATCAATATCATGCCAAAAGGATAACCACAGCCTCTTATGGAGAAAAGAGACTCACTGCCTGCAACAATATCAGTATCTCCATTTACTGATTTCGGAGCTTTTTGCCGAACTGCTCCACCGACAATTTTTCTTTTCAGGTGATAAAATTGTCCACACCTTTTTTCCTTTCGTCTGCTGCCATTGCTCCCACTTAAATCTGGTAACTTCAAAATCATTGTTGCAAAATAATGATGTGTGAATAGTATCCGTAAATAGTGATGTCACTATTTATCTTTTGACTTTCACTATTCACTTTTCATTTAATTATTATAACTTTCACTATTCACTTTTTCTTTAATTATTAGTGAATAGTACATCCACTATTTGCACAGTTCTGTTACTATTTAAATGAATAGTAACCGCACAATTTAATTTTCGATACAAGGACTTTACAACCTTGAGCTCTGATACCAGTTGTTAGGAAAAAATTGGTAATTGCAGAATAATTTCCCACAACCAGATTTACGGGGGAGCAAACGATAGATAAAGTAGAGCAGGAACAAAGAAATAACACACAAAGAATTTACGTGGTTCACCCCAAAAGTTTAAATGGGCTACTCCACACAGAGCTATTTTAATGCCTTCACTATAGTGATAATAATACAACAATGTTTATCACAAAACACTCATATCAGTTACAGAGTATACCCAAAGAATAAATATCAACACTCACTGAAAAATGTATTTATCTCTCACTATAGAATTTTCCCTCAACACTATTCATAATGTTGACGTGAATAGTAAAATCACTATTCACCAAGACACGCTCATGTGAATAGTAATTTTACTATTCACCTCTTTTGTTCCTAATTAATATTAATATAGGAATAAGGCGCTCATATCTCTCTCTCTCTCTGTTTTTCTCTTCTTCTCTTCACAGAGAGAGCCTCTGCAGAGAGATTCTCTCCTCTTCTCACACTTTGGATTTTCCTCTTCTCACACTTTGGATTTTCAGAAGGGGATTATTAATTCAGCTCTTGCTCTTCTCTATTTATAGAAGTAAAGAGCTGGTTACTATTTGGGTGATGACATAAGGGCTGACATCTTCACAGCTCCTCTTCAATGTCTGCTGCCTCCTTGTTTGACTGCTGTTACTGGAATTTCTAAAGTTGGTTCTGGAGGCTTCAAGTGTGAGGTAAGCCATGACCTCACACCCCACAATTCCTGACAATAATAAGATATGATGTAATGCACATGCACTTTAAATTCTTAAATGGACAGCACAAATGGGATTATTTTTTACTTTTCTTTTCATTCTCTGAGCATACCTGTATGCTTTGAGGTAAGAATCCTATATCTTATTGCACTTATTCAAAGACAAGACTAGTTGAGATCATGGATATCATAGTGTATGCATGTGTTTTTTTATGCATCTGTGAGGACATAACCTCCAGAAGGAATAGTTCTTCCTACCATTTAACAGATAGTTATGGGATGACATAAGAAGAATGAAATTTGTCTTCTTTTGAAAAACTACTTTGCCATTACTGATATGACAATAACTGATAGAAAGTGCTTAAAAAAATTATATAAGACACATTTATATTTTCCTTTTATAACTTACCATGACATAGGTCGATAATAGTACCTAAAAAGAAAGGGGCAACATGAGCTACATACACCTTACTCAGCTTCATCCCACTAACGTGATCAATCATGAAAAAAAATGCCTTGCCACTCAGAAGAAAGATTTACACTATCAATCAGTTTTCACTAATATTTTCTTCGATGGTACATGATGAAAAGGCACTAGAATGTGAATGCAATACCTTTGAACTTCCAGTGAATGAAACTAGGGGTATTCTTGTATCTTTTGCTATTGCTTGACCAATTTCAGCTCCTCCACAGAAAGATGTAAATAATGCATAACATTTTAGGTAGTCGATCGACAATTATTAGCTTGCGTCAATGGATAACATTGTGCATATTATTGCTTGTAAAATTTATCAAATATTTGGTTAATGTTCAAATGCCACTGCCTTAAAATTAACAAGTTGCATCAGTTAAATAGTTGCTGGAAAGGGTGTTAAAACCAATTAGGATAGGAAGAAAGTGAATAGGATTTAATAAAAATCAAAACAAGCATGATAGTAAGGATAGACTTCAACTTACCACACAACACAATTTCCACAGACTAACGCAATGCAGGCATTCCATCCTAAAGCATCACAGAGAGTTATGATTAAAAAAAAAAAGACCTTGTTTAACGGACTAAGCATTTGATACTCCAACAAAATAAAATTATTATTTGCTACATATCCACAATCAAGTGTGCAGATAAGTGTTTAAACTGGTTCCCAACAAAAAGGAGGGAAATGTGAAAAACAAAGTTCAAAATAAGAGTAAATTCATGCAATTTCTTGAATCTATGTTAACGCCTGAAGTTTTTACTTGAAGTAAATTACTACAATCATTTGGAATTTAAGGTGAGAACGACCTAAGTATAAATTTAATGATGTGTTGTAATAAAATATGTCAATCATCAGTCTACTACTTCTAGTGAAAGCCAGCAGGCTAATAAAGCAATATTATAAAACAAAGACAGTTTAGGCTGCGAAAAAAACTTTCTTGCATCATATAATACAGATTGTAGATAACATGAACAAGAACGCACCAAGAACAGCACATGGGAAATTGAAAGCAGTTATTACACCAACAATTCCCAGCGGATTCCAAGTCTGTGTATGAAGAATGCATGGTATGGTTAATTAAGAATATCCAAATTTAATTATTTAAAACAAAATATCAACTTTGAATAATCACTCTGTTGTTTTTCACGGTCCATGGCATGATTTAGTATTTACCTCAAACATCATATGATCGGGATCTGCAAACATGAAAGCCAAAAAAGACAAATCATTTTAATACCTTTGTTAAAAACTTTATGAAGAGAAATAATTATACAAATGTTGAAAAGTAATTTCGATAACTGCAAACCTGGTAATAAATGAAAAAAAGGAAAGTCCATCAACAATTAAGCTCTAATCAAATTTCATTTTTATCACCATAGACATCTTATAAGAATAAGCTAATAGTATGAATTTTATACTCACGTTCTGAAGGTATTATAGATCCATTCAATTGTCGGCTCAGCCCAACAGCATAATCACACATGTCAATAATTTCCTGTCAATAACGGTGCCTTGCTGTTACTTGTTATACTTTTTAACAAAATGACATGATTGCAAAATCAAATAAAGCTGTCTAAAACTCTAAAACAAGCTTCATAGATCATCCTCTATAAGCAACAAATAATCAGGACGGGAAAATAGTTCCTTTATTTTCGACCTTTTTGACCAATAAGTTCTTGGAGTTAAGATGCGGACTCCTCTAGATTCGAAAATCTTGGTACTAGTACATATTATTCACCAATGTACATAAGCAAGTTGGCTAAGATACGAAAGTGATTATACCTATGGCCAGCGGCGGATTTAGGATTCCAATTCAGAGGAGGCACTACTAAACAACAACGTTCGTAAGAAAAATCTCATATAAAAAATAAACTAAACATTAGAGCTAAAAAAATTGAAAATAAATTTTTTGACCAAAGAAGTATCAAAATGTGGGTTTTTCATTTAATTTTTTTTTTATTTTAATTAAAAAAATCGAATTTAAACATAAATTTGAGCATGAAACATTTTAGATTTGAAATATGTGTTCAAAAGTAAAGTTCAGTGAAAACTACGTGTTAAACATGATTAAATGTTCACAAAATTTATAAAAATTTATACGTAAAATTATGTTTTTATCAAGTGAGGAGGGACACGTGCCCTCCTAATTACCATTTAGATCCACCCCTGCCTATGGCTCTTGAAATATAATTTTCCCTATCTGAGTAGAGAAATCCCCTGCTAGGAGGCAAACTACCCAATTCGCAGCTGATAAGCATCTAAAATGTACTTATCAATTGGCACATTATGGGGACACTAAGATGCTTTAAGGCCCAACTCGATCAATCTTTGAGCAAGTAAAGGACCAATGCAATGCATTTTATAACAGATAAACATGCGAATCATTCATACCTGAACCTCCCCAATTCCTTCTGGTACAATTTTTCCCATCTCAAGCGACACAAGCTTCCCCAGATAATCCAGTTTTGTTCTCAATGCATCACCTATCTGCCTTACGATCTCACCTCTCTTTGGTGCCGGGACCTGTCCAGTTATTTTTTTTTAAATACCTTAAGAATAACAAACTTAGAGGAAAGGAGGAAAAAAAAAATCCAAGGCATGTATAATTCAATATATAGCTTATGATAAAAATAAAAGAAGATGGACTGACACTCATCCAAGTTTTGGTCGCTTCATAGCAAGCACGCAATCCCTCTTCATAATCTTCTGCTGAAACTTCGGTGACATTAGCAATTTCCTGAATCCAAATACAAGATACAAAAATAAATAAATGAATGAAACAACCTTTTTCATCATTCATATAAAAACTTTAACGAAGAGAATCAAATTATAAAACAAAATGAACCCAACAAATATAAATTTAAAAGACAAACCTTGTTATCAGAAGGATTAAAGGTAGAGATAACCGGACCACTGGCCTTCCACTTGCCATTGATATAACCACCGGGATTTTCAGAACCCAAACCCAATTCCTTCAGAAACTCGTACTCTTTCTAAAACCCATTTCTGTTTACGTTGGTAGAAGAAGAAAAGGGAAGCCAACCCCGATTAAAAACAATTAAAGAACAAATTTATATGATCAATTAAAACAGTTCTATAAAAATGACAATCGTGACATTACGAGCTGAAGATAAAATAGCTTACAAATTCGATTGGAGTATTGGACGTCAATAATTTAAAGGCCAGTGTGTAAAGCAGATATGAATATGGACGTCAATAATTTATTGAAGAAACTGGCAAAAGGAGATGATTGCGACAGAGCTTCACTTTCTACACTGAATCGAAAATTGAGATCATAAAATTTTACGAAAATACCCAAATTTCAAACTTTGATGACCAACAGCTTCAATGTGAGTCTGCACGTGTTCTACGTTAACTGGATTGGAGAGAAATGACAACCCGAAATTTATACTCTTATACATTATGCTGTATATCAAAATAACTTTAAAATTAATAAATTTAATTATTTTTAAAAAATATATATGTCATTTACAGGGTTGAGACTAAATTTTCTTAAAAAATTAGTTGAATGGGCCGACATTTATTTTATATGTGTATGTGCTAGTAGTAAAATTTTATTATATTCACAATTTAAATATCTTTTTATTTTTATCATTTTTTTTTCAAGTATTCATGTTTGTAGATTATTAATTACACGTATAAAAATAAATCAAAAAAAAAAAAAAAAGTTGACTCAAAATAAATTACTTAAATATATTTTAAGAAATAATGTTCCCATAGAACATGATATATATTATTACCTAATAATTGTTTATATTAATCATTTATTTTTATATATAATAAGATAAAAGTAGAATAAATATGGAATAAATGGACTGTGCTTATTTGGCATAAAATCTGTAACATATAATATTTTATTATCTTTTAATTTTAATTTTAAATATATATATATTTTATTTATAAATAACTCTTGATTTAACTTTAATGTGTTTATTTTATTTTTAATTTTAAAGTAATATTAATTAATTAATTTAGTATGTTTATGCATGATTTTTATTGTATGTTACTTTTTTATTTTAAATAATTTTCGTAAAACGTTAAAGGAATCTCTTTTATTTTGTATTGTAATATAACATTAAAAAAAAAAATTCTTCAAGTCTCTCAAGAAATTTTTTTCAGCTCGTCATTTATCACACTACTATTGTATTATATAAATGTATGTATGGCGGACGGAACTTTTATATAAAAAATTAATGATATATATATATAATATATCCATATATATATATATATATATATATATATTTTAATATTAAATAAATATTTTATTTATAGTAATATATTGTGTTTAATTTTTATATAAATATTTTAATATATAATAATAATATTTAATAACTATGTGAATAAAAATGATATAAATTATTAGTAAAGTGATTAAATATATACACATTTTTAATATATTTGGTAACTATTAATGACATAAATAAAATTGTAGTGTATATTTTATAAAAAAAAAAAATTCTAAGATGTGATAATAAAAAAAAATTCAAATATTTAACTTTAGATTCAACATTATTAAAAAAAAAAAAAAAAAAACAAAAAAGAGCATACTATAAGCTTCAGACTAAAACTTTTAAATTTTTATAATTCATATCTTCAAAGTTTCTCATATTTTGTTTCAATTCAAATTTTAACTTTAGCTAATATTATATTATTTGACATTTTATTTTAATAATTTTTGAATTTATTTGAAATTTTATTTATGTGAAAATTGTAATATTTCTTTCTCCTTAATTTTTTATTCATTCTATTTTTAGTGTTATATTTTATTTATCAATATATATTGTTAAATATAGTCTCAAGATTAAAATTATAAATCATACTTTATTTTGTATGTTTTCATTTTTTTCTTTTAGTTTTAATTTTACATTTATAAATTTTGATGTATTTGATTGAATTTTCAATATTCTTAGATCTTTTAGTAAAGAAATTTATTTCATGTATATATATATATATATATATATGATATTAATACTTATTAACTTATAATATTCTTATTTAATTTATGTTATAAGTTAATTATAATGTACTAACTTTATATTTTTAGTGCTAATTTTATGTCTCTATTATAAAATGACGTAAAAAATTCAGTATTAAATTAAAAAAAGTTAGTCATAATTCTTGCTAATTATACGTTATAATATATTTTTTATTTTTTAATATTTTAATAAAAATTTTATTTTAATTGAAAAAGTTATATTTCAACCCTCTTCAAGAAAAATTCCTGGTCTTGCCATCGAATATATGTCCATAATTGTGAACCCATAAATGTCACTATTTATTTATTCTTTTTCCCGATCAAACCATGAATATATTTTATCTTTTTGAAAAGGAAAGAAACCAATAATGTAGTAGTAAAGATGATCTTCTAGTATCTGAATTTGAATCCCCACCTATATTGTGCATAATTCATCTTAATATTTCCTCATTTAGTGACGGCAAGCCTCAGCAGGAGATGAAGGTAATGACTGAATGACACAAGTATGTTAATAAACTACTTTTGGGAATACTCGATTATGGATAGGTAACAATGTTTAAGTACGATTATAATTTTTAATATTTATTCTAAAAACTTAATTACTATACAAAATTAATATTAAAAAAGTGAATTTGATTGATTCAAAATAATTTTACACAAATAACCTTTAAATTAAAATATTAAAAATATATTAAATTATTAAAATTATTCTAAGAGTCACGACAATATATCTGTGGTACAAGAATTCGAACATTCTTTTTTAACTCTTTATGTTCTCCATTTAAGCTTGGCTCTTCTAATTGATAATATGAAAAATCTTTCATATATTTTGATTTTTAAAACCTTGAAAATTTTAGATTGTAAACTATAACGAAACACAACATAAGAATAATAAACATATGGTCAAATTTGGGAGGAAAAAAACTTTTCAAAACAAATAAAAACATGCTTAATGTCACCATAAATTAGATTAGATTTAGGTGAAGAAAAATCACATTAAATCTAAATTTATGTAAGACGAAAAATAAATAACATAACTTCTTATGATATTTTGTCAAAATGAAAACAACAAAATAAAAAATTAAAACAGTGTTAAATTCGAGAAAAATCAGAAATGTCATTAGCTTCGAAGAATGAGATGGAGGAGCCACCGTGATATCTGCGATCAGCAATGTATCCCAAAAACGTCCTAAATAGACTACATATTCAAATAGTCTGAGAAGACCAAGCAGAGCATACTAATAATGACAAACAAAGATGACATGGACAATTGGCTTGAGCGATCGACTGCAGATACTGAGCCCTTAATTACTAAAAACGACAATTAACTCTTAAAATCTCTCTAATTTGTTGACAAAAATCTCTTATACAAAATTAATATTAATTTTATAATATTAACATCATTTCTTTCTCTAAATTTTGATTAATAAAAAAGTAATATATATTCATAATAATAAAGAAAATTCGTCCTCATTTTTTAATTGTTGTCTTTTTAATAAAATATATATTTTAATATTTGATTCTATGCAATTTTATTTTAAATTTTTTAAAAATAATTATATTACTTATCCATCATAATTAATACTCAAATTCAAATCTTTTACCTGTCTTCATAACTTTATGCCGACAATCTTTCATTGTTGATATCTACGATTTTGACAACAGACGGATAAAATACGCATCTGTACCTTCGAGCCATACCCTCTATTAAGCCCACCACATGTATTGCCTTGCCAAATGAAAACATTGTATGATTGTATCATGGATACCTCGACATATGGCACAGAACTGAGCGGCCAAGATAATTATCATTATCATTTCATTCTCGTAATAGAAGGGACAGATAGCCATAAAATATTCTATAATTTTTATATTATAGTTGAGATTTGAAGAGAATATAAAAAAAATTATCTTCTTAAATCTTAATCTCTAAAATTAAAAAGAATAATAAATTGTTAAAAAAAATTATATTATATTCCTAATTATATTATAATAATAAATCCCCTTAAATTTTATTTTAGTGATTATTGTTAAACTAAAATATCCATGTTATATATATAACTCATTAATTCACATATTTTTATTTTTAGTTCTCTTAAGAAAAAATATATGTTATTTTTATTATAACGCAAAATAATATATTTTTTTAATAAAAAAATTTCAAAAAAAAATATATCACATAACTAATTATAATTATAGTGAGTATAAATTTATACATATTTAGTATTTTTCATAAAATATAGCCTATATCTTTCCTCTATTACTCAATAAAAAATGCTAAATATATACAATTTGTATTAATTGGCCTAAGCTATATGCTTTAAAATAAACAAGCTCCATCGCAAATATCCATTAATGCTATAAAAAACTCAAAATTACGTCATTTGAGTAAGTTTTACACGTAAACGTTACAGCAACAATTCGTATAAGGTGTCAAATTTTTTTTTTTTTCTCAGGAAGTCATGTAAAAGTTTATAACATTGGCTTATTATTTTAAAAAGTTAATTTAATGCTTCAAAACACCCATAATTTTTATTATAAAATCTACTAGTATCAAGGATGACTGATATAAGCTATTTTTTTTTTAGTATTTTATTACATATGCTAAACAAATCATATGTTAACCTTTGTAATTAAATTTATGTTATTTTTTTAAACAACTAACTAAGCTTCTAATTATGATACACAAAATTCTTTAATTAATTACATAAATACAAGCCTCCAATCCTGATTTAGATGATAAATGAGAAGTAAGCTATATTCAAAATGCACGTATAAAATCTGTCATCGGCTAAATATTAAATTTATATCCGAAGAATGCCTATGATTGGATAAATAAATAAGAAAAGATAAATATAAGATAATGTTAAAATAAATACATAGATACAAATACTAGACAACATAAAGGTCGTTTTCCTTAAAAGTTCAAAATTATACAAACACGCACGGAAGAAAGAGGTAGGGAAAAAACAGAAAATTTAGTAGTTAAGGACAACACATAATCAAGTAAGTATCCACCTGATGAAAATCAAGTTGCAAAGAGATCACAGTTTTGGGGCAAATTATAGAGTAGTGATCTTAAAAGTAGCTAGGTAGGTGGCTAACACCTGGTGGATTCTCCGAAAATGTAATCAATAATGGCAATGACTCCAAAAACAAAAGCTTGATCCATGCCTGGTTTCACCATTACGTTATAAAGATCCTTGGTTTCCACCACCATATTCTCCGCTTCCTTTTTCACTCCAATCTGTGTTTCAATGTTATCATAATTAATTATTAAAAAATCAAAATTAATTAGAATAGAATAGAAAAGAAAAGAGGCTTAATAATTAATTAGATATATATATATATATACACACACACACACAACTTACTTGTGCAACAATATTGCCTTTGGAGTCAACAATGGAACAATCTCGATCAGGAAAATATCCTTTGATTTCAAAGTTACAATCTTTGTTACTGTTTCCATTTACGGATATTCTGATGACATTGTTCCGTGCTATACATGAATTGGGCTCTTTCAAGATAAACGCCAACTGTTGTGAGCCTTCATAGTCAAAAGTGTAACCTTTCCATTTCCTGCATAAGCTTAGCGCTTCAACCAACCCACCCTGTACAATCAACTAAGCATCATCATAATAATCGATTGTTATATGGCACCTTTTCCTATCCAATTATATAATCTACTTGATAGCTGTACCTCATTTGTCTTATATTTGCATCCTAATTATGGATGGATGATTAGTGTAGTTATTTAAAAATATTATAATTTTACTTGTGTAATTATTTAAGAACTCATATGTCAAAGCATATATTTACTATTAAAAAAAAAAAGCGTATATTTACATTTTTTAATCATTTAAATCAGTTATTATTGTTCGGACCAATAATTAATATTTTTTTAAATCTGTATATACAAAACTTGAATATGAACATTTTTGTATATAAAAAAAATGATGGTTCAAATAACCATCGCATCGTAATATATTGAAAAAAATCAACATCTATTTGTTGGTATATATATATATATATATATATATATATTTCTTTATTAATTTGAATACGTGAATATATATGAAAGAAGGTAAGTATGTGTTGTGTTGCATGTATAAATATATATACCTTTCGACGAATGAGGAGCAAGGCTTGACCATCACCATCTCTAAGCATCAATTCCTCTTTCTTGCCAAGAATTCCACATCCATCGACCCTAAAAACAACCTTCTGGTTACAATCTGTGACTACAAAACCTCCTCCATTCACAGCACGTGGCCTCGTCCTAACTACAAGCACAACCTGTGTTGACGAACAATATATCTTGCTTACTATAGGCAACATTTGATGGCTTTTTCCTGCCATTTTCTCTCTCTCTCTCTATCTATCTATCTATCACTAGCTAGTTATCAAGGATGAGTAAATTAGTACTTCAAGTTTCTCCTTGTAATATATATATATATATATAGAAGCATATGTCTATATAACATAAATTTATAGAAATTTTTGGAGCTAGCAAGCTAGCTATCTAGGAGGAGAATATAAGATGGGCTTAGTTTCTTTATTGATTTTGGGCTTTACAAATTTGTAATATGCGTATCTTATGTGATATGATAATACTTATGTGACTCGATAAATTTAACAATATAATTTTTCAAATTGCATTAATAAGGTATTGTGATATTAGTTGTTGCTAGAATAATTGTGTACTATAAATAATGACTTTGTTTGTAACATTGAAAGTGGTTTGGCAAGTTTTGACTAAACATGTGCAATAATGAAACGTACAAGGTAGAGGAAAATTATGTGGCATGAGTTGAAGTTGCCTCGTTGAAGAGGAGTATTTATGCTTCACGCGCTCTTTCTCAGCCAATCAAAGCAGAGCATTGTCGCGTGAACTCAATAGTTTTCTACTTTTGGTTGTGGTGAAAAAAGTTTTAAATATTTATATAAATAGGATATTCAAGTTTAATTCAGAGTATATTTAATAACATTTTAATTTTTAATTTTTTTCAAGTAATTTTGATAATAATTTTTTATTTTAATTTTTACATTTTTAAAAAATTATTACTAAAATATGAAGTGATTCATAAGTCTTTTAAAAAAAAAAAATAAGCAATTTTCTTTTTTTTTTTTAAATTTTCACTCAACTTTTTTTACAGAGAGTAAAAAAAATCATTTAACTTTTGTATGTATAAGTATCGAAAGAAAATTATTAAAAACATAAAATTTATAAATAATAACGAAAAATTTTTCTTAATTATTTAAGTTTTTGAAGAAAAAAAATCATAAAATAAAAAAAATTATCAAATAACTTTATATATGATTTTTTTTTTTTTTTTGAAAATTATTAATTAAAAATTATTGTCAAATATATTAATGAATATTTTTACCAAAGTAACATTTTTTAATTAAAAATCAAAAGTCATAAACTTTATCAAAACATGACTTGATTAAATTGGTGAAGAAAATTTAAAGAGGGAATATTTCCAAAAGTGATTATATATATATATTTTTTTACGGAAGACTTTTGGCACGAGTTGTTAAAGTAGTCCTATGGCATCTTCTAGGAGTTGAATCGAACTAACAATTAACTTTTTGTGTTACTAGAAAAATCATGCGAATCATCTTTCATTGTATAGATTCTTGAAAGGAGTTCAATTTTGTAATTTTTGATTTTTTTTATAAAAATAATCATAAATATATTTAATAATAATTTTTATTTAATAATTTTTAAGGAAAAAAAATTAGAAATTACCTCCAAGTTGTTTGGTAATGATTTATATTTTTTAATTTTTTTTCAAAAAATTTTAAAAATAAAGGAAATTTTTGGTTTTTTTTTTTCCCTTCAAAATTTTGAAGTTTTAAATCATTTTCTTCCAATGCTTAATTATACAAAAGTTATAAGACTTAATTTATTGTCTAGAAATAATTTTTGGTCAAAATAAAAAAATAATTTAGAAATCAGATTGAAAAATCTTTTTTTTTTAAGATTTATGAATCACTCCATATTTTAATAGTGATTCCTTAAAAATATAAAAATCAAAATCAGAAATCGTTACCAAACATACCTGATTAAAAAATCACTTAAAAAAAATCAAAAATTAAAATCCTTATAAAATAAGGCCTAAATGATCCAGATTTTTAATTTGGTTCAAAAATAATCCTCACTTTTAAGCACATATGTTCTTTATATATATATATATATATATTAGATGACACATATGTTCTTTTTTAATATAAGTTTTCTTTGATATGACACATGTGTCTTTTTCTTAAACAACTTTCACTTTTTATTAAATAAAATTGGTTGAATTATATAGAAAAATACATATGTTTAATTGAATACCAAAATACATCAACGTATACCAAAAAAATATATTCGAAATAAATACTACAAAAATAAAATTATAATTGCTTTTAAAAAACTGTAATTTGATAATGCAAATTAAAAGAGAAAAAAAAAAAAAACTCAAATGGCCCACGTAGAGAAAGGGGGAGGGAGATAACATAAATTAAAAGAAGAAGAAGAAAAAAAGGGAATTTTATTAAAAATAACACTCCTAAAATTTATAATAACAAAACTAGCACCCTTAATAATATTGAACGTGAAATATTGAACAAGAAGAAAAAAAGGAAAATTTATCAAAAATAACACTCCTAAAATTTATAATAACAAAACTAGCACCCTCAATAATATTGAACATGAAATATTGAACGGGTCTAAATTATCAAATTAATATTAAACTTAATTTGATAGTATTATTGTTTTGTCAAGAAAAAGCTCCAGCAAAATTAACAGAAAGAAAGAAAACGCAGATTAAAAAAGAAGAAGAAAAGAAAAGCACCAAAGGTGAGGTTGAGTGGTGGAGAGATTAGTTGTGAAACTCAGACTTTGATCTCGAATCATTTGGTTCATTTATTCCTTCTTTCTGTAAATTATCGACTGCCAAACAACTTAATTAGGACGTGAGAAGCAAGAAAGACGCTTGTGAATTAAGATATATACAACTTTTTGATACTTTTCGGTTCCCGTATTCATGCCAAGCTGAGAGCCTTCAATTTTAATATGTGAACACATTCATATTTATTTTTTATAATTTTTGAAATTGTCTAATCATTGTGTCAAATGCATACATAATATCGAATTATTCGATGAACTCGGCAAATTTGAATAAGTCACAAAAATGAATGCTAAGTACATAGTTAAACCATTAAGATTTTATCAATTTTTCAGTTATGAGGGTGAAAGTGCTATAATTATCGATGAAACTATTGCATGTCTTTTGATGTTCAATTGTTAATTAAAATAAACTTTCCCTTAAAATATTTCCTTTTATTTTTCTTATATATAAAAAGTAATTTTTCTTTTTTTTTTCTCTCTGTTTGCTTTTGCTACAGGAATATGGTAGTCTTGTTAAGTTTTCATTTGTGTGTGTGGGACTATTGTCGATCACGTTTCTCTTCGCCTAATATTGGCAACCACAACTAAATTAAAGATGCCAATACGGTTTGGCTACCTAAGATATCTTCAACAGATTCCTTTTTCTTTTCAAAATATATGGAGAAACAAAAATTATTGCCACATGAATTTTTTCCATTTGGGTTTCAAGTTTGATTAATTGAAACAAACAAATAAATCTGAATTTTAATTTCACCTTATGCAATGGATAGCCTTGTTCATGAGTTTTCCATACATAGAATTGCATCTTACAAGACCTCTTTTAATTGGTCACGATCGATAACTGTGATTCAAGAATAATTCGAAAAGGAATCATTCTCATTGCTAGTCTCCAATATAATTCAAACACATCGAATAAAACAAGGATCATGATGGTGTTAATGGAGACGTAGATGATGACCAAAATGGTCTCTCTTCAAGAGAGACACTGCTTCATTTAGACAAATTTTTTTTGAAGATTACTCATTAAATACATTAATTTTTCAATACATAACCAAGCATGTATTTCATCTGTGAGAAAAAAAGGAAAAATATTAGGATGCTTTCTTAATCAAAATTTCAAACAGAATCAATTGAAGTCCTTTCAACGATATCATAATACTTGAAATCTGAATATAACCCATGAAATTAATTAAAAGTTTTGAGTAATTGATATGGATTCTTTGGAGGGATTATCCAATTAAAGGCAGAGATATGAACAATAAAATAAAGAATGATGAACAAAAATCCATACTTTATAATATAAGATGTGACAAGGTCGGAGATTGCATTCTCTGTTTCACTTCGGTCTCCGAAAATTATATATCTTATTTTAATAAATATATAAATTTAATTATATCTTTTAAATATTCTTTATAAATTTAGTTACATAAACTAATATTAAGTAATTTATTATATATTATATCTTTAAATTATATTTTTTATTTTTTTAAAGCATCAATAATTGTTTTATAAACATTACTTAAACTATTTACTTAAAATTCAAAAAATTTAAAATTATATAATTATTTTATAATTTATTCTTATTAATTCAAAACAGTTTGTAACAAAATTTTATCAATATTATTTAGTTTAAAATTACCATTATTGTATATTTTTATTTTCCTTCTTATTTAACATATTCATTATTAAATATATATTTTTTAATATTAAAAATTAAAAAATTTAATATTACTTGAATTTTTGTACTTCATTTGAGGGTCTCCATTTTTCACTATAAATCTCCGATATGTCCTCGCAAAGAATTTAAGTGAAGAAAAGACAAATTCAAAAATCAAGGATGCAGAACGAGAATTACGTCCCTTCCCAGCCTCCCTCGTCCCTCCTCATTAACAACCCAACATAAAAAACAGTGGACAATGTGGTGAATTGAAAGGACAAAATTGTCAAAAAATTAAAAAAACTTTTTAATGAGTGTGGAATTAACGCTTTGGAGAGTGAACTTAGAGATTTCTGTGTTTTATTCTACAATGACATATGATTGTATAAAATTATACTTATTTTATTAACACTTGTAAATACTATTCATGTCAAAATATATTTAGATTATAAATTTTCACTACTTTTAATAATTAACTCCACAATATCAAGCTCAAGATTACAATAACAGGACTAGGCCTTGATTGTGGACTGTAAGTTCTAACAAAACCTGGCCTAGCTCACTTAACAAGTTACGGACTCACCACTCATTAAAAATTATAGTAAGAGAAAAGGAATGATTTAATGACCTGCAATAGATAAATATAAACAAATTTAAAAAAAAAATTTGTTTGGTATAAAACGCTTTACTCTTTTTCTCTCATATGAGTTTATTGTATTTTCATATTCAGATACCTCTATCCATTTCCCAACAAACTTTCTCCGCACAATGTTCTCCCTTTGACTTGAGATCTTGATTCCTAGTTGAAGACAGAGGATAATCATGATGATTGGAGCCCAATAAAGATGACAATTTAGAGTTTGAGTTTGCAGCAGATACTCTGTTCTCTATCTCCATGTTTATCAAGTTATATCCTTCTCCTTCTAGCAAAAAAAAAAAAAAATCATTCTTCTTTTTTTCTCTCTCTAATTCTCTATATCTCTCTATCTTCTAAGGTTTTTTTAAAAACGTATTTAGTTTTTTTAGATGATATTTTTAAAACTCATTATCTTCATCTCTTTTTACTAATGTTATCCATGTGTTTGAACAAATGCTTGATGTTTTATGTAAAATATTATATATACCTCTGTCTTGTATATAATATATTATATATATATTTGTTGTTGTATGTAACATGTTACATATACCTCCGTATCTGTATGTAATATGTTACACATACATCTGCTAAATGTTACATACACATCTGTTTTATATAAAATGTTACATATACATCTACACCTCTGCCTTTTTATGTAACACGTTACATATACCTTTGTCATAATATATAACACATTACATAAAAAGGTCGTTAAAGCTTAAGTATGGTTGTCGGAGGATGATGTCATCGATGGAATCGCTAGAGATATGATGATATCACCGACAAGTTGTCAGAGCTCCTGTATATTTATTTATTAAAGAATATTTTTGTAATTTATTTAATTTTGATGTAATTAAAAGATACATTTTTAATTATATTATTATTAATTTTAGAAAATATAACGTAAATTATTTAGGACTATTTATCGAAAGGAATGGTAAGCCAATCACCACCTGGTGTAAGGTAGTGTTCTTGTGAAATTATTTTTAATTTCATTCACAAGTAATATTGTCTTTAGAAATCTTAAATCAAGTTCCCTTACCATTAAATGGACACAATTTGCACTGTTTTGCACACATATCTAGTGTCTCGCAAATTTAAGCTGCAAATAAAGTTTGTTTACCAATGTTACAATGTATGCAATATTGTGCTTTTTGCGGAAACAACATATTAAACCCAACCTCATCAATGGAGATCATGGTGCAACATATTAGAAATAAAATAAATCTCTCGTAGAGTCAATCAGGCGATGGGCATCCTGGAGTGAGTACTATTATCTAAAACTATCTGGAGTGAGCTAGCAAATTATGCACAACATAACACACCAAATTTTTTTTTTTTTTTCCTTGCCTTTTTTCTATTACATTAAGTTACAAGTACAACTATGCAATTTACTTTAAAAGCATTCACCTTCACAACCTTCAATTCCTTCCCAATCACCCCAAACTTGCTCCCTAACTATTTAACTTACCAAACTTTGGTCATCCTTCAATTTGTAAGGGGCAATTCCTCGATGCTAAAAAATAATTCGGCAAAATATCCCTTACCTAAAAAACAAAGGCTCAAAAACAACAGCAACAACCTCACAACAAAGTCCATGCAAAAGCAACCGGACTCTTAACCTGATGCTCGTTGTTGCTCCACACAATTGAGCCAAACTGAGCCTTGGTTGAATGAGCAGCATCTTTATCAGCCACAAACGTCACTGTATACCTCTTCTTCTCCCCTACAGTTTTAAACACAAGCCTTGTGGGTTTGACTGATGTCTTAACCATTGAAGGTGTGCTCACAGCCACTTGATATACAGAACCAGCACCCCCTACATTGGTCAAGGTACGAGTGTATCGAACCACCCTCTTTTTCCCAAATACAACCGAGAAAGATGGATAGTTGAGAGCACCAGGATTAATGAATTTCCTGGAACATGTAATGTTGGGGCGTTTGACAATGGATTGAACATGATCAATGGTGTAGCCCAATGAACACAAAAACGTAATGTATTCCTCTGTGGAAATGTCATAAACTAGGCCAGGAGATATGGCTTTCTGAGGATCAACATGACCTGCTCCATGAGCCCATGGGTTAGAGAATTCACCTCCTTCAGCATCCTTGAGAGGCGATTTGGTGTTGTCAACTGTGTAGGCCGTAGTCATTAGAGCAGATTTGATGGCACTTGGACTCCAATTTGGATGTGCTGCCTTGAGCAAGGCTGCTAAGCCACTTATGTGTGGGCATGACATTGATGTACCTGCAAATATTTTCAACCACGCATGCCCCTCAATATCTCAAATCATATGACATAGTGCAAAGTATAATTAGATATTAAATCTTACAAGTTCATAGGAAAAATTTATCAGTCTTTTGTGTTGGTCATTTATTTTTTAAAACATAGTAAAGCTATATAAACATACTAAACTAAGCTGCCATGCAGCATCAACTGTTGTTTTACCTAACAATAAAGCCTTAATCAAACTTACAAAATCATAGAGTAACGCACCAAGTGTAGTGTAGGTAGCAGGTACTGATTTTGAAAAATCAGTAACACCATCGTTAAAGATTCAAATTCACTACATATTTATGAAATCTAGCCGTTAGGGCGTTACCTGACATGATGTTGAACTTGGTCCTCCTAGTGTCCTTCTCTAATCCAGATGGCCCTGTTGCCTCTGACCAAGCTGCCAAAATGTTGACTCCAGGTCCAATTAAATCTGGCTTCAAGATCTCAGGTGTCACCAAATTGGGTCCCCTCGAACTAAACGCTGCAACAACTGGCGATGGCCGTACATTCAACATGGTCCCACCAAAGGTCAGCACCGCCGTCGGATTTGGATCCGACAGTGCATATGCCTTGATCAGATCACCTGCTTTCTTCCCGACGGCCACAGCCGGTATCAGGTGACTGTCAGCCACCAATTCCTCACCACTGGCCTCCGTGTTCGCGAGTATCATTCCAACTCCACCCGCTTCGCGCACAACCAAACCTTTCTCCACACGTGCGTTTACGCCTCTGTCACACATTACCACTTTTCCACGAACTAATTCCGGCTCGAGCGAACCAGGCAGGCACATGTTGCTGCTGGAGCTCTTCGAGGTGGATCTATTGCTGTAAACCAAACCTACTGGTTTGTTCACCATTCCGGAACCACTGTATAGAGACACACCAGGGAACCGAATTTTGTTTCCAAGTACCGCGTAAGCCGGAAAATCACGGTCTAAAGTTCCAGCACCGACCGTCATGATCCAAGGTGCCACATTAGCCAATGTGGACCTACTGGGCCCACTGTTACCGGCTGAGCAAGAGACGAAAATCCCCCTCTCTATGGCCGCGAAAGCTCCGATTGCAATCGTATCGCGGTAATACGGAGCTGACCCACCACCAAGAGAAAGAGACAGAACATCGACGCCATCTAGGATTGCGCGATCCAAACCGGCAAGAATGTCCGACCCGAAACAACCAATGGTCCAACAAACTTTGTAAGAGGCGACTCGTGCGTGTGTGGCCATTCCACGTGCTTTGCCGGTTGCGTAACCGAGAAGGCTAGCATTGGCTACATTTGAGCCGGCTGCTGTGCTGGCCGTGTGAGTTCCATGACCTTCCCGATCTCGAGGCGACTCAACTTCTCTGGACTTCCTAACAAAGCTCCCACCCATTTTGTAGCCCTTAGAGAAACTTCGAGCTCCAATGAGTTTCTTGTTGCAGAGAGATGGGTGGAAATCTGGACCAGATTCGCACTGACCACGCCACCGAGTTGGGATCTCCGGCATTCCTAAGTCATCGAAGCTTTTGGACTCGGGCCACACACCAGTATCGAGAACCCCAATGATAACATCATGGGAAGCTTGGTTGAGGTCTTGCATGTTGTGACCTTCCCACAAGGTAGTCTCTCTGTCTAGGCCAAGGAACTCTGGAGTGCGAGTGGTGTGGAGGGTGTAGATTGTGTCTTCATAAACACCTAGAACTGCGTCGGATTGGCGGAGCAACTCTGCTTGTTCAGGGTCTAAAGATGCAGCAAAGCCATGATAGGCAGTATTGTAGGTGTAGAGAAGGGAGTCTTCGTCGGAGGATAGAGATTGAAGATTGGCAGAGTACCAGTCATGGTGAGTGGGATAGATTGAAGGTTTGGAGTTGGGTTTCATGTGAATGATGAAAGTTCGTTTGGCAGCCATTACGGAAAGACATTGAAGAAGAAGTAGAGCTGCGATGAAAAATATGAAACGGGCCATGGGTTCTGTTATTACTCTGAGAAAATGTAGGAGATTCTTGAAGTTTTAATAAATGAACAACATTACGGAGAAAAGAAGCAGCAAGTAAAAGAGTAAATGTCGCAGCTCTAAGCGACAGTCAGAATGGATAGAAGGACCATAGAGACTAGTCGGTTTTATAAGCTTGAAATGATTTCATACAGGGCTTTCATCTACTAAATATTACTTTAATGTCATCATATATAATTTATTAAAAGGATTGTCATTTTTTCAGTATAAAAAATATCAGTATTACAGCAATTTTTTTTCTTCTTTAATAAATTAAAGCACTAAATTATAAAATAAAATTTTAAATTATAATGATATTAATGTATTCTTCTTTAAAATTATGAATTCCCTTTTTAAATAATATTAGGGATTCAAATTATTAAATAAGTTTTATGCGATTGAATCAGTACAACTCGTTGGTTCTTTTTACATATCTTATAAAAATCTTTCTTAGCAAAAACAAATTATGAAAAAATCCAACTTTTCTTTAATTGATAAGCAAATGTTATTTTGTGAATCGTTCTCAATTACCTTAAGCATTCCTTTTTTTAATGAACATTTCCTTAGTATGTACGTGTGTATAAATAAAAAGGGGGAAAGATCAAGTAGTAAAAATAACGGATGTGCAATTGGTTACTCTGTAGTAAGTAAGATGGTACTAGTAATGCTAGATTATATTCATACTAATTATGATATAATACGTAGTAAATTTTTTTAAAAAATTAATAATTTTTTTATTTTTAAAGTTATTTAATCATATATCACATTATAATTAATGTGAGTATAAATTTATTAGATATATATTTAATTAAAATTTCACATCATTTTTACTCAAATAAAAATGAATAATTTCACAAAATAAAGGGATAAATCTAAATAATCATGCTATAATGGCTATTTAATTGATAAATTTATTTTTAAACCCATCTTTAATAATGTCGATCAATCATTGTGTCGATCAAGGAATTTATTATAAGGGGACTGAAGTTTAAATTTGAAAAATTATCAAAAATAATACTCATAAAATTTATAGTAACAAAACTAGCATCCCAATAATATTGAACGTTCAATTTGAACGTAAAATATTGAACGTTTAATATTGAACGGGTCTAAATTGTTATCGTTCAATTCTAATTAGATGAGTGTTTAAAGAAAAATGACATATTAGTCATTTTTTTAATTGTGAAAATATAAGTTTGAACACAAAAAATGCTAGTTTTATTATTAAAAATTTTGAAGGGTGTTAATTTTATTATTTTCACAATAAATTTTTCTTTTACATTTGTTCACATGGTGGATACTTGTTGCATAGAAGGTTAATCATTTGTTCACATGGTCACAAATGTGATCTGATTCCAGTTGCATGCGTCTCTATTTTAACATATATTAGTAATTGTTTTTATAGCAGGTGATGCTGAAGTATTTTAAGTTAATAAAGTGCAAAATTGGTTTAATTATTTCTTTAAATATAATTATTTTTTATATTAATTTTATTTTTAATTCTTTAATAAAAATAAGACTATAAATATAAATAAAAATTATTTTATACAATTAAATTAAAATATAATTATTAAATATTTGATAAATAAAATAATTAATTAAATTAATAAAAATTATACTAAAAAATAATGAAAACCACCTTGTATTCTAATGTAGAAGGGAGAAAAAGAAAGGGTATTATCTTTTGATGCACTCGACAATACAGTTGTATCATTTATGGTATTACCAAGTGCTTGTCCTGTTGCATTGATGGAAGTGAAAAAACGCGTTTTGAAAAATTCGATTTATTCGGGAAAGCTGTTAATGGATTTTTTATACCTACTTTTATTTGCGGGAAATGGAACCCAAAATGTATTTGTTTTGTTTATAGTGATGATGCATTTGATGTGACACGAACTTACACCTCTAGCTTTATTTATGTATTTTGTCCCGGACTTGTTGAAAATGGCATAGATGAATTGGCTTTTAAGGAGTAAGTTTTCGTAACTCTTAAAAATAAATAACAATTTTATAATTAAATTAAATTGGATCGAATAAATAGGTCTAATAATTTTTTCCAATTAAAATTTGACATAAACATTTCCATAGCTCTCTGCGTCATCCTATCCATCTAGGTATATATATTGCAATGCAAGTCGGAAGTTTTTTTTCCTTATAATAAGCAAGTTACAAGGTTAGTAATCCAATGTAAAATGAAGAAATAAAAAGGGTGGTGATGGTGGCGGCAGAATATGAAAATATTAGAGTAGAGAGGAAGACCAAATGTGTAATGGAAGAGGAGAAGATGGCACGAGAATCAAGAAGGTGGTCATCCAAATTATACTATGCCATTTTTTTCTCTCTCTATCTATGTTTCCATTATAATAAATGAACAAATAAATCACAATAAGAATTGGGATAAGAGTTCCACGTCATCCACAAAACAGTTAGTAAAGAGATATATTTTTATCATCGCTGCTCCGACAAAGTTGATTTTAATATTTAATATTTTCTTTTTAGGGTATTTTATTAATTATTGAAAAATAGGCTATAATAGACCCTATTTAATATTTGTAATCTATAATGACCCCCCACTTACATTTTATAATTAAAATTACAGATTTATCCTTGTTAAAAAGAATCATGAATTAAACAACTACTCCTCTCAGCCTTTGGAAGTCGGTGGCTCACTGTACCACGTAACGTCGACAAGAACTCCGGTGATGGTTCCAAGAGGAAGTAAGCTGGCGAGACAGAGAAGACAAGGTGCTTGCAGAAGCTCTGTTGCTGTTCGACAAGAATGTTCGTTCAACAAGAATGTTCTTTGTTTCTGATTAAAAAAAATAAAAAAAACCCATAATTTCAAAAACATATTCTCTTGTGTCGCTTGGCTGTACGTTGCCGGCAGGTACGATTCCTCACTTTTCATTACCTCAATTTCATCTTCAGTTCGTTCTTTGGTTCCGAATCAACTGTGAAAATTTAGGAAATTCTGGCCATTGTAGAAGATTGAATAAACTGGCCTGAATAATAATAAGATCTGGCTCAGTCCATCATATGTCAACTTATAAGTTCGGAATGAATAGAATTGTAATATGGACTGAATAAAATTTCTGGAATGAAACCATTTCAGAAATCAGTACTTATAAGTTCTCCGTTATCGAAGAAGACGTCCGCCAAGCGAGCAGGGGGAAGCGGAAACCAGACAACTGGGGGTAGACCATCGTCGTTGCCGGTTAACATTCCGGACTGGGCAAAAATTTTGAGAGACGAGTACATGGAGACGATATCGACGATGATTGCGACGAAATGAAGAGGAAAGAAACTCCCTTGTTATATTTTCTAATTTTTATACTTTCTTAGTATCATATAATTAAATTATGATGCTCAGAATTTGTGGTGTACTGGAGCTCGTATAACAAATTTGATCAGTTGCACAGTCGTCCAATTGAGCTCCGACGAGTGAAATAAGCTCATTGGTTTTTAGTTGGACGTACGTCCAACTCTGTTGAAAAAATGTCCAACTCTGTTGAAATAAGCTCGCTGGTTTTTTGTTGGACATCTGTAGTTTTTAGTTGGACATGCGTCCAACTGAGCTCCGGCGAGTGGGGTCATCGGCCAATCAAAATTCGATCAGTTGGACGTGTGTCCAACTAAGCTCCGGCGAGTGGAGTCGTCGGCCAATCAAAATTCTGCTAGTTGGACAGTCGTCCAATTCTGAGCAGTCTAGTTGGACATGTGTCCAACTGAACTCCGGCGAGTAGGGTCGCCGGCCGGACAGTCGTCCAACTGAGCTCCGGCGAGTGGACATATGTGTCCTCTAAAATATACTTCTCTGATTTTCAGTTGGACATCTGTTGAGGTGAGTTGGACAGTCGTCCAACTGATGGGTTATTAAGGGCATTTTTGTCATAATATGTAAAAAAATCAAGTGGAGGGGGTCATATCAGATTTTTAATAAATAGGGGGTCATGACAGCATATAACCCTTAATTATTTTATTTTATTTTATTTTTTTTAAAAAAATTATATTAATTTTATATTTTAATTTATTGCATATTATAATTTATTGATTTTATATTAGTAATAAATTTTATAATTATTTTTTATCTTATATTTTAAAATTTATATTTAATTAATAATTATATATTATTTTATGCATATTAATTTAATATATATAATATTTTTAATTATTAATTTAGTGATAAAAAATGTTTTTACATAAAAACTCATATTCCGTCTTAATTTGACTGCAAAAAGTGACTACATGACATGCCTTGTTTGCCAGGCCAAACATTGCTTTTCTGACTTTGACACCTGTCTCATTGTTATTTTTTTTCTCTGTAACGTACATATCAACCTCTCTTTACTAAGGCAATTTGTCGGCTTCAGCTGAATCACCGATCACAAAGAACTATGTACTCATTTGAATGTGTACGTTGAATGTAGTTTAAGGAAAAATGATTTAGAATAAAATTATCAGATTGAAAGTAATTTTAAAATAAATATTTAAAATAATAATGTTATAAATAATTTTAAAATGTGAATATGTATTTAATTTTTTTAATTGTAAGTATAAGTTACTTTTTAAATTTTTTAAAATATTTATTATAAAGATTATTTTTAAAAACACTTATTTTAGAGATTATCTATTATTTTTTAAAATAATTTAATTTATTTAAAAATACTTTTAATTAAAAAAAAATAAGTGTTTAATTGATACTATAGTTTTTTATTTACTATAATTTGAGGTAAATTTTATACTATCATTTATATGCTATTACTGTATTACTTAAAGATCAATATTTTTAAGAGTTAATAGATTATCAAATGACCTATAAATTATTATAGGCTCCTAAACAACAAAGGTTCTTTAAAATATAAATAAATAAATAAATAACAACAGGTTAGACATGGTTGAAGTTGTACTTCAATCATTTGTACTCATTCAATATTTAGTCAAATCTGTTCAATCTTCAATTTTATATATATATATTTAATTTAATAATATTATTATTTATTATTTTAAGTAATAGAAATATTATTTGAGATAATTTTAAAATAAATTTAATATGTTCTATTTAGATAAGCTAGTACAAGAGCACTAATAATGGCCAAATATGTGGCAGGAAAAATAATAAGAAACATAGGCAAAAGGTTTAAAATTTGTACACGTATATATAATAATAAATATTTATTTAAGTATGGTATGCGAAAATAATAATATTATATATATATTGATTTGTGTAAAATTTAAAATATTAGATAATAAAATAATTAAAAAAATTTATTAATAATATATAATTAAATTATATTATATAAATAAAATATATGTATTAAATTACGATAAAAAAAATATTTTTAATGTAAAAGTTGTGGTCGGAACGTGTAAGATTGACAAGTACATCTGTCAATGTGAATGCCAATTCACAAGGGAACTTGTGAATGATTTTTGTATCAAATATGGGTACGTGTGCATTCAGTAAAACAAAATGTCTTGTATATTCATTATTAAAAAAAAAAAAAAAAATTTAAAGATGGTTTATTTTTTATTAAATTATCATATTAATTTTATAATTATTAAATTATGTATTAAAATTTTAACTTTTTTTTAAATAAATATAATAATTTTACAATTTATGAATTAATTATTATAAATTTTATTATTATAAAAAGTATGTAACTAAAGTCATATAAATTTTTAAAATAATTACTTCTAGTCTAACAAAAGTTTTAAAGATCCAATAATTTTTATATATAAACATATTCATTTTATAATTATTAAATTATGTGCTAAAAATTTTATAATTTTTTAAAATAAGCATAATTGTTTCATAATTTATAAATTAAACATTATAAATTTATTATTATGAAAAATAAGCGTTCAAAGTCATAAAATTTTAAAATAAACATTTTAAATTCAACAAAAATTTTAAAACTAAGTACTTATATTATCCTATTTTCATAAATAAAGAAAATGTAAGTATCAAATTTAAAAATTATGAAATCAAAATACTTACTTATATATAATAATAAAATTATTATGATATTTTTAAAAATATTATAACACCTCTAATATTTAATATTTATAATAAAAAAAAATCCACCAGCTAACAAAATAATTAATAAATAAAAAGGATACGGAGGAAGTCTGGAAACTGTGGAAGTGGGGACAGGGTTAGTAGTGAGAGACAGGTAGGGGGTAGGCCCACTACAACATAACCGCAGATGGAGGCGGTAATGGAGCCAATAATCTCTCGGCAATGGCATTTAGTAAAAGAAAAAATCACCAGAGTATGAAAAGAAGATCGAGCATCATCAATTAAATGCGCGCACGCCGAGGAATGGCGCCTTATTCCCACCTTTTCTAATTTGTGATTGTAACATAACTACAATAACAAATATAATGATATATTTTTTCGATATATAAAAATATAAATTACGTTTAATAATTTTTTTAATAAAATTATCTTTATATTTAAATTAATTTTAATTATACAATAATTATCATATTTAATAAAATTAATTATATAATGATCGTCATATTTAATAAAAATTTAAATATTATTTTACTTTCATAACTAATTTAGAAATATAAAAAAATTAATTTCATATTTATTTTAAATATGTTTTAAAAATTAAAATAAGTAAAACTATTTACAGAAAATGCATGTATTTTTAATGTGTGTGTGTGTATATATATACTCATTTTCATGTATTTAATAATTATAAGTAATATAAATAAAATTGTAGTTATATATTATATAAAAATTATTTTTAGATGTGATAATTTAAAACAATTTAAATATTTAACTTTACACTCAACATTATAAGTAGAAGCATATAATAAATTTCAGACTAAAAATTTTAAGTTTTTATAATTTATATCGCCAAAAATTTTCATATTTTGTATCAATCTAAATATTAATTTTATTTTATATTTTATTTTAATATTTTTATAGAATTTATTTGATGATATGAATTAATACAAAATAAATTTAATATAAAAAATTAATATTTTTTTGTCCTTAATTTTTCATTCAATTTTATTTTTATTAGTTAGTTTTATAATATTTATCAAAACATATTTTTAAATATAATCTTAAGCTTAAAATTCTAAATCATTTTACTTTTTTTTCTTTATGTTTCTTTTAGTTTTAGTTTTAATATTTATAAATTTTGGTATGTTTGATTGAGCTTTTCATTTGCTTAAATTTTTTAGTTAATAAATTTATTTCATACATGAATGATACTAATACTTATTTATTACATTTTTGTTTAATTTTTGTTATAAGTTAATTATAATATATTAACTTATATTTTTTTTAGTGCTAACTTTATATTTCTATTATAATATAACATTTATTAGATTGAGTATAGTCTACTATAGCTTCTACTAATTATATATTATGAAGCATGTTTCATTTTTTATTATTTTAATAAAATTTTCTACTTTGTATAAAAAAAAATTTAGCCCTCTTAAAAAATATTTCTTGCTTCGCCACTAATAGGAATGAAATTTAATAGAAATATTATTATTATTATTATTGTGTGTATTTAAGAAGTATAATTAAAATAATGATAAATATTAAAGTAATATTTATAAAATTAAAAAATAAAATTTTTATTTTTTTTAAATAAAATAAAATTTTTATTTTATAAATATGTGAAGAAAATATAACATTTCAATATATGTAGGAGAAATAAGCTTGGAATGCTTTACATTTCATTATAAATTAATAATTAAATTAAACATAAAAATAACTTAAATTATTCTTGTTATCATTCTTATTATTCTCAACTAACTATGTGACAAACATTGTCTAAAGGTTGAAAAAAAAAAAACCTACCATTTATGGATCCAAGAAACCGTTTCACAATAATAAGTATAACCCGCTATAAATTCAAGAAATGTTAAAATAATATAAATTTATGTATATTTTTATACTTATATTATGATATATGATAAAATTATTTAAAAAATTAAATTATTTTTATTTTAAAATAATTTTGTAATGTATCAAAATATAATTAATGTAGGTATAAAAATAAATATAAATTTATATATTTTTAATATTTCTCCTATAAATTTTTAAATATCATACTTAGTGAAATGATTGTAGGCATAACGGGTAACAATTTATTCATAGACAAATATTAAAGACATATAAATTTATATTAATTTTTGTACTCAAATTAATCATATTGTAAAATTTTTTAAATTTATATTAATTTTTGAAAAATTATTTTAAAAAATAAAAAAATGATTAAATTTTTTAAATAATATTGACATATATCATAATATGATTAAAATATATACAAATTTATGTTATTATAACATTTTTTTTTCCATAACTTAGCTACATTTTTTGTTTGTTTGGAAATGCAGTTAGTTTAAGAAGAAAAAAAGGACATAAATTTATTATTTTTTATTAAATTGATATTTTTAAAATATTTATATTATTAATATTTTTTTTTTATTCAAATATACCTTCACTTGGGTAGGGAGGGTAGGGCAATTGCCACACACCACCACACACCAGGATCATCAGGAGTTGTTTATACGCCACAAGCACGGTAAATGTCTAGCGGCACCAGTGAACTGCGGTCCAACTCAACAGAGCGCACGATTCGAGGCAAGATCCATCGCATACTCGAAGGCCGAACAGGCAAGCGCCCCCCAAGCTTCGAACCTACGCCTTGCCATGTGAGGACAGAGGACTGGTGCTTAGCACAGGCGCCCAACCAACTGGGCTATCCCGTGATGGGCATATTATTAATATTATTAATGATTTATAATTAAAATATTTATTTTTACATAATAATACAAACTATTAAAACTATTTTCAAGTTTAAATAATTAGTTATTTTTAAATCATGCAACATAGCAATTAAAACTTTAACTAAAGGAGGGTAGTTAAAGTAAGGAGCGTAATTAAGATAAGGTGTAGCATAATAATTATGTCAATCTAAATGGAAACATCAATTAGAGTCTCTTAATTTGAGAAAAAAAGGGCACTATATAATTATATAAGAAAAATGAATAACACAGCATCGGATCCTTATATATATCTACATTATAGTGATGATCCTCAATCCTTGAACCGAATTCATTTACTATAAATTTGTTGTTACGATTTTTAAAATAATTTTAATAATTTAATATATTTTTTAATATTTTAATTTAAAAATTATTAATATAATATTATTTTTAATCTTTTTTTAAAAATATTATAATATATAAAATTGTATGAAAAAATAAACATTTAATCATGTTATTATTTTTAAATTAAGCCTACATATATTTTAATCCTATAATTATAAAATACTAAGAACAGTTAAAATTTAAAAAATAATAAAAATAACACTATTAAAATTTACAATAATAAAAATAATATATTTTTTATTCAAATTATATATTTTTATTATTTAAAAAAAAGACTGTTACATCATTTTTAACTCAATTCAAGTTAAATTACGGTAATTTATACAAGTTAAATATTAAACATGTGAAAGTTTATAAGAACTATGAGTACTCTAATTTCAAAAAGTTAACTCAATAAGTAGATATGCTCATATTTCTTATAAACTCTTTCATAGTATTATCTTTTATCAATGTGAGACAATTTTATAACAATACGTCGTTCAACTGAATTTTTTTAATATTATTAAGTATTATTTTTGTTATTATAAATTATAATTTTTTTTTTTTTATTTATCTTAAAACTTTAATTAAAGAAATGGAATTAAAATAAGGTGTAGCATTATAATTATATGAATCTAATGGAAACACCAATTAGGTATCTTAATTTAAAATGAAAAAAAAAAAAAAGGAATTATATAATTGAGAAAGCAACAAATCAAAGATTTTTGCATCTTGAAAAAGTAGAGAGGAGCTAGTACAAAATTCCATCAAGGCCATACTTGTTTAAGCAAGTTGGACTCCCCATTTTCCACATTTCAGTTCACAACCACCCATTTGCACAACTTTTTCTATAGTGCCAATTAACTTGTGTTTATAATTGTGGGCTTCTCTCCTTTCGCAACCCCACAAAACAAAAGGAGAGATAGATAGTAGGGTGGGGGGGAACTCACATCACAGGTAATGTTAATGAAGTATCTTCTCATTTTATGAAGTAATTTTTTTTTTGGGGTCAAGAATAAAAATGCTATTAATAAAAATTTATACAATATAATAATTTCAATATTAACCATACACAAAGTATTAGCCTAATGAATTATACTAACAGATGGCTACCAACATAACTAACAAAACCGGATACCAAAGCAAAGCAAACACCCATTCCAGCATTTTAGCAATTAATTGAACTCTTTATCTTTTCCTACCTTCAATAATTATCTTTTATGACTAGCTCCTTTAAAGAAGCTTCTAATATGTCGTATAACTGTTTTTTTATACCGTGACTAGATATTAAAGGTTTCAACTATGTTGGAGTCGCTTGGTTTAACTTAGTTTTATGTGAGTTGTAGTTTAATTGAGCTTTGATGATTTTTAAATAAGTTGCATTGTGCAACATATAAGATGGCTCATTTATATTTTCTTAAAACTAAAAATAAAAATAAATATTTTCGTTTAAGAAGAAAAATGCCAGTATTAATATTATTATTTTTAATTATATTTTTTAAAAAACAAGAAAGAAATAAAATACCATAATAATTATTTTTGACAAAAGCATTCTCTTAAATAAGCTAGCTTTTGAGATCACGAGCTAATTGAGCTGCATTTTTTCAACTCTTATATCAACCTAATCGATCAACTCTCATTTAAGGTGATATAAGAGTTGAAAAAATGCAGCTTAATTACCTCGTGATCTCAAAAGCTAGCTTATTTAAAAGAATGCTTTGGTAAAAAATAATTATATTTTATTTCTTTTTAAATCATATTTTTATATATATAACCTTTAATATCTAGTCACGTTATAAAGAGTATTTGTTAACTTCCAAAAAAAAAAAAATACATTAGATCCAATTTGGCATACCTTTAAGTTCTAATCCTTTAGGTCCTTAGAGAAATAGTTACATTAGAAGGATTCAGATTTTATAATTTTTATACTGACAAACTATTTAACATTGATTCCAGTAGAACCGGAATAAAAGAATTCAATATAAATAATATTTGTATATAGTAATAAAAATAACAAAAATAGTATTTTTTTTTTAAATATAAAATTGACTCAGTTACAATCCTAATTAATAAAAAAATATTATAGATAAAATAATAATTTTTTTTAAATATGTTATTATTATTATTATTATTTACTATTTTTTATAAATAACCCCACTCTAAAACTGCAGTATATCTTGACCCAATCTAATAAAAATTGTGTAAATGCATAGTTTAAGTCATATGGGCTTTGACTTGTGGGGAAGCCGTTGATCTGTATTATATATATGAGCAAGCTTCCATGGTGTATACCAAAGGTCATTACAGTAATATATAATATGTTTCTTCTTTTTCGAATATATATACAATGAGATAAAATTAATAGCTATAAAATATTATGCAATTTTTATACCATCACATTTTAAAGATTGAGATTTAGAATGAATAAAAGAGATAAAATTAGTGGTTGCAAAATATTATACAATTTTTTATATTATTACATCTTAACGGTTGAGATTTAGAAGGTATAAAAATATATAGTATGTTTTTTCTTTTATAAAATATTATGCAATTTTTTATACCATCACATTAATGGTTGAGATTTAGAAAGATAAAATTATTCTTCTAAATCTCAACCTTAAAATTCAGTGGTGTAATAAATTGCGTAAAAGTTTGTGACAACTGATCTAATCTATAATATGTTTTTTTAGGTTCATTACATGTAAGGGCGGAGCAGCAGATCGAAACTACATATTTTTTTTACTAATTTGAATCTGATGCAAATTTGAAAGTATTTAATCCGAATTCGATCCGATTCGGAGCAAATTTAAATATATCTAATCCGAATTCGATCTAATAATGTACTCAATCATAACTAATATGAATCTAAATAGATCAAATTTTTTTAATAGAATAAGGTAAATTAAAATTATAACTTATTTTTAAATTATTATCATAATAAATTACAATATTTTTAAGAAAATTTATTTATTTATATTTACAATTAAAATTACAATTAAAGAATCAAAATAAAAAAAATATATACTCTTGAATATTATTAAATTATTATAAATGATTTAATATTTATATTTATTTTTAAACTAAAATAGTAATTTAATGTAATTATAGTATGTATAATATTTAAATATAATACATTAAAAATAAAATATGCATTTATTTATAATTTTAATGACAATTCGTTCGGATCAGATTGCACCAGATCATAAAATTTATTAATTCGAATCCGAACAAATTATATACTTTGTTATAAGTTGTTGGTTATCAATTCTCCTAAAAATTAAAACCGTTAGGAGAATGATCAACTATATTTTTATATTTATCATACTTTCTTAATTTAAATTTAATCCATTTTTAAATCTGTAAATCTAATTTAAATTATTTGATGACTCTTAATCACATGCATATAAAGATATTCAATGTGGACACTTTTGTTTTTCTTAGATATTCAATGTTGACACTCGTGTCCTTACTCGGTTCCTATCTACTTTAACTCCATTAATTAATAATGAAAACCAATTATTTTAGTGTAAGATATTTAATGCATCGTCACAAAACAACGTACGGTAGAAAAAGGAGTAAAAAAGGGTTTAACATAATCCGGCACAGTACTGAGGTTACTTGACTAAGTGAATAACGATGAAAGATGGAGAATTTTTCGTCTTTGGTTAGAAATCAAGAGAGGAAATACATACTTGACATATGTAAAGCGTAAACTGTGTGTTCAGGTTTTGAGATTCTTGGAAACAACAACATGAAGGGATTTTTCTACCATAGAGGATATTAAATGCATATAGATTTATATTTATATTAGTCATGATATATTATGTAACGAAATTATTTTAAAAATAATAAATTAATTTATTTTTCCAAAAAAAAAATATATATATGGCGCGTTACATTTATTATTAATCTGATAAATAATACACAGATACTGTGGATAACGAAAGCACTACCAGGTGGTTACTTTCGTTATTCAGGGAGTAATTTGAAATGACGGAAGAATAAAGGTACTTCAAAGTTTGGAGGGACTTTGTAAATAATCACAACGTTCCCATCATTTGACCTGTTTCATATGTACTACTTATTGGTTGAAGTGGTAGAATTTGAAACTTCGAGAAAAAATAGTTGGTTGGTTGGTTGGGTATGTATAATGGACAGATACTGTTCATGTGTGATTGATTTATTTGCATTTAAAAATGATTGTTGTATACAACTACATGTATGAATATCCCTTCCTTCCAAATATATACATATATTGCTTCAGAGAAATTTTTCAATTGGTCTGGTACATGTGATAATGGACAGATACTGATTCACTATAAAAGAGTTTTATAAGCAATCACAATGACTATCTCATACTCGGATATGAACCTATTTGAGATTAGAGTACTCATGGTTCTTATTTTAAATTTATTAACAAAAATATCATGTTAGCTTCTTCGTTATAACATAGACAATATTCTTTGGGCTTTGCCTCGATATAATTTTCATAAAGTACATGATATGGACCTTGTAACATAGTAAGATAATAAAAATGTTTTTTTTGCTAGTGATTCTAAATAGAATATAATCATAGTAACATACTTGATGCTCCTACAAATTTTTTTTTCCCCTTATACACGTGTTAGATGGGTACAGTGGACCGACAAACTTGATCAATCAAGATCGACAATTTTACGAATGCAAAAAATGATTCATCAAATGGAAGAGATCAATTAGAACAATCTAAAAGCTTAATAATAGAACGTAGCATACATATTATGTACGGTTGAAATACTCTCACAGCAACAACAACAAAAAAAACATTAAATGAAAGGATAACCTTAACAAATTGAAGTTATAACCTTCTAGGTAAAAAGACAAACTTTGGAATAATTACAAAGTGATTCGCATGTAATCGCAAGAGACATAAGACCCATCACTTTGAGGGCCACGATATATTAGAGTCCTACCTATTATCAATGAACTTGGTCATAACACTTGAGTAAAATATGATACTATAAAAGAGTTTATAAGAAAGATGAGTACCTCTACTCATTGGATTAACCTTTTGAGATTAGAGTACTCATGATTCTTATAAATTTCTACATATATTGCTTCAAGAAAAATTAGTTGGTTGGTAATGTATAATGGACAGATACTGTTCATGTGATTGATTTTATTTGCAATCACAATGACTATTCATATATATGAACTATTTATTTAAATTTTTTTATTTTTAATTTTATTAACAAAAATATATGTTATTTTTCTTATAACATAGAACATATATTTTTTGTAAAATATATATGCTCCAATAAAATAAATATATATATTTTTTCATAAAGTACATATATTGTTTAACATAGTAAGATAATAACAAATGTTTTTTTTGCTATGATTCTAAAAGAGTTACTCAAAACATACTTGATGCTCCTACAAATTTTTTTTTTCCCCTTATGCACGTGTTAGGTGGGTACAGTGGACCGACAAACTTGATCAATCAAACCAAAATTTTACGAATGCAAAAAATGATTCATCAAATGGAAGAGATCAATTAGAACAATCTAAAAGCTTAAATAATAGAACGTAGCATACATATTATGTACGGTTGAAATACTCTCACAGCAACAACAACAAAAAAAACATTAAATGAAAGGATAACCTTAACAAAAAGGTTTAAAACCTTCTGGTAAAAAGACAAACTTTGGAATAATTTCATCTTGATTCCGCATGTAATCGCTAATCATAAAACCATCAGGAGGGCCACGATATATTAAGTCCTACCTTTTATCAATGAACTTGGTCATAACACTGAGTAAATAATTCTATTCAACTTAAAGCTGATGAACCATGATTCAATCACAATACGCTGTTATCCATTAATGCGTGTGAGGCGCAGTTAGGTGACTTGCGATACATCATCATGCGAACAATGTGCTCATTAACTTGATCTAGAATTCACATTATTGGACTAAGAAAAGAATGAGTGGTGAAGCTAAAGTGTCCACATATTGGTGTGGAATGTTGTCAACTAAAATGAGTCACAACACATGAAATAGGGTTTAACTCTGGCTTGTTACTTAATGCTATCACTTATGAGTAGCGACCCATATAGTCATCACATATATCAGTCATCACAGCCAGGATTTAACCTTAATCATTTTCTTTACATTTTGGCTAAATCTGCATAACTAAACTTGCCACGTGTACGTGTATATCACTCATCACAGCCAGGATTTAACCTTAATCATTTTATTTTCATTTTGGCTAAATCGGCATAACTAAACTTGCCACGTATTCAACAGAGGTACTGACAAACCCATTCATCAGTCATAGAAAGAACAATCTAACAGACAAGAAGTTTCCCCCAATGGTGATGATATAACAAGATGCACATACAAAATGCAGGTATTCATTATACAACCAAAGGCTTCATGGAAATAATATTAAAATTATAAGCCTTGCAAGAGTAGATTGAATTAACATCTTTCTTAACAACATTAAAAGCAGATTAGAGGGGCCAACTACAAGACCGAACATAGCTCTAGTGACCATACTTCTGAAACTCCCACTCACTGTTATCTGGAAACCAACAAAATGGCAGATAATAACTTTCATGTTACCAAGACATGCATAATAAGCAGAAGGAACATTAGAGCAGTGTAAGAATGGTGAAGCATATAACATACCCAGGGGACACACTTGACGGGTCTTGAGCCATCGGCTGATGCAGTGGAAGTGAAATGCATGGTTACAAACCCCTTCAAAATAAAAGAGCCACAAGTCCAAATATTAGAGAAATACGGTCATACTTGCAGCATGCATGACTAATCATGTAATACAATCCTAGAGTTTTTCAGCACATCAGTTCAGAGACTGAGAGAAAGAAATATTTTAAGATTCAACACCATAGAAATCATCATGTCAATGAAGCAATATATATCAGTTCTGCAGTCTGGAATAACCACCAATTTTAGGGACATGCTTGCAGAGTAACCAGACAAGTAATGATACCAATACAACAGATGAAACAAACTGCTGAAGGAACCATGATTTTTAAACTCAAGTACAACTCCATAAGGTATTTAGTGAAACATTATGATGCATATGAATCAATGAAAGCTGCTTATTTTGATTTCACGATGTAGCAATTAATAAATCTGTATGCCTTTCCTTTCCCACTGATTAAAATCATAAGAACAAAAAATTTTAAAGAACAATTTCTATTATTTGTGTTGGAACTAGGAATCACACATAAGAAACAAACACTGCAAACCAACAACAACAAAAAATTCTTACACTTGTATCTAAAGGTTTTTCTTTTTCCTATGCAAACTATTAACGAAATTACATAACAAGTCAACAACCTAGGAAAAGTTGAATTTTAAAAGCTATGTTTTAATTCATCTTATATTTTAAATTTTAAAAACTAGGATATGTCTGGTGTACTATATGATTCAACTGACAAAAAAAACGTGATTGAACAGAAAAACCAGAGGCTTTGATCCACACATTCCCTCCCAAATTAGAATAGCGCGGAACACAAATTATCAAATGACAACTATATAATATAAGTACCACCATCTCTTTTGAAACTTAATTCTCCATTTGTAGCCTTCTTAACATTCTCCGGCTTGTAATCTCGTTATTTTCTGTAGCTCAATTCCTATGTCTAGTAATTACATCAAGGAAATGCGGGAGAAAATGAAGAAAAAAAAGTAGTTACAGTACTATCTAGCTCTAAAAGAGCTCGATAATCCATAAATCTATGGTAAAGCAATTAATACATTTTTTTAAGCCTAGAGAACCTAATACAGGATACACGTTCGACCTCACATGATCGTGCCCGATAATTTCAAATAATAATAAAAACACATACAGACAACAATATTCCAGACGGGACAAAGCTTACCCCAAGCGACGGTACACTCTTCACTGGTGGCGCTAGCCTGGTTTGCTTGGCACTCAATGCCTGTTCTTCAAGAAAATACGTGCCACAGAATATTAGAAAAAAAAATAATAAACCAAAAAACTAAAAAGATAAAAACAAGATGAAAGAAAACCCACAGAGATCCATTATATGGTTCCGGCAAATGGCACAGTTATCAACAACGATATCTGCGTGTGCCGATCAAAACGAAGACATTAGAGTATAAGAGTCAAATAGTCCTAATTCAAAACACTAAAATCCTAAACAGCAATTAAGCATAATAGAAATTAAATGGAATGGGAACAGTGAGAAAGCACCCCAGGCCCAGAGAGCGACAGCGTTCCACTTTTTGATCTCGAAACGCTTGGGCTTCTTGGTAGAAGGACCAGCGCTGCTCGAAGCCTCGCCGACCGGAACCATGGGTACGTCGGAATCCAAGGTCGCCATAGCCTTTTGGTTTTCTAGGGCTTTTTCTCCTCTCTTCTCTCCGGTAGAAAAATACAAAAAGTACTGTGGGAATTCGGACTGTAGTAATGAGTGGAAATGGAGATACCTAGTTCAATTTCGTTAGAGGTTTGTTGGATCCTCCTTATAGTCTTGGGCTTGGTTCGTCGAACTCCTCCCATTATTTTTCGGGTATTTTTATTCACATCCACATCCTAAAAATTTATTCTTTAGCAGTCTTCATTAAAAAAAAAACATTAATTTCATAATAATATAATATTTTTATACATAAAATTTTATTTTTAATTTCTATCATTTTTTTTCTTTCCATATTTGAATCATTATATATAATATTTCATGATATAATTAGTGCTTTAATTTTTGAATAAATTTTCTTTTTCATGATTTTTTTTATTAAATATTTTAAAGGTAAAAATTATTAAGAAAAACAACAAAAATTGTATTATTGAAAAATTTAACGACAAAAATATCACCCCTTATATTCAACTCATATATTTTTACAATTAAAAAAAATATAGATAATTTTATATTAAATACCGTTCAATTTAAAATATGACCATTAGATAAAAGTAAAGCCATAAAAACAATTAAGGAGGTCAAGTAACACGTGATATCAAGTGTACAAAATATAAAAATTAAAATTATGTATAAGTATAATTCTAATTTTTATTGAATTATAATTAGAGTTAAATGTGTGTGTATTATAATTTTATTGGTTGCAAATAGACATTAATTTTTTTTTCTACCAAATAAAGAGTGGTATAGTATAAATAAAATATGTGATTTTGATGATATATGGAAATGTTAAATTATGTTATTGGAAAATAGCAAGAGATTATTATGTTGTTGTAATGTTGAATTATGTTAAAATATATAAAAAGACAAAAAATTACATGATATGTTATTATATTTTTATTGGCCTTTGTATAGGGATAAATAGTTTTATTTAATAAAGGGGTCATATGTTTATTTTATTCATAGAATATTTAAAATTTTAAAATTAATTAAATATAATTGTAAAAAATTATCGAAAACAAAGGGGTCGTGACCCACTGCGATCACCCTGCATGTAAATTTATTTAATATTAAATTTTGTTCAATATTTAATATTCTTACTATAAAATATTTAACATAATTGTCTAAAATATTTTACTTCACGCATCAATTACCTTTGATACTATAAAATTAGTTTGATTAAATTATTCTCTCTAAAATTTATTTTTTTTCTCACTGAAAATTTCGAAAGGTGCATCATAATATATTTTATTTCGTGTTTGTGCATGCGGTTATAACTAGTTGGTAAAAAACTTGGAAATATTTATATTTTACTTTTTTATAATGGTCCAAATATATATATATTTTTTTTTTTTCTATGAATCCAAATATTTTGTTTGAATATAAATATTTACATGATAAGGAAGACTAAGAAGATATAAATTCACATGCAATATTGTCAATAAAAATAAAATAAATTTTTATTTAAAAAAAATATTTTTAACATATAGCATCATGTAAATAGTGTCTAGAAAATTATGTCTTCTGCGTCAATTATTTATTAATTATTAAGGTTAAATATCATTAACATGCACTTGTCATATTAGAGCCTGATATAAAACATTAAGCACAATAACTTCCAATTTTCATAGAATAAAATATTAATGACTAAACTATCTAAAATTTTCCATATTAATTCAATATTTTTTAAGATTAAAAATATTGTTATGCTTAACAACAATGTTCTAACAATAAAACTACCTTATGTAAAATATCTAAAAATAACTTCACTAGCTTGTTTATTGAGCTTTAGGAATCAATATGTCAATGATGTTGTATTATTATCTATAAAAATTAAACAATAATAATAACTGTAGGGTATTAAAAAAAAAAAAATCATCCTAATAGTGTTCAAAATTTGTTAGCATATGTAGAGCTGTGCATGATTTTAATTCGATTGTTTGATGAATCTAAATAAAAGCTTTCATAATTTGCAGGGTGCAGATTTGATTATGAATTTTTGTTTTCAAATATGCATTACTTCAATTAGATCCGCATATACTAAAATTTATAATATTTTATAAACATTTCAAATTTTTTTGTGTATTAATTTTAAAATATTTTCACGAGTCACATTTACAATGCTTTAAAATTATTATTTTAATTATTTTTAAAATGATAGAATATTAGATAATGTGAAAATAATTAGGGATGTTAATGAAAAGTAGAGAAGATTTTTCCTACCCCTATTTAATTAACAGTGTAAGGTGTGTGAGGTTCATTAATTTTTTAAAAGAGAGTAATTTAATTTTTTAATTTTTAAGTAAAGTATTTTAGTTTTATAATTTTAAATTAAGCATTATTTTAATCATGATCTTTTACCGGAGCTTAAAGGCTTTAACCATATTTATTTGGGACAAAATTAAAATTTCGCTAAAAGATAATTAGAAAAATCATATATTTTTTTTTTATTTTTTTAATAATAAATAAATAAATAAACCATAACCCAAATCCACCATAACGATTAATAGTGCTACCTCTACCATTATCAGTTTGTCACACTATTGTCCACTAACTACATTTAGCACGTCCCTTGGTTTAAGAAAATTTAAAATTTAGCAAATTTGTAGTTTTTTCTTAGACTCAAGTGTTTGAAATTGTTGGAGTTGTATTTAAAGCCTTACTATGTTTCATTTCTATCCAAATCCAATCATAAATTCATTTTCAAACTAAAATTAAACGTGGGTGGTGTATAGTATATGAACTAAGCGACATAATTAGTGAAAATTTGCCATGATAAATTGCAAAAATTCCGTATTCATGAACATTTCAAATCTTGATCGACTTAAATTGAGAGCTGGTGTTGCCCTTAAACAGACGATGAAGAAGATAAATTCGCTTAAGTAAAAACTTTTCTAATTAATTTTTTCAAGTAAAATTTTAATTTTGTCCTAAATAAATTTGCTCAAAAGTGATGTTTAATTTAAAATTACAGAACTAAAATACTTTAGTTAAAAATTATAAAATTAAAGTATTATTATTGTAAAAGTTATAATACCTCTCGCACCCTTCACCATTTAATTATTTGCTGGGACTTGACATTAATTCTCCATCAAATATCATTATTTTACGTTAGAATGTCACCACTCACCACTAACTAAAAACATCCAACCCAACATAAAATTATCAATTATATTTTTATTATGTAACTAAATATGATAAATTGGCTAAATTGTATTTTTCTTCTACTAATTTTATTATATTTAATACTTTAGTTTATAAACTAAATTTTTGTAACTTTTTATCCACTAACTTTCATATTTTACAATTTTGATCTAAATTTAAAAATAATTAGACTAAATATTTTAAATATTAAAAATTAATGTACTAAATATGTTAAAAAATAAGTTTTTTCATATGTTAATTTTGACTATAATTTAGTTTGATTTTTAAATTTGGATTAAAATTATTAAATATAAAAAGTTAGTAAACGAAAATTTTGTTAAGGTACCAAAGTATTAAATATGATAAAATTAATGTATTAAAAATGTAGTTAAGCCTAATAAATTTAAAATACAATAATAGTAATAGAATTTTTTTTTGTTTTTTATTTTAACAAATAAAATAATTACTTTTTTACAAACCATAATATAGCATTTTATAATTAAAGTATATATATATATATATATATATATATAATCTAAATTTATTACATTTAAACATAAAAGATAAGTGATTATATATAATTTATAAGAAATAAAAAAATTATAGAAAAAAGGAGACAATAAATAAAATAACATACTTAAAATGATGACCAACTTAGTAAATGATATTTAATTATTCGTGCCAGGCAAATTTATTTTCCTAAAAGTAATGCAAATTAAATGTGAATTAACAAATTATAATCTGCACGTATCAAATGGTTTTAGAGATGGATAGAAATTGGGCAATTTTGGTACGCCTTTAAAATAATTGTGGTGATAAAAAATACAAACAAAAAAATAAAATAAGGATCGACCATTAGTTGTAACAAGACAGAATGGTCATGATCAATCAAAATCAACAAGTTGATGAATGTGGACGCAAGTATATCAATGATTCGATATCATCTATGCAACGTCATAGAATGATAGGTGTTACTTATTGCTTTTCAAATATATACCAACAAAAATTCAAGTCTTAACTCCTATAAATAAAAAAAGTCAAAGAATGAAACGTTACATTTCTACTCTTCTTTTTATTACATAGAATTTTCCAAAAAGACAAGGAAAGCTTTTAGGAAGGAAAAAAAAATAGAGAAAGAAGAAAGGAGATGAAGTAACAAATAAGAAAAAGTCTATTAATTTGTTATATAATAAATCCTTAAATATACTTTATGTTTTATTTGATTTAGATGATAAATTTTTTAATTTTTTTATCAAAAATTTAAATTTAATAAAAATTTATCATTTTAATTATTATTCTACATTTGATAAAAGTAAATATGCTTAATAAATAATACAACTTTCAATCAAATGGGAATATATAAATGAGAATTTTTACATATTATAATTATATTTAATTTAATATAATTATATAAATTTAATTATATTTATTAATAATATTATTCAATATCTATTATAATTTATTTTGTAATAAATAGAATTTTTATATCTAAATAAATATCTTTCCCTTCGTCTAGTTGTCCTACTACAACTACTAGTACTCTATACCCACAGATCTTGGAGACACTAATCACCGAGGCATAGCGAGAAATATGGCTAGTCTGTCTTTGTTGTCGTCCGCACTTCTGCTTTTGGCCATAGTCAGCTGCGCCGCCGCTGTATCAAGCTTCGATGATTCTAATCCTATCAGATTAGCATCCGACGACCTTCATGACTTCGAATCGCAAGTCCTCCGTGTCATTGGTCGAACCCGTCACGCTCTCTCCTTTGCTCGCTTTGCTCACAGGTACTTGGCTATCCATTTGTTCTGCTCATCGCTGCCCAATCATGATCTTAAATTGTGTCGTTGACTTTAACGTTTGTTTCTTGTTCTTTTTCATATTCTATAGATATGGGAAAAGGTACGATACTGTGGAGGAAATGAAGCTTCGATTTGAAACGTTTTCTGAGAATCTCAAGCTGATTAAGTCCACCAACAAGAAGGGATTATCTTACACTCTTGGTGTTAATCGTATGTATACAGTAGCTTTCTTCTTTAATCTTTTTTGTTGAATGATTGATTGATTGGTTCTTGTTTATCTTTGATAAATGGCAGAGTTCGCTGATTGGACATGGGAAGAGTTCAAGAGGCACAGATTAGGAGCTGCTCAAAACTGCTCTGCTACCTTACACGGCAATCACAAGCTTAGTGATTTTGTTCTTCCTGATACGGTCTTATTTCCTTAACTGATCTGAGTAAAAAAAAGTACCTTAAAACTTGTCACTACACTATTAAAATAAATTTGTAACTACGAAATAATAATCTTTATATTTATTTCATATATTTTTACCAGTTTAACAAGTCATTTTATATTAAACAAATTACGGTATTTATACATTTTGAAAGTTGAACTTTCTCCATTGAACATGTTAAATATTATTTAATATTATTTTTATTATTATAAATTTAAACCTTTATTTTTTATAATTTTCCTAATAACTTCTCATATTTTATTTAATTTAATTTCACTCAAGTTTCTGGAAAGCCCTTTTCATGTTTGTTTTTTTTAATGAAAATACTCTCTCCAAGCAAAAGAAAGGAAAGAAAAAAGGAATTAATATGGAGTTTCAAATAGGAAGCTAGTTGCTTACAATCTAAGCAAATGAATTGAGTTTTGTTTAATTGTTAATGGAAAAGCTCAACGACGATTCTGATACTTTGTATTCTTATTTTGGACCATGGTAGTTTTAAGAATTTTTTTTTTTTTGCTATAATCAGTAACCGAATTGACTTATCTCATGGTTCACATTTGATCTATAAAAAAGAATTGATTTATCTCAAATTTTTTATTTTTTTTCAATCATGAGCAACCACTCTTGATTAATGAAGATTTGTTGTATATGTATGATTTACTATACAGAAAGATTGGAGAGAAGAAGGAATTGTCAGCCCGGTTAAAGATCAAGGCCACTGTGGATCTTGCTGGACTTTCAGGTAAGGTTATGTTTGAATAAGAAACGCAATTGTTAAGCACAAATAAATACACTTAGTTAGTCATCATGTGTTATTGACATAAAGCATAATACAGCACCACAGGGGCTCTTGAGGCAGCTTATAAACAGGCATTTGGGAAGGACATCTCTCTTTCTGAGCAGCAGCTAGTGGACTGTGCCGGAGCTTTCAATAACTTTGGCTGCAACGGGGGCTTGCCATCCCAAGCCTTTGAGTATATCAAATTTAATGGCGGTCTTGACACCGAAGAAGCTTATCCTTATACCGGAAAAGGTGGTGCTTGCAAATACTCAAAAGAAAATGTTGGCGTTCAAGTCCTTCATTCTGTCAACATTACCCTGGTAAGAGTTGTGTGTGTTAAGAAGTAGAAGCAAACAAATTCCACATTGATAAAATGATAATGGGTAGCATGGATTTATAAGTGCATGAATGAAACCATCTAATGGTTAACTTTTTGGGATGGGAGCTTATGCCTTATGGAAACTCACGTGGAGACATTGGGCCTAACAGTGTGAAATAATTTCCTTTGCTTTCTTGCAATTCTCTTTTACCGTTCTTTGGACCATCATCTTGTGGCATATTTTGATGCACTATATATGCAGGGTGCTGAAGGCGAATTGAAAGAAGCAGTTGGTCTTGTTAGGCCTGTGAGTATTGCATTTGAGGTGGTGAAAGCTTTCCGGCTTTACAAGAAAGGAGTGTACACCAGTGACTCTTGTGGCAGCACTCCAATGGTGAGTTACTCATATTGAAAATTAGAGTTTGATGAGAATTTTAGGATCACACTTTCCCCGTCCTCTCCGTGAGTGACTCTTGTGGCAGCACTCCAATGGTGAGTTACTCATATTGAAAATTAGAGTTTGATGAGAATTTTAGGATCACACTTTCCCCGTCCTCTCCGTGTTTTTTTTTTTAACAATGACATGTTGTGATCTCGTTTGAGTTAGATAAAAAATTTGTGATAATTAGCCTTTTCATTTGGTTAACTACTTGTATCTATATATATGAGGATATAGGTACTGAACACTCCAAATCGGTAAAAAAGAGTCAACAACACCCTACTATATGCCCAACATTAAGGAAACCTTTCACTTAACACAAAGAGTGGAACTTAAGACTCTCTTCCTATCCGAATTGAGTTTGTCCATTTAGATCTAGATCTTGAATTTGAGTGGAGGCAACTTGTAATTAAAGAGTTGATTATAAATTAATGAACGAGTAACGTATTTGTGGTCGTAATAAATAAAATTTCAGGACGTGAACCATGCGGTTCTTGCAGTTGGGTATGGAGTTGAAGGTGGGGTTCCATACTGGCTCCTCAAAAACTCTTGGGGAGAAAGCTGGGGTGACAATGGATACTTCAAGATGGAAATGGGCAAGAATATGTGCGGTAAGTTTTTCCCTCACTCAATCCACTACCAAGACTCCAAACATATTATGTTTGTGAAAGAAATTCTTTATTTTTCTGATATTGGTAATGTTGATGCAGGTATTGCGACATGTGCATCATACCCTTTCGTTGCGTAGTATGATAATTCCAAAGAAATGATAAAGCTGCTCCACTGTGGAGTTTCTTAGTAATTACTGTAATTTGGACATTAATTAATATACAAAATAAGATCTCAAAACTGTGACATCATTGATGACTATTATTGTAATCGGAAGCTCAAAAGATGTTACCGTGAACTTTTGTCAATGGTCAGTACAGGAGCATCTAGTAGGAGAATATTTTCAGTAGTATATTGGTAGGATAGTATCAATGGCTCCCTTATAAAATATAAAACCTGCAATTAAAACAAAATGTCTCGGTAGTTTTCATTAGAAACCATGTCATATCAACAATGAAAAAGGACAAGAAGGGCTAGAGATATCTTTGAACTTTTCCCTGTACAAGTTGCCTTTCCTTTCAAGTGATTTGGATGTCTACACGTATTCCAATTTGAGACGCTTCTTAATCATGGGCTCTGATTCTAGTAGAAGACGTCAGTCGTATGTCATAGCAATCGGTCTCAAATTTATTACTGTTGAAAATTATCGTAAATTTAAATAAAAAAGATGAAAAAAAAAATGTAAAGAATTTACTCCCTAAAAAAATGTGCTTAAGTAAATAGATTTACGGATTGGACTCTAAAAAGCACTTACTTTTATAAAATGGGAAAAAATTTAAGGCCCAAGCATGCTGCAGCAGGCAACAATTCTAATTGAGTGTGTGAGATGGTATTTTTTTTTTTGAAAATTTTTTATTTACTAAAATTATTTTTTTTCTAATAATCAAAAATTTCATTTTTATCCAAACCGAATGTAATTATTATTTTTTATTATTCTATTCCTATCCATTCAGATATAATCTTATGGAACAATCCCATTAATAACTTTTTTTTTTTTTTTTTTTAACTTTACTTATATCTTCATTTTTTTTGTGAAGTTAGATGCGAACTCAGTTATAAATAGAGGGTCATAGCTATTAGTTTTTTCACAATTTAGAAACACAACATCCTCTTAGTAAACTCTCTCGAGCTCTCTCCATTTTCTTTTTCCAAAAATAATTTTTCATACAAAAATTCAGAAATATTTTTTCAATGCAAAAATTATTCATAAATTATTTTTCGATTCCAAGCAACTTAAATTTAGAAGTGTAGTATTCCAGTCTTCAACTAGTGCAATGAAGATTCAAGACAAATTTTAAATTTTGAGCTGTTTTATCCTATGAATGACGAAGTTGACTACTACTTACATATTTTTTAGTAGAGCTGCGAAATATCGCAACCCAAATAATATATCATAGTATATTTCAACATTTCAATAATTTTGTTCTTCTTTATTTATACCTATTTGCAGCAACAATTACCATCACATATTGCCAGATAAGGCTAAAGGCTAAACCCATCTTGAGGAGAAACAGACTAATGGAGGGTACTACTAAAATTGTTTTGAGTCATGATTTAGAACGAGTGACCTTCATCAAAAACCAATTAATCTATTGATACAACTCCACAATTGAAGATGTCAGATGGAAATGATCCTCTCCATAACTGAAACAAAGAAGTACTAGTTATTTATAAGTGAGATATACCAGTGTCTCATGATCTCCAATAAAGGCTTCAAAATTTCAACAATTTGATAATTTGTTCTTGCCAACGACATTTCAATTTCCACGTAAATAAATAGCAAGGAAATTGCATGGAAGCTATCATACATGCATAACAACATTTATTTGGAAGGATCTTTCCTAATTACACAAAGAATGTCATTCAGCATACAGAAAAGAAAAAGTCATAGCCAAAAGCAACTCAATGTAGCATCTGAAACTGTTTTGGCACGAAACACTTTTATATGAGTAACGTGCATGAGTATTTGGTCTCCCTTAATAAATTTAAAAATAAAATATTAGTACTTAAAAAAAAACAATAAGGTCTTTCATATAAAAATAAATATTATACATTTATACAATAAAATCAATAAAAGAATCGAGTACTTCACGTTATTTATAAGCTCCACTCATATAAAATTATGAAAATCAAAGCCCAAAAAGGATGTTTACTAACATTACGCGGTAAATAAGTAAATAAACGGACAATAAAATTACACAACTCTCGCAGCGTAGCTAAGCATATCAATTAATTTAAACGCAACCTATAAATGCTTGCATGCTCAACATTTTGTAGACCCACTGTTTTTTATGGTACATCCGCTGTAAGATACTAGCCCATATACTCTTTTCTTTATACTAGGATGGTTGCTCGTGCCAAGCCACGAGCTTAGAGCCATATATATATTTTTTTTGGTATGACAATGACTTAAACGAGTTGTGTAATTAATAATAATTTTATTTAGCATTAATGACAATAAAATATAATTAAATCTAAGATTAACAATTCGTGCATTTTTTAGTGACATTATAAAAAATTATATGAATATTATTATCCTATTTTTTACAAAATTTTTACACATATAGGAATAAAGTATACACAAATAATAACATATTTTATATAAGACATAGCTCAAATCTTATAGTAAATTATGTTTTCTAAATTCATATTTATTTTTAAGTTTTATCTATTTTATTTTATGGTCCTTCATGTTAACTCGAAATAAATACTATAATACTAAATGAAATTAACAAGTTATTTTTAACTTAAAATATGTATTTTAATTGATTATTTTTTGAATTAAAAATTCATGAACACAGTATAAAAATGATTGGTTAAACAAAATATAATATACTTACAAGTAAATTGACACAATAAAAACCATTTACTCACAAAATCAAAATGAATTAAACAATTAGATAAAATATTATATGTTTATAAATAATTAAATACAAAACAATATATTTATTAATTAGTATAAAATATTTGAGTGATAATTAACGTAGTTATGACATTATGTCTAACTATTTAATAAATATATTATTTTGTATCTAATTATTTATAAACATATTATGCTAATATGACAAAATATAATTGTAAAGTCTAATTTAATCTAATTTATTAGAAAAAAAAATAACATTTCTAAGTAACATGTGTCTACCTACTCATATAAGTAAATATCATGAATTTATTTGACGTTGAAAGACACAAAATAATAATAATAATAATTTAGTTTTTTTTTTTTTTTTTTTTTGCTAGTGGGGATAGGCAATAGCCTATAGACGGGAATTGAGGGGGAGGAGGGTGGAGTGATTAAAGATAGAGGAATCTTGTAATGATGCTGAGATCAAGGTGTCTTCTGTAGTTGTTTTAACCAAATTGTGAGCTCGATCATTCAATTTACGTGGAATCCATCAAATAGAAATCATGGAGAACAGTGGTAGCCAGAGCTTCAATTTCTGAATGATAGCTGCTGCTGTGTTTGATATTGTTTCCTGTGTATCTTCCATTAGGGCTTGTATTACAAATTTGGCATCACCCTCAATATAGATGGCTTTGTGTTTGATTGTTAAAGCATGGGTAACTGCCGCTTCTAATGCTAGAGTTTTCGCAACATCCACACTAGCAGTGTATCGTTGATCCATCCAAGTTTCAACAATGTTTCCATTTGTGTCAGATATAACAAATCCAATTGTTGCTCTCCCATGAAACCAGGATGCATCAAAATTATATTTTACCACATCTAAGGGTGGTGGTTGCCATTGATTTGGTATCGGAATGAAAATTCCATCCTGTGAAATTTGGACGTCTGTTTGTTTTTGTGGAATAAGACAGGTTTTGAATTCTTCAACTCTTCTGATTATTGAATTGATGGCTTTGGATCCTTCAAGTGTTCCTGAGTTAAATACTATTTGGTTTCTGGTAAACCAGATCTGCTTAAGCATGATAACTGCTGTCAAGGTAAAAGTTTCAGTAGAACAGTCTGCCTAAAGAAGAATCTTGGGGGGTTGTAATATGAACTTGATGTACGAGAAGATATCCAGTGAGTGTGTGAATTCCCACAGTAAGCTCCAGTTCCAATGTTTCCACCAAGATTGTAAAATTTCACATCGGATAAAAAGGTGCTCTACATCTTCCATTTCTTTGTGGCAGAGAGTACAGCTTAAATCTGTGATAGAAGTGAATTGAGCAATCCTTTTTTTTTTTTGTACTAAGAGCATTCCTCAGTATTTTTCAAAGGAAAATTTTGTGTCTTTCATGTATTTTCACTTTTCAGAGTAATTTTCAGTAACTCTAGCAATCTTGAACTCCTTTGTTTTTTATCAGGGTGTGATAGGCATCTTTGACTGAGAAATTGCTTTTACCTGTGCCAAACCAAGTTAGATTATTCAGAGTACCTGATGTAGGGGGGGAGTGCCTGTATAAAATTGGCAACATATGCTGGAAAGATGTTATGAACTTTTGACATATCCCATTGCAGGTTGGAATTCCAGTGGCAAAGGTCTGCAGGAGTGGAAATATCGCCTTGGGGGTTTTGACAAATGGAGTGGGGGAGTTTTTGCTGTGGTAATCCAGGGATCCAAGGTTGTGTCCATATGTTGATGGATTGTCCATGTCCTAGTTTCCAATAGCTCCCTTGGATGATTAATTCTTTACCCCATAGTATACCTTTCCAAATATAAGAGTCTGAAGCGCGTGGGAGTACTGTTGAGAACTCCAGGTCTTTGATATATTTTGCACTGATGATTTTAACCCAGAGTTTATTTGGGGACTTAAAGATTTCCCATGCTAGTTTTGACAACATTGCTTGGTTGAAATCTTTTAGGTGGCAGAAGCCCAAACCACCTACTTCTTTGGGTTGACAAAGTTGAGTCCAGCTGATTGGAGAGAAATAGTGTGTTACATTAGTGTCTTTGTTCCACCAAAATTTTCTGATGATGGAGTCCGCGTCTGTCCAAATGCTTGAAGGGAGTTTAAATGTACTTAGAGCATAAGTGGGTATGTTCTGTAGGACGGAGCGAATTAGCGTGGCTTTACCAGCTTGTGAAAGGAGTTTTGCTTTCCAACTTTGAAGTTTGCATTTGAGTTTCTGTAGTAAGCCTTGAAAATTTTCTTTTTTTGATCGGTTGAGAGGGAGGGAGTTTCCTAAGTAGTTGATACTACCTTCTGCTTTCTGAATTTGGAGTGCATTGCAGATTGTAGATTGCAGCGTAGGATGCATGTTTGTGGAGAAGAAAAGAAAGATTTCAAAAGATTCACTTTTTGTCCAGACCAGCTACCATATGTTTGCAATATGGTTTTGATGTTATTGGTGTTTAAAAGGTTACCTCTCAAGAAGATTACTACATCATCTGCATACATTAAGTGAGAAATGGGTGGGGCACTTCTTGCAATTTTGATGTCATGAATGGTTCCCGTTTGTTCTGCTTTCATAATCATTCTGGAAAGGCATTCAGATATTATAAGGAAAAGATATGGGGATAGCGGATCCCCTTGTCTGAGTCCTCTTGATGGTTGAAATCTACCGAAAGGTGAGCCATTGAGCAAGATTGAAATAGAAGAGGTTGATATGCATTGTAGAATTAAATGTCGAAATTTGCTTGAGAAACCCCATAACTCCATTATCTTCATTAGGAAGTTCCATTCCACCCTGTCATATGCTTTTTCCATATCTACTTTAATACACATTAGACCACCATTACCTATTGATTTCTTGGAGATGGTGTGGGCAACCTCTTGGACTAGTATGGTATTTTCTGCCATCCATCGACCAAGGAGAAAAGCTGATTGAAAAGGGGATATGTGCTTTTGTAGAATTGCCCGAAGTCTATTAACTAAGAGTCTGGAGATGATTTTGTAGTTGACATTGCATAGACTAATGGGTCTGAAGTCCTTACATTTCATAGGACCTAGTATTTTTGGGATTAAAATGATGAATGTGTGGTTCTAGCCATCCTTATAAATTAAAAAAATGTACTAAAAAAAACAAAAGTTTAAGAAGAATGATTGTATCTCCTATAAACAATGAAATTGTTTCACCTTACTTATAGTGCCAGTATTAAATCTTAAATAGAAGCCGGCAAGGATTAAACCATTCCGGAACCTAGAAAAGGATTTATAATCCCCCATTTCCCATAGTAGCTTTCATTAATCTCAAGCAACTGAAGTTGGGATCTCATGTTAGGCTAGAGTTTTCTTCTGTTATGGACCACCGTTGAGAATAAGTAGCTTAAGTCAGTGTTAGATAGGTGGGATTGTCCGAGGTGCAAGCGAGCTTTTGAGGTGGTTTATGAATTTTTTTTGGAGCACCAATTTAACTTTCCTGTACCAGGTTGTATCGGCCAGTGTTTTAGCTTTAAGCAAGGGAATAAAGTAATCTAGATTAATCATCATCATTTTTTAAGTCGATAGTGTGGAAGAATTATATGTATATTATTATCCCCCTTTTTACAAAAATTTTACACATATAGGAATAAAGTCTACACAAATAATAACATATTTGCTATCCATAATGACATAGCTCAAATCTTGAGTAAATTATGTTCTTCCTAAATTCATATTTATTTCAAATTTTATCTATTTTATTCCTTACGGTCCTTGATGTTAACTCTGAAATAAATACTATAATATTAAATGAAATTAATAAGTTATGTCCTTGAGTTGAAGATATCCATTTTTTAATTAATTATTTTTTGGAATTAAAAATTCATGAACACAATATAAAAATGTTTGGTTAAACAAAATATTAATACTTACAAGGTAAATTGACACAATAAGAACCATTTACTCACAAAATCAAAATGATTTAAACAAGTTAGATAAATATTAATATGCTGGCCTTATAAATAATGTAAATACAAAACAATATATTTATTGATTAGTATATAACATTTGAGCCATCATTAACGTAGTTATGACATTATGTCTAACTATTTAATAAATCTGATTATTTTGTATCGTAGATTATTTATAAACATATGTACACTAGTATGACAAAAGTTTAATTGTAAAGTCTAATGGAATCTAATGGTATTAAAAGAAAAAAATAACATGTGTAAGTAACATGTGTCTACCTACTGCATATAAATAAATATCATGAATTTATTTGATATTGAAAAACACAAATAATAATAATAATCATAATGATACCATAATAATAATAATTTAGTTAAGTATGTAAGAATAATTATTTTGTATATGAAAATTGACACACACTTAATAAATATTTTATTTTAATTCTGAAATTATCAAAATTTAATGAAAAAATACTTAATGTTAAAAGATATATAATTAGTTAAGTATGATAATGATCTAATTTTTTTTTTTTTTAAGTAAATGAGTTAAAGTTCTAACCAAGGAAATTTTACAATTAAATTAAAATTTTATAATATTTTAGAAATAAAGTAAATATTAAAATAATTTAAATAAAAGTTAAGTAAATGCGTATCTTTATATTTGATTTTTAATATTTATATTTAAAATTAATAAATATAATATATTTAAAATTTAAATTATAATATAGAAGAGCTCTTATATATAATAAATAATTTTAGAATCTCACGACTGTTTGGCGCCTGCTTTGATGTCACCGATCTTTTAGAGAATGATAGAGAGAGAATGTGCGCGTATTTAGGGAGGGACCGACTTCAAAAAGAGTTAATTAGAAGAGCGCTAAAAAAAAAATGTAAAAAAAAAAGAAGCAAGCACGACGATGGCGACGAAGCCAAAAGCACACCACGGCTTTTTATATTACTATAGATAGATATTTTCTTTTGGTCAAACTCTTTTCTTTATATTTATTCAAAGTAATTTTGGATAATAAAAAAGCCATGTGAAAGGCTGTTTCAGGTAAAAAAGTATAGTATTAAATAATAAATCTGAAAATAGCTTTTTTATGCTGATAAGAAGCTTACTCTAGTAAAATTGTAACAAACAACTAAACATGTTTTAATTAAAGAAAATGTTCAGCTAAAATATAATACCTTAGTTAGTTGAATTAATAGTATATTAATATGTATGAAATTAAATTAGTATTAAAATAAAATATTAATTACACATAAAATGTACATAAATTCATAAATTATGTATGGTGTGTTATATGCAACTCACTTATTAGCTTGAAACTAATTTAGTTATATATACATGAAAAAGTATTGTAAATATCTTTTTATTTTTTATAAAATGTGTCATTTACTATTCTAATTTATAAAAAATATCTTTAAGTCTCTTTACTTATAAAAAATATATTTTTAAGTATCTTTATTTGTAAAAAAAGTGTTAGATAAAGTTAATTTTTTATCTAATTTTTAGTTAAATCTAACATAATAACACATGTTTATATTTTTCAGTAGATATATATGTAAAAAATTACTCAATTTTTTTTAATTTTCAAAAAAACATAAATAAAATTCTCAATATAATTAAAACAAAATTTTTAATAAAATTTTATTTAAATTTGATCGAATTCAATAAAAATTTTATTGTATAATATCTAAAATTAAAAATTAAACAATAAATTTTTTATTTAAGTTTAATTAAAATAAATTGCAAAATTAAAGTAATTTTTTAATTATTTTTTTTTAAAATTTGATATATATTTATCAAAAAAATATAAAGATTCATATGATGCATGTGTTACTTCGTTAAATCTAACAAAAAATTATATGAAAAATTCATTTTGTCTTTGTTTGACATCTTTTTTTATAAATAAAAGAATTTCAAAATATCTTTTTCATAAATAAAAGTATTTGAATACATTTTTTTTAAGTTAAAAGACTAAATAATACTTATTATCTAAATAAAAGAAAATTTTTGCTTTCCATCCTGCATTATATATGTTTTATTTAGTGTTTGAATTCAATTATTTTTAATATTTTGAATGTTATTTGAAATAATTTATAGAATAAAACGATGACGATCCTCGCAGTGAAAAAGTAAAAGTTAAAACAGGTTAATTGACCGTAAAGAAAAGGTTTCTATAAAAATAAATAAATAAATAAATAAAATAAAAGAGTGTAAAAAAAAAAAAGGCAAAAAGTTCCGAAAAATTGGAAATGAAATAGAGTCGCAAGACACACAAACATAACACCAAAATCCCCCCCGACAAGGAGCCATTGGCGCTAAAGAGAAGGGAGTGCGGTCCACGTAGCAAACTCAACCATCCTTTTATCAATAGATAGAAAACTCTCAGCACATCGTCTTCAAAGACCCTGTGTATAATGTGTGTGTATATTTTTCTTTGGCCCTCTACGTATCAAAGACCTTGTTTTTCTGATATTCATTTTGGAATTGGCTGCTCAACCTGCTCTAAACAGAGAGGGGTAGGAGAGGAAATAAATAGATCAAACTTAACTTGCTCGAGTTCAATCAGTCCGATTTATAGGCACAAAAATAAAGATTTTTTTCTTTTAATATTCCATATTATTGAAATAGGAAAGAAAGTTGACTTGCCTTGGGCTTGCTTTTTATTTTGTTTTATTTAAATTAATTATTTAACTTTTCTAATGGCAAATAATGAGTTTTTTTTTCTCTTGTAAAGAACCAATATATTAGGTGTTTTTTTTTTCCTTTTCTAAACAAGATTTGTCCTTCTATAATAAAATAAAAATAGAAAAATTCATCCTAATTATTTTTTATGTATTTAAATATCACAGGGTTTTATTAAGTAGAAAAAATATATTTTTTATGATAGTAGATGAAAATAATAGAATAAACCTGCTCAATCCATTTGTCATCATATAGACTGTAGACATATACCATAACTAGGTTTGTGGTAGAAACAAAGGTGCCCAATTCATCCCTTCCTAAGATATTCTGGAAATCTTTCAACTTCGTTTCCGTAAAGTCGAAATGGGTATGTCCCTTATCTTCTCCACAAATTTTCCTTTGAGGTCATCTCAGATTCCCAAATCAATTTTCCTTCCCAATCAGTCATATCAATTTATTCTTCCCAGTTTCAACAGAAAGTTCCGATCTTTGAATGCCAAACTTTCGAGAGCTTTCAGTACAAGGGCCTTGGTATCAGAAACTTCCAGTACAAAGGTGGGCGCCCAATCAATTGGACCAATTCCACCTAATCAGCTCATCGAAGTAGTCGAAACTGCTGCTAAGACAGGCGCTGAAATTGTAATGGATGCTGTTAACAAGCCTCGAAATATCACCTACAAAGGATTAACAGACTTGGTCACTGATACGGATAAGAGAAGCGAGGCTGCAATTTTAGACATTGTGATGAAGAATTTTGGAGATCACCTTATTCTTGGTGAGGAGGGTGGAGTTATAGGAGATACATCTTCGGATTACCTTTGGTGTATTGATCCTTTAGATGGGACAACAAATTTTGCACATGGTTATCCCAGTTTTGCAGTTTCAGTAGGAGTCCTATTTAGAGGTAAACCAGCAGCTGCTTGTGTTGTGGAGTTTGTTGGGGGTCCTCTGTGTTGGAATACACGAATGTTTTCCGCTACTTCTGGTGGTGGAGCATTTTGCAACGGCCAGAAAATTATGGTGAGTAAAGCTGATGAGGTGGAAAGGTCTCTTCTTGTTACTGGGTTTGGTTATGAACATGATGATCCTTGGGCTACCAACCTGGAGTTATTTAAAGAGTTTACTCATGTCAGTAGGGGTGTTAGAAGGCTTGGTGCTGCAGCAGTTGATATGTGTCATGTAGCTTTGGGGATTGTAGAAGCCTATTGGGAATATCGTTTAAAGCCTTGGGATATGGCTGCTGGTGTTTTAATTGTTGAAGAAGCTGGTGGATTGGCTACTCGTATGGATGGGGGAAAGTTTTGTGTATTTGATAGATCAGTTTTGGTGTCCAATGGTGTTTTGCATTCCAAGCTTTTGGAGAAGATAGCCCCTGCAACTGAGAAGTTGAAGAATAAAGAAATTGATTTTTCTTTATGGTTTAAGCCTCAAAACTATCCCACTGATTTTTGATGTGCTCAAGTATCCTTGATTGAAACATCTCCATCGGAGTTTTTTTGTTAAATTTCCCTGATCATGTGATCAATGTTCTTTCTGTCTCTTCATCTCTCCTGAAAAATGAAAAATAAAGAATTGATTTTCATACTTTAGCCTGGAAAACTTTTGATAAATTCTCTCCCTCCCTCTCCCAAACAAAACTGCGTATATTATTAATGCTAGAAGTGTGGCAATATGTATCATATTTCAAAATGTAATTCTGAAGACTCAATCTTTTTAGGTGTATGTAGAATACAGAATTACCTGATTTTATGTTGGGATCAAAATTCTATTTTCTGATGGGTAATTGTAATAATCAATGTCCGACCATTGAAACGTGCCACTTTGTGATCTATTAGGTTTTATAATCTGCGGGCAAAGTTCAAGATCTGTGGTCAATTATTAACATAGCTATATGAGAAAATTGAAAGGATGGGTAGGGATTGGCTGGCTGCTAGTTAGCCACATGTGAATCACACAGACAATTTTATGCACTAATACTAGTAACTGTTTCTTCGCTTCAGAAGCCACTTGCTTTATCCACCTTTTGTTAGTCTCTCTCTAATATCAAGCTACAACTAAGACAAACCACTTGTTGCATTTGTGTTGAAACAACAGTGCATTTTAACCGCCCCCATATCATTAGCTCTTGCCATATTACCGGCAATTTTTTGGACCCAACCCTATGTGGCAAGGCAATTCTTTTTTCCATCCATAGCATGATGAATCTAAAACGAATTTGTGGTCCTTTTGTCTTATCTAGTGTCTGTGGCCCACCACTTGGCAATCAGGCTGTTATAACTGCTAATGGTTTCACTGCTTTCTCCCAAATGTTTTTCTTCTTGTTCTAATGGCCACTTGATCTATCAACAGGTATCAAACAAAATCTCACGAGGTGAGAATTACTTGTGAGCTTAGTACAGCATTCAGGAAGTTTGTTTAATCTGGAAGAAGATTGCTCTAATGTCCACAATTTTGATTCAAGGATACGAGTTTTTGAGATTTCCTCATGCCAAAATTAAATCATATCGCAGATGTAATGCCACTTGGTCCATGTGAGTTTCAACCTGATGATCCTTTTAATGCCCTTTTCATTTTTTGTTTTGTTTTGTTATGTTATTTCTTTGAAGTGTATTATTCAGGACTCTCTTCTTTCTTTCTTTTTTCTGCATCTGCTCTTATGTGTTTACCTTCTCTATGCCCCTCTTGCTATGAATTAAAAGGGCAATGGATTCCAAATCTTCCCAGACAAACAGGCTGGAAGAATGCTCTGTCCAACTTCCAACACCGTCAATTTCCCAGTTCCAATCATTGAAGCCTCCAGATCTGCGATTTGACCGGCTGCAACCATCAGATCAAGATTTGATTCTAGAGAGAAAATTTGAGTTTGGACAATTTGTTGCACGAGAGGCCATACTTGATGAAGAATACTGGGTATGTAACCAGCTATTTGACTCAACTGTGAAGTCTTGTATGACGAGACTTGAGATATAGGTTTCCAAAACTAATATGTAGTGGTTCTTTTGCTTTGAAATTGTGGTAGACTGCAGCATGGCTACGGGCAGAAAGTCACTGGGAGTGTCAAATAGGTGAAAGGTGTTTGTTTACATATTTCCTTGTTACTTTCTAGTTTGGATTTTAACTTTTGTGATCTTTCTGATTGGAATAATTTAGATGATGTAAACAATAGTCCCTTATTTTAGGTCGGCCTAGCCCTAGTATGTGTTGTTTACCACCCTAAGCCATGCATGTAGTTTATAGGGAAAGAAATGCAAAGAGAAACTTGGCAATTCATATGAAAGTTGATCGAGGAAACACTAGAGATGAGAAATTGTCCAATGATTTCAAACTTTCAGCTTGGAATCAATAAAGTTTTCTGGACAAGAAACCCATTTCCTCTGCCGTATGTAGTAAGTGTGCTTATGTAATGAAGTAGAAGGTTGGACGCTGCTGATATTTGTTGTGCTTGATTGACACAGATATATCAATAGCCAGAAAAGGAAATTTGCAGAGCAGGTAGGACTCATTTCTTTTAACAGCTAAATGTGTTGATATCAAGCTTGAATCTTTCTGAATGACCCAAAATAAAAAGTATGAATGTTTATGATTTATATGATGACATATGATTGTGTAGGAATTCAATTCCATAAAAAAGAGAACCAAAGGGCAACATGGGCAGAAATGCACCTGCATTGTTACAGTATGACACTTCCATAAAGCTATGCCTCTTGATTTTGTTGTCTGATCTGGATGTGTATGCATGCATTTCACATACACGTGCTTTTTGCTCAGTCAAGTTCTATTGAAAATCTTCCAATGTTGTGGTTGAGCTTTTGTATGGACTTTGTTACTAGTTTCTCATTTCAGTTTCTGTTTTAGTTTTGGTTTTCTTTTGGACTCTCTGTTTCAAGAGTGGAATTTGTATCTTTTTGGGCTAAAAAAAGGTTCTACTGAGAATCAATAATTTTTTTTATTTTATTTTATGAATAAGTACCTCCAGCACTCTGCTGCTGCTTCTGTTACATTTATATCTGCACTCAGCAATCTGGTATCAAATTTATTAGGTAAAGAAGGAAGCAAAAAATGTGAAACGTACTGTATTGAAAAGTGTTGCTGGAACTCTCGATTTGAACATCCAATACTTGCTGCTTGGCGAAACTTTTCCAGGGGTATTTATAATGCCATTTTTTTAACATTTCGTGTCTTGTTTTTGTAACATGGTTATATAATTAAGTCCTCTTACAGGAAAGGGTGAAAGCTCCTCTCTTCTGCAGCATCAACAGAGCATCCTTGAATAGATACGGTTATATTGCTAACTTATGTGTTGCCAAATCTGCACGTCGGCAGGGTATAGCAAGCAATATGATGCATTTTGCTATTGAAGTAGCCATTTTGGATGGTACAGTGAAGTCGACAACTTGCTCTCTCCATGTTAGTGTCTTCCATTTCTAGGTTATAGAAATGCCTGATCTCTCTCTTCTGTTTTATGTATCAGGTGTTGGACAAGTGTATGTGCATGTGTGTAGAGACAATAGAACTGCACAAGACCTGTACCGGAAGATGGGTTTTGAGGTAACACTGACGTACTAAAGTTGTATTTTCAGGTTATCATTTCCTGTAATTCTGATGCGACTTTTACGTTTTCCTCAGATGGTCAACGAAGCAACCCCTCAATTGTTTGAAGATCGAACTTATTTGCTATGTTTTAAGATTTGAAAGCCTCGTACAAAATTTCATTTCTACAAGAAACATATTGAAGACAACAAAAAGAAAATGTTTACAAATTCTAACTTTCCTAACAATTAATTCGTTCAAGGACTTCAAATACGAAGAAAAAAAGAAAATATTATCAATTGAAACATGCTTTTACTGCTACCTTTTCATGTATGTAAAGCTGTCCTCCTCCAGTCGAAAGCTGTTAAAAATGGTCCAATGTGGCATTTCATTCCAAAACAAAATACGACAGGACGGGATTTCATAAGAGAAAATGTACTCCAAAAAGAAGCATCTTATAACCCATATTTGTCCGCCAAAAGTTGTAGAGGGGAAAAAGTATGGAAAATCTAGTAAACATGTTTATCAGTACAGTTAATAATCTTTCACAATAGAAATCATGTTAGAAACTATGGCTCAAAACAGAAGGCTGCAAGTAATCACGGCCAGCTGACTATTGCAAACTGATGAGCCAGAATGGTTAAAATTGATTCAGCTTCTCAGGATACTGCTCTGTGTATGTCTTAATTGAGATTAAAACTTAATCCACCGAGGAATAACGCAAAGGACCGTCATAAGGCTCAATAACTGGGAGATTTTCAAACAATAGAGAAGAACTTAAGCCGGTGATTTTTACCATAGAATTTGAGTGTCCCTCGACAAAAACAATTGTAATCTACAAAACAAGGCAATTTGAAATATGGAGTTATAAAAAGAAACCTAATTGGATGGCATATTCTCAAAATATGGGTAGAGGATCTAGTGGTACCTGGCTACATCCAAAAACCTTAAGCATCCTCAGTGATAGGCAGCTATCAACAATTAAACCCAGGGCCTCCTCACTCAAATTGAGGCAAAATGATAGATCCAGAGTATGCAAGTTTTTTGAACACTTGGCTAATGATAAAGCGGTGTTGATTCCAACCTAAACGACACAAGCAATATTCATAAACTTAATTACAGTGAGCTCCCAGAACCATTCAGTCCAAGGGCAAGATCCATGAAATTTGTCAAACAGATTTGCTGGTCTGAATTGACAAGAATCGACAGGCACATCAGAATATTCCACCAAGACAATTTCATTATAAGCAGACATGATTTTTCAGGGAGTGATTTGTGGAGGTACATTTAAATGGATTGTGTGGGAATAACAGTAGAGAACAATGGAAGGAGAGAAAAGCACCTTCTTTACTTTATTCAGGGAAAGTTCTTTTAAATTGTCGCCCAATATTTCTACAAATGCCGCAATACTTTCATCGCTAGCAAACAACAAAGGTAAAAACTAAAGTTAGTCAATCTGTACCAAAAGAGCAAGACCCCAGGTACATGTAAGTAAGCCAGGTAATAATTGGTATTCACAAGATTATTTGATTTCACCAAAGCGTGCATCTTTACCATAATTTTCAGCACAATGGTTTCCGAGTAAATCTTACTAAAATTCAAAAAGTTAAAGCTCTTCTGGAGAGCGAATTCCAATTTACATAACTCAAGAAAGTGAACAGAACTGGATGTTTATAGTTCACAGATTATCCCAAAACACTGAAGCAATTCATATTTCATACATGAAAGTAATAATTAGCCATAACCACCATATCCAGTTTCCCAGATCAGAGAAGAAAACGAAATTTCACAACCAAAATATTCCCATTAAATATTTTGGTTTCTTCAACTTCCAGGGTCTATATTAAAATTACCTAAACAAAAATGAACACAAATGAAGTAGGCCTCATTTGCACATTTATTGGAAGGTACAATAATCAATAACAAATCTCATACTAGCATATAAACCTGAATCGATTCTGACAGAGATTGAACTTTTGAATTGATGGGCAGCCATTTGCAAGATATCTCAAACCATTGTCTGTCAATTTGCGCAAGTTCATAATGTCAAGCGCCCGTAACCCAGAACAGTGATTGGCAATAAACTTCAAGGTATTATTTGTCAAATTTCTACACCAAATTAAACATAAACAGTATGAGTAACATAGTGAAGGTACTCGCAAAGTTCAACATAACCAAATGGACACATTCATGCTTGCTACATAAAACCCACTAAACATATCTAGAGAATGACACGTGTCACACGAAAGTAAGTGAAAGCAACTTACACACATTTAGACAAAACAAGTTCCTTCATGTTATGACCACGAACACTCACAAAATCTTGTATAAATGCATCAGTAACATTTTCAATGCCGGCTAGAGACAAAACCTCCAATTGTTCAAGCTTAGTTAAAGCTGGCAGCATAAGGTTAACATCAAAGTTTTGCCAATCATCAAGATACAGTTCCCTCAATGTCAGTCCCAGTGAATTAGATAAACTGTCGATACTAGAAGAGGACAGCAGGGAGCATTGGCTAAGATTGATAGAGCTTAATGCAGGGTTTGAGGAAACAAGTATATTTAGCCCATCATCTGAAAGACGGCATGCACCACTAACTGATAAAGAAATTAGTGCAGGGAAACTATATGAAGACTTGGCTAAAGTCGTTGATAGTAGATAATCTGGTAAACAGCGTCCACACTGGTTCAGATGAAGCACCTGATTTCACAATAGAGAAGTATTAATACATCATACCTAGAGTAAACAAGATAATAAAAACAAAAAAGTTACTTGTCCAGACTGCAAACCACCCCACTGGAAAAGGCCGAATGGTATAGTGGCTACAAAGGGGTAAAAGACACCAAGGTATTCACTAAAATCTTTAATAAAAAATCAGTACAAATAACTCCTCAATCTGATGTTGTTATTAGATGGTAAATAAGAAGCATTGTGATACCTGTACAGCAATAGTGCACAACTGCACAAACATGATTGTTTATTTTACAAGGTTTAGCACATATGCATGTTCAAGCTGAGCTTTTACATTTATAAAAACTTGTATGAAACAAGATATGATAGTACCGCCAGCATCCATACCTCTCCACAAACAAGGTTTTATACATCAAACTCACATCAAATAGTACAAGTATCTGGAGCTGAACGCACTAGTGGAAGTATAATTAATTTAGTACAACCTGAAGCCCAAACCTGATCCAAGCCAACAGGGCTACGAATATAATGGAAATTAAGGCAAACTAGTCTTGGGAACATCTAATTTCTTACCTAATGTAATATAGGTTAATATTTCTCCAAATATTCTTTTGTCATGAAAATGCCACAAATCAAAGATAAGCTCTAAACCTGAAACAGATGTTCTTCACTGGATCTAACATCCATTCTCATTAAAACAAACCTTTTAAAGATTTTCAACCACCACTCATTTAAAAAAAAAATACTAGTGAAAAGCAAAATGCACAGTTCTGATGAGAATATCTGAATGCTACCATTTTTTCAACTTGTTTATGCTTCCAAATTCAAAGAATATGCTTGTTAGTAACAACTAATGCAGTCATTTCAAACAAGTGTGTTAGAATAAATATGGGTTTAGTACTTCACTAGTATCTTATATTTTTAAAATATACACTTTAGTCCCTTTTCTTTCAAACTCCTAGCTTTTCAAAAGATATACTTAAATTTAATTTCTCAAAATAATTGTAAATTTTTTAAAACATAGTTCTCATGTGAATTTTTAAAAGGATAATTTTGGAATTTTAATATTTTACTAAAAGATTTATAAAAAAAAAATCAGTTTCTGATTAAAAAATGACAAATCTTTTTTTTTTTAATCTGGTCAGTTTTTTATTTAAATTTTCTGTCTAATAATTTGATTTATTTTATTTTTAGAAAAAAAATTTAAAATTTCAAAATTATCCCCTTAAAAAAAATCATATGCCAAGAAATTAAAATTTATTTTTTGAAAAATTGAACTTAAGTAAAGGAAAGTATACATTTTTGTAAAAGTAAGAGATTTGTGGAATGACAAACCCAATAACGATGCATAGACCTTAAAAAGCTATCATTTAGGACAATAAATGGAGATAGACATAACATAAAAAAACAAATAAAACATACTGTCAAGTTGCTAGCATCAAACCCCTGAAACAAGTTTGAGAATTCTTCCTCTGGTAGCCAAGAGCAATCCTTTAAGCGAATCTCTCCAGGTGAACCACGAAGAAAAAGTTTAAAAATATGTGTGTTCATGCTACGAGAATCAATGAGAAACTGACTGAGGCGGTTCCTCAAAAAATCTGGGACACCTTCAAGCGAAACAATTGCATCAACATACTTGGCAAGATGCACTGAGCATAAATCCAGCAGTGATGGCACTGGATGCTTAACATTGTCTGGTCTCGCCTTAGGAACCCACCTGATCGATTCACATATGCTCTTATCCAAATTGGAACAAGTCCCTTGGAGAATTATTTTCTTTCTATCTTCAATAATCTTTATGGCAGTAGAGAACGGTCCAGGCAAATCTTTAATATCCTCTTTATCTTTGACCTCAACAGAAACATACTTACGTTCCTCTGCAGATTGATAATGGGCATGACTACGAGCATTCCAACTAGCAGACTGCCTGGCTGATTGACGACGCCTAAGATTCTCACTCTCTGCCGTTAAAGTGTATTCAACCTGTTGACTACGTGTTGCTCTATCATTAGCCATAAGAAGCAAAAAATCTACTACCTCCTTAACATCAGGCTCCAATCTTCCATAACTATCCGCAGACTGAGAAAAGAGTATACGTTCATGGACAGCATTCTCATTGACAACTAAGTCATCCTCCAAATCCTCAACAACAGCAGAACCTTGAGTACTCTCACCAGTTCTATTGCCTTCTATCCTTTACCTTCAACAATAGCCCTCTTTCACTCCATTCAACAGTTTACAGCCCACGCATAACCTTTCCTATGATTTCTGCTTCTCAATTCATATCTAACTTCTCTTCACCCATAATCTTCAACCAATCCCCTCTTCTTTAGATCTTTCTTACCCGCCGGAGCATTAAGATTATCCATTACCTTCCCCTTTGCTTTCTTGACCTTCTGCCCAATATCCCCAATTTCAAGACAGAACCCAAGCTCATCCAAATCTCCCAGACGCTCCTTTTCAACTTCCGGTTCTTGTTCCCCGCCTAAACCCACAAAACTCCCACTCATTTCACCAAACGACTTTCCAGCCGAACCCTTTTCCGGCTTTCCAATCCCATCACTAACTTCCAAAACCCTAACTCCCTTTTCAATCTTAATCTTATCAAACCCTATTTCTCCTCCGGCCGATTGACCCATTCCCCCATCATCACCACCGATTCCTCCGCCATTCTCTTTGTCTTCATTTAAGCACACATCCTTCTCGGCAGAGACACTCCTCTTTCGCGTACTATCACCACCAAAACTCTTACCCAAATCCTCATCGGGATGTTTACTTTTAAAAGCGAGACGGAGACTACGCCTCCTCATTGTCCCGGAAACAGAAACTGAAACGGAGCCAAACCCAACAGAGACAGAACTCGAATTCTTTTGCTATTCTTGAAATCGGGCAGAAAAGGGCGGAGAATAATCTTTTGAAGGGAAGGAATTGAGACAGTAGTTGTGAGCTTCTTTTTAGAGGTTTTGGGAGTGGTTTTGGTTGGAACAATTTCCAGAAACCTTAAAACCGTCATTGGTACAATGTCTGAGATTATATAGATGTGCTTGTAACTGCTTTGGACATAGAGGTTGAGCCCGGAAAGGCAGAGAAAAGTTACGCCAAATTGCGAACAAAGATAATAGAGATTATGGAGAGCGAGTGACGGTTAGGTTTTCAGACGATTATAAACGGAGAGGAAAAACTGGAAACTTCTTCCACTCGCCTTACTCTGGTGGCTGTAATTTTCCCGCCATGCTCTTAAAATTTTCAATTTACATGTTTACCCTTTTGTTTTTTAAATTAGTGAATTACATTTAGACCATTTTCTACTTTTCTCCACCCAAGATCCTAGGTCAAAAATAAAATAATAATAATTATTTTTTTTTATAGATAAAATTCAGATACATACCTTGCTTTTTAACCATAATTTAATATTTAGAGAAAATAGAATTTTAATAATTAAATATCAAAAGTACAATTTAGATATATATATATATATATATTATTAATTTAAACATAACAACAATCAAAATTATAAAATCAAATAAATTTTCTTTTAACTGAACAAAAAATATATTAGTTTTTAGTCTATTATAAAACTATTTAATTTAATCTTATATGCTCATTTTTAACCACATGTATCTAATTGTACAGTTTAGTTATTTATCAAATACAATAGATTTAAGATAATAAATTTATCTCATTTTACGAAGGAAAAAAAAAAAAAAAGTTTCTTATTTTGTTCATAGGGCTTGTTAATTCTTTCTAGTCCTCCAACACTAAGTTGTAGTTCTTCTCTATCTGGCATTATAGGTATGAGAAGTATGCTTGCGTTTACATGCTGCAGTCATAGTTTAATGACAGAAAAAGATGAAGAACTTGAAAGGATGCGTTATGAAGGCAGCCATTGGAAGGAGAAGGAGATCAATAAGACGAAGAGAAGGTTACTTGGTAGCTAAAGGGAAACTTCACTTTTACTTAAAGGGCTTGGTTTCCAGTTCGGCACCAGGATTTATTTGGTAGTTGGTGAAGCTTACGGAAATGGAACTATGCAATATCTTACTTTCCTAACATCTTCGCTCATGCAACTCTTGCTACAAAAGAAGAACTCAGTCCTTTTAGAAATCATCAAAATATGTTGGCTGGTATAGATTATATCGTTGCTCTTCAAAGTGATGAGTTTTTTTACACTTATGACGGAAATATGGCATAGGCGTTTTGAGTACTTTAAGAAAACCATCAATCAGGACAAGTAATACTCCTTCCTACACCCGTTCAACTCCTTTCAGTATGTGTAAAAAATGGTTACTAGTTTTTATTCTATATCAATTTTTTAGTTCTTCATTTGTCATGCAGGATTAATTTTGTGAAACTAGTTGATGAGTTTGATGAAGGAAATGGTCTCTTGGAAGGAATTCAGTTCTCAAGTGAAGAAGCTTCAAAAAGACAGAGACGGAGCACCATATTTTAGGGAGCCTGGGGAGTTTCCAAAGTTGGAGGAAAGTTTCTATGAAAATCCCTTCCCCAGATGTACTTGTGAAATAAGATAAATAAAGATTTCATGGTGTGAGTTGATGTCCATGCAATGGCATGGTTGAGAAAGAAGCAGAAATTTCTCTTTGTCCGAGTTCAGGATTCAATCAGCATGTTGGATACCAAGCAACATGAGAAAAATGGGAAATCTCAAAGGTTGAAAACAACTGCGGTTTGTCTCAGGCGATGATCATGGTTGGGTCTGGTGTATAGGCATTCCTTAAAGGATACAATTAGAATTTCATACCATAGAATATAATCTCATATCAGAAATCTGTCACGTTATTTTTTGCCATTTCCTTTTTATTTTATTCTTTTTAATATGTGGGCTGGGAAGAAACAACCCTCTCCATTTATTGAGTTTGTGTAATTGATGGGCGTATTCATGATATCGAGTGTGGAATGAACTGCAAGATAAATTTTTTTTTCTTTACTGTTAACTGAGTGTACAACTAGATCTTAATAGTTTGAAAGTATGATATTTGTTTCATTTGTTTATTTATTCATTTTTAGAATAACATTCAACTTTTCCACTCAAATTTTATACGCAATAAATTAAGAAATGGAAATTTAACTTAAAACACATTCAGTTGCTTTATTGGTCGCAATAATGAACTACAAAAAAAAAAAAAAAAATTAAAGACATGATACACAGACATACACTAACTGGACTCTGTTGCAGCAAAAGCAGAACAATCCCACAACAGGACTTCTCTCAAAAAACACGAAACGATTAAAAACTCACATTAATGAGTAAGTGATAAAAGAAATATCTTTATAGGACATTAACCACTTCCACCAAGAACACCCTTGAGCTTCTTAACTTGAGCAAAATCAAGGAAAGTAGTAGTTGTAACCAACTCAGTGGGCAAATCATTAGCAAATAAAGCATAGTCAAGAATCTGAAGACCTGGACTTGAACTACTAAAGCTAACAAAAGCAAGTGCTTGAGATTTGCCTCCATTGACTTGAAAATGCAATAGTCCTTGAGGGAAGACCATAATGTCACCTTTCTTAAGAGTTTTAAGATAAACAGTGTTAGATAATGAGGAAACAAAACCAGCACAAATAGTACCTTGGATAACAATTAGAACTTCAGAACCTCCAGGATGAGTGTGAAAAGGGATAACACCTCCAGGAGATAAGTCTAAGCGAGCAAATGAAATTCCAAGGCCATTTACACCTGGAAATTGTGCAGCAAATGCAGGGGTAACAGCAGCCTTTATAATATTTGTGGTGTTACCAGCAATTCCAAGGCCTGAGTATACAAAATCATCTACTGTAACTTTTGTAGCCTTCTTGCAAGAGTAGCCTGCTGGACCTTCGGGTGCTGTTAGGTCTCCGACGCAGAAGTCTTGTACGGCAGCATGAGAGGACGAGCAAAGGATACAGAATATGGACAATAAGACAGGAATTATCATTTTCATTTTCACCTTATTATTGTCTAATACTTTGAAGTAGCTGGTTAAGTAATTTGAGAGATATATCATATATATAGAATAACATGGACCATTGCAATTGCTAATTTGGAATATGCCTATCAGCCCATGCAATACTCAATCACATGTGTGGTAATGACAAACGCATATCCAACCATGCAATATAGCAACTTCTGTTTTGTAATGCATGTGACTGAATATTTTTTTAAATTTTTTTTATTTTTTTTTTATAAAAGGTTGTAGTTAGCAGTTTTCAGTGAGTGCACCGGGACATCCCAACTAGGTTGGCACCTCCTTAGCACCTTTTTCATTAGACCGCTCACCACTAATATTATTTAAATTCAAGAAGACTCTTTTGGCTATCAGCTACTAAGAAAAATAAATCTCACGAGCTTATTTTGTGTGAAATGAACATTTTTATGGTTTCTTAATGAGGCATTAATGATTAATAGGTCAAGATATTGATAATTAATTTTATAATTAAAGCAAAGCAAGACCATTTGGTATTTTTAATCAAATTTACTAAATTTTGAAATCCTTACCATTATTATAATAAGGTATTGTCTTATTATAATAAGTCTTACCACGATATTAATATTGTTAATATCTTACCATGACTTGTAAATACATTCTCACAATAGACCAGTGTCTTTTCATACTTATCATAAAGTTTGTCGAATAGCGTCAATGATCATCGAAATTTCGTTTATGATTATATTTTTATTATATTTGAAGATAAATGTAATAATATTTTGGCCGTATTTAAGATATATGGGAGGTAATTTTGGTATATAAAAATACATTTAATTACAAAATATCTACTTGTTTGATCAATAACGCGTGTGTTTGTGAAGTGTGGACCATGAGCACATGGAAGAAGACAAGTGTGGACTTTAATTAGAGGCATAAGAAGACATCTTACAGCTAAAAGGCATATCCACAAGTACCACGTACCTGCTATTTCAACCTTTAAATTTTAGCCATTGAAATGTATGGATATCACAAACTCCCTATCTTCTAGGGCACTCTTCAAGTTAAAAAAATAAATAAAAATTAATCTTGTTTAACTCCAACCTTATGTAGTTTCTCTATACTTGACAGTAAGATTGCTTTGGATCTCTACTTCAAATTTGAATTGGAAGAAGACTAAGAAGACCTATTCATAGGTCTTTCCAACTAGTTCTGTTTCGTTGTTTGGATGGAATTGTGTGATTCCATGAGAAAATATGAGCATCATAGAGATATACGTGAACAAATGGGAATTTTAAAAAATTAATTAATTAATTAATTAAATTTTTTTTTTTAGAGGAAAGGAAATTTAAACTCACATCCGATCTAAATAAGATACGAGGCATTATCTTTACCAACAAGCTACCTCTCATTTTGTTCTATTTGATTGTCCTACATATTTTGTTCTTAAAAATTTATTGGGTTATTTTTGTTTTATAAATATTTAGAAATTTATAAAAAAATAAATTAAACAATTTGATGCATAAATAACCAAATTAATCAACTTGTTTAATTTTTAACCCCTCAGTAAAAAAAAATACATGTTCATTTTCTTCTAATACTAAAAAATATATGTTCATTTATGTTATAAGAAAAATAAACACATGCTCTTTTTTTTTTAAGAGAAATTAAAAATAAAATTTTATACATAAAATGAGGTTATGTCATACATTTAAACTTAAATTAAATTAAAAATTATAAAAATTGGAGATTAGCTTATTATTGTTGCCATTCTTTTATATATACACTATATTGGCGAGTTGACTATGTGTCAAATATGAAAATAAATTCTTGTGCACATTTGTATATCTTTATCTAGTTTTATAATATTAGTGACATATTATACTCTTTTATCTAGTTTATATAGAGCATAAACTCCATGGCATAATAGTGTTCGCTTTGAGCTGGATAAATTTAAGTTTGCACGATTTTACGTTTTAGATAATACAAAAAAGTTTCATATTAACATAATTTTATCTCACCCTTTATGAATACAGTGCAATTCACTCTATAACACTATGTATACTCAAACTTGCACGATTTTATGATTTTGATGACCCAAAAGTCTCATATCAATAAAATTTTACATCACTCCTTATAAATTAGTGAGTACTGCATTATTATGCTTCTTCTTCTTTCTTTTTTTTTTTTTTTGTTGATAGAAAAAAAAGAAGAAGCATTATTATGCTCTCTTTTTTTATTATATATATCATTTACTGCATTATTATGCTTTTATGGTTGAGAATAAAACACAAAGTTCTTAATAAATAAATTTAAAAAAAAATACTATAAGTTTATTATTTTATGGAAATGATATATGACAAATGAGATGATAATATGTCATTCTTTTAATATAATTGAAATGATGTAACATTTTATTACAAACTGACACTATTTATATTTATATATAAAAATTATTACTAATAAATTTGTGGCTTTTTAATTTGAATGCTGACCAATTTCTAAGCTTTGACATGGCCAAACTCGTTGTCAACCTGTGTTGTGAACTTGGGCCTCTGGGCTTTTGTATGAGGCATAATCATCAGGTCTAGTGCAGCTATAAAGCCCAAGTTTGACATTTTCAATCTTCATCTACAGATTCTACAGCCAGCACTCTTCCAAAACTTAATATTTTTTTTTATATAATTTCTTAGTATTTTTTTTATATAATTTCTTAGTATTTTTTTATTTTTATATAAATAAAAATTATAAAAAAAATTATTCAATAATAAATATTTTATTATAAGAAGAAATATAAAATTTATAGCTAATAAATAATATTATATGATAAGAAAAAAATAAATACATAATCATTTTATGTTAAATAACTTTGATAAAATTTTGTTTCAAACTAGTTTGAAGTAATAATAAAATAAAAACATGATTTTAGCTTTTTTGAGTTTAAGTAAATAGTTTAAATAATTTTTAAAAAATAATTATTGATGTTTTAAAAGAATAAAAATATAATTTAAAGATAAAATAAATAATATATAATGTATTATTTAGAATTAATTTAAGTTTTATGTAATTAAATTTATTAAAAAAATTATATAAAGAAACTTACATTTATTAAAATAAGATATATAAACGAGACGGGAAATGCAATCTCGTATTTGTCCCACCTCATATTTTAGAATACAAATCTTCATTCTTCATTTTATTGTCTTTATTCTTACCTTCAACTGTATAATTCCCACGAGAATTTGTCTCGCAAAAAATTTGATAATTCTACTCACACTAATGCAAACAATTGCAGTTTGTTTCATTAAATTCTAAAAAAATCAAATTTTGTATCTTACATATTTATTTAAATTTTTAAGTTGATTTTTATTAAACATTATATATATATATATATATATAATATCACTGACATGTATATTTTAAGATTTTTTTTAATTTTTGTTTTATAAAATTGCGATAAGTTCTGTAAAGAGATGCCAAAGTGTAAGGAATTAAAGAACATTACTGAATCAATGTAAAATGTATTTTCATGAATAATTATAGTTCTGGTTATAAGATTTTTTTTTCTTTCTTTCTGTTTTAAGTCATATATTTAAATTATATCAAAATTTTGTTTAATATATATATATATATAATAGTTATAGATCCAGTGAGGAACTACTGAAACTTTATTTAAGGAAAACAATATTAATTTACTACAATATACAGAGTAGGTAGTGAGAGATGTAAGATATGAATTTCACAAACCAAGGAATACATGTGAGGGACATGCCAATATACAGAGTAGGTAGCGAGAGATGTAAGATATGAATTTCACAAACTAAGGAATACATGTGACGGACATTTTTGGCATTTGTGGTTTATTCAACAACAATGAATAAAATATAAAAATAAAAACGATATTGTAAGGTAATGTCTAATGACAATGAACATATTTATAATTTTCTCATTCCTTTTGTTCTTTTTGATTATTAGTTTAAAAATACATATATTATTCATAAATTATTTTTTTATTTTAATTTTTTTATTAATTTATACATAATATTTAAAATAAATATAAAATTAAATTTCTCATACTCCAAAATTTATTTTAAAAAAATAACATTTAGAGTTCAATACTACGGTAATAATATTATTTTATTATCATATTTTGGATCCGTTTATTAGATGTGGTAATCGTTATATAATTATAGTTGTTATTGGAAGTAATCATTATTAGATAATGTTTAGAGACTTTATTTAAATGTGATAGTAGATCTTAGAAGAATAATTAATGTCACTAGCTTAAAATATAACAATAATTTTATTTAAAATAATATTAAATATAATTTAAATTTTTATATATCCAAAAAATATAAATTACACTTATTTTTTATTTATCTCCATCCATATTCCATATAAACGAGGGACAACGGTTTCTTTAATTTTGTTTGTAAAATTAAGGTTCATGGATACTACACAAGGTTCAATAATAATAATAATAAATACTACACATGGTGATTTTACTAAATGTATATCTAATTTTTTTTAAAAATCGACTTAAATAACTTATTATACAATTATTTATTTTAATATTGTGTCACTAAAGCAGATTTAAATCCCCTCTAAATAGTTTATTTATGTTAAAATTATATATATATATAATTGAATACAAATTTGTTAATATAAGATAATATATTAATGATGATTAATTAAATTATTTGTAAAAAAACATTTTTAAATAATTGATTGGCATTTAAAGGTGCAAATAACAATCAGCCGCCACCATGACTTGTATATTATTTTTTAATACTCTTCCTTCTTTTTGTTCTTCATTTTTTTTTTTTTTTATATCAAAGCCACTTGCAACAAAATCCATATATATTTTCTTCAAAAGATAAATATAAAAAATGAAATTTTATTTTATTGTTTGATGTTCGGTATATTTGGAAAATTGAGATAGTCATTATGCAAGCCAATGAAGAACATTTAGCCACAATAGACCTCCAAGAGTTCATGGCTGTGTTCAAGACCGGTCATGTGCCTCAAAGTCAACAGGTTAGGCCAGATACATGTGGATGTGGTGGAAGCCCCCCTAAAATAAAAGGAATTTTTTTTTGTCTGACTCGTGACATGATACAATATATTACTGACTTTTAAGTCCCACAAAACTTTCAACATTAATTAAATTGAAATATTATTATCAATATAATGCTAACAAATTATTTAATATACATTTTAAGTTGAGATATTTAATTTTTTTTTTGGTTTAAAGTTGAGATGTATAATATTATTCAAAATGGAATTCACACTAAAAATAATTAGTATAAGACACCCATGTCTCATTTTATTTTTACAAATTTAATATATTGATCATTTTGTTTTAAAATAATGCATTTAAACCAATTTTTATTGCATTTGTAAATACTTTTTTTTTTTTTATTAGTTTTTTTTTTTTTCAAATTTGGGACATTTTTCTTATTAACTCTCTGTACACCTTACTAATAATGTTTAAATATAACATATTTAAGTTTTTTTCCTTTCTAAAAATTGAATAAAACCAAAAATTACTTTTTATAAAAAAAAAAAATGCAGTAGTAAAGTAATTGAAGTGTAACAATTTTAAAACAGATGATGCTACCAAACGTCTAAGGGGTGAACAAAAAAATATAGAACCAATTCAACCCAGAAAAATTAGTTCTTAAATTTTATTGGTTTGATTTAATTCTTCGTAATAAAAAATTGATTAATATTAGATTGATTAATTTTCATTTATTAAAATCTTAACAAAACTGAACCAACCCATTTAATTTTATATATTTATATTTATATTATTATTTTATAGAATTATTTTAAAAAAATTTCGTTCAGTCATTCACAATTTATACTTTATTCTTCATAGTTAATAGTTATGCCCTTTTCGCCCATTTTGAATTAGTTTTCTCACTTTTTTGTTTTCTCTCATAACCCTAAAACAACTCCTCTCAGTCATGACGCCTTCAGCCTCAATCAAGTTTCATCATCGTCCAGCTTGAGTTGCCGTCTCCCTTCAGCCATCAATCTTCTAGGTATTCTAAAAGCTTTTGTTTTCAAGCATTTTCTGATTTTCCTAAAAAGTGGTCTTCATGAAACATTGGTGTTGTGTTGGGGTAGTATTTGATTAAATAATGTAAGTTTTGAAATCTCAAAAAGAAAACAAATTTTTGAAAACCTATAATTCTTGAGCTTGCTTTGCTGTACTCCTCTAGTGATGAAATAAAAAAAGATGTTGCCCTTAACTTCGTCATCTTCATCGCTGCAAATCCAAGAAACTACGTTATCATATTGTATAACTTCTAGCATTAGAAATAGGTTTGGCACGCAGTTTATGTAAAGAATGCAACTAGGCAGTTTAGTGCAAGTGAAAAATTAAGGAGAAATTAAAGAATAAAAGAGAAAATTTAGAATGAACAAATAAATACAATAAAAGAGAAACAAATGAACACAATGAAAAGAAAACATTTAAAATGGGGAAAAATATTTTTTTCACTGCTGCCTGCTGGTATAGTTATTATCATTCTTTTCAAAGTTTTAATAACCTATTTTAAATTTTAAGTTTCTTCAATGCATCCAATTTTTTGGTTACCTATCATTATTATTATTAAGGAAAATAGATACATTTTGATTATGTGGTTTTTCTTAAATTATTGTGTTGTTTATTATGTTGATATTGAGTAATTTTTTTTATTGATTAAGTATATTATGGATTCTGCTACTATCCCAATGATATTGAGACCATACTTAATAAAGAATATACATCACAAACTTAACCAACACCTATTGATAGTAGCTCATCACCAAAACTGCTGACAAGTGCAACATCACAAAAGAACAAGCCTAGGAGGCCACCATTTGATATATGGTAACACTTCACACCAATTGATCCTCAACGTGCAAGGAGTTCTTGTAATTATTGTAAAAAAGAGTATTGCACTGATAGTAAAAAGAATAAAAGTTCAACTTGTCGGAAACATTTGGAGATTTGTCCTAATTATAAAAGAGATCAAGATAATAAAAAGCAAAATACTTTAAACTTTCAAGTAGGTAAAGATAGTATTGGTAACAAACTTATTACTTGGAGTTTTGATAAAAAAGCAATTAGAAATGCTCTAGCTCAAATGATTATTATGGATGAACTCTCATTTAATTTTGTAGAAGACATTGGTTTTAAAAAATTATGTAAAGTTAGTATGCCTAAATTTCAAATACCATCTCGTATTACAGTTATTCGTGATGTTTATGAGATTTTCTTAGAGGAAAAATCATCATTGAAAAAACTTGTGTCACGCTCTAACCAAAAGGTTTCTATTATTACTGATTTGTGGACTTCTTGCCAAAATATAAACTACATGTGCATAACTGCTCATTATGTAGATGATAATTGAAAACTACAGAAAATAATTATTTTTTTAGTCTAGTTTTCAGCCACAAAGGGGATCAACTTACAAAGTTCATTGATGTTTCAACACGTAAGTGGGGTATTGGAAGTGTTTTTGCTGTGATTGTTGACAATGCAAGTTCAAATGCCACTACTATTAGTAGTTTGAAAAAGAGGTGGAACACTTTGAGTGACTTAGTCCTAGATGGTGAGTTTTTACATGTAAGATGTTGTGCACACATCTTGAATTTAATAGTAAAGGATGGTTTAAAAGAGGTTAATGTGTTAATTAAGAGTATTCGAAATGCGGTCAAATATGTTAGATCCTCACCTTCAAGGTTACAAAAGTTCAAAGAGTGTGTTAAATGTGAAGGAATTGAAACCAAAGGAATTGGTCTTTTTGGATGTTTAAACAAGGTAGAATTTTACCTATCTTATGTTGAAGACCGCTTCTAAATTTCAAAAAGCATTTGATCGGTTGCATGTTTATGATGATGAGTTCCTTGATCATTTTAGTGACAACATTGTAGGGCCGCCTTGCCAGAAGATTGGAAGAATGCAAATATTTTTGTTAAATTTTTGCATAATTTTTATACTGTTATTATCAACTTTAGTGATTCGTTGTATGTTACCTCTAACTATTATGCCTATGAGTTTCATGCTATTTAAATTGTGTTGATGAATGCAATGAGAGGGGAAGATGAAACTTTAAAAAAGTGGGCTAGAAGTATGAAAGCTAAATTTGACAAGTATTTGGGTGATGTGGATAAGATGAATAAATTGTCATTTGTTGCAATGGTGCTTGATTCAAGGTATAAGTTGAAGTATTTGACATTCATATTTAAACATTTATATTTGAGTCATATTGCAGAATGATTGATTACTAGGGTGAAGATTGCTATTGAAAAGTTGTTTAAAGCTTATGATACTAGTGAATGGTATAAAAATGATTGGTTATCTTCAGGTAGTATTCAATCATCATAATTCGTATTAACAAGAAAAATTGAAAAGAAAAAGGATGCACCAACTTTAAATGTTAGTGAGTTATTGTATTTACAACAATTAGAGGATGATAATTGTTTGAAAATAAAGTCTGACATAGAAAGATATTTAGCTGATTAATGTATTAATCTTGCTATTGTTGATTTTGACCTTTTATTGTGGTGGAAATCAAATATTGTAACATATCACATCCTATTTAAGATTGCACGAGATGTCTTAACAGTATCGATCTTCACAGTTGCATATGAATCAACTTTTAGTACTGGTGGACGTGTAATTGATCCATATAGAAGTTCTTTGCATCCTAAGATGGTGGCGGCTCTAATTTGCTCTCAAAGCTGGATACTTGTAAAATTAGATACTCTTAATATTACAGTGGATAAGAATCTTTTCTAATATACAGATGAAGTGATTATATTTGAGCCGCTTGAGCTAGGAAAGTATGATAAATAATTCATATTTTAAATATTTATATAATCATTACAATTTAATTTATTTAATTCATAGTTGACACTTGATTTTTCTATTTTTGTAGACATGTTTAGCAAATAACATATCTCAATAAATTTATCGGCGACATCAATGGTTTCAATATAATATTTATGTTTTATTAATATATTAGAAGATGGGAGCTTGGAACATGTTTAAAATTTTATTTTATTTTTATCTTTTTTCTTGGATAATTTAAGTATTTTATTCCTATTATCTATTTTATAATAAATTGTAGTTTATATGTACTAGAGATTTGAATTTATATGTTTTGATTTGTTATTTGTTGTTGATTAGTTATGTTTATGAGGATGATCTTTTTTATTTTCGATAATATTTTAAAAAATTTTGTCATCTACTTTGTTAGTGAGAGATAAACAGGTTTTGTTCATTTTTGCTATTATAGTTTGGATATTTAAACAAAATTCGTGCAAGTACTTCTCTACAAATTACTCTCATTTATTTTATCTTTTATCCACATAATACACTAATTTTGTATTATTTAATTATTTATCCATTATAAATTTATAACTACATCGTCTTTCATATTTTTTTCGATAGAATTTTCATTTCATGAACAACATTACTGAACAATATTATTATATCTAAAAGTTAGCAAATTTTTTCAGGTATGTAATTACTATTCTTTATTGCTTATTTGTCTTAATTTTAAATTTTTCTTGTACTTTGTATTTGATATGGATAATAATATTAGATAAGTGACCGATATCTATATTTTTAAATTTAAGTATTATAATAAAATTAACATTAAAAATGTTAGAAATTATATATAATACAAGAGTTTTAAAAAAAATTAATAAACAAAATTTATTACCGAAAAAAGAGGGAGAAATTTCATTTAATTAACTTAAACTAAAAAAAAAAAAATTAGTTCGAATTGGATTGATTTTTTTTATTATATTCGATTCTTATTTTTAAAGAATCAATTATATTAAATTAATTTTAATTTTAATTTAAACTTAAACTAATTTATATATATTCACTCCTATAACATTTATTTGTGGAGTAATGATCATCTCATGTTGCTGTTTCACTTGAGAGCTAATCTAATACGATTATCTATAAATTTGAGAAGAAAAAAAATGTATATGAAGCCCAGTGGTCCCTCTCAAATTATTAAAGACTCACAGTTCCACACTATTTGTAGAAAACAGGGACATCATGATCCGCACCATCACACAAATCTCTAATTGATAAAAATATATTAAAATTCTTCAACCTATAAACACACAAATACTTCTCCTGTTTTATAAAAAAGAAAAAAAATGGAAATACCTTTGACTAAAGACACAGGCCATAGGCCAATATTGACTATACTTTCACATCGTGTCACTTCACGTGGCACTTTATACATATATCATACCTCACTCGCAAACCATGTGTTGATCACCTTCTTTATACAGTGTTTTGCTCGCAGCCTACTCGGAAGTCGGAACCACTCTAGAACAGGCTTGTATAGTGCATGCGCTTCGCTCGCAAAAAAGTAAATCTTTCCATTTTGAACAGGGTAAGTTACATTAGTTTAATGAGCCTCAATATCACAATTCACAAGCATACGAACTTATATGAAAATATTATTCGACACTATCTATAATTCTTTAACCGAAGGATTGAATGATTAAACTAGAAACGACCCAATAATATAGACAAACTCGTCAAAATAATATTAATGTTATTTAATTTTCATTTTGACTTGAATGTAACACTATGTGATGATAATATAACGCTTTAATTTATTTAAATAATGTATTTTTATTTGACATAACACAATAAATATGATCGACCTATCCACCATTAAATGTTTGGAGATGAAATGACATCTTACACTAGGCTTTTTTCTTCTTATTATTCCCCCCTTTTAAGTGATATAAATTCTAAAACCCTCAGTTAATTAAATCTATTTAATTCAGATAATTAATTTTAATATAATCGTACGTTTTAATTTATTCCGTTTCTTTTTCTATGATTAATAATTCTTTCCGACTCTGACCACCTCGTCAGGCAGCAGAAGAACTTTGTCATGGTCGCCTGAACCATTCAACTTTTTATTTTATTTTTCTCCCATTTCTGGTGTCTTTGTTCGCCTTTCTTAAAATTTCTCCATCTCCATTGGACTTTGAGGTTATTCGGAGGTGAAATTATTTTCTTATTTAAATTTGAGTTTAGTTGTTATTCTTTTGTTTCATCCAATTCGTCTACGTTTCAGCTTCGTACAATTTCTGACTTTTATTCTACCTTTGAAATTTCTTTCTTCTTTTTCTGAATTTATTTCTTGCGATCCCAATCTTCAATACCGATGTGATTCATTTTGCTGTGAAAATTCATGCTCAACAAAAGATGGAAATTCGTTGCTTTATTTCCTTATTTTTTTTTAAAAAATAAATTTTATCTTTATGCATTTTTTGGGCGTTTTGACGAGCTTGTGTAGCCGCAAAGTTGAAATGGAAGAAACCTAATTGATTGTTTTGAAGAAAGAACAATGATATTGCGTTTTTTCTTGCTGTTGGAGCTAAATAGCAACTTTTGACTTGGCTGTAAGCTACGATATGAACACTCCGAGAAATCTCATCATATATTTGTGTTTGTGTAACTATCTACGTCTCTACTTTTTTGTTCTGTAGAGCATCTATAGTAGGAAATTCTTTCCTAAAAAGTGATTAGTAGGAAACTAAGATTAGCTTGGGGAATCACAACTATAGATTAAGTGTTCAAGGTGGATGCTTTGGATAGAATTAGCACCAGAAAATTTATAAGTTGAGGTTGAAGGTTTCCGTACTGTGTCAATATTATGTTATGAAGTACCCATCATTTTACTGCTCTCTACCAGATCAAAAAGTCATTTCACTGCTCTGTATTCGCTAGTAATTCTGGATTTATAGGGCGTTTTGCAGATTGTTTCTAGTTCTTTTATTTAACGATATGTACCTTGGACCTTGAGTTCTTATGAATACAAAATATTATGGCAGGAGGAAGATTATAGAATGTCTAAGAACGAAGATACAGGTAGTCCTGGTTGGGGTGCTAGTTCATTTTTCATTCAAACAAAAGAAGATGTTGCAAAAGCTGTTGCGGCCGCTGCAGCTGCTGCCACTGGTCCTCGTTCTCCAAGGCCATCTGTCATCTTTTCATCAAAAGACGAGTATAGTGGTAGCCCACTCCAAAAATTGCAACGTCAAGTTACTAAACTATTAAATGGTTCATCACCACCTCCTGAAGTTAAAACTGGAAATTACAACCCTGAAATTCTGACCAGTCAGAAGCGACAATGGGCAAGCTTTCAGTTACAGAACTTGGTATGTTTTTTTTACTGTTGTTGGACTTCTATGTTTTCTTGCTAAGATTATGTTAAAAGAATTGCAGTTGTGTATCTAATTTTTATACTATGCAACAAAATTAAGGTTAACATGATGTATTTATATTGGCTTTTCTTGGATCTTTCTGCATTGTTTATGTTTCCATGATGCATGAACTTTTTGACACAGAAGTAGCAAAAGTTTTACCTATGTTATTTCTCTAACGACTGTGTTGTGTAAGTATGCAGGATCACAGGCATTTGAAGGAGCCGTCAAAACTATTTGAGAGCATGGTAGTCGTTGGACTTCATCCTAATTGTGACATTCAGGCACTTGAAAGGCAATATATTGCAAAAAAATCTGAAGGTTCTGGTAGATTGCGAAGTGCACTTAGTGGTCAAAATCAATTACGTGTACAACCCAACCTTGAGCCTCAGGTTCGGATGTTAGTTGCAAAAGTGTTCAATATCTATGAATTTGACCTGAAATTATTTTGAATTTTATTCATATATGTCTCTATTTCCAGGTATTATTTGTTTACCCTCCAGAAAAACGGCTGCCACTCAAATATAAGGATCTACTTTCATTTTGCTTCCCTGGAGGCTTGGAGGTAAGTTTTTTTGTTTAATGTGTCTTTAGCTGTCTGAGTTTTCTAGTTGTTTGTTTGGGTAGCTATAACCTGAAGAGTCTTCTCACTGAGAGCTTTTTTGTTGTTGAAAACTTATGGTTGGTAGAAGTTAAATATAAAACTTTTATTTTCCCGGCAAAAAAGCATCACCATGTATGATTAAAGATTAATTTTTTTTTTTTTTTTTTTAAATTCAATTCATCTTGAACTTGAGAGAAGGAAAAATATTTAAAGTAAAGTGAAAAAAAAAATATCAATTTTGCGTACCTGATGAGGTATTGTCAAATAGTTGTCTGGTTTTGCAAGTTACTTTCTTGGTAGCTGGAATATAGTTACAATTTTGAAAATATTGCTATGTGCTCAGAAAGCCCTTTTCTACTTGCTGTTGGTGCGTTATATGTATTTTAGGCTTTCACCTGTGGAAGATAAATTTGAGATATTAAGATTTTCTATAATATGGTGAATTTGATTTCAGGTTCATGCAATTGAGAGAACTCCTTCCATGAGTGAGTTGAATCAGATTCTTCTTGGGCAGGTATATGCAGCAGCATGCTTATTAACGTATGATAATTGCCATATTCACTTAAAGCTGTTAATAAACTGGTTAACTTCGTGACAAAGTACCATTTAACTGCAATGGTTGTACATTCCACTATTATCACATCTTAAGCGAACCAGCATTTCACTTGTAGGCCTCAGAACATGAATGATAAAGATGAGACAAGTCAACTGGGGTGGGGTTTATAGTTTATGATTTTAACTGATATTGCTGTTTTGAGATATCATCTTGCTCTGTTGAAGTTTTTCTTTTTATACATAAAAAGGACCTACTCCTCAAAGCTATAACTACATTTCAGTTTAGGGTAGTATAATTACCAGGTATTGATCTCACTAGCATTGATATGATGCAGGAACACCTCAAACAAAGTGATCTGTCCTTCGTATTTAGGCTACAGGTAATGCAGGAAATGCTATTTAACGTTTTTCTGAAATCTTGCATGTGATTTATTGTCTCAATTCTGACAAGTGTCCTTTAATCTCTCTTTCTATATATATAGCTTTGTCTTTGTTTGAGCAGTAGCTGTTAATATGTTAGAAACAGGGTGAATTTCTTTTATAGTCATGTTGTATTGTATAAGCAAAGTCCATGACAACAAAAAAACAGCTCCTTTTAACTTTTTTTAATTATTTTATTTGTGTTTGCTTGATCTTCCTTGAACATAAAGGATATATATTCTTTTCACTGATGACCCTTGTTATGAAATATTTGTTTTGTAGGTTGCTGATGATTCAACGTTGTATGGGTGCTGTGTGCTAGTTGAGGAATTGGTTCAAAAACCTGGAGGGTTGCTTTCCATGATTTCAGATAAACGAAACTCCTGCCCATCCTTGAGCCGTTATATACTAACTACACGCAGATGTTATTGCATTCTGTCCAGGCTCCCCTTGTTTGAATTACATTTTGGTGTATTGCACAGGTGTGTTTATTTTTTGTACTACTGCAATGATTACATTCTGTTGAGTTACTTGAATATTCTCTTTCAATGTTATTGTAATCCTTCAAGGTTTCAGGCTTTATATGATTAGTATTTAGCTAATTTCCAAATAGTATATAGTGCTGCTAAACTATATATTTTTAAATTCTTTGCATATAACTTGTTTGATCCGAATGTGTTCACAGAAGAATGGAGAAGTACCCTTATCCAACAGAAATAAAAATTTATTTGTCTTTTTCTCCAATCATGCTGTATAGGTTAGCCCAAAAGATATAAAGCATCACATCTTGATGGTTGTAAATGGATGGGAATCATCACAGTAACAATAATCTAAAAAATAAATTTTTTTCTGTTCACTGCAGAAATGCACTGCCAGTTATCTCTCTTTAAGGTTGGAAAAATAATTTAATGGATTATTGGTTCTAAGATATTCTTAAATCCATATGGAAACAGTTAAGCTGCTTCCTCTCTCTCCTTGAACCTAGTTTTACTGGTGGAATCAGATTGTTAGAAGTTCCTAGAAGCTCCAAGTCTACTGCTGACGTTAAAGGGTGTCCATACAATCAGGTCAATGGATAGTACCTAACCTCGTACATTCGTTATATAGCTCCTCAGTGTTACACATGTCATGATCATAATGGCTGCGTATTCTTGGAGCCAAAGTAAAGTGGTTATGTGAGATGGCAAAGTATGGCCAATAATGTAATCAGGACATATGGTCATGATAACGAAATGGGGTTTGAAGGGCTATGCTTTGGCGCTTTGCCCTATTTGGTTGCTTGTGGATTGGTCAGTTGACACTCTTTTTGGGCTCATAGTTCAACAAGCTTCTCATGCCTTGCTCTAGTTTGCTTCTTAGTCATTTGGTTTGGGCTGAGAGGGGGGCCTTTGGTCAAAAAGTTGTCATGAAATTTGATTTATTTGTTGGACATACATCCGTATTCTGCTTTCAGACAGAAAATATTACTAAAAATGTCATCCATACTCTGATTTTTTGTAAATAACAGTTTTCTATGCAAAAACTTAGTTTTTGACGTCGATCATGATTATGAGAGAATGTTCTCTTTACTCCTTTATGTAGCTGGCCAGTAATAGCATAAAGATGCATGCTTTGGTTATGAGGCGTATACCATTTCTAAAACTTGCCAAGTGTAGTAAATTGCACATTTCCAATAATAGTAGTTACAAATCTTGCTCATGAATTGCTATTTTTATGCCAAGTAAGATTGTTCATAAATTGCTTATACAAGAATTTTGTTATTTTCTTGTAGCATCTTTACAGAAGAACGATTAGAAAGATTAACGGAAGGGATTGCTCTCTTAGATTACGAATTCCTAGAAAACCATGGCAAAGAGCAAAGTTTCGAAGAAAATAAAGAAGAGAGTTCAGATGGCATTTTAGTAGACGATACACTCAAAGAAAGAACAGAATTTTCTCAACTTAGGGATTCAGCACCTGGAATGGTTGTGGAGGATCAGAATAAATTGGAGCACCAAGGAACAGAAGTTTCTCATTTTGGTGATTCAGCTACTGGAATAGTTTGCTGAGCACCAAAATGATGTGGAGCACCAGACGCTGGAAGAGGATATTCACTTGTTGAAAACAAGTGTGTGCAATAATGTTGTTGTCCCAGTTGACAGTGAAACTGAGATGTTTACAGTTACAAGAGAGTCTAGTACTAATACTGAAGAGTGTGAAGCAACTGAAAAGCGTGTGCCAAATGCTGTGTTGCCTCTCTTGCGCTATTATCAGTATGAGAGCTCTGAATCTTCTTATAGGTAAGTTATGCAGCCTTGATTGGCAATCTCACTCTAGAGCTTCAATGAAAAAGGGAAAAAGAGAGAAGAAAAGAAAACAGAACTTTTACTATGAGAGATTTGCTTAATGGAGTTAGTACATATATTATTGTTTGCATATGTATCAACGGTCACATCTATTTGTGTGCAATTAAGGGAGAAATGATCATACTGTTTGGAGGGGGAGGGTGAGATGGTTGATTTGAGTATTTTTGAGCAAATAGGGGATTGGTATTACTATTTGTTGATCATGATATTTTTCAGCAAGGATCACTTATTGTTGTTATAGTATTTGATATAACCTAAAATTTGTAATACAACACATATTTTGAGCCATACTTCCAACGGAAGACCTTTGTTCTGTGCAAAGAAAGTCCTATAGGTCTTGTTACTGAAAAACTTGGCTTCCTTTTACCAATTTATTAAACTATAAAGATTCCTCTTTCTTTTCAATTTTGCGAAGTGATGTCTTCCTGCGTGTTTTACGGTATTTTTTTCCTTGCATAACATTATGTCCATTGTGCTGCCATGTGAATGCTTGTGTTTAGTGTTGATCTCTTTGACACATGGCCATTCCATTAACTTTTGTTGTGAAGTGATCTGACTTATCAAAATTCAAAAGATGGTGTGTCAAGATCTTAAAAATGTTTCATGCAGTTTTCAGGATTCTCCTAGTGAAGACAGAAACTTTCGGAGTGATATTGATGATACAGAAACGGAAGCCTCTTTTTCTGGGCAAGATGATACCAGTGATCTCATTGATATTCTGGAATGGGCCAAGGTTTAGAGTTACCCTTTTTTTTGTTTTGGATTAAGCTTTTGCGGATTTCTTTTGTAGATTTACACACCCCTTAATAAGTTTCTTGATTCAAATATTTTCAAATGTTTATAGGAAAACAATCATGGGACATTGCAGATTATATGTGAGTATTATAGGTCACCCTGCCCTGCAAGGGGTTCAGTGCTTAGATTTCATCCTCTTGAACACCTGCATCCCTTGGAGTATCATAGACCAGGAGAAACAGTTCTATATATTGCTGGCTCAACCATAGATTTGAGTTCATGCAGCACAAGTTTAGAATATGCCGAGGTATTCTAATTGGGTCCATCATAAAATGGTTTTTCTGTGATGATAAAGTCCTTCATGGTATTCATTCCTTATGGATTTGGTTTGTTTTACATTTCTATTGCTGATGGTATTCTTAGGCACGCAGCGCTCTCTTTGCAGAGGAGGAAGCAACTGCATTATCAACTTGGGCTATTGCATGTGTGTGTGGCTCTTTACGACTTGAAAATGTTAGTTCTTTGCACTTTATCGAAAACAAATATTCACTCTTTATTTTCATCTCAGTTTCTTGGCATTGATGTTTTGTTCTGCTTGTCCTAATTTGAATTACCAAGAGGAGAACTTGGTGTTTAATTACTTTTTTCTTCTTCTAATTGGAAGTTCAAGTACTTCTTTTAATGAGGGAAAATGTTTTCTAGTGTTTGCTAGTTTGGTGATGTTCCTTGCTTTTTGAATGGAATTATGATATTGGATTTGGAAAAAGTTTTTCCATCCTTTTGAATATGGGTGAATGATGAATGTTGAATATGGAATGATCTTGGTGAATGATGAATGTTGAATATGGAATGATCTTATTGTTTGATAAACCACAAGGATACGAATTTTGATTATTGAGTCTTCATACACTTTGCAGGTTTTAACATTGTTTGCAGCAGCACTGCTAGAGAAGCAGATACTTGTGGTCTGTTCCAATTTGGTGAGTATCCTGCTCCAATTTGAGTATAAAATAGTCTGCTGGAGGTTTTTTTTTTTATAACAAGTCTGCTGGAGATTATTGTTTGCCTTGATTTTATTAACTTCTATGATAAATTTCAGGTCATGTTATTAATTGAGCTTTATTGATGTATATTTAAATCTCTTGCTCCGCCTCTTGTTCTTTGCTGCTTGCAAGATGAACTGAAAATGTTGTTGGGAAAATTCTAAAGTTTTGAATTAGGATAGGATATTTTTGTATATCTAATTAGCAGAACCCCTTTCCTGGCTTGTGTCAGTACATTTCAGCATCAGATGAAGCTATTCAATATGAGTGGAAAATGGTTGCACCACATAGCTGTAGAATCAGCCAATCTGTAGACTGTAGGAAGAATTTGTTTTTGGGGGGGATAAAATGGAAAGGAACTATTGGATGTTCTCCATTTAACTGTACAACAGTTGTAGTAGTGAGTTATGCCAACTCCTGGAACCAGTGATATTAATTAATGTTGGATGAATTGAGATTGTGTGAGCTATCTGGTTTTGCTCAACCAACAAAAGAACTTAATTAAAGTGATTTGAAAAAAGTATCACAATCAAGTTACACTAGACAAACAAAAGCAAGCATTTTCAATCAACAGTTGTCTGATCTCTTTTCCAATTGAAAGATGGATCAGAAATAGGAGAAGCTTATGTCCCTAAATGAGCTACTTTGTCTCTTCCGGGATCGATCTTATTTCCACCTTTTTCTCATTCTTGCTTGAGGTTGTTTTATCCTCTAAAACAGCCTGATACACTGTGGACTGCTGCTTTTGTTTCAAATGCCACATATTGTAAGGCTGTTACCTCTATACAAAAGTGGCATCCATGAGTATTCCACTATAAAGCTACATTTCTAGTGTTTCTTTAGTTATCTTTTACTGCTACAATTTTGAGTTGGGAGCAACCATTATGTTTTTTTTGTTTGCCGTAATTTTTTCCATATGACAGAGACGGCCAAACACTTTTGGATTTCAACTGATATTCTTTTACATGCAGGGTATCTTATCTGCAATAGTGTTATCAATTATCCCTTTCATCCGTCCCTATCAATGGCAAAGCCTGCTAATGCCGGTATACATTCTTAAATAGGCAATTAAATTACTGGTGCATCTCTTGCTCATTTATTGGTTCGATCATTAACCATTTGTATAAACTTTCAGGTTTTACCAAACGATATGTTGGACTTTTTGGATGCACCGGTCCCATATGTAGTAAGTTTCTTCGCTAAACCCCGCATGTAGTAAACTCGTAAAATATTGTCTGTCAATCATCTTGTTACCTTTTTGCGTCTCAAATAACAGTGAAAAATGTTTTATATGAAACCATATGTGCATTTTTATTGGGCTATTTATACATACCATTATGATCCCGATTAAATACGTTCTCAAGGGGAGAACTTTTTGTTGTGGACTGTGGAGTAGTGCTTGTGATCTGCTTTTTTGTCTGAGTTATTATTTAGAATGTCTAATTGGGTACTAAATCAACTTTTTTCGTAGGTTGGAGTCAAGAACAAAACCAGTGAAGTACAGTCAAAGTTATCCAATGTAATTGTGATTGACGCCAACAAAAACCAGGTTTGTCTTCAGTTATCTTCAACCATTAATGATATGGATTCTACTGTTCCTTTTCGAATTTGAATTTAATGTTTTTACTGGAACTAGTTTGTTAGGGAATAATGAGCGTACAGATAGATGTTTCTTTTAGGATGGTATGATATGGTATGGAGTAAGGGTGTAGATGAAGCATGACAGTTCTAGCTTATGTTTGCATCAATTATATATGCTTGTGCATCTGGAATTGTGTGAAATCTGATAATGTTCTGATTACATGATGGACTAGGTGAAATCATCTTCAATCCCTCAGCTACCACATCGCAAGGAATTATATTCATCTTTAAGTCCTCATTATGCAAGGCTTGTGGGAGAAAGTTTTCTGGGGAAGAAAAGGCCTGTATACGAGTGCAGTAATGTACAGGTGTGTTCTGCTTCTTTTTGCCTTTTCAGAATTTGGTTTTCTTATTAATTTATTACCAACAAAAAGTTTCCTTTTTGAGATTGTAACTTTCTAGTAGTTTGATGCCAGACTGCCGCCGTAAGCCAAGGCTTTGTGGTGTTCTTAGTTCTTAAATGTTGCCTCCTTGTTTGTAGGTTGAAGCTTCCAAGGATTTCATATCAGTATTAAGATCTTACATGGACTCTCTTTGTTCTAACCTCCGTTCACACACAATTACAAATGTACAATCTAATCATGATAAGGTTGGTTGATTTTCCATCTGCCAGAATTCGAGCAGTTTCTTTTGCCCAACATCAGTATGTGGATATACGGACTTATATATTATGCACTGTGATGTGTAATGTGGTTACCAAGGCAAAATAATAAGCAGAGTTAAGAATGAACTAAATCCTGTGGAGTGTTCCGGGAAATGGATGCTTAAAAGAGCGTGATGCTATATAAACATTCAATGACCTTTTTTTTATTTTATAAAAGTGAAGATAGAGAAGTGATGACTTGGTTGATAAAGATGTATATAGTAACTATCGTACACACATGAGCATTAGCATATGACCATGACATGCATGTTGTTCATGAGATTCTAAGCTATTTTTACTTCTCTCAGGTCTCATTACTTTTAAAGGAGAGTTTTATTGACTCGTATCCTAGTCGTGACCGACCATTTATGAAGGTGTTGTGACATATAAAATCTTACTTACTATTCATTTGTTGAGTTATGAATTTTAGCATATATATTAGAAAAACTCGGTCTTCTCCATCCCTTTTCTTTCTAATATTCGTATACTGTTGTGCCTCATCTCCTTTGTGCAATGCAGCATTTTGTGGACACGCAGCTGTTTTCTGTTCATACGGATCTTGTTCTCTCTTTCTACCAGAAGGAATAGAAGCTCCATGAAGGGTTGAGTTCCATCTTCGTATTATAGATTTGTAGACAAGAACGTAATTTCAGTAAACGGTAATTATATATCATCATTTTGTTCAATTATAGAGGAGAGCATATAAGTTAAAACTTTGGCTTTTCTTGAAAATTTTACTTGTCCTTTACCATCAACTGTATATATGTAGTGTAGCCAATGAAGGGCGAACTCCTTTACTCTGTAGTCAAAAGTTATACTTTCCAATGGTCTAATGATTTGGAGGCTTTGGACAAAAGTGTGGAACGTTGAAACTATATGTTTTTCATTTTCTTACGAATATAACTAGTAACCTTTTTAATAGGGCGTGTAACATTTTAGTAACTTTGTGCACGTCAACTTACCAACAACATACCAAAATACCACCAACGAAGTAAATCTCTGGCTTAAACTTGGTTAGGCATGTAAATTTAGTATAGCTTACTTAAAAGTTCGAATAACCTGGCCTGATTTGACTGATTTGACTGGCTTGAAGTTTGCTTAGGTCTGGTCTGGGGTAGGGGTGTCAAACGGGCCGGCACGGCACAGCCCACCAAAAATTCGGCACGGCACGGCTCACCAAAAATTTGGCACAGCACGGCACGGTCCGTTAGCCAAAATGAGTAATACGGCATGGCCCATGGCCCTTGGCTCTTAACGGGCTGGGCCGGGCTGGCACGGCACGGCACGACACGCAAAATTTTATTATTTTAAAAACAAAATTTTAAAAAAGTACCAATAAATAAATAATTTTTTACATTTAAATAAAATTGGACGAAATTTAATGAATTTTTAACAATCTATAAAATGAGAGGTTAAGAGTTCGACTCTTACTTTTAATTTTTTAAAGTATTATTAATAATTTTTAACTAAATAATTAAATAAATATATTAAAAAAATGAAATAAAGGGGTCACGGGCTGTGCTGGCTCGTTAAGAATAGTCCAAAGGGCTGGGCACGACACGGCACGTTAAGGCCCACGGGCCAAGAACTGAGGCACGGTACGGCCCAAATAAGAGCCAAGGGTCGGCACGACACGCTAATTAACGGGCCAAGGGCCGACACGGCACGCTGTTCGGCCCGTCCTTTTTGACACCTCTAGTGTGGGGGATTTTTACTACGAGTTTCATATGAATTCGGCTTAAAGTTAAATTTTATAAAATATATGTAATATATATCATTTAAACTTGTCAATTTAACATTCAAAAAATTTACACTCTAACTTGAATGTTTTTTGGATTGGGTTTTAAGATTGCGTTTAATTTTAAAAATTTCATTTGACCAGTCTAAAAAATTAAATTTTTAATGTCTGTCCAGAGCTTAGTTTGAATCTTAAATTTCGAGCTTCGTTAGCCCAATTCATCCAAGTTGACGTAATTATACTTGGTCTCTGCATATAAGCTGCAGTGATCACTCTTGACACGTTTTTATTTTGGGTCAATAAATGAGGTTGTGATAACGACCTCAATTTTTTTTGAGAATACCAGTCGAGATATGTTGTTGGTTTGCACCATTGTCCAAACTTTGAACTACCAACTTCTCGTTGAAAGTGACCAACAACTGTGAACCGAATTGATTTTGCCAATTCGGCGGCCTTAAGTTGGTCACTCTCGACATAGTATGAAGGCCCAGTTTTTGAATATGAATTTGTATATACATCAGTTTTTGGAAGATGATAGTTGCGATTGAGATTTCTAACAGAGACTCACATTTGCCAAACATCAGAGTGAATGAAGATATCGTTTACTAAATTCATTTGAATTTTGAAGGGGTTGGAAGAGCGCAGGAATGCACGACTGAGTGATCGACGTGGAAAAAAGTGTTGGAAGAGAAAGCGTGTGGGAATTGCTAGCTTTGAACTATTCTGATTCTAGGGCTTGAAATTCTGGCCCGTATCTTGTTAAACAATACAGGCCTTGTCGTTGATGGAAGCTCAATTAACTGTGAAGTTGGTCTTACACTCTAGTTGCTAACCAACGTGGATTACGGATAAAGTGCAAAGCAAATCAAGATGGGTTCCAATTCTCTTGGATTATTTTAAGTGTGTCACGCTATTAATACAAAATAAATACATAGACAAAAAAAAGGTTAAAAATGTGTAGTTTTTTTTTATACATATTTACCAATAATTGATGGCACACAAAATAACACATCAAAAATTATATTGGTCGGATGACCCAACTTCACCGATGATACTCGGTATTCTTTTCTGTTTTTATAGGCATTATTTATTAATTTTATTTTCTTTAAAACTATAATAACAGCTTCTCTATTTTACTTAATTTTATATTTTAGTTGACTTATTATTTTTTCTTATAGTTTAGTTTATCTGTTCTTTAATTTTAACAATTTTTTTCCCAACATTAAATCAAACCGAAATTGAACATTATTGGTCAAAATTGATCATGTTTTGGTCACATGCAGTTAAATTAATCCAAGTTAAATGTTTAAATATTATATTTTAATTTATTTATTTATATCTTCGGTTTATGTTTGTCCAAAAAGGTTGGAATCTTCTAATGAGAACCTCAGCTTCTTATGGAGTCAATAATGGTGGCAAAGCTTTCAATATTTATTAAACAATTGTTTTTAAATTTGGGAATTAAATATATATGAAAATAAAAAAATCAAAATTTTGAAACTTGGGCGAATTTATCCTCCCACCGACTAGCACATGCTCGACTCATAACACTCAATTTCGAGTTAATTTCAATTTTGGAAATAGATTGTTTAAAATTAAAAATACTAAAGAGTATAATTACAAAAATATATATGATTTAGCCTTTTTAAGAAGTAGATGCGTAGCTGATGAGGTGAGAAATCTTTACATTTTTTCCACACCCCAAAGAGAAAGAAACCGCATAGAAATCTCATTGCGAAATTGAGATTCTTAAATCGCAAAACTAAAAATCGAATTAATTTATTCCCCCTCCTCTTTAACTAAGAAAAAAAAAATGAATTTTTTAGACTTGAATTTGCAATATTTATAATCAATAACAATATAATAGCATAAACTTACTTATTATTTTTAAAATATTTTAACGTATTATTAGCATTAAACAGTAAACAAAATTATACAAACATATAAGAACATACAATTTACAAAAAAAAAAATCATAAAAATTTAAGAAAATTATGTATCATAAATCATATTTTAATGTTATCATATTAAAATTATGTATAAATTACTTTAAAAATTGTAAAACATATACCTATGTGGTGCGGTGTAGTTTGAACTTTGAACTGCATCGCAAGTTTGTAGAAGCGGACTGAAGTTTTTGTATTTTGTTTTTCCACATACCTTTTTGATGAATTAATGATTGTTTTTAGAAAACACTCAATCGTGACTTAGAGTTTGAAATCCACATCATATGGGTGATACTTTGGAAAAACATTAATTGATTGATAATTACACCGGGCACTTTACATTTTATGAAGACCATGATATGATTTTCCTACTTTACTTTTGTTCTACTATCTTTTTCCATTTTCACTCTTTATGAAATTAACATTTTGTTAATATGTTTGGAAGCTCCACTTTTTAAAGTAATTTTCTAATACAATTCTATTACAACTCTATCTTAAGTTTTGATTTGTACATTTATTTTAATGCATAGGAAGTAATTAGGACGGATTTCGAAACTCCGAATCTCTAAATATGAATTTAATTGGAAATAACTTATTTAGAAATTAAATAATATAATACTATTAAAATTTATAATAATTAAAATAAACGAATTTAAATGACTAGAGTTCAATTCAAACTGCATTCGATGTAAAATGTTTGAGCAAAAATTTTTTAATAGTAAAAATATATGAATGAATAAAAAATGTTTGTTATTTTTATTATTATAAATTTTAAAATTATTATTTTGGAGCAGGTTGAAGTGGAAAGTTGTAATTAACCATGAAGCGCATTCTCCATAAATGCAAACCGAAAGGGATATATAAGTCTTCATTAGTAATTTTCACTTAATAAATAAATAGGACATTAATTAGATGCAAAGTGAAAGGGGTATATAAGTCTTCATTAGTAATTTTCACTTAATAAATAAATGGGACATTAATTAGATGCAAATTGAAAGGGATATATAAGTCTTCATTAGTAATTTTCACTTGATTAATTAATAAATAAATAAATAAATGGGACATTAATTAGAGTTATATATATATAATAATAGTTGGTGTACACAGCCAAATAGGTAATTAAAGTCAATATCCTAGATGGTGGTGGGATAAGTAAATCCCTTTTCACCGTGGACTTTGGGACACTTATGAGTTGAAATTTGGAAATTTAACTATACGTTTACGTTTTGCCCTTTATTTGTTTATTATTTGATAGTCCGTACATGATTTAGAGAAAAATACATTAGGAAGGAATAATAACAAGTTTTCCTAATCAAACCACCCAACTCCATTTTGTTTTCTGATTGAAAAGTCGTACGTAGAGGTGTGAGATTTGAGTTTTAAATACATTGTGGTATTAATATAATTATTTAAAACTCCCTTTTTTTCAGCTTGCTTAATGATTTCATCTGAAATAAAATTTGTAACTACTTCCCTATAATTAATATATATGTAAATTTTACAGGATCTAGAAGAACCAATACATGTATATATATCCATTTATTTACAACGTACCTACTCCTCCACTATATTTACTTTTTTTTTACTCTTATGTTTCATTATAGATCACGAATGAGTTGTGAAGTTTTGTCATTTTTCAAGATTCTCTTTCCCTTCATCAATTTCATATTATCACGATTCTCCTCCAAAATTAATGTAGTGTTATCTTTATTAGATATTATAGATTATTCTCTCTATGAGCAGATCTTTTCCAATTACATCTTATATTATTATATATATTTAAAATAAATAAAAAAGTACATTTAAAACTTATAATAAAAAAATAATTTATTAATATCTCCAACTCACTGTAACAAATAGTATATTCTTTAAAATATTATTTTTGATTTTTTTTTAGTGCAAATTTTGTACTTTTTTTTTAAATCTCTAACTCATTACACTAAATATCACATTAAAAAATACATTTAAAAAATACAAAAAGAAATCGTGCATGAATAATCTCACGTCAAGTATAAGACAATGCTATTCATCGCGTTATTTTAGTGCATAATTATAAATCCTATCTCAAGCAAGTTTTAGTAAAAAAAAAAAAAACATTATTTTAGTATTTTAAAACTTTATTGAAGATGCCATTATATGTATTCTATATATTTTTACATTAAATAACATTCAATTGAACCTCATTCATATTAAATTGCGGGTATTTTGAATCATTCAATATTTAACTTTATTCAATTAAACTCATTCATAGGTGCTACTTTTTTAATAGGTGATTAAGAGTTTTAAGTTTTTATTTTATTTTTTCAGCTTCCCTATTTTTTTTAACAATGACGATTCCGGTCCTTTTCGGATGAAAAAAAATAATTGATGAAATTCTTAATTTGGAAAAAGCGAAAAAGAAATAAATAAGCAAATTTGGAGCACCTAGACAATAACTTGTAAATCTAATTTTTTTGGTCAAATACTTGTATTGTTTAAGGTGGCAAATTATAATGAAGAAAATGACGTTAAATAAATGTCTTGGGTCAGAAATTTAACATTATAAAAAAATATCTTATTAAAAAAAAAGAAAAAAAAGAAAGGAAGAACATCTATGACATGAGAGTCAAGAGGGAAGAGTAGTACGTACAACTGACTACTGGCTTGAAACTGTCAACACTAAGACATATATAAACTTGTATTTTGTTTTACCGAATCCCATGACTTATTACAAACTTATTTAATATTAGTTTACTTTCCCTTGTCTTAATCAAATCAAGTAAGATTAGGTTTTCTAAAAGTAATAAATTAATGTCCTCAAATAAGACATTTGTTGTTTTAACAATTCAGATCACAGTTGTTTATCATTATGCAATGGTGTGTTTCTCGTGTTGTTTATTTTTACATACTTGCTTAGTGTTTGGTATTAATTAAATTATTAACGCTAGAAAGGTTTAAGAAAGGTAGAGTGAGGCATAATTCACTGTTTTTAACATCATGATCTTCATTTAAGTTTAATTAACACTGGAGATCATCAATAGGGATGTGAATCTTTTTGGAAATGATGAAGTTAATGGTTGTTATTAAATGAAATTGATTATGCACGAGCGAATATCGTTATTGCAAATTTAAAATTGTAGTTAATTGAAATTAATTTTGTTCTGATGTGAGGCATGCAGCTATAAACTTAGGATTATTAGCATAATTATTCAAATTCGTAACACACTCATTCGGATCCACTGATCTATATGGATAAAAGGTAGCAATTGTTCATTAATTATGATCAAATTATAAAATGGTTTATTATCTCTTTAATCTAATTATTGAAAAGTGGTTCAAAAGTTTTAAATCTAAAAAAAGATCAGAATTTTAAAGTTTTTGACTTGTAATTAACTTTTCAATGGTTACTTAGTGAGTGGAGTTGTAGTGATTTATATAAAAGATGATAGATTTTTGTACAGTCATAATTAGTAAATTATTATTATTATTATTATTTTTTCTGTGTGGAAGTCACGTATGAATTATAATCCATAAAATTCTGAGTGTTACGCGAGCGGAGTAAGAGCTAACAACTATAACATAACAGAAGTGCCCTCTCACATCTAATTTCAATTAAGGCATAATGTAAACATGTGTGTTTTAATTCTATTCTATTTTAATTTAATATATGAGTTATTAAGAGTACAGTTTTATGACTATAAAAATTAAAATTTCATTCACAAATTCTAACGCATCAAAGAACCACTTACATAAACAAATCAATTAAAATTCACGAACATATTAGTATACAAGTATTTTTTATTTTTTTTTTAATTTAAAGATCAGGCCTACATCCCACGTCTAAAATTAATACTTAAGTTAGAGCTAAAAAAAATATCATTTTTTTAATAGCAAAAACGTACCGGGATCAACTGTATTTAATTATGGACGGCTCTTAGAATTGCATAACTAACAAGGAAGGACTAGATGATAAGTTTTCTTAATACCGAATAGACATTTTAATAATTTCTTATTTAGATGGGCTAAAAGAGAGTGCATGAATAAAGTGGCAATCTTAACAAGAAGTGAACCGTATAAACAGTCTTTTTTTTTTTTCTCCTTCCTTTCAATCAATGATAAGCATTTATTTTGGGTGTGAGAATTGATGAATTTTTTTTGCTTTTATCAAAGTTCAAATTTATGATCCTTTAAAAATAGTACACACTTACTTATCATATGAACTTGAAAATTAGGGCAAAATAAATCATGCTTTCATAGTTCTGTTTATATTTTTTATTAGTGCATTATTGCAACGTCTAGACAATTGACATCACATATAAGACAAATTTATAAGTGTTAATATCTTTGGTCGTTTAGAACATATTTAGCATATAAAAAATATTGAAAATTAAACATTTTTCAATTATGAGCGACGTTTTTGAATAAATTATGAACAACTCTTAGGGGGACAACTTTTCGTTACTTTGGGGAGACACATACGATTCGACAATAAGACTAAAAGAATTGAGAAGTTTATATTATATTATATATATATATATATAAATTACTAGGGATGAAGAATGAAGATGAAAGATGTTCAAAAGCATAAATTAATAATATATAATATATAAGAAGTTGGACAAAGTCAGAGGTTTGGTAAGGAAAGATCTCACTCGGTATTAACATTAAGCAATCCCTTTGAAGTTTTTCAAATTTTGTTGTTTTTGCTTGAAACTTAAGTTACCGGATTAATTAAAAATCCTACTAGCTAGTAATTAGTCATTACTAGTGGCTGATCCAATTACAATTACAATTAAATTTATACTATTAAAGTGTCAAATAATTAATACCTCTTTATAGTATATTTTGATTCAAACAACCGACCTCCATGATTAGCAGAAAAAATAATTATTTATAGACTAATTATTATGAAAAATTATTAATTTTCAATTTTTTTTAATAAATCACACGAAGAAAAGGGATAACAGTAGAGATAAATCAATTTGATCGTACACTCTAAAAAGTGAACTAACTTAAATACTCAGCACATTACATTTTGACAAGGTGATATTTTAAACACCTTTTAAGATTTTTTTTTTTTTTTTTAAATAAACCACAAACATCCACAAAGCAAAGGAGAAAGGAGGTGAGAGTTTTAGAGATATCAAATCAATGGCACAAATATGAAACTTGTAGGAAAAATGTTTTTGTGACATATAACTCATTTCATTTGAGACCACCAAAGATATATATATTTATAATTATATCAATTATGTTTTGTTATATGTTATAAATTTTTTTTTTTTTGATAAATTAATGAATATTTCATTATTTTTAAAATTATTTTATCATATAATAAATATTAGTACAAATTCGTGCATAGTTAACATTTCTCTTGCTATTCCTATAAAAAAAAGAAAAAAACCTACAAGTCTACAACTAGTTAACTATACCACATTTTTATACGACTCTTTTTCACATGGTCAGATTCACTCGTGGAAAAAAAACGGGTCTATCCCTTTCAACCCATGAAAAAAAAAACCCTGAAATGCTTATTTCTTCTGATTTGATAAACGTCGTCGCCTTCGCTCTAGCTTCCAAAATCAAATCCCAACTAAATATTTTTTTCTTATATTTTGACTGGTACTGCTGCTGCTGCATGGTGTCTTATTCAGAAATAAATAATTATAAGACTTTCTTTCACAGAAAACGACTCATATATTATATATATATGCATGCCCATGAGAACCTATATACACCTAAATATATTTTTAAAAAAATTTAATTAAATGTTATTATTACTATTACAAGTTTTATGGTGTCATTTTATGTAATTTTCTAATATATATTTTTGTTAGTATTCAAAAATGAAAATTCAACCAAATATATATTCGCATTCCCTTAATGGAAATTGCTAGGGCTATGTCTTATAAATTTATAACTATCATCTAGATGTAAATTTGAAATTAATTAATGAAAAGCACCAAACCAAAACAAAATCGCAATTAATCACGACTCACAAGAGGTACATAACGAGGGGAGAGTAGAAGATGATAATAAAAAGCTTATTAGATTCTTTGTACGGTACAAGAACATAGAAGCATACATGTAAAATTATGAAGTTAAATTATAACATGTAGTAAAAGATTAATACATTATTATCAAATGAAATCAATTGTAAAACATGATTGATTTATACAATAGTTAGCTACTGAGCAAGCCATTCTTGATCTCCACCATCCAGAAATGAATTAGTTAAGGATAGAAAGTCGGGAATTAATTCATGATCATTTGATTGACGTCCAGCATTACTATCTTCTGTTCCATTACTACTGCTATTGATATGCCAATCCGGCATCAACATTTCCTCCTCAAAAATCACATCTTTTTGGTTGACAGTATCATTATTCATCATCATCATCATCATGTAATTATCAGAATTAATATCCGAAGAATTTATTAGAAGATCAGATAAGCAAAACTCTTCCCCATTGAAATTCATCACAAAATCTGAGGTAGAGGAGGAGGTTGTTGAATTATGCCCTGTTTCAGCAAATGGGGACAAACCTTTGAGAGTGTTTCCCTCCTCAACTGAGCTATTATAGCCCGCAGTAGTACTAGTGGAGTTATTACCGTACTCCTCCACAACTGAGGGTGCTCCTCCTCCCGACTTTTTATCGTGGGACATTGGATTCATAAAAACCTTTGTGCACTTCATTGCTTTTGTCCGTACCACGTTGGCACCTATCTTATTACTTTGTTCAGACAAAGCTGAGCCTGATTTTTTGCCGGACATCTCCAACTTCGTAGGCTTCTTCATTTTCTTTCGAGCACAACTACTCTGCACTTGATTTGAGTATGAATTATTAATTTGGTGATCGTTCACTTTTTTGCCTAAATTAGTGTTCCAGTAATTTTTTATTTCATTGTCTGTTCGCCCTGGAAGCCTCCCAGCAATCAGAGACCATCTGAGAAAATAAATAAACAACTTTTTTAAGTAAAAATAAATAAATAATAATGCATAATGCGTCTAATTAGTACCTGTTCCCCAAAAGCTTATGAAGCCTAATGATGAGCTCTTCTTCATCTTGTGATATATTGCCTCTCTTAATGTCAGGTCTAAGATAATTCAACCATCTAAGTCTGCAACTTTTCCCACATCTTTTTAAACCTGTAGATTATCAATTTGACTTGAATTAATATAGATGAGATCAAACCCAGATCATGAAAATTCAAAATCTCTTACAACAATATATTAATACGCATATATAATAATGTATACTTAATTATATTACCTGCTCTTTTGGGTAGATTTCTCCAACGGCCTTCGCCGTGGACTTTAATGTACTCGGTGAGAAGTCTGTCTTCATTAGCAGTCCAAGCTCCTCTGTTCAAGCCCTCTTTAGCGCAGCAAGGGCTTCTCCCCATTTCTATACAAACTCACTCACTCTCTCTCTTTTTTTGCTTTCTATCTCTGTTTCTCTTTCTCTGGATTTGGGCCTTCTAAGTTGTAATTTTAGTCTTTTTTCATATGGTCTTGAACTGATACTTATAGCTCTGTTTTTGAACTACTGATTTCTTATGTCTTGTTTGTCAAATAAATGAAAACGAACAAGAAAGAAGGATTATATTCATTAAAATATAACGCGATTCGTCCAAGTGTTATTTATGTGGGACCATCTCATTAAATTCAGTACAACTATAATTTTTCTAAAATGTTTTTTTATTAATACATGCATATATGAGTTATATAATTGATAATTAATTCTTTTGTTATTTTAATAATTTATTTTTTTTAATTTATTATATTATTACTATTTGTCTTTTACTATGTATACTAACTGTTCAAATGCACACACTACACTGAGAAAAGGAAAAGAAAGGAACCCAAAAGAGCTTCGAGTTAATTGGTTGCATGTGCTCTTGGGACCATTTAGACATTTACTACTTGATTGGTTAATGGATTTTACAGCACTTTTCTTAGAGCACCATGTTTAATGCAAAATTTTCTTGAAACGGGTTATTTTTTATATCCAAAATCGAGAAATAATTTCTCTCTCTTATAATTTAGCTTGAAAAAAAAATTAGGGTTTGACTATTGTAAATATTGCCTTAGAAAAAACAAGTTTACTTTCTGGGCTAAAATTACCATGCGACTGGGTACCCTGAATGTTATTACACCAAGTCAAGTAAATGACGATGCATACATAAGTATAAACTATAAAGATCCCTTTTTCTTTTCTTACTGCTCAATTAATTTTGAAATTCTAATTACTCAACATTTTTATTAAGCTTAAAGTTAAATTAAGAGAAATATTTTCAAATAAAATTGTTTGATCAAACTAATACCAACTTTCATATTTAGTAGAGGGTGCAGGTGGTAAGAGAAATTTGTGTACCTAAACTTTGCACCTAATAACAAACACGTCCCTTTATTCAAAGTTGTTACAAAAAAGTCCCTCAATCCAATATTAATGTTATAATTATGTCAATATTATATTAAAATAACAAAATTTTTTTACATGGATAATTTTATATTGCTATTAGTTATAAAAAAAAAAAAAAAAATTGCCGCAAAATAAACTACAAACATTAATTTGATGCATAATAACAATACAAAGGCAAAGAGAATATTGGACAATTGTATTCTTTCTTCTTCTTTTTTTATCATTAGTTTCAAATTTTAATTATAAATAGTCTTATTGCTATCTATTTTTCATAATTCAGAACCAAAAAAAAAAAAAAAACTCTCTCAAACTTTTTTGCTCTCTTCCTCTCTAAATTTTATTTTTTTTGTTTCTAGAGACAAAAACAAAAAAATATTTTTCTTATATTTTTTTTTATTCCAAACAACTTTAACTGTTTAGGTTTTACATTTTGAACTTTAATAATGTAGTGAAGATGCAAGAATGAGTATTGATTTATGGGATGTTTTATCCTAAAAATAATAGAATTAAAATTATTTGTATAATTAAATAAAGTCCTGAAATATTTTTTAAAAAATAACTTAATTTGTGATACAATCCAAATAATTAATATAATAAAATTGTTCCAGTTTTATTACTTCTGCATCAACAGATCCCAGTACAATGATTACATGAAACATTCATTACATGTTATTTTAGAAAAACAAATCTATAAAATAGGTTTAGTTTAAGCAAGTTAATTTGAATTCAGCTATAAAAAGAAAAAAAAAATTCAAAATATATACCAAAATTGTGGACTTGAAAGTAGAATTTTTCTTTTTCTATATGTTTAAAAAATATCTTTTACAATATCTAAATATCTTTTTTGGTATTTTCATAAAAATATTGAATAATATTAAAAAAAATTGATATTTTTGTAAATTTTATTGTAAATTTCTAAAATTTCAATGAAAATTTTGGTTATATTAAAAATATCGATATGAATAAATTATCAAATATTAGTTTAAAATTTATAATTTTTTTTAAATTAAAGATACATAACTTATTATTTGTATTACGTATAATTCAATTATGTAAAAAAGAATCAATTTTAATTTTCTCTAAATTTTTCACATTTACTTTAATCATAATTTTTTTAATTATAACTCATTAAATTATTATACATTTGTACATATTTAATTATAATTTTTCTCAATTATCTTTTTATAATTTCTCGTGCTAATTTTTTATTTTGATTGATTTATTTATTTTTTTAATATAATTTTATATTATTATTGTTTATTTTTTTTAATTTTATATAATTTATATAAATATCATGAATTAAAAATTGATTAATTTATCTTAATGGAAAAATAATTTTAAATTATAATACGCTAACAATATATGTATATTTGAATCACAAATGTAATATTTAAATAAAAATAAATTAAATTAGTCTTTATTATTTATTTTAGTAGTTTTAAAAAATTTTACAAAAGTTTACAAATATATATAATTTTTACAATTTTGATAAATTTTCTTCAAATATTCATAAATATTGATAATATTTTTGTAAAATTAAATATCAATATTTTATCAATATATATATTTTCGTCTATATAGTCTTCAATATTCGCATAACTCTTAAAAATAAAAATTAATAATTACTGACAATTATAAATATACGAAATTAATATATATCATAAAGCTACTTGCACTACTTTTATAAAGATGTTGTTACCAGTACCGTTTGTAACAAATATTTTTTTTTTAATTTTTTTCGTACATAAATAATTTAATTATTTAATTAATTTTTTTTTAATTTGGTTAATATATATATATATATATATCTTATAAAAAAAATAATTAATAATAAAATTTTATATATAAATAAAAATTATATCATGTAATTAAAATTTATTACTTTCTTGTTCAGGAAATTATTCCCTTAAAATTTATAATAATAAAATTAGCACTCTAATAATATTAAACGTTTAATTTGAATATAAAATATTGAACGAGTTTAAATTACAGTCGTTCAATTTCAATTAAATGAGTGTTCAAAAAAATGACACATTAGTTATTTTTTATAATTATAAAAGTATAAATTTAAACACAAAAAATATTAATTTTATTATTATAAATTAAAAAAAAATGTTATTTTTATTAATTTTTCTTAAAGAGTGATCCGAGATAGATCGATTTCCTAATTATTGAGCTTATTGAACTAACTTTCTCGCAAGCTCTTGAATGTTGGTTGTAAGATATTAGATATCCAAAGTAGCAAAAAAAAAAAAAAAAAAAGATATTAGATATCCAGAGAGCCGCCCTCTCTCTAAGTCTCTTAATATCTCTCAAATCTATGTTAATATATAATTTATTTCTCTCTCTCTTTCTCTGTTTTTCTCTAAACAAAACACACAAGCGCCACATTGACGTACTATAAACAATGAAAGGTACATTATACCAATATTTTATTAATTAATTAAAAAGTAAAGTCATAGTTAATACAGAGCTTTCAATTAAGCTCTTCCGATGCTCTCAATTCTAGATCGTCCATGTCTCCATCATTCAACATCCATAATATGGCTTTCTTTTGTGAAATTTATGCTAATAATTTATAGTTGAGATCATCAAACATCGCATTCATCTGTTCAAAAATTCCAAAAGTTCATTGCAATAGATCGATCTACTCAAACAAGCAGAGAGTTTTATTTATAACATTTTATATGTACTCCTATTTTAATTAACAAAACATCTTCAAATTAATACCTAAGGATCGAGAAAAATTTTATTAAAATCATAACTTGTCTCTGTGGCTTGTGTCAGATTATACAATTTTAGCATCTTGAGGCAACCTAAACTAAGACTAAGAGTACGATTGTCGACTTTCATTGCATGAATAATAAAAAAAACAAAAGTGTCTTAATTTAGATGTATTAAATCATTTTCTCAAATCAGACTAATTAAGATGCTATAGTGATAAGACTTGATGATGATTCTCTGCTATATATATTATGGCTTCTTTTTGTATATATGTTTAATTTGGAAGCACCCATATACAAACTAAGAGTACCGATTCTTAATTTTCTCACATAATAGTACATGTTTCCTGAATATATTATTAGTTTGAAGATATTTTAGGTAAATAAAATATTTAGATTATTCGATTAAATAGGAAATAAGTTGAATTTTTTTTTTTTATTATAAAAACATATGAATTCGTACTCGATTCTTTTATATTTTATTATGCATATAGTATTACGTCAGTATAATAAATAATTTCTTTATACTCCCAAAAAAAAATTGATTTTTTTGCTTGTTTAAATTTTTGCATGTAAAATAAGTACTTTTCAAGCAAATATATATTCTGTCCGAAAAAAAGAAGTAGAAGCAAATATATATGTACAGCTAAACATTTTATTAACTTAAAGAAAGAGTATAAATAATTTCTTACGTGAAAATTTCTTGTGGTTCAGGTGGTAAGGCTCACAATTCTTTATTAGAAACCTAAATTCGAATCTCATTCGAATGTATAAGTGTATTTTCTCTTTATTAATAAAAAAAAGGGACTTTAAAGCCTTTTTTAAAATAAATAAATAAATAAATAATTTCTTATGTTTCAAGGGAGACATCAATTCATGGTCATGTTTGTACAAGTGTGTAATTATTTATTTAAAAATATACTTTTTGGATCTTTTTTAATTTTTTTTATTGTATAGATCTAACAATATTTTAGCTTGATTTTTATTCAAAAAATCGGAGTAAAGTTGGTCTGTATTGCCGGCTAGGTGAATCACATATTTTTGGTTTTCTCTTCTAACAGGTCATGAGTTGAAAATTATGAACAATTTTATTTGTGAAATGATAGTCAGGACAGGACGAATGAATGTTTTTAGCTAAAACTCAAAATTAAAGAGACTTAATCGTCCATAGTGTAATCATAATTAAGATCCGAAATAACGGAGATGAAATCGATCATCTTAGATTCTTAGGTAGTTGGATTTCGGCAATAAATTTGGCAATTAGATTTGCCACTATGGTCAAAATCCTTGTCTGTACACTGTAGATAAAATCATTGCCTTGCACGTTGGTCTTATATATAAGACTTTCTTCCTTCTCTCCTTCCTTCATTCCCTTAATAATTTAGATCTCATGTACTTTTTAGTTTACACATTTTTTTCTCCATCTCTTAAAGAAAAAGTTAATTCAAAACCAGCTCAGATTTTGTTTTATACATTTCTTCATTTAGCATTCGGCTACTCCAAATTCAACCATCTAAAAGATGAGCCTACAAGTACCAAATAGTGGGAATGAAAAGGATCAACTGCAAAGTATGAATTTCTTTTTTGGAAAATTATAAAAAAATAATACCCTTAAGACTTATAATAACAAAAATAGTACTCAATAACATTGAACAATGTCTAATTGGACGAAGTTAAACATTAAACAGGTCTAATTTATCACAGTTCAATTTGAATGACGTTCAATTAGATCAACATTTAAAGAAAAATACTGTAACAATCATTTTTTTAATAGTAAAAATATATAATTTAAATATAAGTGGTATTATTTATATATATATATATATATATATATATATGTATTTTTTAAGAGGATTAAAAATAAAACTCTGATCATGCCACGAGATTAAACCCAAAAAAAACCATTGCACTATTTATATGAGATCATTTTCTATATTTTAATATTTTGGAGAGGTAAATTTGACGAAGAAATGGTCCACTCCAAGTTTTAATCATATTCCCACAGCAGCGCAAAGGAAACACCCGTACGTTGAGCCTGAGGTTACATTTTGGAGCGTATTCCAAAAAATTTATTATTGAAAATATGAATAAGTAGCTAGATCTACAGAAGTTATCAACAAAAATACAAAGCTAGATACTTGGAAACTAGGAATTGTAAAAATTAATAATAATAGTAATAGTGAATATAATTAGCTAGCTTTTAATTTTTATTCAACAAATCCGTTGGTCATCTTCTGAATTGAGAAAAGATGAAAGTGCATTAAGGTCCAGTCCAGCTTCATTCTCTTGAATATGAAAGGTTTCAGTACTGTTTATCCAATTCTCATGATCAGACCTTGTTTCTTCATAATTAATAGTGAAATCATCAAGCTTGGCTTCATTTTCATGATCATTATCAACACAGTGATCTCCATGATCCGGGACAACTTCATTATAATCTTTTTCAATATTATTATTATTATTATAGATTTCTTTATTGGATTCTTGGAATTGAAGTGATGAAACGAGCACATCTGACATCAGAAAGTCATTGAAGTCAAAATCCACAAGAAAATCCGGGCAATTATGAGTGTCCTTATCAACATGATCTTGCTGGGCTGAATAATAAGATATTGGGCTTTCACTATCCCAACCAGGGTTTGTTATATTTGTGTTGTCACCCTTTAAAGATGGAAAAACTAGTTTTGTGCACCGAAACGCTTTTGTCCGAATCACGTGGGGAGAATTTGGATTCAACTGATCATCCTCTGAGGAGCTTTGCTTGTTAGTGGAATAGTAGTACTTGTCTACAACTTTGTCATCTTCAACTCTCTTGCTTAAATTTGTGTTCCAATAATTTTTTATTTCATTGTCTGTTCGTCCCGGTAATCTTCCTGCTATTAAGGACCACCTAATTTAATTTATACATAAATTTTGTGTCAATTACATTACCTGATCCTTGTAACATAAATTAATGACTAGAGAAGCAACTTTATTCGGAAGTGTGATTATTATAAATGTGGTTCATGTAGTAAAATTAACCATGTTTATTACAATTTGATTAAGCAAATAATATATACACGTTAAAAGTAGTAATATAATTGTTCCTGTATCCCATATCTAAAGGAAGCTTTTGAGAAAATGAGCTTAATCATAGTTTGACATTTTTGGTGTTACATTTGGAATTGATTTTTTGAATTTGACTAATTGGCCAATGGGCAATGGTTGAGTACTCTTTTAGCTGAAAATAAACAACCAAAGTCTCTCAACTCGTAACTTAATGTAAGACCTTAATTACTATATATAATGGTTTATAGATATAATATTATATATAAAGAAACAAACCTGTTACCGAGGAGCTTATGGAGTCTAACAATGAGCTCATCTTCGTCCATTGAAATGTTACCTCTCTTAATATCTGGTCGCAGATAATTAAGCCATCGGAGTCTGCAACTCTTTCCACAACGCTTCAATCCTAAACATTAAACAATAAAAAACCAGACATTAAGTTGGATTAATAGAAATTATATTAAGTAGATTAAATGATTAATTATATATAGGCTTCTAAATATATATTGAGATGGAAATTGGAAATTAAAGAGAAGAAGTACCAGCTTTTTGGGGAAGATCTCTCCATTTGCCTTCACCGTGGGTATTAATGTAATTAGTAAGAATATGGTCTTCCCTAGCAGACCATGCCCCTCTGTTTAGTCCTTGTTTAGCACAGCATGGTCTCCTCCCCATCTTTTGGATCGATCTCAGTTCTCTTCTGTATTATTGGTCAGCTTTCTAATAATCAAACTTTATATTGAGTGTACTACTGAGTGCCTTGTTTACAAATGTGACTTTATCGGGTGACCAATCATATATATATATAATGTGGCTACTGCCTACGATCTGCATATAAAAAAAGACAAGAAATTTGACTGCAACAAATGTGCTGAAATTTGATTCCTATGTGCATTAAAGGAGGAAGAAAAACGTTGTTCACAGTACATTATCGTTTGATCAGGAGCGAGAAATTATGATTTATCAATATGATTCTTTATTAATTTTAATTATTTATAATTACAAATTAGTAAAGGCTAACACTAAGCTATCACATACGAATTAAATGTGCTGGGCTACAGCGACTGCCGTTTATTTGGACTTTGCTTTTAATTTGTTTTTCCCCCCGCGTATATCTAACTCAAAAAAAAAAAAAAATTTATTAATAAAAGTAGTCTATTTCAAAGATCTATTAAATTTATACTACAAATTTTTTTTATGATTTTTTTTTACACTTAATATTCTTCCCTAAAAAATATATTTAATTACTTAGATTTTAAATATGCCCAACACTAAATATCAATCATTTATTTTAGTCCATTAAACAGACATCTATATTTCATCGAGTAATAAAAAATAAAAAAAAAACTTACATTAATTTAATCAAATCTTGAAAAATTTAAATGAGTTTTGAATAACATAGCATAGTTTTTATCACAAACCATTAAGTAAACATACCATTCAATCAAACTTAGATAACATATGGTGTTTATATGAGTAAACTTCTAAATTTTAGATACAATTACGTGCACCCATACAATACAATTTAATCTTGACTCTAATATCACTTATTAAATTTAGAATTTCAATCCAAAATAGTAACCTATTTTTATTTATTTGTACATTGTTAACTTTTACTTTCCTATGGTCAATTTATAACACTATTCCATAGTAAACAAAAATTAAAATTTGTGCAGTAAATTTTGTTTTAAATAACAGATATTATACATATAAAGTAGCACATTAAAGTTAAAACACTGATCTGGCGAAGATCTTTAACTTTTGTAATTTGAAATTTATAATAAAATATAGGTCACATGCATATATGACATCTCAAATTTTCAACGAAAATGTACTAAATCTGCCAAGCGTTTGTTTATATGCAATTAATTAAGCTTTTATAGTACTAGTGTCATTTAATTAAATTTACCCATGTTTTTCTGACCCAAATTTTTTTGAACAAATAAAAAGTTTGTAGCTATACGTTTTAAAGTTCATTTGAATATTTAAAAGGATTATGGCTACTTGCATGAAGCACATCTGATGCATGACTCTTATTTTTTTGGTCTGAGCTAAAATATAGAAACTTTTAAATTTGGTAGATCAATGTTCAACAATTTAAGAATTTGAAAAACAACAGCTTGTATTCATCTTTAGAAATATTATTTTAACTTTCAAATGTTATTTTTGTTTGAACAGTTTAAAAGATATTCAAATTTTATCTCAAATATATATAGCTATTTTATCTAGCGATAAACACGGTATGTAAATCTAAAATTTTAATTATACTACAAAGTTTATGCCAACAATTATTGATAAGTTGGCAAATTCCATTTAATATAAAGAAAAAAATTAATTATCATTCACATGATTTTCTCATGAGAAAGATAAATTAAATATCTTTAATTATTTACCTTTTTTATTTTATGTACATTTTTATTTATTAGCTATTACTATTAGTTATCTAATTTTGTATATTAAATATATCAGCTTCTAATTAATTAATTATTATTTTTTTCATTAGTTTTAATAATATTATTTAATTATTTTAATAATAAAAAAATTAAGTTTATAGGTCCGTGTTTTACGACCAGTCCCAAGTAAGGGGTGTCAATTGTATCGTGTTTGTTCGTGTTATTCTTGTTAGTTAACACATTAAAAAATTTATTTGAATTTTTTTTGTGTTACCTATTTATAATAGTAAGAAATAACAAAAATTTTAAGAATACGAAAAAATATTAATCAATTTTTATTAAAAAAAATTCATATTATATTATATTTAAATCGTATTATTATATTGTGTCAGAAACTATCACCCCTTAATCCGGGATTATGGTCAACAAATTGTGTTTTTTTTTTTTTTTTTTTTTTTTTGTTGTAATCGGCTAAAGTTTCGGACAATTTCACTATTTACTTGGAAGGTTTTATTTATTGATTAGTATGCCATCAAAATATGATGAGAGAGAATGAGATGAAAAAAAAAAAGGAAAATTATCAAAAATAGCACCCCTAAAAATTATAATAACAAAACTAGCACCTCCTTTGTGTTCAATTAGAATTGAACGTTTAATATTGAACGTTCAATATTCAATTTGAACGTAAAATATTGAACGTTCAATATTAAATAGGTCTAATTATCGTCATTCAATTCTAATTGAACGGATAATATTGAACGTTCAATATTGAACAAGTCCAAATTATTGTCGTTCAATTTTAATTGAACACAGGAATGCTAGTTTTGTTATTATAATTTTTTGGGGTGTTAGTTTTGTTATTTTCCCAAAAAAAAAATGACCCTATTTTTTTTTTTTACTTATAAAATTATAATTATAATTTTTTTTATTTAGTCACATTATGAAAAGAGGACTTCTTCAAGCTATATACGTTGTAAGTCACAACTAATACAGACTTAAATAATAGAACATATTTTTTTTAATCTATAGTCAATGGCTATTATCAAATATAATATTATTATAACTTAACTTTTTATATATAATCAAGAGTTAAGGACACTAGTAATATCCTTTGGAAAAAAAAAATATTTTAATTTTATAACTTTTAACTAAAGTAATTTCATTTAATATTTTTGTAAAATATATATTTTAGTCTTTTTTTTTTTTTTTTTACTTACAATGTACATTTTAATCTTATATCTTTAATATAAAGGGTATAATTTAATTCTTATTTTTAAAATTTTTGAAACGAAAGTAAAATACAAAAATATAAGATTAAATTGCTTCAATAAACTAAATTATTATTTTTTTATTCTAAAACTATAGAAATGCTGATGCCTTTTTATCCTATAATCAAGAGGTTAAAATATAAAGATACAATCCCATTTCATAGAATTCTAAGAAAAACGTAAATATTCTTTTACGCATCGATTTATGAACTAAACTGTTTACTTTTATTTCAATGCTAAAATGAGAAAGCTCTTTTTCTTTGCCGAGCAGGTACCCAAAGCTTGAAGTTTCGGGTTCTGTTCGAGCATGAATAGGACTTTGTAAATTCATAAGGATTCAAATGATATATACTACTTTTTGCATATTAATACATATGCTAGTTAATAAATATAAAAAAAGAATTTACTTTTTAAATAAGTTTATTTCATACTGCATAATTATTATTTTTACGTATGTTATATATTATTGATACCTAAATTAATACAAAAAAAATATGTCTCAAATACATATGTATTCTTTCTTTTTGAAAAGGACTTTTCATTTCAAATTGATATTTGTAAACGACTTAGGTTAAAAGAAAATGGATCCATTTTTTTATTTAATTATTATATGTTATCTATATCAATAACTATCTCTATGAATAAAAGTTTTTTTTTTTTTTTTTTAAGTCAGACAAATTTTTTTAAATTAAATAAAAGCATGCAATAAAATCATTCGAATATATTTGAATTTGACTTTTTGAATTTCAAATTTCTACTTAAGTTAGTGTCTTAGCCCAACTAATCCGTATTTAAAATAATGTCATGTTATTATATGTATATAACTTTTTTAAAACTTGTACACATGTTATCGGATGAGAATTCGTATACTTAATATTTACATATTTAATAAATAAATTAGATTTAATTAATTCATTTATAAGCAAATATTTGTATTGAATTCATTATTTTTTGTGACAAAAACACCTAAATATAATAGTGAACTAATATTTTTATTAAACTCACTTCTTCTTCTTCTTTTTAAAGTACCCCTCGTTTTCCAGTTTTTTTAAGCTTTAGTTTTTATGTTTATTTATTTATTTTCAAATTTTTGTTATTTTTTTTATAGACTAATAAATCCCTAAATGCTTTTAATAAAAAAAAAAATCGTACTTATCATTTTTGTTCGGATCATTTCATAACAACTAAAAAAAATAAATTGCAAATGACAAATAAAAAACAAAAATAATGTATGTTTTTATATCCTGCGAGATGATCGAACACAATATTAACTCATTTTGCAGAGATAAATTATTAATTGTGCCAAATAATAATATGATTTAACTAAAATTATCTAACATTGTAAAACTTTTTGATATAAATTATGTTAACCATGTGCAACAAATTAAATTTATGCGATCCTTTTATTACTATTATAATTTTTATTTATATATGTGCATTTATTGTTGATTAAAGAAGTGATATATTATTAACCTTTATTTAATACATTTGTTATTATTTATTGTAATACTCCCGCTTAAGATATATAATGATATTTAAAGTGACCACTTTAGTTTATATTAATCAAGATTAATAATTTCAAACAAAATAAATAATAATTATATTACTTATTTATTATTAATAATTTTAATTTTCTTTCTTTCTCTCCTATTTATCTTCTTTTACTCTAAAATCAAAGATTTTATCCTTAATCTTCAAGTTCTAAATCTCATCCCTAATTTTCTAATTTTTTTTTTTATACACGTCCTCAATCTTCATTTTTCCCACATTAATAACTAATTCGATATAGATATTTAAAATTTACATTAATTACATAAATAGCCTTATTTTTTAAAACAAAGAGAGGTGACAATATTAAATTTTGGCTTCGAAAAAATCCATAACAAACATGGACAACAAAAATAAATGAAACAGAAACAAACATACAACACAATGCAACGAGAGTACTAAAAGTTAAAAAATTAACTATAAATACTCTTTTTTTTTTTCTACAAGGAATTTTGAGTTTATTTTGTTTGTTAAAATTCTGGTATTTTTATGAAAAATATTTTTGAATTTTGTCAAATATTTTATAATTATGGATCATTAATATGTATAGTATTTTTGCATGTCATTGGTTTAGAATCTCAGAAAAATATTAATTAGGTATTTGGAGAAATTATATTTTAAAAAGTCTTTTTGTATCACTAATACATCAAATATTTTTTTTGTTTTAGGATACAACATGAGGTTGGAGAAAATTATTTTTAACAAAATTTTTGTATCAACAATATATATTAAGTATTTTTTATATTGTTAATACATTGTGTTTTTATGAAATCATTCTTGAACTTGTATGTTTTTTAGTTTATGATTCACATTTATTAATTGAAGGTATTAGTACTGCACTGCAAAATGGTGGGGTTTTTAGAAATGAGTAGGATCCCAAGGGAATCAAAATAAATGTGCAACTAGTTGGCAAAAGTAGTGTAAACAGATAAAACGGACGGTCGTAATCGATAGAAATATAGACATTTATTTTTATTGAATTAAATTAATTGTTTTTTTTTTTTTTAGTTAATTTATTGTTAAGTGGTTATTTTAAGTAATTTTTGGATATTATCATTTATAATTTGACTTTAAGTAGATTTATTATATATATTATATCGTGATTAAAAAAAATTTATTACTTTATTTTAGTTTTGCTAATTTTTTATTGTATTTCTTCTTATTATCCGTGTACTTATTATTTGTTTAAATTTTTGCTATTTATACGAGGGTAGTAAAATGTTTGTAACACAATCTATATTACCCTTCTTTTGCTTATTTACATCAAAAATTAATTAAAAATTATTTACCATTATTTTTTTTTTTATCACAAATGTAGTACTCTGTACACTCATGATTCTATCACTAGCATAAGCAACTAATAAACATCTTAATTTACCTACCACTCAATGTCTCTTCCATTTCTTTCTATTTTCCTTATTATTATTTTTATTTTAATTAGTTACCTAACTCTCTTCCTGTTTCTTGGTACCGACACCTACTACTTCGAATCAAAGGCTCCAACATTTGACTTGCAACATCTAGAAGGTTCTCTAGTTGACCTCCAACCAAAGGGAACCAATGTTTCTTCTTTAATTTTCGGTTTTTTCCTTCTAAGAATAGAACATTTTATTTTGCTCTTATATATATATATATATATAACTGATGAAATTATATATAAACAAAAGTTTCAGCCTTTCCTAATCGTGCATACATATAACTTAATTCAATCAGCAATGTTTGCTTAAGTATCTCTATAATTTGATATCTCAAATTACAAAAGCATCTTAAGGGCCGTTTATACATACTTTTCATAAAGTTGATTTCAAGATAAATGATTTAAAATAAAGTAATTTAAGTAAAAGTAATTTTTAGAGATTAATTTGAATATTTGAGATAAAAATATTAAAAATAATTTTAAGTGAGAATATGTATTTAAAAGCACTTTTAACTATAATAAAAAATAAATAAAAAAGACAATTCCAGACTGACCTGCAACTTTTGTTCTGTTCTTTTTCCTCTAAAGCTTTCAAGAAATCTAATTTATTTTGTGTCAAGGTGGGATCTCCTCTAATTAGAGCCCATTTTCGGTAAGTTTGTTTTGTTTATCTTTCTTTCCTTCTTATTAGTTATTTTTAATAAAAATATATTTATATTTTTTCTCATAGATCTTATTCTAGGTTGATTTATTTTTATTTTGATATTTTTTTAGGATGATATATATCATATTTACACCCGTTAAATTCATATTTTATTATCAATTTAAATTTTTATTTAGACCTGTCGTGTCAAATGTCATGAAAATTACCATATAATATCAAGTTTTTTTTTTTTTTTTTTTTTTTGAAGAATCATCAATATAGCAGTTGTTGCAATAAAACAGTCTATTAGATAACCTTATAATAGAGCAAAATAGGAAAGTTCAACGTGTGCTTAAAAAAGTTTTTAGTTTTGATTTAAAATTTTTGACATGACAGTGTATCTAAATTGATAATTTTTAATATAAATTATATTTTAATCTTCGATTAATAAAATTTTATTTTCTAAAAAAAATTGCACATTTATTTAGGGTTGCGAACGTGGAGAACCACGATTTGAATTTTCTTCCATCTTTACATAAAATTCTTGAGGAGACATATTGAGAATTTTTCATGGAGAATGAAGACCTCCAAATAAGGAATGATGATCTAAGTAATAGTAAAATTATTTTTTTGAATTTCTTAGTAATTTTTTATTTTTATATAAAAAAAATATTCAAGCATAAATATTTTATTATGAGAAAAAAAAATATAATTTCTATCCAATAAATAATACTATATGATATGAAGAAATATAAAAATATTAAAACAATAAATACTTAATCTTTTTATATTAAATAACATTAATAGAAGGTAAATTATAAATAATTATATGATTTCAAATTTTTTGAATTTAAGTAAATCGTTTAAATATTTTTTATAAAATAATTATTAATATTTTAAAATAATAAAAATATAATTTAAAGATAAAATATATAATATATAATGCATTATTTATAATTAGTTTGAATTTTATGTAACTAAATTTATAATATATATATATATATATATATATATATATATATATATATATTAAAATGAGATATATAATTTCGAAGAATTTGGAAGGAAATGCAATCTTCATCCTTGCCACCACTAGTATTATAAAAGGGTTAATTACATTTTTGCCCATAATGCATGGGATGAGTTGTAAAAATGTTAAAAATGTTTGCTTAGTTACAATTATGCCACATTTTATGTTAACAATAAAAATATGCCCAATAAATAACTGACGTTAAATTATTTAATTGCTAAATTAAATTTTATGTGCAAAATTTATGGTGTGAGTTGTAAAAATATTCGAAATGTATGGGATGAGTTGTAAGTATGCCCATAACGTTATGGATAACGATGTCCGATTGATAATTAAAATTAAATTATTTAATAAAATTATTTTTGTTAATAATATTTTGATAAAATCATGTATAAAATAATAAGATTAATTATGTTTTATGCCAACATCAGAGAGATCCGGGAAGAAATTTAATTTGTTAAACGGCAATAATGGAATTTTAGTTTATAAGAAAAAGTTTGTTATAAAGGACAATAACGAAATTTTAACATTCAACAAAACCATCAAACTTCACTATAGATGTCGTGCTCGTTGTTTTTATATATAATAAATAAATAAATAAAAAATACAGTACTCTTCATAAGTGGTAGGTGAACGCATGAACACTTAACTCTTGCACAGTTACAAAGAGTCAACAACAACCAACCTAAGGGCCAAACTTTAATTGGAAAGATCGGAACACTCTCTTCGTCTATAACTTTAATAGTCACATTATTAATCTTTCAAACTTAATTGTTTTTTAATTAATATAATCATTTTACTTTCAATATTTAAATGACAATATCATGTTCTGAATCTGCAATTCATTGTTGCAGTTTATTTTTTAAGTTAAAAAAACAGTTTAATATCATAATGATGATCAATGATCGATCTTTTACCTTGTCCCGCAAATAAATTCTAACTACGTCCTTCAAAATTGCCTGTTGATCTCACAAGTCACCACTTAACCGTTAATGTACATATGCTTATATTATATTAATTTTTCTAATTATTTTAATTGCACGTTGTTCTTTCTTCCGACACTATTTGATTTGATAGTTGTTCGGATATAACAGGTGATTAAATAATTTTAAAAACAAAAAAAATTTATTCATTTTTCAAGTAAATATAATCACATGTCATATTATAATATGAGTATAAATTTATAATACTATAATATTTTTCTTATGAATATTAACTTTAGCAACGATCGTATATAATTTTTTTTTTTTTTTTGTCAAAAAATTTATTATGTATTTAGTAGGTATATATTTTCATATGACAATGTGTGAGATGGTCATTGCTTTTATTTGGCCTCGGAAGATGTATGGCGAAACTTCCACCTATTAAAAACCAAATATAAAGACTTACTTCTAAGTTTCTAATAATCGGCTAAAATTAATTATTGTTTTCTTTTTCTTTAATAAACAAAAACAAAAAATGTAAGTAGTGTGTATTTATTTATTCGTACGACAATAAATAATAAGAATGCCTTTTTTTTTTTTTTTTTTAATAAAAGAATAATATTTTATTTTGATTTATCGATTGGTCTGATAATAACACTTACACAGCCTCGTTTTAAATCAAAATTTTGAATTATCATTTAATTTAAATAAATTTTTACTTTTATTGTATTAACGCAATAAACGATATTCTTAGTCATTGCTCTAGATGAATGATATTCATGTTTTGTGCTAATATATTTTTTTAAATTGTGTTATATTTTATATAAAAAAAAAATTAAGATTACGAATAATAAAATTTGTATGAAATATACATGTTATTTATTCCTCTTGTACTAAATAGTTCCTCTAAGTATAATTTGAATCTGGCCACTAGTAGTAATATTTTAAGGTTACTTTTGATACACAATATTAAATAGATTAAATATAATTATATTAAATTATATTATAATTAATCAATATAATATTTGATAAAAAGCTATATAATATATTCGAATTAAATTAATTATATATTTTTTATTAAAATATTTTTTTATTATAAAATTTATTTAAATTTAAATTTAAATTTATTTTCATACTTTTATTATATTTTTTAAAATAAAAAAAATATTATTTTTAATTTAAAATAAAAAAAATTAAAACATATTATTTTATAATTAAAAATTCAGACAGATTAAATTAATTATTCAATACGATTTAGATCTATCTTTTTTGATCATGTAAATTTTTTATATAATTATATTATTTTTATATAATATAATTTTAATTTTATAATTAAAAATATGGTAATTATGTATAAATTATATAATTAAGATGTATGGTAAATTTACTTGAACGTTATATTAACAACTAGTCACTGTGTAACTTCCCGACAACGGAGCAATTGCTTCTGAATAAAGTTACAAACTAATAATTATTCTCATCCCGCCAGTTTCTCGTGTAAAAACATTATTGTAAGTTGTGTCCTAAAAGATTCCTGATTGTCAATGTCAGTATGAGTTGTAAGTTTTAGGGTACTTACTTAAATTTTGTGGTCTATACAAAAGATTTGGCTCTTATATTTAACCCTTGTGGATCGCGTTATATGTTTGATGAAGCGCAGAGAGACCAATTTTAGAAATAATTTTTTTTTGGTCAACAATATAAAAATTTTGGAAATAAAATTGAGTACATAATTTAAAATTTTATACTTTAAAAATTCTTCTATTTAACAAAAAAAAAATATTTATATTTTAAAAATAATATCTTTTTGATATCATATTTAATTAAAAATATTTAATTAATTTAATTTAAATAGTGAATATAATTTAATAATTACATATTTATTTATTTTTAATATTTTGTGTGGATATGTTTGGAATTTTGGATCAAAAATGCGATAAAAAAATACCAAAAAATATTTAAAAAACTTGGTCATATTAGTCACACTACATTTTAAATTTAAAATACATAAAATATCAAAAATTTATTAATTATAATTAAAATATAAAAATATACTAATAATTAGGTAAGATATTATAAATCTAATAATTGTTAAAAAATATATTAAAAATTTAAAATTTATAAAATTGTGATAATTTTATTGGTATGATAGCAAGAAGTAAAATTATATGGATAAAATTTTGATAAATTTTTAATATATTTTTTAATAATTATTAAATTTTTAATATTTTATTTAAAAATTAATAAATTTTATATATTTTTTTTTATAAAAAATAGCTCTAAATTTTTTTTTTATTAATAAAAAAAATACATTTATATATTTTGATAAAATTTAAATTTAAGTTAGGAGCGGAGGGTTGAAAATCTTTCAAATGATTTCTTTTATATAGTTAATAAATCATTAACCCAAATTTCGATATGACATTTATTTATGACATATATGTGGCCGCATTATAGTTTGTAGGTCGTAGGTCACTAGGTTGTAGTCGGCCAACGTGATTTCTCATGTCAGCTTTTAGGTCCAGTAAAAAATAATTCATTTTTTTATTCTATTTATGACTCTTCTTCTCGCTTTCAGTAACGTGGGCAGAATACAAAGACCTTTGCCCAAAAGTAAGATTGCAATAATTCAATGTGTGAATTAGGCAAATTTCCAAGGGCATTGACATTGACATTGACCTTTAAATATTAACATAATACATTTTTTTTTTCTTTATAACCACGAAACAAAAGAAAACGCTCAAAACGTGGTATTATTTAGGTTTAGTTTATAAGATATAATTTTATTTTTAATTTTTAAAAAAAAATATTTTTTTAACATAAATAAATATATATTTTTTAACATAATAAAAAAATAACATACATTTTTATTAAAAAATTAAAATTAATAAAATTAATTATTTATTTATTGCAAGAAATTATTTATCTCCCGTATCATTTAAAGTCTATTTGTCCAATTTCAAATAAAATTTTTCCATTTTTTTATTTTTATTTATCCAATTTAAACTCATAAGATATTAATTTTTTCCATCGCAATATCATTCAAACACTTCTCTCAATTTATCCATCACATCACAATATAATCTTAACAAATTACAGGAATAAGTGAAAGGATATTTTCTTAATCTCTGTCCCATTATTATTTTATCTAAAATACACCCCCACGTGAAAAACAGTGGGTCATTTAATAATGGATCCTGAACATCATAAGATTTAACGATTTAAATTGATTCCATTTAAATTTAATTTAAACTAAGTCTAAACTTCAATTAAATATAAAAATATATTGTTTTAAATTAATTTAAATTATTAATTATATATTTTTTTAATCAATATGATTTTTTTATTAAAAAAATATATAATTAATAATTAAAATTCAAAAATCTTATATAAAATAATAAAAAATATAAATATAAGAAAAAAAATATTAAAGCAAAAAATTAATTTTTAAATTAATTAATCAATAAATAAATGCCATCAAATACTATCTTTATTTGTACTCTCGTAAAAACTCATATTTAAAATAAACAGTTCCAAGTTTAAAAAAAAATTCTCCTAACTACTAAACAAAATACATAAAGATAATTAGATTAAATAAAGATACTTCAAAAAAATGAAGAATTTAAATAACTTAAAATATTATACGATAATATAATTTTTTTTATATATACACAATAATAGAACTTTAACTATTACATGTTTCATAATTTTCAAGATAATGGATTAGTTGAAAAAAGAAAGAATAATACAACATAGACTGATAAAATGTTTAAAGTTTTACTTTAAAAACTAATACATAATCGATTTAAAAATAAAAACTTTATAATGCTAATTGAAATTAAATATGAATATTTTTTTCATTTAAAAGGTTAAGTAAATTTAAATGCTAAATGCATTAAAATCAAATAATGTAACATAATATTATGACAAAATGAATAAATTATAACTATTCATTCATTATCAACTTATTTTTCAAAAAAAAAAAAAGAAGAAAAATAATTAATATATCATAAAATAAAAATACCGAAAGAAATAGAAGATTATTTTAATTTTAATATAATCTTCTCATCTTCCTCTTCTCCTTATCTTTTTTTATTTAAAATTTATTTTTTTTATTTTATTTCAGATTAATAGATTGATCCTAACTCTACATTAACTTAGTTCAATTTTTTTTGTGTTATTCAAATTATGTTAAAACAAACTCAAATTTAATACAGTTCATATTAATATTAAAATATTAATAGATTTTACCATTACCATAAATTAATAATACATATTAATATATCATATCAATTTACACTGCTACTTCACAAGAGGGCAATATAGATGTTAGAGGCACTCCACGTAGACACAGAGACTAGCAATTGTTTAGCCAATAACATGGTACGACTCATCGTGCAATATGGGCAATGATGGAGAAATTCTATAGTCACAATTTGGCTTGATCCACAATCTGGTGCATTACATTACTTACTCGACTTAGTGGTTTCAGTTGCACGGCTTAAAAACTCTGCTTAACGAAACAAAACATTGTTGCTTAACAGAAACAGAGACAAGGAAATATTGCTGAAAGCTGATATATTGTGGCAAAAAAAAAAAAAAAAAAACAATTATTAGGGACAAATCAATCCAACAACTAGAGGATCATACCAAGACCTCCTCCTCTTCCTTCCGCAAGAAACCCTTAAAAAACACTAACATCACAACAAGAGTCAGTTACGATATAAAGAATATTCCAACACATTGCAGAAAATTCTTTCAACAAATTTCCAGTTGGTACCTGTAGAAAGCCTAGCAACTTTTTGGCTATTAGATTTCATAAGATAGTTTTGGCCACCAAAAAATAAAAACCCATTCATAAGATTGCATAATGGAGAACCTGAAGAAAAGATGGGAAATATAGCAAGGAAATCCAAGGTTTAAGCGGTTAAACAAAACAATTTTTAACAGTGGAAAAGGAACATCATAATTCCCAAAACAAAGAAGTATAATTTCAAGCCAGTTTGTGTAGTCCTACAAATGCTGCAAATACATACACAATCTCTAATAACTGAAACCATCTGATTTTCCTTCAATAAATATAGTGAGGAATTCCGACATAGAAGAACTTCTTAGAGCAATAATCTAAAAGAAATTATCACGAATATCTAACCAGCCACATGAACAAACTTCTTAGTTTTATCAAATAATTAACGGTCTCGAGTTTTGGACTTCGCAACACAACAGTCATACATTCAGAATCAATATTCCCATTTAGCAACAAGGATACAAAGACTCAGGCTTCTACATATCAAACCAATGAGTAATAAAAGCTAATGAGAATGTTCAGCTTTAGTTTAATTTATTGATAACAACATAAATAAAGTTGAATTCTCACAGACTTTAAGACTAGGGCAACGGTATCGGATAATCAACGACCACCACACTTTCCAAATACTCCTTCACCTTATCCTTGTGCAAATTTACCAACTCTTGATTCGAATCCACAGCCTCCAACTCACTAACTGAAGGAAAAACCGCTATCGACGCAATCGAAAACCCTTTGGATCTGGCAGGTGAGAAGTTCTCTCCGCAAGTGATCTGACTAACCTGTCCAAAACTATTTTTAATTCCCTTAATCACCTCCAAAATCTCAGATTTTGCTCCATCGCCGAGATTTTCCTTCAATTTCAGAAAGGTTACCCGTATTGCTGAACCCGGTTGTAGGACCACCGGGCCTTGAAGATCAACTGCGATCCAATCGACGGCCATGATGTCATCGCATATGGGGAGAACGTAATCCTTAACCACGGTAAGATGGTTGGGGTGCTGAGAGTAATTGTTAAGGTCCTCCTTAGAGTTATAGCGGCTATGAAGGATGTGAGTGAAGTTCAGAGATGATGAGCCGGATCGGAGAACAGGTCCAGCGGAGAGGTGGAGGGCCTGATCGAGTGAGATCAGACCATTGAGTCCGCTGACCATAGAGTTGATCTTTGACTGATCAGTATCTTCCTTGACCTTGAAGAGGACGACGTGTTCAATGATTTCTTTTGACAACAACGAGGACGACATTTTCGAGGAAGAAAATGAGGAAGAGGTTGGAGGAGGGGGTTTGAAGGCGAGAGAGGGTCTGAGATTGAAAAGGCGTTTGGATGATGAGAAAGTGACAGAAAGTGGAGAAGATATGAATCTTGCTCTCAGACACAACGACATGATGGAGACGGAGGAATTAGTTGCCAGTGCATCAAATTAGAGGAATCCTCCTGGAGCTGCTGAAGTGCTGAACAACTGGTTAGGTTCAATGGGCTGGACTCATTCTATCTGCATTCTCAAGAGGCCCAAATTGAATTGGAGCTTTAAATTATTTTTCTTCATATCTTGGCATTACTGTAAAAAAAAAGTAAAAATAACCCCAACTAATCCAAATAAATAAATAAATTTGAACTAATTCAATATAATTTTAACAATTTTAAAAGATCATTTGTTTGGTTTGTTGTAAATTTTGAGAAATGGATCAATTATAAATTGGTTCAGTTTTCAAATTTTAAAAAGCAATCAAAACTTTACCAACCCATATGTATATCATATTAATTTTCTTTTTATTTTTTATTTAATTCATTTTTATTATTCATTCTTAACTCAAAATATTTAAAGTGTTAACATATAATTTTAATTATCCATAATCCTAAGCCTTTTTCTTGTATGTATTGTATAGATAAATATATTTAAATCAGTATATGTGTGATTTACACTCTATATATTTTTAAATAACAAAATTTATAGGCACAATTTAAAGAGAAAAATAATAAAGTTCAGTACCAATCCATCTAACGGAACCACATATAATTTATTTGTCATTTTGGATTTGTTTTATACCTTTATAATTGATTTGGTTTAGATTTTTATTTTTCAATAATTGATTATATGAGATTGTTTATAGTTTTAGTTATATATATATATATATATATATATAAAAGAAGACAACCCTATTTTACACATTCTTAGTAGCATGTACTATGATAGAGTATGTATTGCCTAATAGATACCAAATCCCCACATGACAGCTATGTTAGTTCATAATTTATTTTCCCCTTGTCGATTTAATTGATTAGATGAATGACCTTAAGCTTATATATGCACATATGATTTTATATAAACTATAAAGATGCTTAGTTATGAATTTACAAGCCTCAACAAATAAAATATTGTTTGAAAAATAATATTTATAATATTTCTTAAATTTTTTAAATACAAAAATAGTAATTTATTTTTATATACATCTCATACATGTTTATTTAAAAATATATTATTATTGTTATTATTATAAATTTTAAAAATATTATTTTATATAATCTTTTAATATATATATATTTTTTCACAACCGTCTATTAAAAAATATAGGGAAAATAACAAAACTAACACCCCCTAAAAATTATAATAACAAAACTAGCACCCCTGTGTTCAATTAAAATTGAACGACGATAATTTAGGCTCGTTCAATATTGAACGTTTAATATTATCCGTTCAATTAGAATTGAATGACGACAATTAGACCTATTTAATATTGAACGTTCAATATTTTATGTTCAAATTGAATATTGAACGTTCAATATTAAACGTTCAATTCTAATTGAACACAAGGGGGTGCTAGTTTTGTTATTATAATTTTAGGGGTGCTATTTTTGGTAATTTTCCAAAAATATACCTAGCCCAGAATCTCAACTTCAAAGGTGAATGTGGTAATCTTTTATTAAAAAAGACACCTATATTTTCTCAGCATAGTGTAAAAGAATCAAATAGATGGAGAACATGCACGTACTTTATAGCCAAGCGGTCTAGCTTTATTTCAATAATTGCACAGTCCAAAGTCTACTCTATCTCAAGTAAATAAAGTTACTTTCCTCTGTCAACAAAGACTCATTCATTTTTATTTAAAGTCTTGTTTAAATCAAATTAAATATCATTTGGACTAAAAACAAAAAACAAAAAGTTGTTAGATTCCACAAGCACAACTCTGTAATTATTTTGATTTTTTTTTATACCACCACTATATAGTAAGTAGATACATTTTATGAGATAGATTAATTCAAATCCATATATTCTACCTATATAGTTAAATTTTCTCTGCTTTACTTTTTCTTACCTGAATCAACCATGTAGCATTATCTCTCTAAGATAATATATACTGCACTATTCAAATTATTCTCCTAATTATTGAAAGTAATAACATATATAACCATTTAACAATAAATCGTAAGTTTATGTTGCAAAAAAAAAAATAATAATATATATATATATATATATATATATATAAATAACTATACATTAAAGGCTAGATTCTTGTCTAATAATTGAAGTTGCTCAATTCGAAATTGGGCTAGATGTACAACACGCTCTTTATTGGGGGAATTAATGCTTCTTTTTATGCTTTGAATTCCTTTTAAATATATAATTTTATTTTTTATATATTAAAATATAGGTATATAATTTATTATATATTAAAATGTAGAGATACAAGTATGTAACTTGTTACATACTGAAATGCAAATATGTAACAAATATTACATATTACATATCATGTATGTAATATTTGTTACATATCTGTTTCTCAGTATGTAACTGTATGTAATACTTATTACATATCTACACCATTAATATATAATTTGTTATATATTGATATTATATATTATATGACTAAAAATATTTCTATAATTTATTTAATTTTAATATAAATAAAATTTATAATTTTATTTTTATTATTGTTAATTTTAAAAAAATTAATTTTTAACTAAAATATAAGCTATTTAAGTAATACACTTTTTGTGGAGTCTTTGGTTGATGAAAACAAGCCCATTTCATGCCTTTCAAATATTTTATATAATAATTAGATGATTAATAAAAATTATGTAGGGAAAGCAAAATTGTATTTAATTTGACATTTTCACCATTTCATATTCCCCACCTAATAGTTTCAAGAAACTTCCACAAAATTTTTTATTATTTATTTTTTAAAAATGTTTTTTATAAATTAATTTATATAACATAATTCAATTAATTTTTTTTTATTAAAAATAGGTTTTATAATTACTTTTTCTTTTCATATTTATAACTTTAACCAAGTTACTAATGGTGAAACAGTGCAAAGTCTTGTAGTTTTTGACTTTTAATCCAAATTTTGATGATTGGGATATAAGAGAATGAGCTGAATTTATAGCTCTGTGTCATAAAACTATCTGAAATATTTGATTAAAAAGGACAAAGATATATATGACTGAATATTATTGCAACGCTTTAGAGAAAGTCTTTTCAGATAACTTTTTAAGCTTAATAAATGCAACTCAGATGGCAATTACAAACCTTGCAGAAATGAAATATGGAGATAGTCAAGAATGGTATAAGTTTTGGTAGTTTGGACTGTAAGACAGGTTTTTTGACTGATTTTTAGTCTACTTGTCACATGAGCAAGTCTCATCATTTGGCTATGATTTATGTTCATGATAAGTCTTCTCAATCCTTCAACATAATTCATGTGGATGTTTGGGGACCTTTCTCAGTTCCCATCTTTATTGCTCAAGTTACTACATTTTTTTTGTGGATGATTTTAGTCGTTTTTAATGGCTGTATACTCAATTGTTTCAGTATTTTAAGGCTTTCATCCAGAGGGAATTCAATGGTGTTATTAAGCAGTTGAAACCCATTTTCCCATTTTGAATTTGTAGGCATCTTTGTTCAAATCAGATTGTTCATAGTCTGATACTACTCTTTCACATCCTGTTTTACCTTACATAACCATAAAGTAGCCTATAACCCTTTTTGCTCAGCTACTCCTACTATAATTTATCCTTTATTTACCTCTTTAATTCAAAATATACTACCCGTGATTTATTTTCACTGTCTAATGGAGTTTCTAATCAACTCAAAATATCTTGACTGATGATGGAATATGTGCCTAGTGAGCAGCAAATGGCTGATTTGTTTAGTCAGCATTTTCAGAATTTAAAAGACTAAACTCAGTTCTTAAAAAGTTGTGAGTTTATGGGGCGATGATAAGCAATATATTAAAGTGATGAGGTGGCTAGATAGTTAGTTTGTTATTAAGTGTAGTATTACAATGTACAAGTGTATTGTAGTTACATTGTATTGTTAGTAATTGAGTTAAGTTATTATTTTTTTTTTTTTGTCAAAGTTGAGCTAGTTATTGATCATTATAAAAAGACTTGTAAGTTGTAACATTCTATACATATTAAGAATGAAGAGTTTCAAGGTTCCTTGCTTCTTTTACTCTTTTCTTTTCTTCTGATTTACGGTAGTTATCCTTTTCTTTGAATTTTATTGTGAACTAGCCAATTAGAAATGTACGTCTAAAATAAGTAGCATATCTATTTTTTTTTATAAGATTGTATATCTGACGTTTGAAAATGGTATTGCAATTTATTTTCTCTGGAAAAAAAATATGTTTATTTTTTTCATAACATAAATGAATATATATTTTTTAGTGTAGTAAAAAATGAACAAATATTTTTTTCAATGAGAGAGTTAAAAATAAAATCAATTTAATAACTAGTCATTTATGCACCGGAGAAAATTACTTATTTTTATTATAGTGTAATATATAGCTAAGTTGTTTTTAAAATTAACTTTATGTTTATAAAATTATTTGATTATATTTCATATTATAATTAAGTCTTTTTTATATATATAAAATACAGAATTTTCAAACTTGAAGATTGAGATTCAGCAAGAAAAATAATTTATTTGAAATCATCTTCAACTTAAGTGCGCTAATGCTATGTTTAATTTTGGCAATATTTTATATCAAATTGATAAGAAAAAGGAAAAGAAATCACATAGTGAAAGGAATTAATTAAAAAATAAAAATAAAATAGTTTATGGGGCTCATAATTGCACAAAAAATAATATCAATGCCTCAAATGAAGAAAAACAGGAAAAAATATATATATAAAGAATAATCCAAATATGTGCATACAAAGATATAGTAGTCCTAGACATTTATGTGGAGCTTGGGCCTGGGAGGAAGGATTGAATGAGTACTTATCATTCTTTAAGTAGCAATCCGGCGGTAAGATGAGTCACCTTCTTTTTTTTTTTTTTAAGTCACTTATTTAAATCACAATAATTATGTTTGTTAAAAAAATAATAATATTTTCCTTATATGTATAATTAATTTAATTAATTTCATATAAAATTCAAACCAAATAAAAATAAAATGTAAGACATAACTAGGTTTATAATTATTACAAAAGTGACACTTAAGCTTATACTAACTTTTCATTATTTTTAATTAATTTGTCATTAAAATTGAATGAAAACGAAAAATTATGATTTTATATGTTTTTACTTATATATTTAAACTATTTCAACATGTTTATTTGTAGTTGCAAAAATAAAAAATGAAACGAAAAATATATATTTGACAATGTTTTATAACGTACAAATATATAACTTAAGTACACATATTTAATCTTATAAAAGAAAAAGATAAAAAAAAAAAAAAAAAAAGTAAAAATAATTAGTATTATATAATTAATTTTTAACACTAGTAAGACGTTAAAAAAATAAATAAAATAGACTTAAGTGTCACGTTGATACTAACTAAAGCATACAACTTCGTACATATCAAACTAAAATTATAGAGAATGTGGATAACATCATCAGATCATGTAGCTTCCGAATGGCAAAGTAGGCAAAGTAGGCAAGTAGGGACGTCCGTGTGAAAAATGACAAGTGACAACAATGAAATAATAAATAAGTTGGTGGAGGCCAAAGATTTAGGGTGTCAATCGCATTAAACTTGTTAATTTTATTAATATTTTAATAATTAAGTTAAAAAATTATCTGATTCGATTATATTTTAAATTTGATTTAATTTAATCTCAATTTTTTTTAAATAAATTGATTAAATTCGATAAATAAATTTATTAAAAAAATAATAAAAATAATACCCATTAAAACTTAAAATAATAAAAATAGCACCATTATGTTTAAACTTATAGTTTAACAATTAAAAAAATGATTGATATATCATTTTTTTAACACTTATTTAATTGAAATTAAACGATATTAATTTAGATCCAAAAGTTAAACGTTCAATATTATTGAATGCTAATTTTGTTAATATAAGTTTTAAGAGTATTATTTTTGGTAATTTTTTAAATTTATTTTGCTCTTTTTTTTAAATAATTTTGAATAAAAAATTTAAATTTTCACAAAACATAAACATATTTGAAAAATAAATTTAAAAAATATCAAATAATAATATTAAAGTATAATTCAAATCTACATAAAAAATAACACAAGACAAATTATAATATTCATTTAAATAAAACTAATAATCCATTCAAACAATAAATTAAATTTGTTATTTAGTTTTTTAGGATTTCATTAATATTATTAAGGTATTATGTAATATATAATAAAAATAAGAATGATCAATAAAAATATGTCATATATTTAAATATAAATATATTGAAAAAAATTTAGTTAGATTAGATTGAATGATATATGGTAAAATCCGTCATCCGATTTATACTTAACGGTTAAGAAAATTTGGATCCGATCCGATCCGATTATCAAATTAAAAATTGTTCAAAAATTAACAAATTTAATTAAATTAGTAAAATTAATCAAATTATCAAATTTTTTTATACACTCTTACATAAATCTGGCAAAAGGGGGAGATGGCTGGCGTCAAGAAGTCAAGATCCCCAATTCCCTCTTCAAGTACCATCTCCACCTCCATGTGTGTCCGTGTGCTTTACCTTTGCTTATGGGACCTCCTCAATTCTCTGCTTTTTAATTTAAACACGTGCATGTCTCTCATTCATAAATTCTCAACTCTATTGAAATTTGTCTATTTTTCAAAATATAAAGTTTAGCATGGTGGGACATTTAAAACTTCAATCCTTATCATCTCTCTTTGGCTGGTTTGTGATGCATTGTTAAATTTTTCATGTTTGTACTTAAGTTTGGTATGGAAAATCAGATTGATTATGAAAAAGAGCAAAGATAATTGGAAAATTTAAAAAAAAAATAAAATTTTTAAAATTTATATTAATAAAAATAGCATTCAATAACATTAAATGATTTTCAATTAGATTATTTTTAACGATCTAAATTATCGTAGTTAAACTTGAACAAAGTTCAAAGAAAAATAATATAATAGTCTTTTTTTTATAATAGTAAAAAATATATGATTTGAACTATAAATACTACTTTTGTTATTTTAAATGTACTATTTTAGTTATTTTTTTAATATAATTAAATGATTAAATTATACTAACCTCAATACCACAATGATGCAGACATTTTTTGCAAAACAATGACCATGAGTTTGAGCTGATCATGTGAAACAATTTGCGCTACGCCCTTTAAAATGAATGAAAAATAATAAATAAATAAAAAATAAGAGTTTGTGTAACATAGAATTAGTTTACATCCTCAAAGGCTGTTATCTAACTCAATAAGTAATAATTAATAATATCTAATTATTTAAGATTAATTTATTATTTAAATATGTAATTTGAAATGAGCTAGGTGAGTCATGAAAAAAAAAATTTATTTAACTATAAATTTATAATTTTTTAGATTTGCATAATAATATTGAAGAAATATCATGAATTAAATTGTGTTTATTTGCAAGTGTTTTAGTTTTATATAAAATAAAAAAAACTACTCCTAATTATTTGGTTGAATTGGTAACCACAATATCATGTACCAAACTTATTGTGAGATAAAATCCCACACGAGATATAATTTATAATTAAAAAATATAGTGATTTAAATGGGAATTTAAAATTTTTATTTCTAATATTCTTAAGCTAAAATATAAAAATATGATTGAAAAAAAAATAATAACAATAATAAAAGTGGAAGAATTGTACATTTTGTTTGAATAATAATATATTTATTAATTAATATATTAATTATTAATTAAATATATAAAATAATAAAATAATTATGAGATATTTTATTAATAAGAGGTAAATTGGCATTAAAAGCATTTTTGCATCTTTTTAGTTTTCACTGTTCTCAACGTAACCAATCAATAACTTTTCCACCCACATTGCGAGATATTCTTGTAGTGTGGGCCGCTACCTTCGTTGAATTATCAGTTACTAGCAAACTTACGTGGCAGATCAACAATATAGGATCCGAGCTAGTACCCAATATCATCGGCAAACCAGTTATACTATTAATAAAAACATTCAGCTGTGAGCCTGTGCTATATATATATATATATATATTAATTATTAATTAAATATAAAATAATTAATTGATTATAAGACTTTTTTTATTAATAGGAGTAAATTAGTATCTTATAAATTTAATGGTGAAAAATAATTTTGTAAAAGCTTACATAGTATGTGGATATGTATAGCTTTTTTATTTTTATTTTTATTTTTTTTCTTTTAAAAGAAGAAGAAATTTCATCAAAAGCCAAAAGCAGCACAAGAATTTCAAGAAACACACATGTGGATAGTGTATAGCTGCTGCTTTTTTTTTTTTTTTTTCCCCTCTCGCCAAATGGATAGTGTATAGCTACAAATTACATTTATCAGAGATTTTGAAAGGAAAAATATCCTAATAGTTACCTTTTTTTTCATTTAAAATAATTGTTACTCACTTGCTCATATTCAATAATAAAGCTCAAATCTAAGTATGTTTAGTTCCAAAAAAATATATATATGTATATATCATTATAATAAAGGCATTTAGAAGTTAGCTTATTTGTACATATTTTAAAATAAATTAAACATTTTATATATTTATAATAGCAATAAAGGTTAATATATTTATAAACATATAAAAATTAATAATTAATTTTAATTAAAAAAATACTTTGTATTTTATTATTTTGTATTTGTGTTTTGAGTCGTAGGTTAAATTACCGTCACTACTCAAATTTTCCTCTCATCACATCAGATCAATTTGTTAGTTGAATAGAAATTCAAATATAACTTATCAACTTAAAATAACAAATAAGAGTAAATGGAGTTTTATTCACTTTTATAATAATAATAATAATAAACAAATGATAATTGTGAAACTATCATTATATATATGTATATATATATTAATCCAAAGAAATTAGAATATTATATTTTAATAAATTATGATAATGCATCTTATAAAGTAGTGTTATATATGATTGATTATTTTAGTTGTATCTTAATTTTATTTTTAATATTTTTATTATTAATTGATGATAATAATAATAATACTTATATTTAAAAAAAATTAATTTAATTCAATTTTTACACGTGGACATTATATGCAATTTTAATAAAGGATATTTTTGAAAAAAAATTCTTTCCTTTCTTATAATAGAAATAATATTTTTTTCGTTTATTTTTTGCGCTTTTAACAGTTTTTTTTGTCTCTTTCCTCCCATACAATAGAAACAATATTTTTAGCCAATTTTTTCGTCTATTTTCTCTCCGACAATAAAAATAATATTTTTTATTCAATTTTTTCGTCTCTTTCCTACTTTTCATTTTTAACTGATTCATACCATATATAAGATGCATTTTTATAGTTGATGAATACCTACTTAATGCATTATTATCTCAAATTATAAAAAAAAAAATTAATTGATTTTAGCTAACTATTAAAATGTCAAATAAAATAAGAAAGAGAGAGTTATAAGGTAAATATTGAAAATAATTGAATAATTTTAACTAACTATAAAAATGAGCGATACCATATATATTTTTGTTTAGCTCATTGTATATTTTTACTTGTGAAAAAATAATAAAAGTTTTATTAATATTTTTTTTATCAAAAATTTTATTTTATAATAAAAACTTATCAAATAAGAATGCATCAAGTAGCTATTAGCCAATTATGATAATCAATCTTTTATAGAATATAAATCAATTAAAAATATAGGAGAGAGAAGAGACGAAAATTTGATTAAAAATGTAAAAAGCTAAAATATATCATTTTTGTTGTATTGAGAAGAAAGAGACAAAAACACCAAAAATTGCATGTATTTATCGCATGTAAAAATTACACTAAATTTGTAACTTTTTTAAATATGGTTATCACTAAGATACCAATTAATAATAATAAAAAAAGTTTCAAATTTAAAATTGGGGCACTACTAAGGTTGTGAATTTTGATATATGCATTAAATTATTTTATATATCAAATAATATATTAGTTATTAATTAAATATAAAATTAATAATATAAAATAAAAAATAATTTTAAAGTTACTTATTAATAAAATATTAATTATATTATATTATGTATATTGATATATACATAAAATTATAATAAATTTTATTAATGTTTACCATTTCGTAGAATATAAATACATAAATTAATTCATATTTGATGTATTTAGTATTATTTTTTTATAAACATAGTATTATTCTTGTTAAAATGTTATATATTACATTCATAATAAATATTTGTGTAATTTTTATTTAATTTAATAATAAAATTTATATTTTAAAATTAACCCAAAATTTAACTGTCCGTGGTGTGATTGCTCCAACAAAATAGAATTACTCTGTATACTTATGAGAGAGGTCGGAGCCGAGCGTGACTGTCAAATCTATTTATTTTTCCTTTTCTCTCTCTTCAATTTCTCAAAATTCAGAGCGGTCTCCCTGCTGTTCCGGACATTCGATTTATTCGCCGATCTTTCCACTGCTCCTCTGTAATTCCTCGTCTCTCAAGAGTGTATTTCTTCATCTTTCAATTTGGTCTTCTTACGGAATATAATGTCCCAGATTTTCAAGGTACTTTATATTTATATTGCTCTAATAAAAAACTAAAAATTGTTTTTTTAAATTTCTATGCTTTTATTTTCAGTTATTTTCTTTTTCATTTGGGTACTTGGGTTCGCTTAATTGGTTGTGCTAACTGCTAAGACATTGATATTATAGGTCTTACCTGTTTATTCTGCTGTTTTCTCTATTTTTCTTCTGATAAATATAGATTCAGTCTTTAATTCTTATTTGTTTTTTGTTTTGAAAATCTTCACTTGTCTGTGGGTCTTCGGATATTCTGTGGAATTCTCACAAATGATCTTCGTTTTTCCTTTTTGTTTGTTTGATGACTGATTTTTCTTTCTTTCTTAATTTTTTACTTGTGCAATTTGTATACGCTTCTCAAGTTGCCAGTTTTCACAACATTCCAATTTACATTTTGATCTCAGATATTCCCTGAAATTCGAGTAAAGTGCATATTTAGACTGCTTTAAAAAATCATTTTTTTTAATAATCTTTTTGGGTCTTCCAGAATTGAGATTCTTCTTTTGAACTCTGAGCTCTTAGGTGGGTATTTTCCGAGTACATTAAAAAAAACGTTCCCTTTTATGGAAAATGAGATCTGCTTTTTTCTCAACTCATTATAAATACTTTACAATATTTATTATTAGTGGTATTATTGTGGCAGTAATTCATCTTTGTTATCAAATCGAATTCCCCTGTACAAAAGAACAAGCCATGGGAGGTCATCATTGATTCATTTCGCTACAGAAAACTTTGTCTCTTATGCGGTTTATGTTTTATGTCGGGGTCTTGGTTGTTGGTTTAAGCATGTGGTACAGTTAAGAGCATATCATGATTATGGTGGCAGTTTTCAAAAAGATTGAAAAATAATAATAATAAAAAAAATTTACTTTTCTGTGTTCTTTCCTTTTTAATCATCATTTTTTTTTCTAAGTGATGGGCAGGACTGGTTCTGAATAAAGAGAAAATGGAAGGAGACACTTTTTCTGGACTCGGCAATGGAGCCCAAGTTGATGGCAAGACCTTGCAGAGCTTTCAGAAGAATTTTGTTCAAGTTCAAAACATATTGGACCAGAACAGGTTGCTTATAAATGAGATAAACCAAAATCATGAGTCCAGAATACCTGATAACTTGAACAGAAATGTGAGTCTCATTAGGGAGCTCAACAGTAATATTAGGAGGGTAGTTGATCTCTATGCTGATCTCTCAACTTCTTTCACTAAATCAATTGAATCATCTTCTGAAGGAGACTCTAGTGTTGGTTTGAAATCTGATGGAAAAGCTGGTCAAAAGAGGAATAGGCCCATTTAGTTTTGTATACAAGTTCCTAAGTAAGAGCAAGAAGAAGTCCATACTCTTCTCTGTTCACTTGGAAAAATTTGATTAGGCTCTGTAACTCTTTGATTTTATTAATGTACTGTCACTACTCGCTCGTTCCATAATCCTTACTTAGAGAATAATTGTTCGGCATCTCCTATTTGTTGTAACTCAGTGTAATTACTATGAATCTGATTGGGAAAAGGATGACTACTTTTGAGTGTTAAATCAAGTTTCTTTATTAGCCCTGTTTCTTTTAATTGGGTATTTCTCAGTGCCATTTTCAAAGTTCTCAAATTTTATTCTCTGCATATAAACTTTACAGAGCTGAAAAGATCCCAAAATAATCTCATAATCAAGAACTCTAAGGAATTGTTTGTTCTATAGCTTTTGTTAACTTTTGTTGTTTGTCCAGACTCAAAAAAGCCAGATATCTCAAATGGGTCTACAAATCTACTTTTCATTTAAAGATATTATCACTATTCACTTTCTGATGCTCTACGCATTATCCTTTTTCAACCTTAGCATTTCATAATAGCAATTTTCATCCAAACACATAGAAGTTGAAATGAGAAAACTGTAATCGAAAATAAAGCTCCTGATTTTCACAATCCCCTTTAATTTTGCTGAGAAATTAGTTTTTTATTTTTTTTATATATATACTGAAATTGTCTTTTCAGTCGGTGAGGAGGAGTGAACAAAACTGCAGGCGTGCTACGTCTGCAAAGATGATCCGAACTAAATAAAATAATATTTTATTTTTAAGGTCATACATTATTATAATTTAATATACTTAATAAATAAATTATTTTATATTTTTTACTTTATATTTAATTAATAATAAATATTTTTTTTACATTCAATTAATAATAAATATTTAATTTATATATATTATAATTTAATATATACATATCAATATTCTAATAATTTTGGTTTTCAATGATAAACAACCAAAATAATATAATATACAAAATTTAAAACATCGATCAATTTAAATATTAAGACTTAAATTTTATAAAAATATTAAAGATATTATCATTGTTTACAAAAATATTAAAATTTCTTTAAAAAACATATAAAAACTCTATTAAAATCATAAAATTTATTTATAAAAGATTAAAAACAAACACTTATATTTTTAAACTAGTGGCTTAGTTGATACATATATTTATAAAAATTACTATATTCAATTTAATTTGATCAATAAATAAATTAATTAATCAAAATATTGTAAAATAACTAATAAAAATCTAAAATAATTATTTAGATTGATATTGTAATATTATTATAAATATATAAATTTCAACAATATATAATAAAATCTAAATTGTAAAAAAACAAAAATATAGGTAAAATTAGTAAAATAAATATGAAAATAATGTATAAATAAAAAATTTATGTGAAAGTAAATATAAAATATTGTTCCAATTTCAATTAATAATCTTTTGATCATTGGTAAATTATTTAGAAAAAATAATATTTAATATTTTATTGACATTTTAGTAATAATATTTAAGATATTTTAACAAAAAAAATGATTTTTTTTTTTTTTGGGACAATTTAATAACATTTTTCCAATATTTTAGATAAAATATATGAAAATAATATTTCGTTATCAAGATGTTTAAAAAATCTACAATATCGTGACAGTCTTCGATAACGTCTATTTTTTTCATCCTGCCATGTAAGAGGTGAAGAGGCGTTTTTAATTTTTTTTAAATTAGAAAATTTATTTATTATCCGAGTACTGTTTATGTGTTATACTATATTAAGTTATTAACAGGAAGTAAGATAAATTTGACAAATTTTCTTTAAAAAAAAAATACAGCGTGGCTTTATTAATGGAAACATTTATGAAATAAATACGGAGTGACATGAGACAGTCACGTCGTTTTGTCGGTAGTGGTAGGAGGGGGGAAAAATAATAATAAAAAGAAAGTAACACTAATATATAAATATATTTAGTTTAAAGGAAAAAAAAAAAAAAAACACTACAGTTATAAGAGACAGACAGATATCTAGACGTATCCATGGTCTAATTAGATTTAATGTTTGAAAAATAATAATAATTAAATTAAATCAAATATATTATTTTAATTAAATTATTGTTTAATAAAATTATTCAAAATTAAAAGTCTAATCTGATTTAGATTTATTTAATTAACAATTTTTTTACGATTTTTATATTTTTTTTTTAAATTTTCCAAATTTATTAGAACTTGAAATAATATAAAGAACAAAATTTTTGAATTTAAACAAATTAATTAATATATATTACAAATATAAATTATATTACATCCTACATAAATCATATAAATACTCAAAAAATAATCATATAATTAATTACAATATTAAGCTAAATATTTTTGCAAATTTTACAACAAAATACATTAATTCACAAATAATATATTAAAAACAAGTTAGAGAGTTTGGATTGTATATTTTGATTATGAGATATATTTTTTGGTTATTTTTAATAGAATAATATATTAAAACTAATTTTAAAAAAATAATTATAAGTAATGATTCGGTCCGATTTAAAAATTTATATAATTGAATTGAATCGTTTGTAAAACGGTTTGAAGAAATAAAAATCAAACTGGACCATTTAATTTATAAAACCGTTTAATCCGGTCCAATTTTTTTTTATTTTAATTGATTTGGTCTACAATGACCCCAACGACATGACAGTGGACCCGATGGTTCTTGTTCTTGGGATGTATTTGAACTATGAAATATACATGCAATTTTTGACACGTTTTCATAATATGACTCAAATACGATATGATATAATATGAATTAATTTTTTAATAAAAATTAATTGATAATTTTTTCATATTTTAAAAATTTTGTTATTTTTTATTATTATAAATAAAAAATATTAAAAAAAAAGGAGTAAATTTTTTTATATGTAAGCTAATACGAAAACGCAACACTAATAATACGAAAAAGATACGAATAATATCAAATTAATACGATATAAATACGATTAATACGACACGATTTCTATTCTTATATGCAGGGAAACATTTTTTTGTGTTTCAAAAATCTCTATATAGATGCATTTTGTTTATAATAATATTAATAAAATATTAATATTATAAAAATATTCCTTTAGTGCATAAATGATTCAGTTATTCAATTGGTTTCATTTTTAACTCTCTTATTAAAAAAAAATAATTTAAGTTATAAGAAAAATAAACATATGTTCTTTTTTCTGAGAGGGATTAAAAATGAAACTTTATACATAAAAGGAAGTTATACTTATACCATACAATTTAACCTAAAAATATTTATAAAATATTCATTAATAATATAAATATTATCTATAAAATATCAAATAATATCAATATAATATTATTTTTAATTAATTTTATTTAATTTTAAAAATAATTTAGCATTACATATATTTATTTAATTTTATTAATTATAAAATTTATTAATTTAAATAATTAATATAAATATTTTAAATACTTATTTTATAAAATTTTAATTTATTTATTAAAATAAATATATTTATATTTATATGTAAATTAATTAAAGAAATAAGTGATCTGATATTTTGATTTTTTTTAAGAATTAATAAAAAATTATTATTTTTATAAAAAAGTTATTTTTTTTTATTGATAACGACAATACATTCATAAAATTTAAAGTCTCAACCACTTTATACATAAAGAGAGATTATACTTATATCATATAATTAAACCTAAAAATATTTATAAAATATTAACTAATAATATAAATATTATCTATAAAATATCAAATAATATTATTTTTAATTATTTTTATTTATTTTTAAAAATAATTTTTCATTACATATATTTTTTAATTTTATTAATTTTAAAATTTATTAATTTAAATATTTTAACTACTTATTTTATAAAATTTTAATTTATTTATTAAAATAAATATAAAATATAAAATATATTTATATGTAAATTAATTAAAGAAATAAGGGATCTGATTTTTTGATTTTTTTAAGAATTAATAAAAAAATTATTATTTTTATATAAAAAAAAAAAGTTAAATTTTTTTTCTGTTGATAACGACAATACGTTCATAAAACTTAAAGTCTCAACCCTTCCTCGATAGTCGATACTTAGGTTCTGAGTTCCTTTTTCTTATTATTCTAATTTTTCTATATTTCCTTTATGGAATAAATATTCTTTAGAACTATAATCAAGATGATGGCGATTCTATCCCTCCCTTTTTATGTGAATGAATAGATGTCCTTGTTTATGTCCCACCAAATTTCCTCATCTATAAATCAAGATGATGGCTATTCTATCTCTCTTTTTATGTGAATGAATAGATGTCCTTGTTTATGTCCCACCAAATTTGCTCATCTAAATTAAAAAAAAAAAAAAAAAGAACTCAGGAGAAATTAGGCTACATGCCTAGAAAGAGACTTTTGTATCCTATTTTGTAATCTCCATCTCCCCTTAAAATTATTACGGTGACATATTAGAGGTCATTAGTATAATATTAGTGATCTAAAAAATATTATAAATATTATTTTTAATTTTTTTAATTGTAAGATTTATGAGTATTGACAATTTTCGTGGACAAAACAATTAATTGTAATTTATTATCTATGCTCACTTTTTAATCAAAAGTTAAATGCTGATAAAGTCGTCAAGTCTGCACTGCATATATAATAGGTAAAATGTTTGTCCATGCATACATCCTCACACAACTGAGCACGTACACTTAGTATGGACTAAACTGTGCACGTGTCGATCGATCAAGGTGCTAGTTCGATCGATCGAGACATAGATCGATCAAGTATCGATTGAGTTCCATCTGGATGCTCTCGAGTTGAGTTTTGTGATAACTGGATTGATCTAATATTTGGTTGATCGATTGATCGAATGCTCTCGGGTTGATTTTTTGAATTGCTGAGAGTGGATAGATCGATCGAGTATGTGTAGATCGATCGAGATGAAGTATTCGATCGATCGATGTGTTTTGATAATTTGTTTCACTTTTCTTACTTACCAATTTGACCCAATTTAATGTTAAAAGCAAAATCCTTATATGAGTAGAATTGTTATAAAAGCAAAATCCTTATATGAGTAAAATTGTTATAAAAGCAAAATCCTTATATGAGTAGAATTGTTATAAAAATAAAATCTTTGTATGAATAGAATTTGGCTTTATTATTAATTCTCTTTTAGATCAAATTAGAATCTATAAAAATAACTTTTGTTTGGAAAAAAGACATACCACACTTCATATAATATTTTTTACATATGATTGAGCTTTTAAAAGAAAAAATCTTCTTCTTTTCATCTATTAATCTTAGGCACTTTCTTGATTTAATTGTTCAAAATATATTGTGTGGTTATGTTTAAATAATTTATATGCTTAATAATTCTTTATGGTATTGAGCTTTACATGATCGTTTTAGAGTTTGCTAGTTGATTTGATTTTTATAATATATGCTCTTAAATCTGCTAGTTAAGATTTTTCATTATTGAATCTGATTTAGGACAAACTTTGCACTTGTGTCATTTGTGCTAACATTTTAGGTACAAAAGGGTGACATATTTGGTATTTTGTGTGACTCAAAATTACCGAAGTTGATAGGTTCGATTAATCTTGTGGGACTCAAATAAATCAAAATGTTGGTCTGGATCTAAACACCTTGCTTGTGGAGATTGTGAAATGAGTGAGAGCTCGTAAATAAATTACATAAGGGGCTTTATCTATGAGAGGTAGTCTAAGACCTGGCCTTGTAATTGAATATTGATTTTTATAGTGGATAGTTAGATGGTCTAGTAGATCGGTTGTTTTTTTCTTATGTCATTGTTGTGGCTTAGGTTGTTTCCACCTAAAAATCTTGTGTGTTATTCTTTATTTTTACACGCGATTTCATGTCTGGCCGTTATGAAGGTTACATAATTAAAATTTGATAAAATTGAAAATAACCTATTCATCCCCTTCTAATATATTTGGTTTGTAACTAAACACTTTCATTAATAATTTCTTAATTTTACTATAAAAAATGATAAAATAAATTAATCAATAATAAATATTTTATGATAGAAAGAAAATAAAATTTCGATAAAAAAATTTATATGATAAATATATATATATATATATAACAATAAATATATAATCTTTTTATACTAAATAACTTTCATAATTACATTTAATTTAAAGCAATAAGAATAAATTATAAAATAATTATATATTTTTAAATTTTTAAAATTTAAGTAAATAGTTTAAATAATTTTTATAAAAAATTATTAATGTTTTAAAAGAATAGAAACATAATATAAAGATAAAATATGTAGTAGATTAATTAAGCTTAGTTTCAATTTTAATATAATTAAATTTATAAAAAATAATAATAAATATAAATAAGTTTATATATTTATTAACATAAACTATATAATTTCTAAAAATGAAAAAAAAAAAAAAAAATACAACTATCATATTTGTCCATTTTATATTATAAAATACTAATATCCGTTCCATTCTTTATTGCCATTTTAATGTCTCACTCTTACCTCCGACTGTGACCTTAAGCGAAGTCAAAATGTAAAAAATCAAAGATAAAACTAAAGGGTACAAAAGTCCTAACATCAATCACAAATCAGAAATAAATGAAAATACATTTATTGAACAAGTTTAGATAATGTAAGTACCTTCACCCATCCTTGAATAATACAACTCTTTCTTTAGCTATTTGTAATAGACTTTAACATATAAATTTTTTAAAAAATAATAAAAATAACTTAATTTAAAATTTATATTAAAAAAATAATATTTATTGTATTCAAATTATATATTTTTATAAATTTAAAAATAATTATTATATTATTTTTATTAAATAATTGTTGAATTAAATATTCTTTAAATTAAATTTAAAGCATATATTTTTACTATTTTTATTATTATAAGTTTGAAAGCTATAATTTTTCCCGCAATATAATTGACATACTGTATTTGACCTCAAAAACCAAACTCAAGCAAATAGTGCTCACTGCCTTCGCTTCCATCTCATCCCAACTATCTTCCATCATGTCGCCTGGCTTTGTTCGCTTTAATGTCTTAAGAATCCTATTGCACCAGATTATCTTTCACATTGCTTTGCCAAATGTTAAAGTTAGTTTTTCAATCAAATTTTTCTATCTCTAACTTTGTTGTTGTCATGTTTCTCGGTCCAGGACTCGCAACCTTTACCTCCGCTAAAGCAAAAATAAAACCAAGTAGAACAAAAACAAACAAGACAATTTTTTTTTAACAATTTGCCTAGTTCACAACCAAAGTCATAAATTTCACTAAAATAAATTATTGAATATAAAGACTTTTTCCTAATATTCTGAGAATTAAAAATATATCTGAAACGATAAAACCCAATATCACTCTCACACACAAAACAAACAAAATAGAGAATCTCAAATACACGAAGTCACTTTCTCTATTTTTGGTTTGTGCAGCCCATAAAAACTTCTTAAACTACTGCAGTTCAATGGTGTCTGATAAACATTAGTAAGACCTTTTGTTTTCTTCTTTACTTCATATTTTATCCAACTTGCATAGCTTATAATTATAATCACGTTACTTTTGTAACTGATGATGACATGTTACTTGTTACACAACTTCATTAACCTTGACTGCATATATATATATACATTAGAACCTCAAGCCAATGTAATAGACTTTTCATTTCTTTTTCTTTATTCATTAATTCCATTTGGCTTTTTAACTATTAATCCAATGTAATAGACTTTTCATTTCTTTTTCTGCATATATATATATACATTAGAACCTCAAGCCAATGTAATAGACTTTTCATTTCTTTTTCTTTATTCATTAATTCCATTTGGCTTTTTAACTATTAATCCAAACAGGAAGCCATTCTCTATTTCCCACTATTACACATGTTTTCTTCTTCTTCTTCTTCTTCTTCTTCTTCTTTTTATTGACATGTTAACGAGTGTGTATAATTTACCTGAGCTTGCCTTTTTGTGCGAAATTTGTGAACCCTGCGACCGGAGAGGGTTCATGTATTTTTGTTCTGGGCCCAATAATCTCATGAAGAAATAGACTGCATGTCAACTGTCAAGAGCTTGGGTCTACCTTTTTACACGAGCCAGCAACCCCACTAAAACCTATGCCATTTTATTATTATTATTTTTTACTCTTTTCTTGACCAAATTATCGATTTTTTTATAAGCATCTCATTTTTTTTAAAAACAAAAATAGAATATATACTTGTATTTAACAAATGAATAATGTATCCTCTACCAAAACAGGAGAGTTGTTTAGGGAAGATTTTTTATAAGTTTTAGTCCTACATACACACACACACACACATATATATATATTCATTTGAGTAAAAAATATATAAGCCAAAACTAATACATAAAAAAGTTATTAGCCTAAATTATATTATGGTAATAAATAAGAAAGTAATATTTTGATGAACATTTAGTAACTGAAACTAAGACAAAATTTATTTCTATTTTGAATATGGAGATTTTTAAAAATTAATTTGTCCTTCAGATAGTTATATTTTATAATGTAATTAGAACACCCAGTAAAGAGCCCCAGTCTTGGGTAAAATAAATACCATGGCTTCAATCTTTTTCAATATAATCATTACATACCATGGCTTTAATTTTTTCAATATAATCATCACATAATTAAAAGAAAGAAAATACTTTCTTTTTTTCCAAAAAAATATTAAGGAAGTACCCTTGAACCCAAGACTTTTTTGGAGCAAGGTCGTATTATTTGGCAATTAGTGATGTTTGATTATTTAAATTATAAATGACACATTTAATTTTTTTTTTTTTTTTAAAAAGAGGTCAATTAAGGTACATATATAGTACTATAATAATTTTTCAATTAAAATATTATTCTTTTATCATGTTATTAAAATAAGATTAAAATGCTATTTTTTAACATAATAAAAGTGACAATTAACAATAAATAATTTAAGAGAAAAATATAGTAAAACTAATTTGAATAGATATATTATTAAAATGTATCTATTAATTTTTAAAAAATATTAAATAATAACTATTTAACAAAAATTTTAAAGTAAATAATACAATATGAAAAACTTAAGAAATATAAATGCTTAAAAATTTACAAACTAAAATAAATAAATAAATAAAATCAATTTAATTATTTGGCCAAAATTTTAAGAGATAATATCATTTTATTATTATAGAAAAAAAATGCAAAACCAAATATTTTGTAGCTAAATAAATGTTATCAAAATAAATGTTTTTTTTCTAAATAATTTTAATGGGTGAAATTTACTTAAGAAAATCTAAGAGTTTAAATGGGTTGGATGTATCTAGAATGGCAAATTACATGTTAGAAAAAAATATATTTGAGATCACTTTATTTTTATAAATTAATTGTATTAATCACTTTATTTTAAAACTGTGCACTTTAGCCACATTACTATTACACTTATAATCCTCTAAGGTCTCATAATTATATTTGTGTTGTTTTGTTGGCATGGATGTGGTAATTTACTTATTCAAATGTCTAAAATTCATTTTTCAAATCCGCATTTCACTCTTAAAATAAATACTTATTATTTGAATTTTTAACTTAAAAATAGACCAATTATATAGAACATAAAAATAATTAATAAAAAAAGAGAGACTCAAGAGCTTACATATAAATGGAGGTAGGTTTAGTCATTTTGCATCCAAGAAAAAAAAAAAGCAAAAAAGTATGATGCTTAGAGATAATGAATAATAATAAAAAAAAAGTAAAATAGCCAAGGATATATATATATATATATATATTTTTTTTATTGAAGGATTTATATATTCTTGTCAACAATAGTTAATGCAATGATATAGATAAAAAATAATATATAGTAATATATAATAAATAAGAACTGCAAACAAAATCTCTGTGAAATAAATAAGGTGGAGGCAATCCTCAATTTTTATAATAGAGTATAATATATATCAATTTATTTTATATATAAAAATTTAAATCATATTTAATATTATTTTAAATAAAATTAATCTCTATATTTTAAATTAATAATGTTAATTATTCTTTTAAAATCTACTATAATATTTAAATTATGATTGTAAAATTATCTAATAATAATCATTTATCATCTTATTCAATATAGACTCTAAATATTATTTTAATAAGAAATATAAATATAATAACAAAATAAAAATTATATTTAATAAAAATTCTAATCAAATAATAATTATCACATTTAATGAAGTTTTTAAATATTATTTTAATTTTAAAATTAATTTTGTATTTATTTTATGTTATAAAAATTAATTAAAAAAATAAAATAAATAAAATAATTTAACAAATAAATAAATTAATTTAACAAATCAGTTCAATGCATATATATAAGTTCATTTTAGGCACAAATAAATTTAACAAATGATATAAATAAATCATATCAACTATTAAATTACTTTATTTAAATATATAAATATTAGCACATTTAAAATTTAAAATTTATAAAATATTCTTAAAATTAAGAAAATTTTTAAGTTAAAATAAATTAACAAATATATTATTAAATTTAATAATTGATGAAATAATTTATTTAAAAAGTTATTTAAATTATTTACCTGAGAACGGTACATATATATATATATATATATATATAAAGTAAATTCTGTGGGAAAATAATGAAATAAAGAAAACAGGAAAAAGGGAATAATATAAAAAGAGGAACGAGATAGATCGCATCCGTTCAGAACTAAACGTATAAACAATATCGACCGTCCAATCTATATCTCTTCATCTTCACCAATATATAACAAAACCCTAGTTGGACATTACAGGCTAGTGTTTTTATCTTGCAGAATACAGACTACCGAGTGACCGCCACCGCAGATCTATTTTCCTTATTGCGTTTTGGTGAAAATGGCCGCCCAAATGAGCAAGAAGAAGAAGGTTAGTTTTGAATTTTGCTGTTAATTTCAGAATACTTATATATATTTATTGTAAGTTATACTTACTGCTGGTTTAGTCGTTCTCTAAGTGGTTGTTTTGACAATTTTCTGCAGTTTGTAGCCGATGGAGTTTTCTTCGCCGAATTGAATGAAGTCCTAACTAGGGAGTTAGCCGAGGATGGTTACTCTGGAGTCGAGGTCAGGGTCACGCCTATGCGCACCGAGATTATAATCAGAGCCACACGAACCCAAAACGTTCTTGGTCCGATTCTCATTCCTTGTAATTCCTATAATTTTCATTAATGATATTTCTTTTGGTTAGTTCTATTTAGTTTGCGTTGGGGTTCGATTTAATAGGTGAAAAGGGAAGGAGGATCAGGGAGCTGACTTCTGTGGTGCAGAAGAGATTCAAGTTCCCCGAGAACAGCGTAGAGCTTTACGCTGAGAAGGTAAACAACAGAGGGCTTTGTGCTATTGCCCAGGCTGAGTCTCTCCGTTACAAACTTCTCGGTGGTCTTGCTGTTCGTAGGTTAGTAGTTTATTTTTTTTGTTTACTTTATTAACATTCATTTTAGTATGATGTGTTAATTGATTTTTAATGCCTGCCATCGACAAAGCAAACTGGTGTTTGTATTTACCCACTTTGTGTCGGAAGATGATTATATAAATTTATGATCTCCATGCCATCCTCGTGAAATTTGTTTGTTTTTATGGAGTAACCATTTGGAGGAAACATGCTTTTGGAATATGTATTTCACTTCTGTATTTGGTAAATACATGTGATCCTTCGTTACTTAATAGCGACCTAATGTTATTTGGTGTTCCTTTTCACCAATTTATCCGTCATCTACAAAGCAAATGTGTGTTCTCTGTACCATGTTTGTGTCGGAAGGTGACAATATTTATATGCTATTGTAGGGCTGTGATAACATTATAAAGTTGTCTCTTTATTGTGTATGTCCGGATTGCAACATTTTTTTAAAAATAATTTTAATTCTTCCGCTATAAATAATCCTTTTCCATTATGGATGCAACTTGAAGTCGTACTAGAATCTGTTCATATACATAATTATGATCTTTGTATGTTTCTTTGCTTGCTCTATTTTTTCTTGTTTTTTGGATTCGTCTTGTTCGAGAGAAATTGAACATTAGCCAATCCACTGCTGTGTTTAAGAGATTTTGAAAGTCAGGCAATCTGATGTGCTCATTCTTCTAATGCAATATGTTTTATTGTTACGCTTCATGAAACCAAATTTGACAAAAGATAGTTTTTACTTTTGTGCATCTTCCAGGGCATGCTATGGTGTTTTGAGATTTGTCATGGAAAGTGGTGCTAAGGGTTGTGAGGTTTGTTTTCTTGCACTCGAGTGGTATCTTTTTTTTTTTTAATACTCTTATGTAAGTGTATTTGGTTTGTAATCAGGTTATTGTTAGTGGAAAGCTCAGAGCTCAACGTGCTAAATCGATGAAGTTCAAGGATGGATACATGATCTCCTCTGGTCAGCCAGTCAATGAGTATATTGACTCTGCTGTGAGACATGTTCTCCTTAGACAGGTTGAATTGATAACCTTGTTAGTCAGTCTTCCATGGTTTTTTATTGTCAACTTTATAATTGCTTTGTGTTATGGACTTATAGTTGTATTGATTGAATTGCTTATTGGAGCGCAGGGTGTTCTTGGTATAAAGGTTAAGATTATGCTCGATTGGGATCCCAAGGGAAAGCAGGGTCCCACAACCCCCTTACCAGATCTTGTTACAATTCATCCTCCCAAAGAAGAGGAGGAATACTCGAGGCCTGCTGCTTTGTTGCCACCTGTTGATATTGAGGTTCCAGTCCCAATCCCTGTTGCTTGAAGTTAATCAGTGTGTTGAATGAATCAACTGATGCCCAATATTTTCAGTTATCGGGGCCTTAGTTTTTTTTTTCTTTCCTCAAGGTTGAGTACCAAAAACTCTGTTGTTTCTATTACACATTATAATAGTTTCTTAAGTAGTTAATTTGGTAGCACTCGTACTCTTGTTGCAATTTTGTCAATGTCCAGATTTTGTTTGTTGCTTTTGGCGTATCAATTGCCACAAAATATCTTACAAGTACAATTGTTTTTAGAAATTCGTATGCAATCGAATAATAAACCGAGTTCTGTTATTATAGCAGAAAGGAAATATAATTTATATGCTTATAATTATAAAAGTAGAATTGTATCGCTGATAAGGTCAATTATTCATGAAGCACACAAGCTTGATTTGATCACGAATTGCCTTCATTAATGAATAATGAATAATTCCTAACGAAAACTGACTGGCGTTTGGTGAGATAGAGAAACTCCAGTTCCTCCAGCTTCAGCCACCTCAGACATCTCCATTGAGGCTGTTAGCGCATCTGCAGTGAGTCCTTCTCTCGAGTTCTCTACCTGAACTGACTGCTAATTCTCTATTGTGAATTTGGTGCTAAAACTGTGGGTTAGTGATTGTGTGTAATATGGAATTTTTTTTTTTGTTTGAGAAGTAAATTTTTTTTGGATTTTAGTTGAATTTTCCATCTTACATGGCACCCTTTAATTTCGGAATTGGTTGAAAAGGTTATTTATTGTTCCAATCACCATTGAGTTTGATATTTTGGGCAGACTTCTCAGTTTTGGCAGTTTGGGACTCCTCAGCTGGCGGTTCCATTCGGGTATGTTATAAAAGATGACTTGTAAAAAAATTATTTAAAATTATCTTGTTATTTTAGTTCTAGGTCATGTTTAGTTCATTGAATGTAAACATAATGGAATAAAAAATACAGAATATTACATTAATATTTCATGTTTAATGAAGTTTAAATAATTTCATTTTACTATTATTTTCTAAATCAAATAAAATATATTTTTTAAAATTATATAATTATTTTAAATAATTATTACTTAAAAATTTTAAACTTATTAATTGAGAAATTAATACATATAATTATATTGAAACTAAAATTTTAATAATACATAGACAGGGAAGATCTTATTGAACAAAAAGAAAAACATAGCTAGTGAAGAAAAATATAAAGGTCTCTAGAAGCATGAGAGTATAATCGGGAGACATCTCACTTCTCAATGATCTTATGCGTAATAGATGGTCACACTCAAATGTACGCTGCAACGACTAGTACACTTGGAACCCATTTAAAATGAAGCAAAAATTCTGCATCATACATCCTCATAAAACCAAGAATCAACAGACTGTAGTTTGAAGCAGTTCAAACATAAAATGAATATCACAGTACAAATTCGAAAATACAACCCATTTTCTAAAATAACAGTCTCAGTATCCATTTTTGCAGCAAGTATTAGAAAGTTCAACCTTAGATACAGATACCGTAAAACATAGAAACTCCAAACTTTGTCAGCAACTTACTCAAAGCCTCAGGTGAGCAGACTTGATATTTCACATCTCCAGATTATGAGAGGAAGACCTCAGCCAATTCAAGTTTGTCTGAAGTAAGACTTGTGCTGTCCATTGTTTTGCTAAGAACCTTGAGTGCCAGTTGGACAGCCTCTTCCCTTGTGAACTCATCCTTGTAATCTTGTTTCAGCGTCGACTGTGCTGCTTGGTTGTTTGCACCAATTGCAGCAGCTTTCCAACCACCATAGTTACCACTAGGGTCACTCATGTAAAGCTGAAAGCCAAAATTTTTGTCCCATCCTGCAAACAAAAATGAAACACCAAAAGGTCGAAGACCACCAAACTGGGTGTAGCCTTGCTTAGTATCACACAAAGACTGAACAAGCTGCTCAACAGGCATTGGTTCTTGGTATGCAAATGTGTAACGCTGAGCTTGAACTCTGGCAGTGTTTATCACAATAGTGGCATCAAACATTATTGTTACAAATATCAATTTCTTCATTAGAAACCCAACAAAAAAAAAAACTGTTGAATAGCAAAGATCAAATGCAAAACAAATAATTTCATAAGCAATCTTAATCTACATCCCTTACCTTTAACGTAAATATTCCAAATTAATCATTAGCTCCTCTTGGACAAAGCCAGACTTTGATAATGATAATCCAGCTCTCCCAATCCATGATAATGGTATCTTACAGTTATACAATGAAGAATGTCTCAAAAGATCAAAATAAATAAATAAATAAATCAGCTAAATGAATAGCAAATTTATTTAATTGACATAATTTAGCCAATTAGAGGATGACTGTAACAACAGAGAAATTATTATTCTAAAAAAAATCGTTCTTTGTTTCATTTTTTATCAAACAAAAGCGTAGAATGTGTAAGAAATTTGAAAGAATCACAGTAATATCAAACAATCGTAAAATTTATCAAAAATTTGCAAACAATCACAAAATTTGCAAACAATTTGTATAGACCTGGTGCGAGTGAGAGACAAGGAGCTGGATGACGGCGCCTAGAGGAGAGCTAGTGTGAGAGGGAGACGGAGAGTTGGACGATGGTGTCGAGAGGAGAGCTGGTGTGAGGGGGAGACGGAGAGTTTGACGGTGCTGAGAGGAGAGCTGGATCGCGAGAGGAGAGCTGGACAGCAGTGAGAGGAGAGACAGTCAGAGGAGAGCGGACGGTGCCGGAGGAGAACTAGCGGCTTGGAAGTTCTGGACGGCACACTCGAAGAGTGAAATGGGCAGAGACGAAAGTGAGATGCTTTTTCAGGTCACGTAATGGAAACAATTTTCCTTCTCCTAAATTATGTAATCACAATTCTTTATTGTGTTGTAATTGTTTACATTACATAACATGTCTTTAACACAATCAAATATTGTAATATGCAGAATTAATTATATTCCCTTTTCTATTACAACCAACCAAACATACCCATAGTGTCTTCTTGAACCCGGGCCCAAGAAGACCGTACAAATGGGCCTGTCTTTTTTGTTTGTACAGAAAAATATTCCAATCTTGGTCCACAAGTTGCAAAATGTCAAGGAGAAGAGAACATTATTGTTTGCATGAGATCAAGGATAGTTTGATCAACACTCACCAACATGCTAGACCCCAAATGGGGTTATTGAATGAGAAAAAAGCACATGCTCTTGCTTAGTGATGAAGCCTGCTGTGCTGAATATAACAATTTCAGTTTTGAAACTTTCTGAACAATTGTTACACGTCCTTACACAAAGGCAATTGACGGTTTTGAAACTTTACCTTATCAAAATAAGAAAACATTTCTGCCTCTATTTTGTATGGAATTTCTACCCTAAAAACAAAACTCAAAAGACACTAAAGCTTTAAAATGTTGTTTTATCTTCCCACAATAGCTAATTGAAATTCACAATTTTTATCTCTCAAGTGCAATCAAGCAATCTTGACTCAAGAAGAAAAGAACATACTTGCAACACATAAGGAGATCCTTACACCATTAACCAGATCACCGCCATGTAGTTAGATGTGCTGAAGAAGCTGAACCAACATAGCTTAGTTGAACCTCTAGAGGAAGCATGTGATATTTTATACCAAGTTCTTCAAATATTTTCTTCAGCTCTAGTACTAGTTCAGACCTGCGACTACTCTTATCTCCATAGTTCTGAAAATTGATGGTATGTGTTACATAAAGACCAATTTTCAACTTGTTCACATCCTCAATGTCCTTAACCACCACACCATGTCCCGGACGCCAGTGTTGAGGCTTACTTTCCAAGTACCTGGAGTTTGTTTTTTTTTTTTTTTAAGAAAAAAAATTCAACTACTCATGTCCATAAAGCAATGAGCAGAGTAAGATGATGAGATTCACATACGCTTTTATTCTGGTCTTTAATGCTGCAATAGTCTCTAGTGACGTTGAAAAATCTACAGCAAATTCAACAGAATCTCCCATTTCCGGGCTTCTATAGAAGTTGCTGATGGGTTTGGTTGCCAGGACTGAGTTTGGATAAAAGATTTTCTCATTGTCATATCTCAAGAACACAGTCGTCAAAATGTTCATTTCTTCAACGACCAACTGCGATGAGCCAAATTATCAAAACAATGTTAGAGTAAATTATGAGGAAACAGATCAGTTGCCAAAGGTGAGGAAGGTACCTGTACTCCATCAACAACACAGCGGTCTCCTACATCAAATGGGTGCATAACAAATACAAAAATGATGGCTTCAAACAAAGTTTTAGCACTGTTACCAAATACAAACACCACTAATAAAAGCTGAGATGAGATGAAGACAAGTATTTGTGTTGTCAAAAATCCCATCAAGAGTAACCACACAATAATAATGATAACAATTACTATAACGGAGGCAAGCCTATTCAACTCCTCTATGGCTGTTTTGGTATCACTTAAGGAATGGACCAAAGATTTTCGTTCGAGGTAAACATTCACCTGCCAAATAGAACAATAGAAAGGACCATGAATTCATGACTCGTCCAAGCCAGATGTATATGTTACACACAAAAAAGAACTGTAGCTGCTGGTACAGATTTTAAGATCTTACGCTAGTGTTCACATGATGATACAACTACAATCATGTCTAACTGTTTCTATGACTTACTAGAGACTAGAATATTTGACACTGTAGTGTTCAAGTGAAATATGTGGATTTTCATTCTTGTGGTCATATACTGTATTGTTATGCAATGCACAATCTTTATGTAATTATTGAAGATTGTTTGGATAGATGTGAATCAATGAAATTTCACAAAGTAAAAATGAGCTTGCTTAAGAAATAAATGTAACAGTAAGAAGTAAAAGAAGTGTGTGATAAACATACCAACCAGTTTTTCAAAATCTTTCTCTTAATCTTCCCAGTTTCTACTGCTCCTTCAAACAGTGGAAGAACAAGGTCCACCTCTTCCTTTTTCAAAAAGCGCAAGAGGTCTTCTTCATCAATGTACCTATCCATTCAGGATTCAAAAGAAAAAGAAGTATAAATCATTGAGAAAATATTAGGAACCTAAAAATAGGTATATTTTCTCACTTGCTACCAGGCTTGGCTACATTCTGAAATATCCTATAAGCAGCAGCCTTAGCTTCCCACTCACTGTTGATCTCGTTATCCTTTTGCTCATCCTCATCATCATCATCAGCCAGTGTATTAGAAATAGTAGACAATCCCGAAACTCGTATCACATCAATTAAACCTTTCATTGTCCAAGCAGAAACTTTCTCCTGCTTCATCTTTTTAAGCTTATCTACATCAATAACCTCTTCTTTTTCCCCTTGCTTCCCCTCTTCTTTTTCCTTCGTACTTCTGAAGCTTAGCTGTCCTGTACTTGCGGTCTTCCCAAACCTTTCTGCGATCTCCATCAATGGAGGACCAGAAAGGGTCCTTAAAACGTACTGATGAAAAATTGATTCTTGAATCCGGTCAAAAAATTTTGTGCATTGAAAAGAAGTAGATAATAACTTTACTAACAATGTTTTGACCAACCATATGGCTGCTCCAATGAGACATGAAGCCAGAGCCCATGTAACATTGTCAAGAATCCTAGTGGTTTTCTTAGACCTTTTCACCCCACGGTTAAATAACAAACCCCATGCCAAAAGCACTAAACCTATCCAAATGAAAATTTGCACACTTTTCTTCAATCCATATACAAAGTATAGAACCTTCTTTTTGAACAAAAAATTCATTTCAATCAAGAAAACCAAAACATTAATAAACCACTGTGTAACCAACCTACCACAGATTATTACCAACACAAGCACACACCATTTCCATAATTCCAAACCCCAAATCACTTTGTTTTGCAATTTGTGCACAGTTAATGTAGCAATCAAAAAACCCATAATGCATACAAATGAAATCCATTCCATCAAGATCATCACTTTTAGCTTCTTTCTAGTTTTCTGACTCACTTTAAGATCAGCTGTCTGGTAGACTTCGTCATCATCATCCTCACCTCCTGGTGTTCCAATCAAAGGTGTTCGAGGAGTGATAGGAGCTGATTTTAGAAAGTCTCTTGGAGTATTGGTTGTGGGTTTGTTGTTTGGTGATGTTAAATTTGGTGATCTTACAAAAGGTGAATTCGTACTAGATTTCAACTGGGTTTTCTCATCTGCCAAATTTACTTGTGCAGGATAAGGAGGTTCCACCAATCTCGACTTGGGTTTTGAGAACGAGGACCTTGCAAGCGATACTCGTCGAAGAACGGACTCAGTTGGGACTTTTGGAGGCTTATTCGTGATGGGACTGGACTTTGAAACCGCAATCTCTTGTGAAGGAGAACCAGCAACTGGAGACATTGGAACTCCACGTTTGAGACTGTGAAGCTCTGTTAGCTCAAGATTTAACCCTCTAGAACCATTCGGAGAGCACCCAGTTGGGGAATCCTGAGAAAAAGCGTAAGAAGGGTAATCTCTTCTGTATGTTTTAGTGGCACTAGAAGATTCTTTGGTACTCGAAATCTGCAGGACCACTTCGTTTGGTCCCTTCTTCTCTGCCACGGCTTTTCCAACCTCCATGGCTATTTTTTCTTAAACTGTAGAGGCACACCCTACTCCGTTTAAACAATCATGGAAGTTTTGAACTTTGTGGCATAGGTGTGAACTTTCTGGAAAAAGAAGTAATTTTCTGAAACATTTAAACTTTTAAAGCGCAAGGCTCTTTTTGGGGTGCAGGAAACTAGAACATTGAAAGGAAAGCGAAAGGAGAAAGATGCAGAATCTTTAAGATGATCGACTAGAACGTCTGAAACAAGCACAATATAAAAAGGATCGGCAACACACACAGCTCGATGTTGATTTCAGAATATAGTACCTCTTTGTTTGAACAAAAGTAACTAGCAAGCTTTAATTGACCGTTGAATGTTTGTTGAGAAACTAGCCAATTCTGGCAATTACTTTAGAGTTCACAATCATATGATAAACAATTTTGTTTTATTTTATAAGTGTACGATGTGATATATTTTGATAATTTTTTTAAAAAAATTAATATTTATATAAAATAAGTTTTTTTATATATAAATAAATATATTTATATAAAATATTCATTCATGTCTATATAAAAGTTTCTCCAGAAGAGATGGGACTTTTAGACCGAATCATCTCTGGTGACACTATTATTTGTCTATAATTTAACAGCTTTTTGCACAAGAGCAACTTGTACTTTTGTTTAATTTATTGCCCACAAGGCCATGGGTAGTTGATGGATTATTAATAGTTAATTTAATATGAGTAATCTGTTTATTGTGAAAAAGAAAAACGAGAGTAACGTCAAATGTATGAATTTAATTGTAGCAGAGAAAATGAAAATGTGAAATATTAATGTTATTAATTTTATAAATATGAGTTATCTATTTTTCTTTTTTAATTAATTATAGAAAATGACCGTATATGTCCCATATTTATTCTAAAAAATAGCAATTAAATTTTATATTTATTTTTTTTATATAATTTAACTATACTGTTATTAAAAAATGATTATGTAATAACAAATAACTAATTTTTATTTTTTATTTTTAGTTAATTTTTTTTAATGATTATTTTGTACTTTGTTTTTGTGCGATTATTTTTTATCAATAATAAATCTAAGTTGTTACAAAAAATAATTTTAAGATATAATTCATTTTTTTTAATAATAAGTATAGAATCATATTGATTTTTTTTGCTTAATTATATTTTAATCTTTTTATTATTGGATAAAATTATTATTTTATTGCGATAATATCAAGTTTTCTACTGGAGAATTATATTATTAATCTGTTGTTTCCGCTATGACATCAGGTTGTAGAATGAAGAGCAGTTGAATTAAGAAACGTGAGCTCCTCGAAGATTCTCATTATTAATTATTGTTTTGGCTGGTTCCAAATTGGATTTATGGAAAGTTAGGTATAGTATATATATGTTTTAATTGCTTTATAGTAATTACTAAGTAAAAAATGTTATTTAACACTGTTAAATTAAATCATATGATAAAAATTAATTAAATATTTGTTATTAAATTTTAGACCTCATATTACTTGCTTTATATTTAAGTTAATTATTAATTTATTATATATATTTTTGAAAATAATTAAGGTCAATATGGCATTATTTGAACTTGTATTTGTAAAAGAGGTTTAAAACTTCTCAAAGGATGACTAGTCAGGAAAAACAAGATTAGATGCACCGCGTTAATCCATTATAAAAAGAGCCTTTAGGCGAAATATAAAATTAGAGTGTTAAATATTTTTTATTTTAAAATAAATATAAAATAAAATACTTATATTTATTTTAATAATTTATTTAAATTTATATAAATATAATGTACACTAATTAAATAATTAGTATATATTTTGCTTTGTTATCATTAATCGAAGATTTTCATACTATACAAATAATGACATGTACACATTTTTAGTCCAGCATTAAAAAAATTAAATGTGAAACTTGTACACTTTTTATATAAAACTTGGCAAATATTAATGATAAAAATTTACATTGATATTATTATATATATATATATATATATATAATTTGATTTTTTTAAATATTAATGATAAATTAAAACATAAATAGAATTCAAAACTAAAAGATAAATAAGTACATGTCTACAACTGAACATTGTTATAAAATAATACGAAGAGCACGTAAAGTAAAGTTATAATTTGCTTTTTAACAATATTAAAAATGATATTTAACAATATATTAATAGTTTTTCTATAAAAACTTTCAAACAAAATGAAATTTTTAAAATTTTAAGCATGTTTATTCCTAACTATGACAAATCATAAAATTTGAAAGTTAAATGCATGAGTTTTTTCACTATCAATGAGTCGTGGTTAAACATGTAAAATTTGAATTATATACACTATTTTTTTTTTTAATTTTAATTATATCTTTTAAAATTTTGGCTATAATGTTATATTGGGTTCACCATATTTTTGTAATGGTACAACAGTAATTTTTATATTTAATTTTACACATATTAATAATACAAAATTTTAATTTAATTGAGTATTGATGTATGTGTCACACACATGTAAAAATTATGAATGATAAAATTGTTTTTAAAATTATTTTTTTTCTTATTCTTACCAGTGAAAGTTGCCTTTTTTAAGCCAAAGGTTTGTTTTTTTGTTTTTTTTTATACCAAAACTTTATTAAATGAAATATAATATATTAGATACTATTTTTTTTATGTTTATCTTGTAAAACAGAATACAAGAAAAGGTCATTTTTGAAAATGTAGGACCTTTATATTAAATTTTAAAAATGTAAAAATTTTAAATGACACAAAAATATGTTTTGTATTCTTTAAAAAGGACGTTATGTAACTTTATTAAAAAAAAAAAAGACTTTTTCTTGTATTCTGTTTAAAAAAAAAAAATGGTAAATAATAACAAATATATTTTATTTTATTTTAATAAAATTTTGGAAAAATAATAAAAAATAGAGCATTTTGGATTGAAAAGGTTAACTTTTATAGGTAAGAATAAGAAAGAAATAATTTTAAAGATAAATTTATCCTTCATAATTTTTACATATAATGCTTGTATAAAATTTCAATTAATATATTTAAAATTAAATATAAAAATTACTAAAATATCCAACCCTATTCTACAAGAGTCAATGATAAAATTAATCTAGATAACAGCATTAAACACTTAAACAATATTGTAGCCACCTAATCCTCCTTGCACTCCCAGCAGACTCCGGTTTGCTTCCGTTTACCAAAAAAAAAACAAATTGTAGCTCGTAACATTAACTTCAAACACAAAAATCTTCCAACAATATAAAATAATAACCAATATATAACTATGAATATTTTCTGTTGATAAAATATATTTATATATAGAACTATAATTAAATTTTTTAACATCGTAGCATATAAAAAAAAAATCTAATTACAATTCACAAATAAATAAAAATTATACGTGAAATATGCATCCTTCTCTATTACAATTTCGAAAGTGAAAGCAGTGAAAACAGGACGAGGACTAGATCTGTTGGGCCTATCAATAAGGTGAAGTAGTCTGTTACAATCTTGAACAGACTTTGGACTTGTACTTGTTTCCAGATCCACTAGCTCCCAATCTGACAACAAAGGGAAAATCTGATGATCGTATAACACATTTTTCATCCATACTTCCTTGAAACGTCTATTCTTTTGAAAATCGTAGAATATGAATTTATTGTAATCTCTTATAAGGGTAACATCTTCTTCATTTAAAACATTTGGTCTCTTCTTCCAAATCTTTTGTTTGTAGTCCTCCAATATTACCCAAAGCTCCAAATTTTCCCCTCGTCTTACATATCAAACCCAACTTGCCTTCATATGTATCCAACAAGTTTTAGCTTGTAATATTCATAATCATCTTCACATTCAAGTTGAGGCAATCCAAAAGTTTCCACTCCTCTGTTTTAAAATTAAATGCAAATATTTGTTTATTTAGCATAAATTAATGTAGCTCACAATTATTGAATTAGTATTTGCATTTATTCTACATTGTTAATTTGTTTAACTATTATAATATTTATATGTAATTGAACATCCTCCTTCTTTGAACTAGTTTTTATAAGTGAGATCCTACCCATTTAACATTGAAACATAGCAAGTTTGTCCTAATATCCTCTCTTTCTCTCACTTGAGGTTTGTGACCCAAACACGAGCCATAAGGTAACCTTATGTCACTTAATTGCTTCCATGCCCCAAATTTCGAATCAAATGCCTCGCATCTAAAACTAATGAACGAAATCTGTGCTTTGATGAGAAAACAAAAGTAGAATATGATTTGGTAAATAAATAATTAATATGATATATATCATGTATGATAAGTAGACATATATAACTGATCTTTTGAATATTACGTATATAAATATGTGTATTTTGTGTTCATTTTAATCTTATGGTAGTATCTATAATAAAAGATAATTTTATAAAATTATCATTATTTAACTGGTGTTTATAGATGCAACTTTTAGCCAAGTGTATGGACTTTAAATTTTTATTTTAAGTCATTAACTAGAAAAGTCCAAAACTAATAGCTTCCTTATTTTGGGCTTTTAAAGAAGAAATTTTGCGATACTAGACTTTTCTAAGACCTAATTTAAAATTGGACTAATGAAGCCCAATAATATGAGAGTGGAGATTTTTGTTTTTTCTTTTTTGTGCTTGCAAAATTCACGACTTTCTGAGTGGAATTATACTTTAGGAATTACGAGCAAATATTGGCATATAAATTAGTGAAATAATGTTATATTATTTAGTTAAGAATAAATTTATCAATTTATGGAATGAAAGTAAAAGGACAATAGTAATATCAATGAAATGGATTTTCATGAAAATAACATTTCTATGATAATATTTGGTTGAAACCATGGAATGAAAACGATGGGAAAAAAATTGTGATGTCTAAATAGAGGTAAAATTACATTTATTATGTGAGTAAAGAGGTGCCCAAAGTTCTTTAGCTGAAACCTCACGTGTTGATTAGTTGTTTTGTTTTAAATCGGTGACTTTTAGTTATTTTTAAAAAATGGTTAAATAAGGAATTTTTTTATTTTTATTTTTTATTAGCAAATATGTTTAGCGCTTCTTCTTCTTATTTTTTATTTTTATTTTATATATATAAATAATACTCACATCTGTGTAATATGCTTCCAACTAAGAATATATTTAGTTGGTGATAATAGAAAAGAAATAAAATATCTATTCATTTTTATTTGTTTGTTTATAAGTTTAGTATTATATCAATTTTTTTAGAGGAATAATTTGTATATATTCTTCTATAAATAAAAAGGCTATTCATTTTTCTAAAGAAACATGATTATGCATTTTTACAAAAAGGTCTAAAATGTATCAATCACTTTTGTAGAAATTAAGGGTATTTTTGAAAAATTCATAAAAAATATATTATAATTATTTGAATATATTGTTTATCCAAATAATTAGTTTAGTTGTTCATCCAGATTATGGATGACAATTTGACCCGACGGTTTGGGTATCCGACCCGTTTGGTTCAAATTATGTCGAAGCGAAATGTTTCGAAAATGGATCGGTGCATTATCCATTTTATTTAAAACAATTTGGTTTGGTGCAAAAATTCATTCAACTATATATATATATATATATATATATATATATATATATATATATATATATATATATATATATATATATATATATTTATTTATTTATTTATTTTTTCATTTGGAAAAAAAATGGATTAACGGTTCGGAGCACCATTCGGGTACCTGATTATTTACTACAAATTTTAATTACATAAAAAATTATAATTTTTTTTTATTTGGGGGAAAAAAGGAGTCAACGGTTCGCTTTTTTTGACTTGCAGATATTACCCAAATCAAACCGAATTCATTTTGTTTAAAATTGTTTAGTTTAATTTGAACTGCGGGTCAAAACGGATTGGATCGGACATGACCCAAACCGATCCGTTGTCATATTTAATCAAGATCGCTAGTCCATTTGTGATTATTTCGAATAACTTATTAGGTTATTCTATGAATCTACAATACATATATCCTACTAACCGATTATCTATTTACCATTTTCTAACTCTGAACAATTTTCTCAAATCCTAGGTTAATACCTTTTAAGAATTATATCATCCTTTGTCGGATTTGTCATGTAACAAGTACTATTTTATATCTATAAATACCCAACATATTACTATTTGGGCAGGGATGAATAATTCATTTCTTAGACCCTACCATACGGATTACTATATAAAGAACATAATAACATAAATTTTTATATACGTTTTACATGATGACAATCAAATTAAAAAAAAAAAAAAAATTATAATTTCTTTTATTAGTTCCATTCTAAATAATTAATCGAAAGGAAACTTCCGATCTGAGCCATAATAAGCTTATCCAAGACATAAAAAGGATTCCCCGCATGCGACGCCGTACAAAGAGAACAGAGTTTTGGGTTCACGCCGTCATCAGACTTTCTTACCGTATGTATAACTTTTGACATGATCGATGCTGACATATTACACAGCAGTGCGTCGCACACGAGCTCAAGTGGGAGGCTGGCTCATTCATCGCAGTTTATCACGTGCGGTTCTGTCTGACATCTTTCCTTTCCACCCTTAATTTGTCCATTCTCCTCTCGGCAGCTCTATCTCAATGTAGGTAATAAACCCCACATTACATTAATTACTGTTCAACCTGATTACTACTTGTACCATGACCTTTCCACATCTCACATCCCTACCTACCTTGTATAGCTTCATTGATTTCAACTTACTAACTAATTAGCTATAAAAAAAAAAAATTTACTAATTAATTAAAGATAATTATTATCTATTACAAATATATAAAAATTATTAAAATTTAAAAATTTTTAGTTACGGATCAAATATACCTAGAAGTGGATGAATAAGTTATTTTCAATTTTAACAAATATTAATTATGTAACCTAATCACAACGGCCAGATATGCAATCGCGTGTAAAGATAAAATGCGGAATAAAAAATAACACACGATATTTTTAGGTGGAAACAACCTAGGCCACTTCAATGACCTAAGAGGAAAACCACCGGTCCACCGGACCACCTAACTATCCACTTTGAAAATCAATGTTCAATTACAACCATAGGTCCTAGAACTACCCTTCACAGATAGATCCCCCTTTCTGTAATTTACTTACGAGCTGCCGCTCCTTTCATAGCCTCCACAAGCTAGGTGTCTGGATTCAGACCAACGTTCCGATCTACTTGAGTCCCACAAGATCAATCGAACCCATCAACTTCGGTAATTTCGAGTCACATGAAATACTGAGCACGTCACCTGAAACGTTAGCACAAATAGCACAAGTGCAAAGTGTGTCCTAGAGCGGATTTAAACAATGAAAAATCCTAACTAGCAGATTTAACAGCATACGATATAAAAACAAATCAGCTAGTAAACTCTAGAACTATCATGCAAATCTAAATATCATGAAAAATAATTAGGCACGTGAATTATTCAAACATAACCACACAATATGTTTGAACAATTAAAATAAGAAAGTGCCTAAGATTAATGGATGAAGAGAATAAGATTTTTCTTTGAAAGCATCAACAGATGTAGAAAATATTATTTCGGTGTGGGTTGAATGTTTTGCACAAACAAGTGTTGCTTATATAGAGTCCAGTTTGACTTGAAAGAGAATTAATAATAGAGTACAACTCTACTCATATCAGGATTTAGCTTTGACAATAATTCTACTCATGTTAGGATTTTGCTTTCACAACAATTTTACTCAAACAATGACTCTTCTTTCACATCAATTCTACTCATATAAGGATTCTACTTTCACAAGAATTCTATTTATACTAGAATTTTGCTTTCACAACAATTCTACTCATGTTAGGATTTTGCTTTCACAACAATTCTACTTAAAGACTCTACTCAATTGTGTGAAGATGTATGCATGAGAGAGTATTTTACCTTTCATATGAGCATTACAAGCTTGGTGACTCCATCATCATGTATTATCTGATTGAACGGTGAACACTTATGCTAGATTACAATTAAACATTTTGTCCACGAAAATTGCCAATACAAATAAACCTTACAAAATTAATTACATTTTCATATCAATATTATTAAACAAAATTATAATTAATAAAATATTATTATAAGATAACAATTTAAATTGCAAAAATATCACAGCCCTTATTTACTTTATTACCACAATTTACTGCACTTGCTGTCAAGAACCAACTCATGATTAAGCTCAAACTCACTCAGAAATTAAAATAACAGTTACTTTGCCTTTAGTAATAATAATAATTCAATATATTATTTATGTTGTGTTGTATTTATTAATTAATATAATTTATCTACATTACTCGACCAATTATAACTTTGATTTGATGGGTCAATAATGATACAAATAGTAATATCTAGCATAATTGAAAAACAGAAAAATAAGACCAAGTACATGAAAATGGTACGACCAATGAGAATCAATTCGTTTATTTTCTTTTACTACAGTTTTCTTACCCTTTATATTAGAATGAGGTTATTTAATTATATAATTTAAAAAATTTCTTTTTTTAAGAATAAAGTAAAAACAATATGTTTTATTAATAAAATGAGTCATGGTTGGATTGCACGTCTTTAGGCAATATGAGTGGTGGTATTCTCGACGCTAAGTTCGCGACTTTGAAAGTTGTGACTGGGGTTTGGGTTGGTTATGGCAATGGTGGTGCCAAGGACAGAGAGAGAGAGAGAGAGAGAGAGAGAGGAGGAGGAGGAGGAGGAGGATTGGGGGGCTACGGAGATGCGCTGCTTTTTTTTTTTTTATTAGTAAAATATATTACTCCTACTAAAAGATTCTAATTTTTTAAAATTTTAACTTAATTAATCATATTTTTAAATAATATGATTATATTAATAGGACTCAAATGACTACAGCCAATATATATTCGTTTGCAAAAGTCAGACACCAAATACATTGTTGATTGCGGAATTGAAAGGGGAAAAAAAAAATGTACATTATTAATTGTGCTATTGCAAGTTCAATTAAGTATAAATTTTTAGACAATAAAAATATCACATTGTCTTGAATTAAAATATATATTACTATTGTCTTGTGCGTACTATTGCCTTGATTATTAATTTCACCTTAATATGAACTTAGATCAACAAATAATAGTGACCATTCATTTTTTTTTTTTTTTAAAATATATATAACTCTACAATGAAAATAAAATGGTGGACATGAGCATTATTCTCCATATATATTTAATGATAATTTCTGTTAATAGCTGGTACCTCCCTGCTACTTGTCTGCAGGGAATTGTAAGCTTGCTAAAAATATAAGGATCAGATGAGTTTGAAGCTTGTAAGTAAAGCTAAAATTGAATTAATGCATGCATTGCCCTAGTAAGACAAAATATGATCCAACCTCATCATAGCTGTTATGGGCTGGCTATATATAGGGTCTTTTAAGATCAGCTAATGTGTTAGCATGCAGCTTCACATGCTTTTGTATGCAAACTCATACACACACTTCTCTAATTCTCTTCCCTCTTTGGCATGTCCCTTGGGTTTTTTGTCTGGTTTGTGACAAACATGTCCTACCTCCTCCTTAATTTGCTTTGCTAATCAAATCAATATACTAGTTTTTCCTTTTTATTATGTACTCTCTAATTGCATTCTTTGTCAATATTTACTAAGATAACAATTTTAATTTATGATTAAATATTTAATTTTGTGATTTTTAAGTTTTTTATAAAAATAATCATAAATGTGTTTGATAACAATTTTTATTTAGTGATTTTTAAGAAAAATAAAAAATTATCCCCAAATTGTTTAGTAATGATTTCTATTTTTTTATTTTTTTTCAAAAAAATGTTTAAAATAAAAAAAAAAATGGTTATTTTTTTTTTTTATAAATTTAAGTTTTTAATCATTTTCTTCTAATACTTAATCATACAAAAGTTATGACTTTCTTACTCTCTAGAAAAAATATTTGGTAAAACTGAAAAAAAATCATAAATCATAAATTTAATTGAAACATCTTTTTTTTTTTTTTAAAGATTTATGAAGCACCTCTTATTTGGGAAGTGATTCCTTAAAAATTTAAAAATTAAAATCAGAATTCATTACCAAATATATATGATTGAAAAATCATTTCAAAAAAATAAAAATTAAAATTGTTATGGAACAAGCCCTTAGTGAATGATATTATTATATGTTTTTGCATTTATATATGCCCCAGAGACGATATGAAATTGGTAGTTAACTAGAACGTATATAAGTACTCCATTTACACTTTTTTTTTTTTCCTTCATGTAATCCTATGCCGTCCATTGAGTTTGTTCAAGCAGATTACGTGGTATACTATAATATAAAATAAAGTAAAATAGAAAAGCAGATTATGTGGTAAATTCTCAGTGCTAATTTTTGATAAAAGAAACAAAAACATTTCATGTCCTAAGATGAAAAAAAAAATCAAATATCTCATGCACACTAGCACTGCCGAGTAGTGATATGCATGTCGAGACATGACAAATTTGAGAAAACCATGTATATCTTCACTATTCACTCATCTTTATTAAAAACAAACTAAATATTTTATAAATTGTTAGGGTAGTGAAATTCATGTTTAAAAAATTGTAATAATGTTGGTGAAATATGATTTGCATAACAAGACCTACATACTTTTAACAAACTACCTATCTATATAGGCTACAAACTTCAAAACACTAGGCTAAAAACCTTCTCCACAAGAATTAATATAGCCTAAACTTTTCCTTATTTGGTAGAGCTCTTGTCAAATCAAATCAAAATGATAGCATATAATGCAACGGGACTCAATTGGTGATGACACGATAGAAGAGAACTTGACATATGGCATATACGAACTCCTCTAGATAAAAGTTTTAACTCCACTCATAAATACTCTCTCCCTTCAATAGTTACAATTCACTCTTTAGTAAAGATAGATATGATCTTGAGATATGCTGTCCAAAAAGTCAACTACAGAGGCCAAAGGTGTCCCATATTATTTCAAGAATGTATAGTTTGATCACATGCAACTTTTATATTTTCTTCCTTCTGTGGTTTAAAATTTAGTTTGTATATTTGTCATCATTTCTGATCATCTCAGATTCGTTTATGAGAGGTCCTACTTGCTTCCCAAGGGTCAATAATTATTCATCTTTATTATTTGACATCATAACTAAATTGGCGTTTTCTTCTATTTTAACTCTATCTATGAAGTGACCAACTTAATCCTTAACAACCATCATATTTCCTCTTATCTTTTAATTATAAAGGTATAAACATTACCCATTTACACAAAACTAACAAAAAATTACTAACAGCTAGCTCTCTAGTAGAGCCAGTGAGTTACCTACTTACTAGTTCAATTTCTTATCCCACATTGGTAAAAAAAATTACTAGTATGAGAAACGCGTCTTTGGGCGTTGCTGTCTTCTGACTTTGAGAGCATTTCTTTTTTGATAGACAATTATTTGACCAAAATTCTATCCAAAAAAAATTTATTTGACCAAAAAAAATCTTTGAGAATTAACATTGGAAACTCACTATTATTGATATGCCTTAATGTCTTAGACACCCACAACTATAAGTTTAGAAAATTTTATTTCAAATTCATCAAGCTTATATTTTATTAATTGATTCAAGAAATATTTTTTATAAATTTTTACAAAATAATGAGCTTTTATATTAAAAAATAAATTTATTAATTAAGATGACTTATATATTTATAAATTTATGCTCTTATTGTTGTTATTTTATGAATACCAAATTTCTTAATTTTTAACAATTATAACCCATTTGAAGATTAGAGCAACAAAGTGATAAAAAGGTTCTGAGCTCTTAATCATTTCTCATACTTCAAGTTTAAAGCCAAACTAATTTACTTGGTAATATTGAGGCCATGTGCTAGGCCTGTGAAAAAGTGAAAATTTCTCTCTTTCTCCCATCTCATAGCAGAGAAGTTTTGTCTTTTTTTATTATTAATATTTTTTAAAAAGCACTTTTGGACTTAGCTTTATCGGTTAAGCGTGTGAATGTAACAATAAATCTTCAATATTTTTTGTTGCAAGTACTAAGATAAACAAAAGGGTTTTAGTTTGCCAATAAACTTCAATTTTGAACATAAAAATGAAAGATTTCTTCATGAATCACATTGCCATTCATTAAAACTCTTCAAAACAAAATGAACCTTTTACAAGATAAAGCCATTAGCAATGGCCTGATTGGTTTTCATATTAGTAGTTTCATACACAGGTAGTTCCTCCCTATACCTTCCAGTCCCCACAAGATGATCAAGCTCAAACAGATCCGAGCTCGAGTAGCTCTCAGCATCATCTTCTACATCATCAGCTAACTCTTTATTGCAATAACTTCCAACAATGTCTCGAGCAGCTCTCTCAAACACATTACCTTTTTCCATGACAAATTTATGATCTTTCTTCAAAGAAGAGTTTCTAACGAAATTTTTAGTAGTTGGTAGAGGCATTAAACTGGGATCCTCTTCATAAACACATTTGTTAACACAAGGTTGAGAATTTTCACCAAGAATTACACTCACTGGGTAGAATTTCACAGACCTTTTCACACCATTGCTCTGTTTTGATCTTGTTGAAGAAGTTGGCTTGCTCAAACACGACCTTGAGAACGTAGAAGCTGATCTCGTAGCATGGTCTGAACTCACATCCTCCACAGCTCCAACATAACACATCTTCGCCTTCTTAACGTTCCCAGAATTGAAAATTGAATGGATAAAAGTAGCTATTCGACCACCTGGTGAAATGGGTTGCTTAACTTTCTTTAACTCACCATAGATTTTCAGTGCCTTGAGTTTCGTCTTTGTAAGACTAATTCCATTATCACACTTTTCCTTCTGTTTCTTTTCTAAATTTCTATCTCCAAAATGTATGTAGTTCTGAGCATGAACAGAGTCCCCTGTTCGAGATTGCTTTGGTTTCGATCTCTGTTTGTAAGTTGACTCTGTTTCAGAGGAAGACCAAGCAGCTCCAGAACTAGATTCAGAAGAACTAGAAGCTGAATTAGAGAACAATGAAGAGCCTCGACCACTTTGCTTTTGTATCCAAGTATCAATCATTATGGCTTGTCGAAGATTGGTTCTCTTTGTCTCTTCTTTGAAACAAGAATCAAGCTTAGAACCATAAGTATTACTCTGTTTCTTCTTGGGCAAGTCTGTTTCTCTTATATAACCCAGATCCTCTTCCTCAACTTTTGATTCATCAATTGAACGGTAAATAGCGTCAAGTAAGGACGAAGAGAAAGATGGGGTTCTTCTACTTCGTGGAAATTTTGAGTCTTCTTCTACCGATCTCTCTTTCCTATTCTTATACATGGTTGCTTTGCTTCAACAAACTAGTTCAGAGAGTAAGCAAGTGTTTTAATGTTTTATAGGGAAAGAGAAAGGGAGAGACAGGGGAAGGACAAAGAAAGTGAAAACAGAGAACAAGGAGCTATAGTTAATGGAAAAAAAGAGAGTTGTAGTGTCTGCTTAGAGAATGTCAAAAGCTGCTAGTGACATTAATAGAATGGCAAGTAGATCATGTGAAAGAACAAAGAAAGAAAGAAAGAAAGAGAAACTGACAAAGATAAACAGAGAGAAAGAATAGAAATTTCCCATGTTTATTTGTTTTCTCAAGTATGTTTTCTCTTGTACTACGTTTCGTGTACAAATTTAAACTATGAGATTGGAAAGAGAGAGTGAAAGCATTCTCAAAGGAAAGCCCGAGCGTGGGGGTGAATTATAGTTGAACGACTTCCAGGTTGGCAATTGTTTTTTCTCCCCCTCACTTTTTAGAAGTTACTGTGCTTCTCAATTATTTTATACAAAAAATCCTTTTTTGTAATGGTGACTACTGACTAGTAACTTTATTCATTGTTTAACTATCTTTATTTCTTTTAGAATTTGTTTTTCTTTCTCTCTCTTGATGAATGATGAAAAAAAAAAATTGAGAATGTCGGTGTAATAAAGTCTAGAGTCTACTCTTGAAGAATTGCAGTCTCAAGTATGGAGTGTGGACCAATAGAAGTTTTCAAAGACTGCATATTTGAGTAGAAAATGACATCTTCTCTTCTACTAGTTTTATTTATAAGTGCTATGAGTATATTCAATCACGTTTAGCTGTTAATGAGTTAAACTTTGATTCTAAAAGTTGCTCTGTTCTCTAGAGAAAATAAAGGAGTTGCTCTGTACTAATTTCGAAGTTTTAACCAATAAAAAAAAAAAAAAAAACTTCTGTATAAACCTTCAGTCAGTTTTATGGTTTCTACTTTCTAGTTTTTCTTGTACCAACTCCAAGCAATAACAGTACGACATCTTCGAAGAATTAAAAACCTGATTTGCTACCCAACTCAATATATTGAATGAACCTCCAGATGATGCTGAAAACATCACCCTAGCTAGAATGGAAATAATTTCGCAGCATAGCATCCACTTGGGGAGGATAAAAATTATTTTTAACAAAATCAAAAGAGAAAATAACACCTTGAAAACCACTTAAGAAACTGTTTTACCAGTAATTCCAAAATATTCTTTTGGTTGTTTTATTTTCCTCGGTCAAATGATAGTGTGTACACATTAGGGCTACGAGGAATCAACAATATCCAAGAAAAAAGCCATATCTGTTGGGACCGCTCATGAGTACCAATACTAAACAGGACAACAATAAAAAACCTGGAACAAGCAACGGCTATCCCAAATCATCGCAAGCATTAATCCCGATTCATGCTCATAACAGCACTCAAAATTACACCCTCGCACATATCAACCAAACTGTGACGCCAACTAATACATAACGTAAGCCGCAAGAAAAGGAAAAAACAAACACAAAACAATATATACTTTTTACAAAAATCATGTTTCAGTCAAAATTTTTTTTTAAGTGGGGGTGAGGTATCATATAAATCAGCTCATCAAATGGCGTTTTAAGTGATCATTGTCTCCATCTCCACAGCCACCATTCCCTGCCATCACTCCCTATTCAGGTGACACCAATGAGACTTGGTTTGGAGAAATCTTAGATTAAAACCCATACTGTTGCAGCAGTTTCATATTTAAGACTGTTTCGTGGAATTAGGTTCATAAGCACTACTAAGAACAAATAAGCATAGAGGACTCGTGCGAGGACACCTGCTCTAAACTGCTTACCCTTTATATTAGAGACTCAACCTGCCTGGTTAATTTTGAAATTGGCATTCTCAAACAAAATTCGTATAACAAATTCAAAAATACTGATCAAGACGTATATAACGCACAGGAAAAGTATTGACTCAAAAAAAATCGTCAAACGAATCTCCAATTAAAAGTAATATAGTATAATATCCAAAAGAAATGCAAATGCACTACGTGCAAAACCATAACTTAGAACTTAGATCACGTTTGGAAAGCTAAACTACGATTAACACATCATCCGCAGAACAAAAAGGACATTCAATTCCCATCCTCGTTCTAAATACTACTCCTCTTACATCATAAATAAACGGAGTTAAAAAGAAAAAAAGTGACATTCAATTCGCATCCTCGTTCTAAATACTACCCCTCCTCTTGCATCATAAATAAACGGAGTTAAAAAGAAAAAAAAGTGAATTAACTTAGTCTCCCTTTCTTCTAAAGGAGCAGCCTTCAGTGAGTCTTGCACGTCCACCAGTAGGCTGGCATAGAACAGTCTGGCAGTTACCACAAACCACCACAGTCTGAGAATGGCTAAAAACAGTTGTTCTGCATCCAAAATGCCAAACCAAAGTGAAAATCAAAACAGTACAATATATCAAAGTTCAAACAACAACAAATTATATTCTATCCAATTAGCATGAAAAACACCTCCACTTGGCTTAGCTTATTATGTTAAGATTTAGAATTTGGATACTACTTGTTTAATTGTTTACTAATAAAACATTAAACAATATTACAATGGTCCAAGTCTTAAAGTGTACTACTACAAACATTATAAAGATTAAACTCACATTACGCTGCTAAATAACACTATAACAGTATAGCAACCAGACAAATAGTACAACTCTAAATTGCAGTGATTATTAATACCAATAGCAAAGTATTCACAGATAGTTGAGGAAAGTTAAATATTTGTCACTAAAACTAAATAAAAAGTGACAAAAGCAATGATCTTAGAACTTACATGTTGAAACAGCCCTGGCATTTGACGTCCTTCATTCCAAAAACAAAGGTGGGATAAAAGCAAGTTAGTGTATTTTCAGAGAGAACATAAAGCATGGACATAGAAATAAATCACCAGTTACAATTTGAGAAAACAAGGTCGTTCCTTTATGGACATAGAGAAAACCCATATATAAAATAAAATCCATACCATGAAGAATGAATTTGGGGACTGCACCAGACGCTTGAGCTTGTGCTTCTTCTTCTCAAGCTCTGCCGGTGGGTTTAACAGATCGATATCGTTTTGAAGAACCTAAGCCAACAAACAAAAACGTCAAACATTAACGGAGCTAACAATAATGGATTCGATGGGTTTTAATAGGGAACGTTTAAATAGATTCCTTTCCTACCTTACTCTATCCTAACTAATCCATAGCATACATCAACCAAAAAAAAAAAAAAAAACAAATTACTCTTCTAGAGATAGAGAAAGCTCTCAGTTTACCATTATTGGAAGATAATAGACGACTCTTGTTAAGAAGCACCAACAAATCCCCAAAAATCATTCAGCCAAATATGTTACGAGGAGCCGAAGACTGTCAAATTTGATAATGAAGAAGGTTATATAGATTATATATGGGAGAAAATTAGGGTTCGGCTATGCATTAAATAATGGGCCAGGTTTTTTTAAGACATAAGAATGATACTAAACAAGCACACATTTTTATCTATGTAAATCCACTTTATTAATCTAATTTTAAATGAAGTAAAATAAGCTTTTGTTGTTCCAATAATGCCCTCCGTTATCTAAGTAAGGCAACTAAATATATACGTCCTTTTTTATTTTCTTTGGCTAAAATTAAACACGAGAAAGAAGAAGCAGGCTTCATGGTTGAAGTCCACGTATTAGTTTACGGCATTCAAAATAAAAGATGGATTTGAATCTTAATTTTAAATTTATTGTTTGATTCGGTCTATTAATTTTTCGTTTTTAACCTTGAGTTGTATTCGTTTAAATTGCCTCAAATATTTGGTTAGGAAAAAATAGAAAAAGAGAAGAGAAAAAGGAAGGTAAAAGAAACCAGGAAATGATTTTTATTTTATTTTTAATTATTGAAACCAGGGGATGAAGGAGTAAACTCAGGAAGAGAAGGTTGAAAAATAAGTGCGGCAAATTTTTAAAAGAGAAAAATTAAATGGCAAAATATAAAATAAATACGTTAAAGGTAAAAATAAGAATGTCTCACTGATATTAATGTAACGTATGTTTATAAATACGGTTAGCTTTATCATTGTTAGAGTTAGATTAGGCTTAGTTACATGAAAAGATGAGCTTAAATATTGGTGGGCTAATTTAAAACTTTATAGATAATTGACGCGGTAGTATGGAAAAAATGCAACCCCAGGTGGTCCCCAACATTACACTTTCTATTTTATTTTTATAAATCTCATAAAGGATGTCAATTGCCAAGCTAAGGTATTGTTTCTATCTTTTGTTGGGTAGCGGCTACTTTTTGGCTGATCTTGAAGGAAACCGCCAAATACGACACGAGACAAAGTTTTTTTTTTTTTTGAGAAAATACTGCCCTTATCACGTAAGCCCACCGTTAATCGTCTTCAGATTCTCAATTCTTCCTCTGTATCTGACTGATAATCTAACCACCGTCCACCACCATCGCCACGTTCACGGCCCATCCAGAAGAATCACCTTCCATCCATTTGCTTCTAACAAATCGTTTTGTTTACGCCATGTGGCAAAGTCGGACCCTTCCAGTACCACATTCAGTATGACTTCTAGAGTAAACGGCAACAGTAAAGCCCAGCCCATGATATTCTTCCCCATCTCACAGTTAGCGACTCTCTCCTGTCTTAAAATAGACGATAATGGCGGTGATTCGCTGAATTGAAAAAATAAATAAAATAAGCAACTCAGAAGTCCATTAATGCTCAATCCCAGTTCTCAAAATATTTAAAAAGTTCGCTACTTTTTTTTTAGCTCTTTCTTATCGCTTAATAAAGCGATGTCGTATTTGCGGCGGAGAAAGGGAAAAGCTTCAACACCGGAGCCTCAGATCGATGAGAAAGACGAAGAGAAAGGAGATAAGATACTAAAAAATAATGAGAGGAAGGTAAAGCAGTGGTCTTGTGTTGATAGTTGTTGTTGGTTCATTGGTTGTGTATGCTCGACATGGTGGTTCTTGCTTTTCTTGTACAACACAATGCCTGCCTCTTTTCCTCAGTACGTGACTGAGGCTTTTACGGGTCCTTTACCCGACCCACCTGGAGTCAAGTTGCGAAAGGAGGGGTTGACCGCCAAGCACCCGGTGGTGTTTGTGCCTGGGATTGTGACAGGTGGACTCGAGTTGTGGGAAGGCCATCAGTGTGCTGATGGTTTGTTTAGGAAAAGGTTGTGGGGCGGTACTTTTGGTGAATTGTATAGAAGGTAATTGATTTTTTCTTATTTCTCCCTTGTTTCTCTGTTTTGTTTGCGTTCTTCTTCTCCGAATTGTGGGATGAGCTGTGGATTTTATATCTTTTCAATGAGAATGACATGTGACAGTGGTGTGTTTCATACTTTAAAAGGTGTGTTTTGGCAATTGCAATTCTGTTTCTTGCTTCTTCTTTTTTATCTTTATATTAATGAGAAGCTAAATTGGGAGCTTTGCTAAAAAGCTTAGCAATTTTGCCTTGGGCTATAACGGAAAACTATTTTGGTTCATAAAGATATTGCAAGTGTGTTTTAATCTATGCCACATTGTTTTCTAGTGTCATGATTGGAAGACGGTAGCCAGTTCAGGATTTTTTTTTTTTTTTGTCATCAAGTGAAGAATGCATAGTTTTCTTTTCATCTGTTGTTTGTTAAATTGTTGAATGTTTTCCTTTTTTATCTAGAAATATCAGCAGGTCCTTGGGATAGTTATTCAAAACACCTCTCTCTCTCTCTCTCTCTCACCAAGTTAAGCTTAACCAAACCTACTGGGGAGTTTCAAACCAGTACCATATGCAAATGCTTACCTTTTCTTGTTTATTGAGAGAAAGTTGTTACTAATTATGGACCCTGCAAGTGCCATCCATTTATGGATGAAGATGGCAGTTCATCAATTTTTTGAAGTTTAGATTATCCTTTGCAAAGAACTTTACCAACTAGCTGACTTAGAGTTAACAATGTTTGAAAAAAACTTTTTTTTCAAGCTTGAGCAGAAGTTGGCTTCTCTATAGAAATTGATGAGGTTACTGGTAGTCAAAGTTTAGAAAAAGAAATTTGATGTAAGATGATCATTCATCAGTGGTCTTAAATGTCGTTTTATTCGCTGAACGAGCTTTAGATAATAACGTAGTTAAAGCATTAAATCCACAATTTGCAGGATAGCTCTCCCCTTGCTGGTGGAGCAAGCAAGAGATAAGTTTTGGAGCATGACATTCATTTCGTGGACAACAGGAAAAGCTCACCTTCATTATCTGGAGCTAGTTCTAAGTATTTGTGATGATTGAAAGTTATTGTCTAGAAAGTTTTTCATAGGTATATATTTTTATAAAAATTTCTTCTTGTTTTTGCACGGAGGCTGACTTAAAAATCATGCTAAGATATTCTGGATTGTCAATGTATATTTGTTTAACCATTATGCCTTAAGATTTTGCTCCTTACACCCTCCATCAATTGGAAGTTGGGACTACTGTGTGGATCTTCTAGAATAAAAATAATGTTTTGTAGGATCAACATTTATTTAATTTGAAGCCATTGAAAATGTCTAATTTCTTAAAAAATGACTACTATCTAAAAGGTCAATGCCTACTCACCTTAATAGTTCCTGTTAAATTTCTTTTCTTCTGTTTGTTCAGATTGATTATGTTCTTGATTCATTCAGGTCCTGGATTGCCTTTGTTTTGGAATTCGTACTCTTACAGTAATATAAGTGAAATTTACACAAGGGTTTGTTCCTCCTTCTTTTTGTTTACTTGTACAGACCATTGTGCTGGGTTGAGCATATGTCCCTAGATAATGAAACTGGATTGGATCGTCCTGGTATAAGGGTCAGGCCTGTGTCTGGTCTTGTAGCAGCTGATTACTTTGCACCAGGTTATTTTGTCTGGGCAGTTTTAATTGCTAACTTGGCTCGCATTGGGTATGAAGAGAAAACCATGTATATGGCTGCATATGATTGGAGATTATCATTTCAAAATACTGAGGTATTTACCAGTTCAAATTTGTTTTCCCTTGGATCCCTCAACTTAGCCATTTCTTGCCAAAAAATTGATTATAAGTATACACTCTGTATTATTATTATTATTATTTTTTTTTTTTTTTTTGTTTCTTTACATTTCAATATATTTGCTGTTTCGGTTGAGATGACTTGTATGTGTCCGATGACTGATGGATTTCAGGTTAGGGACCAGAGTCTAAGTAGAATAAAAAGTAATATAGAACTGATGGTAGCTACAAATGGTGGAAGAAAGGTGGTTGTCATTCCACATTCCATGGGTGTTTTGTACTTTCTGCATTTCATGAAGTGGGTTGAGGCACCGGCACCTATGGGTGGTGGGGGTGGATCAGATTGGTGTGCTAAGCATATTAAATCTGTAATGAATCTTGGTGCACCATTTCTGGGAGTACCTAAAGCAGTTGCAGGACTTTTCTCCCTTGAAGCAAGGGATATTGCAGTCGCTAGGTTTGCTCTTGAATCTTTTGAAATTAGTCATATGCTGGTATCAATTTAATATTTAGCTTGCCTTTGAAAATGGCTCTTATATGGGGCATGGCTTCTTATGTTTCCACCTTTATGTTGTTCTTTAGTTGTAGCTGTGCATGCAGAAAAAGAACCTCTTTTATTGTATTGAAAATTCACTCTTGCATCTAAAATGATGTTACCCTACTGTCTGAGATTATTTCTTCAACTACATTTATTGTTCAGTATCTTTTATATTTTAAAGGAATTTTTTCTTCGTAACCTTCTAATGTGTACTGTATGTCCTTTTCTTGGATTTTTATTCTTCCTCCCTCTCTTTCTATAGAGCATTTGATGAACTGTTCACGCTATACATTCAGGGCATTTGCACCGGGTGTTTTAGATAAGGATGTCTTTGGCCTTCAGACTCTGCAACATATGATGCGGATGACTCGTACATGGGATTCCACCATGTCAATGATACCAAAAGGGGGCAACACTATCTGGGGTGGCCTTGATTGGTCACCTGAAGGACACTACAACTGTGGTGCAAAAAAGCTAAAGAACAATGGTACCCAGCCTGCTGGTCAAAATGCAAAAAGTAATGGAAGCTCCAAACAAGGAATAACCTTTGGGAGGTTTATCTCATTCGGGAAAGATGTATCTGCATTGCATTCTTCCAAGATTAAGAGAGTTGATTTCAGGGTAATCTTCCGAATTTAACCAACCTCCATGAACTAGAGGATTTTCTGTTTTAACAGATAAAAAATAGCATGGACATCTTTGAGACTTGGGATTTTGTCATAATACAGTTTCGATGCTTGAAATTTTAGCATTTATATTTTATATAACCTGAAAATGTGAAAGATTTTTTTTTTTTTTTAAATGTCTGAAAAAAATAGGGAAATTATACACCCCCGTCAGGTGATTTGAATGTACCTTTTTCCCACCTTGAAGGTGACCTCAGGGGTGTTAATGATATTCCCCTTGAACACAAATAGGTTTGCTTTTGCTTGAAGTACGAAGTTTAATCATTTCTATATACCTGGAACGCAACGAAGTGTTCTTTTATATAAAAGTATTTGTTTAACTTGCATTGAATGGATCTGATGTATTTGAATGTTGGACTGGCAGGGTGCTATTAAAGGTAATAACCTTACAAATAGGTCCCACTGTGATGTATGGACAGAATACCATGAAATGGGTGTTGGAGGTGTCAAAGCTGTTGCAGACTATAAAGTTTATACGGCTGGATCAGTTTTGGATCTACTTCATTTTGTTGCACCCAAGTTGATGCAGCGTGGAAGTGCTCATTTTTCTTACGGAATTGCTGAGGATTTGGAGGACCCAAAATATCAACACTATAAATACTGGTCAAACCCATTAGAAACAAAGTGAGATTCTTAACCTTTACTGATGCAGCTTGTTTCCTTCCAATTTATCCTAGCTTTTTTCTTTATATTTTTAATTATTGCTTGCTGAAGCAATTACTTCATCAGTAACATTTCCTCCGGTGAACATTTACAGTCAGATTTTATGTCATTTCAGTAAGATGGTACCACCATAGGTTTTACAAATGTCAATTATGTCTTGGGAAAAAAATACTCTAGGAGTTGGGTCATTTGGATACTTTACTCCATTGGCTTAGTAGTAGTACTCTGTTAGTCCATTAAGTTTAAAAAATTGAACACTTTTTGTAGTTGACCTCTAGTGTCATATTTTCTAAACTCAACTTACTATTAGTTATCAGTTTTTTTTTTTTTTTAAGGGAAAAAATAATTTTTATTGATTTAAAATAAAAGTACTTCAATATCATAAATTAAAGAATCGAAAACACATCAAATTATCAAAATTATCATAAGAACCGTTACAACAAATCTATAGTCCAAGGAGTAAATTTTTTTCAAATATTTCTTCTTAAATTTTCAAACTTAACCAACCACTAGTGTATGTTAGTCAAACGACTCAAATCTACTAGACCAGGTTGACACCAAACCTTGTTGTCTTACAGGGGCTTGGATTTAAATTTTATAGTTATGCCGGTCAAACAATGGGCAATCTGTCAAGTTTCTCTAGTCTCTCTAAAGAACAACAAAAAGAATCATAAAATTTGGCCTTTAGGTGGCCAAATTGATCAGAATTGAGACATGTTTAGCTAGCTATCCTATCTATCTGCTTCTCGTGTTCCAACAAAGATTTGGGTTTAAATTTTATGTTGCTTTTATCATGAAAGTTGAAAGGTACTGACATTGTGAACTAGGCTGGTGATTTGCAGTTGAATATTGTTTGGGAAAATTACCTAGAGTAGTGGTGTTAACTTCATGCTGCTTTTGCAGATTACCAAATGCCCCAGATATGGAAATCTATTCTATGTATGGAGTTGGCATCCCCACTGAAAGGGCATATGTATACAAGTTAACTCCTCCTTCAGAATGTTACATTCCCTTTCAGATAGATTCCTCAGCAGAAGGGAAGGAGAGGACTCTTGTTTAAAAGGTGGAGTAATTTCAGCTGATGGGGATGAAACAGTTCCTGTTCTAAGTGCAGGTTTCATGTGTGCAAAAGGTTGGCGTGGTAAAAACCGATTCAACCCTTCAGGGATTCGTACTTACGTAAGAGAGTATGATCATGCCCCTCCAGCTACTTTGCTTGAAGGTCGAGGCACCCAAAGTGGTGCTCATGTTGATATAATGGGAAACTTTGCATTAATCGAGGATATTTTAAGAGTAGCATCTGGTGCCACTGGAGATGAATTGGGTGGAGATCGAGTTTATTCTGAGATTTTTGAATGGTCTGAAAAGATTAACGTAAAACTCTAAGTTAACACGGTGAGCCCCCTCTCCCTCCCTTCTCTATTTGTTTTTCTTTCTAAAATTTATTGCACACAAGAAGTGAGGGAAAATAGCTTGGATAAACATTCGAACACTACATACTAGACAAAGCTAACAAGCTTAAATTACTCGTTTGTCATAGTAAGACAAGTTCATTTTGAATGTAAATTCCAGACGGTAATATCTTGTAAGAATATAAGATAATCATTTCAACTCCATGGTTTCAAATGGTATAATTAAATCCTTTTTTCGCTGGCGATGCCTTATTTCTTTTTCTTTTTTGTTGCACCACTAGCAAGTACTGCTTGGCATTCGTTTGAGATTATCAATGTTGGTCCATCTCTACAGTCTGGTTGTCTTTACTTCTCAAGTTGTAGTTTGGGCCCTTACAGTTCTTATTGCTTTGTCGTGTTGACATTTCTTTTCTCCCTTAACTAAACCTGAACTTTTCATACGAAACGGAAGGAGGATCGAGATCGAATTTTTCGAGATTTCTTTGTCCTCTGCATCTACAATTTCAAAATCATGCCTGATTGGATTCCACCATACACGAGCTTTATTTTTTGAAATAATGTAACACAATTCTCACCTACACTCACTAACCTTTGGTTTGCGTGTCTACTTTTTTGCCATGCACTACAACGATTAAATTCATATTTTGGCACCCAATTTTGACAGTTCGTAGTATTCGGACGTCATTTATTTAATTGATTTTATTAACTAGATTGTCAATTAGTTATTTAAATAGATATCAATGTATTGTACTCTAGTTTTTTTTTTTTTTCTTTTTCTTTCATTAATCAAGTTGTCGTTTTAGTTCAAATCGGTAGTTAGTCAACATATGACTTAGAATTGGTGAAAAAAATAAAAATTATGGCCACAGTAATCGTAGAACCATTAGAAAAATTAAGGTTTGTTTGAACACGTAATGACGTAAAGCAAAATTCGTGAAATTAAAGGAACCATGAAACTACAGTTATTAGTGATAATTTGTGCTTGATTATTTAAATTAAACAAAAATTAAAAAACACGAATTGAATATGAACGAATTATATTTATGTCTAATTAAGGTAGCTCAAATAATATGAAAAAATTAGGGTTAGGGGTTGGGTTAGGATTAGGATTAGCTCGATAAGGCGAATATAAAAAAAATATAATTATTTTTATATACTATTATTATTATTTTATCTATAAGCTAAGTGTGCTAATTAATGTCATAAAAAATTTGTATTATTTCTCTTCCTATTTTTATTATAATTTTTTCATTTTTTCATATATTGATTATTCACTTATCAACAATGAATGTGACGAGTTATGTGAGCATTATTTAATTTTATTCAAAAATGAGATTTTTCACAATTGTTTTTTTAATTCATGAATTATTTCATATAAAGTATTTATGAAGAGTTTATTGGTTTGTGTGTCTGTCAAATTGACTTATAATTTTATTTCTCTTAGCTACACGTGAAAATATATTATGTTTTAATTAATCATAATTAGATAAAGTTCAAGCTTAAAATATTCATTTACTTTAATTTTAGGTAGTAAGATTTATAGCTTTGAAACTTTTATTTTTTAAGTTTGTAAAAACTTGTAATGAAATTTTTATTTATATATTTAATGTTGTTATAATGCATTAAATTTGATTCAAATATTTTATTATTTTAATTAGATTAAAAACTATAAAATTTATTATAATATTTTAAATTAAGATTGAGTTAAATAAAGTAAAAAAATAAATTAATACACATAAATAAAAATATGAACTAATTTAGGCAGCTTAAATTTTTTTAATTTAAATTAAAGTTGAAAGAATTTAAATTAAGTTAATTTAAGTCTGCCTAAATTAACTTAGCCTATAAAAATGGCACTGATACCATAATATATATATATATATATATATATATATATATAAAAGGGGGTAAAAAGAAGTGCTTGAAAAAGAGGGTTTTTTTTTTTTTTAAAGAATCGGTTCATATTTTTTTATAAAAAAAATGTTTCTTAATCTAATTTTTATTTTTTAACAAATATTATTCATATAAAATCTTACATTTTTTAAGTAAATATCGGATGAAAATAAATTTTTTTTTTTTTGAAAAATATGATTACAAACTTAATTTTATGAAGAAAAAAAGAATCTAAAAATAAAAAGTATTATCAAACAATTTGTGAATAATTTTTTAAAATTGTTATTAAATATATCAAAAATTATTTACAAAATATCAAAAAAAAAAAAAAAATTAATTTTTGGTAATAAAGTATAAATTATAATCATTATAATTATCAATCATAACCTAATAACATGAAATAATTTGCTTTCTTCACGAATAATATTCGAAGTCGAAGAACTTCATAACGTGTAATTTCCATACCCAGGCCAAAACAAAAATAAAGGCTAGTAAGGTTTTTTTTGGGATAATTTTAACAAAAAAATTTAGTGTATAAGTGGCTGAGTCATAATCAATTGATCAACCGTAAGGCTTGCACTTATGTCTACTATATTTAGCTGGAATTTTTCTAATTAAAATATAATGAGATTTTTTATAAATTTTATCAAGTTTTAAAATTTAGATATATTCTATAAAAAAAATTTAAAGACTTTCTAAAAATTTAGGGGTATTTAATTATGATTTTATATAAGTCTTTAAAAATTTAAGTGTATTTAATTATAATTTTGTAGAAATTTTTAAAAATATAGAGGTATTTAAAAAGACTTTAAAATTAATAACTTTTTAGTTAAAATTGTACGTAAAAAAAAAAAAAACTCTACTCATTTTGCTCTCTATTCCAAATTTTTTATGGATTTATAAGAATTTCTACCATAGTTTAAATGACATTGTTAAAATCTACAAATTTTTTAAAAAAATTATGAATTTTTTTTTACTTTTATATCTCTTTAAAAATTTATAAAGATCTGTTTAGCTACCTATTTGTAAAATGGGTTGTCTATTGGGCTTCTTTTGTATTTTTTGATGTGAAAAATGTAAAAGTATGAATTGATTGGTTGTATTTATTTCCACATGCATAATTATGTTTTATTAAATGAGACAAGTGAATTAACTCGTTCCATCTAATAATGTTCCATGTTCTAACCTATATCCTTAATAAATGGAATCAGATGAAATCAACCTAAAGTTTTGTATCATGTTCCATTGGGTATTCCTATTCCATCCCAATTGACATGACTGCTTTAAATTAAATTTATAAGATCATTGCTTTATTCTTATTAAAAATTTAATAATAATAATAAAACACTACATGTCTTGAAAAATATTGTTCAACCAAAAAAAAGAAAGATAATAAGTTTAACTTATATTTTTATGCAATGCATGATGAAGTAAATAAAAAACATAGCTTCAAACCATTCTAGCTTTAGAGTGATTCACATCCAAATAATCATAAATACAAGCCTTGTTGGTGCAAAATTTTATTTTTAGTCTAATTCTCATTTATATGAAATGGTTTGGCTAAGTATAAAAAATTTCACTGCACTAATTTTTCATTATTTAGATCCTCCTTTTATTTTGACATGGAAAAAGAGGGAGACAAAAACATAATATAAACCAAGCACATAATAACTTTTAGATTAAATAGCATTTTTTTTTATATATTAACCAATTTTTTTACTAGCAATAATTTATCTCAAAATTTATAATTTTATATCAAACTACTTAATAAATAAATCAAAATATTCTATTTTATAACTTTAATAAAATGAAATTATTATAAAACTCTATCATATCTCCAACAATTTCAACAAAGCTCTAGTTTGGTGGTTAGAGCTTTGGCATATCTGTTGATGACTATCATTGACAATTTTGTTGGAAGTAGACATAACATGATATATCAAAATGCAAAATTGGATGTAATATATTGCATTTTTTTTTGAACTCTAACAATTATGATAGAGATAGATATAACATATTATATTTGCTTACATACAAAGAAAATTGAATTTTTTAAATTACAAAGAAACTGAATCGACTAACTTATATAAGTGGATAACATGTTACAAAAATATAAGTAGATATAACATATTTCATAAAAAGATATAAATTAATATAATGTGTTATATTTAGTGTTTGTCAATGAAAGTCATCATATATATTGCAAAATTTAATTTAATTAAATTTATATAGTAAATGCATTTTACTAGGTTGAATATTAAGATTTTTGGGTTAAATTTTTATTAATTTAAAAAAAATGTAATTAAAATAAAATAAAAATTATCAGCAAATAAATCTTATAAAAAAACACATAGCCTAGGTCCATTATTACAGCCTAGAGGAGAGTAAGGTCCCAAGTAGGCCATACGGCATATAAAAAGAGTTCGTGCTATAGAAAAAAATATTGTATACATTTCTTATATATATATATATATATATATATATATCATCTAATAAAATAAATAAATTTTAATTATTAATTTTTATAAAAAACCAAAATATATAATTATCAAATGTATTTTTTTCGTTAGAAATTACCCGTAAATAAAATCACCAACCCCGGTTTTCCACTTTCCTTTTTCAGGTTTTATTTTCGTTTGTTTTCCGTTTTACTTCTTATCGTTTTGTGATTTAGAGTGTCGCCGGAAAAGAGGAAGTTTAGTTGAGCTGAGCAAAGCATATTATCAGAAGGCAAGAGAGCGACAACGAAAATGGTGTCGTACTTGAGCATTTTGCTCTACGGATTGGCAGGATTAGTAGTGGCAGGGATGGCATTGCTGGTGGCTCTCCAAGAGAGGCTCGTTTACGTGCCCGTCGTTCCTGGTCTGACGAAGTCTTATCCGATTACTCCGGCCCGACTCAGACTCTACTACGAGGACGTTTGGCTCCACTCTTACGACGGAGTCCGCCTTCATGCCTGGTTCATCAAGCTCTTCCCTGATTGTCGAGGTTCGATCCCCTTTCTAATTCCTCTTACTCGATTTTTATATTCTATCTGCTAGTTTTGTATTGCCTTTAGATTTCGCTTGAATTCAAAAGTGAGCTTGGTTTTACTTATGTGAATTATTGGGCTTCTAACTTGGAGCAAAACAAGGTTAGTAAGTTTATGAATATATTCAATTTTGTTCTCTGGGTGTCTCTTTATTGAACTTATTCATTGTTATTCGGTTTTTTTTTTTTTTTTTTGTGAAATAAATTCTGTGTGTTTTGGTCTAAAATTATTACTATAGCCGTTTGGACTGGGACATTTGGAGTTAGAAATCATCGTCTCGCTACTATTATGATTCTTCAAATCTTGATTTTATGCACAACGCACGCTACATTCTTTGTGAATCTGATAAAATTATGCTTCTCAAGGCTTACGATGTACTTGTTTATGGTTTTGCAGGTCCAACAATTTTGTTTTTTCAAGAAAACGCTGGAAGTATCCTACTCATATATATTTTTAAATGTCTACTGTTCTTTGGGTTAAGAATGTTTACTTGTTTAGTTTGTGGAATATTCTTTTGTTGTCCGTAACTGTTGATCTGCAGATATTGCCCATCGTCTTGAAATGGTCCGAATCTTGTTACAGAGGTTGCAATGTAACGTCTTCATGCTCTCTTACCGGGGGTATATGCCTACTACTTAACATGAATGTTCTTTTCTGACTTTGTTATTTATGAACAGCTCGATCAGAGCTCTGTATCCATATGACTTTGCTGTTGGCCTTGTTGAATGATACTGATATTCTGTTGACACAAACAGTTATGGAGCAAGTGAAGGTTATCCATCTCAACATGGAATTACAAAGGATGCTCAGGTCTGTACTTGGTTGGTATGGTTTATTAGAGTTTACTTTAGTTCTTAGTTAACTTTCTTCTTTTTCTATTTGTTAGGCTGCTTTGGATCATCTTTCTCAGAGAACTGACATTGATACATCTAGAATAGTTGTCTTCGGAAGGTCACTTGGGGGTGCAGTCGGAACTGTGGTCACTAAAAGCAATCCCGATAAGGTACCACTCCAGTAAGTTTTACAATTACATGGTTTAAAGTTTTAACTTGAGGTATACAAGACTGATAGTTTCTTTGTTCTCATAGCACTTCTAATTTCCATCTAAGCTGCCGGTGTGCTTTCTTTAATTTTTGACAGTGATGTTTGCTTTAGCAAATTCTTATGTTATTATACGTGTTATGGTCATTGGTTTCATAAGTGCAGCATGATAAAGCTGGATGTTGTTGTAAATGTTGTAAACCATCGTTAAGGATCAATCATGCCTCTTCAGTGTGCTTATGTTTGATCTGTCCTTTGTGCGTCACTTCTGGCACATTTACTCTATGCATCTTTACACTGACTGCTGTTGATGACTGGGCCTTGTAGGTTGCTGCTTTAATAGTGGAAAATACTTTCACATCTATCTTGGACATGGCTGGAGTTCTTTTGCCTTTTCTGAAGTGGTTTATTGGAGGCAGTGGTTCTAAAGGTCTTAAAATTCTTAATTTTGTTGTACGTTCTCCGTGGAATACCATTGACATTATTGGCGAGGCAAGTCGATGTTCTGTCTTTTATTTATTTATTTATTATGGTGGCTTTTACCTTTTGATGCACATTTTATTTAAGCAAGATAATTGCAATGGGGAACATATCCTTTGCTTGCTCATATGGAGTATCGAAATGAATGTCAAGATAATTTAGGTCATATGGTGTGTTTGCTCTTTACCAAAATGTCTTAGCAAATTACAGTGATACATTTCAGCAGTGATAGTAAATATACAATACAGTTTTTGTTGCTGTAAAACTGTCATCGAAAGCTCATGTGTGACCTTTGAATCTGAAAGCCTGTAGTGTGGTTCTTTTGTTCTTTTTTTTCATAGTCCATATTGTTTCAAAATCACTGCCTTGCTCAATTTCATTAGTTTATAAATTGTGGATTTCAATGGAACACATCCTGCAGATTAAGCAGCCAATCCTTTTACTCTCTGGCCTTCAAGATGAGATGATTCCTCCATCACAGATGCAAATGCTGTATGCCAAAGCAGCTGCACGTAACAATCGATGTGTTTTTGTGGAATTTCCCACTGGCATGCATATGGATACATGGCTGGCTGGTGGTGTTCAATATTGGCAAACAATTCAGCAGTTTCTACAAGAGCATGTCCCAGAGAAAAGAGAAGATCAGGTTCTGGATGAAAGAGAAGATGACTTGTCTTTTAAAGACGATGGTAATATTTTGAACAATAATATTCGGTAGTCTTATAATATGATAGAATGATTCCATGAAGAAGCAGTCGGAGAATGAAATAATTCCCCTGCTTACTCTTTTGTTCCAAATAACTTGTGTAGTTTTCATTTTAAAGAAAAAGATCAGTGTAGTATTTTACTTGGAAGCTCATACTTGCTCTGTTCTACATGTTGGATTTATATAAATTTTTCTTTCAGACACCAGAGCAAGGTGATTGGAACGGTTTTATAATTTAGAAGCTTTATTTATTACTTGCCTCCAGGGGTCAGAGAGATTTTTGGTACTTTTTGATTGATGTTGCAGCTATTAAAAGCAATATGGGAGGAGTTGCTGCATGCTGATGCGATCCGTGCTGTCCTGGTGATTTTTGTTGGGTTTTTTTTTCTTTGAACTCCATAAAATGACTTTTGCATATTGGGAAATTCTTCTCAAACACCCTCTACACTGTTCGTACTGATATGTATTAAGAAAGTTGAGGGAGATGCAAATATATAAATCACGATGAAACAGTAGATGGTTTTCTGTTTTCATTATACTGCATGTAAAAGTTTTGTATAATTAACTGCATTTATCATTTGAAATTCATCATAAATTTGTGATGAATATTCATTGTCGATTCCAATTTAAAAGGATTAAAAAAAATCCTAATTCCTGTTCAGCATCGTATTACGCCGCTATGTCTTGGCTACGTTACGTCGAACTTGTACACGTCACTGGACAAGGCTCATAAAATTAAAGCAAGAGCCAGGTGCGCACTGTATCACCGGCCGTGGTGGTGCTCATCCTCAAGAAGCATACTGATCCGCCTTCTGACCCGTATAAAACGGAATCTAATATTTGGGACCCACTTCGGCCTCTATTACTGACCATTAGATCTTACTCTAAAAAAATCCATTTCTGAAGGCAAAACAAGAACAATCCTATCATCAAAAAGGATTTGTTTGGACGAATGGTAAATTTAAAGCCTACTGCTCACTCAAAGTTAGTAATCCAAAGTTGAAATTCCAGTAATTGAGCTGACGTAGCCCTTTATTAGAAAGAGAGAAGGGAGGGAGGGAAGGAAGGAAGGAATGAAAGAAAGAAAGAAAAAAAGAGAGGGTTCAATTTGCAATTTTCTCTCAATTTTATACACTACGTCACTTCCAATAAAAAGACGACACGTCATTAAAAAAAAAAAAAAACATAGTAATCGTTGAATCGAAACCAACTACAGAGTTTCAAGACAGTGGCCGCACTTGCATAAAAAAATTCCCTTCCCTTCTAATACAAATCTGAGTAGAGATTAATATTTGTTCATTTATCCTCATCCTTCTTCAATTTATTTTTCCCTCCTTTAGGAACATCCCAAATCAGTCTTTCCTCTCGTCTCATCTCAGTAGTCTCTCTTCTGCTAGAATCTGCAAGCTTACTGAAACTTTGGGGGTTTTCTTTTTGGCTTTTCAGGGCCATCGCATCTGCATAAATTCTTTCTGTAATGTGACCAATTTTACATTTTATCCTTGTCTTTTTCTTTTAATTTCTCGATTTTCCTTTTTTATTACTAGTTTTCTTGCGAGTCTAATTTGTTTCTAGTTTCAAGTGTGCACTCCAACTGTACGGACATGGATGGAGAAGCAGCTTACAATCCTCGCTCTGTGGAGGAGGTTTTTAGGGACTTCAAGGGCCGTAGAGCCGGCTTGATTAAAGCTCTCACTACTGGTTTTACTCCTACCAGTTTTTTTTTCTTTCATTTTGTCGCTTATTTTTGAAGTTTTTGATTCTATCCATTACTTTGAATTTAGCGGTTTGATTATTATTACTTATCCTTTTCCTTTCTGGTTCATTTTATCTTTTATTGTGTTTTCTTTCTTTCCTCTTTTTATTTTATTTTATCTAAGCTGTAGTAGTTATGTTCTTTGTTTTGTTTTACAGACGTTGAAGAATTTTATCAACGGTGCGATCCCGGTTAGGTTTCCTCTCTCTTTGTGTTTCTTTATAAAATTTGTTAATGCTTTTCTTTTCACAGGTGCTGGTTTTCATTTGAAATTAAAATCTTTGCTTTCGTTTTCATAACATTTTTTTCTCCCCTGTAGTTTTTATGCTCTCTCTCAGCCTTTTACATTTAGTGCATGCAACTTTTTGAAGAAATTTATGCTCTTTGGGTTGACGTTATGATTTCTGATTATTCTGAGTGATATGGACATAAGGAATGGTTGATAAAGATTATTTTAGAAATCAATTGCTTAATGTACCCTGATTAAATAATGTTAAAATCAGCTATTTTAAACAGATTTTTGCTTTAATTTCGATTTTTCCATCTTTCTTCTAAAATAATTTCTAGTCTAAAATCAAGTGCAATGGTATTTTTAGGACAAATGTCTAAAGAGGAATGATTAAAGAACTACAATTATAAACAATACCTTTTTTATTTTACTTATTTTAAAAAAAATGTTAGTAAACGTTTTCAAACAACTTCTTGTTGTTGAAATCGTGTAACAGAAATCATTATCAACACATTGATTATGTTTTTGTAAAGAGAAAAATTACAAATTAATTAAAAATTAAAAAGTAGAATTGTTATTAAACTAGGTCGAAGATAGGTTCTGAACTTGAAATTTATATGATACTTGGAATATATATACATACATACATACATATATATATATATATATATACATATATATATATATATATATATACATATATATATATGTATGTATGTATGTATGTATTTTTTGTTTTGTTTTTTGTAATGCAACATTTTAGCCGATGTTGGTAATTCTCCTGTATTCTTTTGGTTGAGAGAAAAAACAAGAAAAAATGTATCATGTACTGTGATAATGCAAGTTAGTGTTTCTTTTTAATGCCAATACATTTTTAATATAAAAATCTCCTTTCGATTCTTGCCTTCCTGGATGTCATTTGAGATTGAAACTTTAACAGAAGCATCTGCTTACAAGTTGTGTAGGTTATATTCTCTTGTAGTTAGTTGAATATAACTGCAACTAACACACTTGCGAGGATTTCTTTAATGTTTTCTCATTCCTCCCTGTCATTTCCCGTTCAATGTTTTTGCTGTCTTTAGTCCACATCTTTTTATGTTATTGACTGATTGTTGTTACAATTTGTGTTATAGAAAAAGAGAACCTGTGTCTCTATGGGTTTCCAAATGAACAATGGGAAGTTAATCTACCTGCAGAAGAAGTTCCACCAGAACTCCCGGAACCTGCATTAGGTATCAACTTTGCCAGAGATGGGATGCAAGAAAAAGATTGGCTGTCTCTTGTGGCTGTGCACAGTGATGCGTGGTTGCTTTCAGTGGCTTTCTATTTTGGTGCTAGATTTGGTTTTGATAAAGCTGATAGGTATGTTGAATTCCCTATATGCTTCTATATTATGATCTATTTTTTTGATAGTTCTCATGAAAGTTGGTGTAAGCTTGTTGTTCGATGATAAGTCAACTCATGGATCTGAATAGATTCATTTTAAAGGCCTTTTTCTATCTAGGATGAAGTAACCTGTCATTCATCACAGGCGTACATAACTCAAGCAAGGTCAATGTACTCTAATAAAGAAAACCTGGATTGGTTTAAAGCATTACATTTCCAAGACCTAGTATTTTGTCATTTTTTTTCCTTCTATAATAAGTGCATTTATGCTTGTGTCGTTTGAAATGTTGAATCTGCCTGACTTCACAATGGGTCTTTTAAGTTGTGCCACTCGAGCCCTCTAAACCGATCCACATTTTTCTATCTTGGTTCAATAATGGTAAAAAGCTGGACTTCATTTTGATTAAAAGAAAGACTTTGATGACAAAAATAAAAATAGTATAAAAGCTGCTTGCATTCCTGTGCAAAAGAAAGCGCCATAAGTAGACTTGGCTGAGGAGACTATTTTTATGACAAGTGGGTTATATTTTTTTATGAGCTTGGAAATGGAACAATGGTTTATATTCTTGTTTTGCTACACTTTACTGGAATATTTCTGCAGGAAACGACTCTTCAACATGATGAACGATCTGCCAACTGTATTTGAGCTTGTTACTGGTATTGCAAAGAAACAATCTAAAGAGAAGTCATTAGTTTCAAATAACAGCAGCAACAAATCTAAGTCAAACTCCAAGGGGGTAAAAATATTGATTTTTGCTTATTACATTGTGACATTTTTTAAAAAATGAATTAGGACTTAGGACTTCTTCTAGTTATATAAATTTATATATGCTTATTTGCAGCCTGTATATTTGGATTAAATAAAATCATGAACTGTCATTTGCCACATAGAATAGTTCCACAGTCATTTATGCTTTAGCATTTGTCATCAGCCAAAACTATCCTATATGTATGGACAATTAAGATTTTTATTATCAAATTCTTTTCAGAACTTGGTTGCGTTGAGAAGTTATTACTGCCCGTCTAGATAAGTGGCAATTTGATTTTCTCATAAAGTTCTTTCACTGTTGCACTGAATTTATTGTGGCTTTGTTGGTTGCATAAGTATCGCCCTGTTGGATGTTTTTCTATTTATTTGGCATATAACTCTTTGCATGTCTCTGCTTAATCTGGAATCAGCGAGGTCCCGAATCTGGAAAATATTCAAAAGCGATACCAAAGGATGAGGACGAGGAATTGGATGAGGAAGAGGATGAGCATGGAGATGCCCTGTGTGGTGCATGCGGAGAGAACTATGCTTCAGATGAGTTTTGGATTTGTTGTGACATATGTGAAAAGTGGTTTCATGGGAAGTGTGTTAAGATCACTCCTGCTAGAGCAGAGCACATCAAGCAATACAAGTGCCCCTCATGCAACAACAAGAGAGCAAGGCCTTGATATCACAAGAAGGCTGGTTACTTGTCACCCCTTGTAGCTGTGTCAAGTTGGATTTAACTAAGGACTGTCGATATTCTTTATCCATCTATGTATGCACAGCATTTGTAGTCTCACTTTCTTGTTCAGAACATGTTAATGTGGCTTATGTGCTCAAACATGGATTTTATCGTTTGGAAACTCGGATATATATTTTCCACTATTTATCATGTCTTTTGTTCTTTCGTTTGGAGAGGCCGTTAATTTATCATCACTTTCTAATGTGCGTTAATAATTTTAGTTTGTAAAACAACTATCTGTTTTGTCTTTTGACTGAATGTCTCGGCTCATCTCTTGGGAAATTGTATTGCTCTTGTGCCTACACAAGTGCTATGTATGATCGCCGTTTTAGATCCAAAAATAGTTCGAATCCCTCTCAACGGTGCCCGTGCGTTGTGCGGACCTTATAAAAAAGTTTTTTAATTAATATTTTTGTGGGTGTTTTTATTTACTAGTAAATTAGTTTTCAAGTTTCGAGCTTGGGTTGCAATTTCCTCGAAATCACCGGTACAACTTTCGTACAGGCTGAACACGAGTAATTACGTAGAAAAATCCTTTGGGCCAAATTTTGCTCAAACTAAGTCTGTGCACTGTACTGGTAATTCGATACCTTCTGTCTGGTAGGAAATTCTGTGCACTAACATTTTTAATCTCATCAGCATGTTAACTGGTAATTGTACATAATTAAATTAAATTGATTTTAAAATAATATATTAATTTATACATAAAAATATGTATTTAATTTATATATATTCGGTAAGTTATATTTTATGTGTACACAGGGACGGAGCCAGAAATTTATTATGGGGGGCTGAAGCAGTGGAAGCTTTCAGTCATAGGTCGTAAGTTGTGACTCTACAGAAGCCCTACCTTTAGTGCCATTTACAAATCCAGCGCCCACATCTCTTTTACCAGGCTTTAGATTTCACCCAGTTGATGAAGAACTTGTCATTTACTATCCCAAGCCCAAGGTTTGTAGAAAACCTTTCCAATTCAATGCTATTTTTGAGGTAGACATATACAAAAGTGAGCATTGGGACCTCACAGGTGAACCCTCAAGATTTATTCTTTTTTTATTTCCCTTCTTTTACAATTTTGTTAGATTTGTTTGCACAAATTTCTCTCTAATGGGTTATCTAAATAATTATTTTGGTTGCCTTATTATCATAATTAGCAAGATTTTATATATGGGTATTGTCTCAAGGGCTTTAAAGGTTTGTTTTGGCCTCATAGATTTTGTTACTATTTGTTTTGCTGGCTAGTGTGGAGCTGGAGCAGCGAGCGACGCAGGATGGCAGCCGACAGGAGCACTGGAGTCTGGAGCAGCCGCACAAAACTGAAGGCACTTCAAGTTTAAGGTGACGTGAGTTTGGAGGCTGGGCTACTGAGGGCAGACGGAGTTAGAGTTGGCGAGCAGTAACGGAGAGGCAGACACTGCCGTGCGAGTTTGGAGGAGCGTGGGTAAATCTCAATTAGGATTGTTATTTATTAGGTTTTTATTAAAGATATTTTTGTAATTTTACATTAAATTTAAAAAAAAAATTCAAAAAATTCGACCAGAGCTTCAACTCCTGAGTAGATCTGCCCCTATATATACATATATTATATAATATTTTATGTACAATTGATATATTATTTTTATACCAATTGTCGTGGCTTAGCTTTATTAAACTCATAACTTAGCGTAAATGTGAGCAAATGTTAGACAATTGATATAAAGACATGTTATACTGTGAACAACTTAATTATCACACTATTTGAATTCTATTAGTATTGTGAGGCATGAAGTTATATTTAATTAATTTTTGGCTCCTTCTAAGGTTTTTTTATTCTTGCATTCCCGTTCCCTATAAGTTTCAGAGATGTTCGTACTTTTACAATCCTTGGTAATAATTAATGCACTTTGTTGCTGTGTCAGGTTAATCTAAAGTAGTAATATATACATTAATTAATTTATTAATTATTAATTAAATATAAAATTAGAATGTAAGATGAAAGAATGATTATTTAACTTTAAATTATGATATAAATCACGTTATGTTAAAAAGGGTCATTTCTGTTATCATTATCCTTGCTTTTATTTATTCAGGGGTGAATAGTTATCAATGTTTGGACGATAAGGTTTTCAGAGTCATGTATGCTAGGTTGGCTACAGTATATGAACTTTCGTTAAGGTTTCCACGAAAACATAAATGCATGAAACACATGGTCATAGGCTCATGTATTAAATTTAGTCTTCGTCTTTTTTTTTTTCTTTTGAGTCTCCTAACGCTTTTGTTTTCTTATAAATATTATTAAAGAGAGAAAAGTGACATAATTTAAGTAACTTCTATTAAAGATTAATAGAGGGCTGTTATGTTTTTGAGAAAAGGGTTGTTGGGACTTGTGAGCATGACTCCATGTAAGGTCAATGGTCATCTTTAAGAATTGAACAAGTTCAGTTCAACATGTTTCTCTTGCTTAGAAAAGACAAATTGATTTCCACTATTTTTCCTTGCAACTCAATGCCATAGTGGGAATCCCACTTTAAGACTTGACGGTTGACGCAGACGGTTTCTCACTTGCTTGCTTTTAGTCCATCACTACTATAAATAATAAATTGATCCTTTTGTTCCCTCCCAACTTCACAAAACAAACCCAATTCATATTCACTCTTCCCCTAGAAATCCCTTCCCTTAAACTCCATCAATGGCATCTGACGGAAATATTGCTTATCCAAATGTGCATTCCCATCTCCAGAATCTCTGTGATCCAAACGCTTTACACTGGAAGAAAGCTGCAGCGAGTCTACAATGTAACCATTTTGATGAAGTCTGTCACATGTTGAAGGAGTTCTCTCTGTCTGAAACTATAGACATCAGAGGAACAACTCTGACTGTTGCCCAGGTCACCGCCATTGCACGGCGACCTGAAGTTAATGTAAGGCTCGATGAGGTTACAGCTCGTGAACGTGTGGCTAGAAGTGCCAATTGGGTTGCTGAAAATATTGCCCGTGGGACTGATACTTATGGAGTTACAACTGGCTTTGGTGCTACATCACATCGAAGAACTAACAAGACTGCAGATCTCCAAACAGAGCTCATTCGGTTTCTCAATGCAGGTGTGATTGGGAAGGACAATCTTCCATCAAGTTACTCAAAAGCAGCTATGCTGGTTAGAACAAACACTTTGATGCAAGGCTATTCTGGGATTAGATGGATTATACTTGAAGCTATTGTTAAGCTTTTGAATCAAAATTTGATTCCTAAATTGCCTCTAAGAGGAACTATTACTGCTTCAGGTGATCTTGTACCATTATCTTACATTGCTGGTTTGTTAACTGCCCGGCATAATTCGAAAGTAGTCACCCCTAATGGGGATGAGATCACGGCCACAGAGGCTCTAAAGAGAGCTGGGATTGATGCCCCTTTTGAGCTTCAAGCCAAAGAAGGTTTAGCATTAGTGAATGGAACAGCTGTGGGCTCTGCTGTGGCTGCAACTGTTTGCTTTGATGCTAACACTTTAGCTCTGTTAGCTGAAGTTGTATCCGCTCTTTTCTGCGAAGTTATGAATGGAAAGCCTGAGTTCACAGACCCATTAACTCATGAGCTGAAGCACCATCCTGGTCAGATTGAATCTGCTTCAATCATGAAGTTCCTTTTGGATGGGAGTGATTACATGAAAGAAGCAAAAAATCGCCAGGAGAAAGACCCTCTCACAAAGCCAAAACAGGACAGGTATGCCCTCAGAACTTCTCCCCAATGGCTTGGTCCTCAGATTGAGGTGATCCGTATGGCAACGCACTCAATTGAAAGAGAAATCAATTCTGTTAATGACAATCCTTTGATCGATGTTTCTCGGGATATTGCTCTTCATGGTGGCAATTTTCAGGGGACACCAGTAGGTGTGTCTATGGATAATATCAGAATTGCCTTAGCAGCAATAGGGAAGCTCATGTTTGCTCAATTCTCTGAGCTCGTTTGTGATTATTACAATAATGGGTTGCCTTCTAATTTGAGTGCTGGTCCAAATCCAAGCTTGGATTATGGTTTCAAAGGTGCTGAGATAGCCATGGCTTCATATTGTTCAGAGCTTCAGTTCTTGGCAAACCCTGTCACAACCCATGTACAAAGTGCAGAACAACACAACCAAGATGTGAACTCTCTTGGTTTAATCTCAGCAAGAAAAAGTGCAGAGGCTATTGAGATTCTAAAGCTTATGTCTTCAACTTACTTGGTAGCACTTTGCCAAGCAATTGATTTAAGACACCTAGAGGAAAATATGAGAGAAGTTGTGAAACAAGTAGTTCTCCAAGTTGTAAGGAAGACCCTTTATGCTACTGAAGATGGTTCGCTGCTCGAATCTCGATTTTGTGTGAGAGAACTGTTGCAAGTTGTAGAGCACCAACCAGTTTTCTCTTATCTTGATGATCCCATTAATCCTTCATATGCTCTACTGCCAAAGTTGAAGGAAGTAATTGTTGAAAGAGCACTTAAAGATAATACTAAAGCTGAATATGCAAATGAAAAGGGCTATTCAATGTTCAAGCACATACCAATGTTCATGGAGGAATTGAAAGCAAGACTAGTAGAAGAGGTGGAAAAGGCAAGGGGAAGATTTGATGTTGGAAAATTTCAAATTCCAAACAGAATAAAGAAGTGCAAGACTTATCCAATTTATAGGTTTGTTAGGACTGAAGTGGGAACTGAGCTGCTGAGTGGTGCTAAAAAGGTGAGTCCAGGTGAGGACATAGAAAAAGTTTATGAGGCCATCAATGAAGAAAAACTTGGTGATGTTCTTGTCAAGTGTATGCAAGATTGGAATTGATGTGCTTGAATTAAATTCTGCTAAACCTAGGAAGTTATATTTGAAACTAATAATTTGGGATCTTTCTTATATATATATATTTTTTTTTTTTTTTTTGATGAAGGATCTTTCTTATATGTAATTAGGAATTTTACAAGTATTTGGAATGCCTGGTCTTTTCCAAACTTTGACAAGTATGCAATTTGAATCTTTGTTACATGAAAATTTATTATTTTAAGATATGATTCGTGTATATATCAACCTCTCTGCCTCTATTTCCTGAAGGAATACATCCTTTTAGTTATATCTATCTTCCATTGAAAACTTTGATGTGATTTGTTGAATAAGCTTATCAATTTTCAACGTCCTTTTATTTCTTATAATTTTCTTTAAATCTTCGTAATGAAGAGGAAATGGCATACATAAACTGTTTTAGTTAGACATTGGGAAGCAATTATTCAAATTTTAAGTGCTACTGCAACCAATTATATCATAATGTATAACTAATTTTATTTAATTTATATCTATTTTTAAATAAACAATTATATAATTCAGGCTCTTATTTAAGAATTGAGCTGAACTTACATTTATTTGCAGCCAACTTAAAACATATATTATTACGTTACATAACAATTGATATTTTTGTCTATTTTTTTGTGCTACAATAATCAGTTACACATATAATTACGCTACACAAAAGCATTAAAATTTTCCCACATCCAACATATGAGTTAGTGATCTTTCCATTAAAAGTGTTTTTCGTAGCATTTAAGCCTACACTTATTAAAACACTTCTTATATGCTCCTACGCTAGAATGAGAAAAGCAATTCTGTTCACAAACAAATGTTAGACAAAGATTGAATCTAAAGAAGTTCCACCTTGACTTCAACCCATCAATTGAAGGGGAAGAAATGAAACTAGAGAGTCTATGCAGTCCTACTGCTTCCATGCCCTTAACGGGTATTATCAAAGCAATCAATCCCATAATAATACTCATTTCAAGCATAATGTTCTTCATCCTATTAATTTTATCCATAGCTGCTAGCTATATTTTCGTTCATACGTGGCAGCATTATAGAAGAGTAGGAGCTACTTATATAACTTTCATAATTTTTTATCTTCTATTTTTTATTTGTCCTTTCCTTTTTTAAATAAGGCATAATTTATTAAAAAATGAAAAAAAATTATAAAAAAAAAAAAAAACAACTAAAGCTAAAGTCAACTTTACATTAAATTGAAAAGAGGGCTTTTTTTTAGGCAAAGTGGTAATGATATCATCTGCTCCCAAGAATTCATCGTATTCTTTATCACTAAAATCTCTGTAAAGAAATCATTGATAAGACATACTCTCTTGATTTTTAACACAACAATTAAACTTTTTTTCAATAACATTAACCCATTGATGTGACATTTGAATTTTGTCCAAGCTTACTACTATTTCTATAACTTCTATATCTTGTTTAACATATGATTTAAACATTAGCTAGTTAGATGATTATGGTTGGTTGGTGACTTGGAATAGCCCAAAATTGTTCATGTCTATTGAGAATTGGTTGGGATCATATAATTAAAATTATCTAAATTGGAAAATATATCAATCAATGGTTGATAACCTCAAGCACCCCTTGATTTGTATATATTCGTTACTAGCTTTTCATAATGTTGAAGAGTTGGTTACGATCCATAGTTCCACACCCGTAATATCCATTTATAATTGGAAACTAGGCTGAGTTAGAAGAAATGGACAATTTGCACTCAATAAGTTATGGTATATTATATGATAAACTAACTTTGCAAATGATGAAGTTAATTATTTTTCAAAAAAAAGTCTGATACGTGACAACTTATATTTATTACAAGTGAATTTAGCATTTCTTATTAATCTTAATCCATTTTTCAATACTTTCTTTCATGATAAACTTAAACGCATGTGAAAAAACAAAACTTTCTTTTAATATTTGTTCAAAAATAAGCGTTGTTTAGAATTACAAAAATGAATTAACTTCACGTAACATTCTCAATTTATATAACCCAAAATTGTTCATGTCTAATGAGAATCACTTGGGATCATGTAAATTAACATATTTAAATTGAAAATAATATTAATTAATGGTTGATAACTCCATGCACCCCTTAATTTGTACATATTCGTTACTATAATGTTGAAGAGTTACCACTTAATATCCATTTATAATTGTTATAAAAAAATGCATTTATAATTGGAAGATAGGTAGAATGAAGACACTTTATACTATTTGTAACTAAAAGCGGACTCTTTTCACCTTTACAAAATATGTGTGTGTATCTTATAGCAAAATAATTTTAAATGATGCAATTATTATTATTATTTTAAATTCTCGCACGTAGCTCATTGTAATTAATATGAATATAAATTTGTATATTTAACATGTTTTATTGACCTTTTAGCTAAACAGTTTTTAAGGTATCAAAACTTTGGTTGATTTTACACAAAATGCTGAATTTTTTTTTTTTTTTACCTAAAGGTATACCAAGACTTTTATAATGTTTAAATATAAGTCCTTTTTTGTAATTAAATTCTATCACCTTAACTAATTAGTGTTAATTAGGTGATATGATAAAACTTAATTAGTATTAATTAGTTGACTGACAAAATTTTATTAATGTTAATTAATTGATGTGATAAAATATAATTAGTGTTAATTAGCTGATGTGGTAAAAAATAATTACAAAAAAATACTTGTGTACAAATGTGATAAAAATTTTGGTACCTTTATGAAGAGAAAAAAAAACTACACTTTAATATAAAATATACCAAAATTTGTATACCCGAAAGCTATTTAGCCTAATCTTTTGATGTTTGAATGTCCGTTCAAAAATACGCATCGTTTAGAAATACAAAAATGAAATAACTTCGTCAAATTACATGGTACTCTTAATTTATCTTACAATTCAAACCATATATTACATGATATATTAAGCTAATATATATTAAAAGTCAATCAATTGATAATACAACTTATTTCAAAAAAAAAGAAAAGAAAAGAAAAACTGATAATACAACTTCAATATAGACGTCGTCGTTTGGCAGGGCTATCACAATATATATGCGTACAACTTATTTAATTAATAAGCTTTATATAAACTCTTATGCTATCAAACTTGTGGTAAGAAGAACCGGAACTGGATGGGCTATATGCACCAGGTCACGGGTTCGAGTGGTGAAATAGTCGTAACTAGTCACTGTTAGTACTTTCAGAAAAGCGTTGATCTTGGTAAATGAAGCATAGCGGGCATTATCCCATCTTTCCCATCTAGCTATTTTTGTTCAAAAAAAGAAAAAAAAAAAACTTATGGTAAGAAGAGACTTTTGGAAATTTGAATTGAAGCAGGCAGTTGCGCACTTGTTTAGACATAACAATAGTCAATCAGTACCTGAAGGAAAACATAAAGACTATGTTATTATGAAAATTGAAAGAAAATCTAAAAGTGGCCAAAATTGAAAAATTCTAAATCAGTTTAGAACTGATGTAGCTCATTGTTGTACCCAAGATCAAATAATAATGCGGAAGCGATAAAATAATAATAACGAGCACCCACAAAAATATAAAGAAAATAATCAACACAAAAGGACACAAAGATTTAAGTGGTTCGGTAGTCAATGCGACTACCTAATCCACTGCTGAGGCCGGCACCGAAATATTCCACTATACTTGTCAAAGAGGAGTACAATAAGATTTGCCAACAATTAATTGGCCAAATCACTCAAATATCCAAATACCCAATTACACCCAAATTAATCTCTCTCACAAAAACAATAAATAAATAAATCTGTCTTGCCAGTTTAGCAACAACAGATAAATTAAAGAAAAACAGTAACTATAAATCTGTTACCAAATAAATAGAGAGAGAAAACTTATATTCTTAATTGGATTTATCAAATAGATCTCCTCTTGTCGCCTCTGTGTTTGCCGCCTCTATTCTGCCCGCCTCTGCCTCTGCCGCGAATGCTTCTTTTCTATTCTCTCTGTTTTGTTCGCTGGAGTTGTATATATATATATCGGCTGCTGTTCTCTATGAATTAATATATATATATAGGCATGTAAGTTAACCTAATGGGCTTTTTAATTATAAGCCCATGTTACGTGTTTTGGGACAACACGTAACAATCTCCACCTTGGACCAAAAACACGTACCAAGTCTTCAAACGTCGAGCCTCCAATATCATCAGCTGTGGCTGCAACTGTTTGCTTTGATGCTAACACTTTAGCTCTGTTAGCTGAAGTTGTATCCGCTCTTTTCTGCGAAGTTATGAATGGAAAGCCTGAGTTCACAGACCCATTAACTCATGAGCTGAAGCACCATCCTGGTCAGATTGAATCTGCTTCAATCATGAAGTTCCTTTTGGATGGGAGTGATTACATGAAAGAAGCAAAAAATCGCCAGGAGAAAGACCCTCTCACAAAGCCAAAACAGGACAGGTATGCCCTCAGAACTTCTCCCCAATGGCTTGGTCCTCAGATTGAGGTGATCCGTATGGCAACGCACTCAATTGAAAGAGAAATCAATTCTGTTAATGACAATCCTTTGATCGATGTTTCTCGGGATATTGCTCTTCATGGTGGCAATTTTCAGGGGACACCAGTAGGTGTGTCTATGGATAATATCAGAATTGCCTTAGCAGCAATAGGGAAGCTCATGTTTGCTCAATTCTCTGAGCTCGTTTGTGATTATTACAATAATGGGTTGCCTTCTAATTTGAGTGCTGGTCCAAATCCAAGCTTGGATTATGGTTTCAAAGGTGCTGAGATAGCCATGGCTTCATATTGTTCAGAGCTTCAGTTCTTGGCAAACCCTGTCACAACCCATGTACAAAGTGCAGAACAACACAACCAAGATGTGAACTCTCTTGGTTTAATCTCAGCAAGAAAAAGTGCAGAGGCTATTGAGATTCTAAAGCTTATGTCTTCAACTTACTTGGTAGCACTTTGCCAAGCAATTGATTTAAGACACCTAGAGGAAAATATGAGAGAAGTTGTGAAACAAGTAGTTCTCCAAGTTGTAAGGAAGACCCTTTATGCTACTGAAGATGGTTCGCTGCTCGAATCTCGATTTTGTGTGAGAGAACTGTTGCAAGTTGTAGAGCACCAACCAGTTTTCTCTTATCTTGATGATCCCATTAATCCTTCATATGCTCTACTGCCAAAGTTGAAGGAAGTAATTGTTGAAAGAGCACTTAAAGATAATACTAAAGCTGAATATGCAAATGAAAAGGGCTATTCAATGTTCAAGCACATACCAATGTTCATGGAGGAATTGAAAGCAAGACTAGTAGAAGAGGTGGAAAAGGCAAGGGGAAGATTTGATGTTGGAAAATTTCAAATTCCAAACAGAATAAAGAAGTGCAAGACTTATCCAATTTATAGGTTTGTTAGGACTGAAGTGGGAACTGAGCTGCTGAGTGGTGCTAAAAAGGTGAGTCCAGGTGAGGACATAGAAAAAGTTTATGAGGCCATCAATGAAGAAAAACTTGGTGATGTTCTTGTCAAGTGTATGCAAGATTGGAATTGATGTGCTTGAATTAAATTCTGCTAAACCTAGGAAGTTATATTTGAAACTAATAATTTGGGATCTTTCTTATATATATATATTTTTTTTTTTTTTTTTGATGAAGGATCTTTCTTATATGTAATTAGGAATTTTACAAGTATTTGGAATGCCTGGTCTTTTCCAAACTTTGACAAGTATGCAATTTGAATCTTTGTTACATGAAAATTTATTATTTTAAGATATGATTCGTGTATATATCAACCTCTCTGCCTCTATTTCCTGAAGGAATACATCCTTTTAGTTATATCTATCTTCCATTGAAAACTTTGATGTGATTTGTTGAATAAGCTTATCAATTTTCAACGTCCTTTTATTTCTTATAATTTTCTTTAAATCTTCGTAATGAAGAGGAAATGGCATACATAAACTGTTTTAGTTAGACATTGGGAAGCAATTATTCAAATTTTAAGTGCTACTGCAACCAATTATATCATAATGTATAACTAATTTTATTTAATTTATATCTATTTTTAAATAAACAATTATATAATTCAGGCTCTTATTTAAGAATTGAGCTGAACTTACATTTATTTGCAGCCAACTTAAAACATATATTATTACGTTACATAACAATTGATATTTTTGTCTATTTTTTTGTGCTACAATAATCAGTTACACATATAATTACGCTACACAAAAGCATTAAAATTTTCCCACATCCAACATATGAGTTAGTGATCTTTCCATTAAAAGTGTTTTTCGTAGCATTTAAGCCTACACTTATTAAAACACTTCTTATATGCTCCTACGCTAGAATGAGAAAAGCAATTCTGTTCACAAACAAATGTTAGACAAAGATTGAATCTAAAGAAGTTCCACCTTGACTTCAACCCATCAATTGAAGGGGAAGAAATGAAACTAGAGAGTCTATGCAGTCCTACTGCTTCCATGCCCTTAACAGGTATTATCAAAGCAATCAATCCCATAATAATACTCATTTCAAGCATAATGTTCTTCATCCTATTAATTTTATCCATAGCTGCTAGCTTTTCGTTCGTACGTGGCAGCATTATAGAAGAGTAGGAGCTACTTATATAACTTTCATAATTTTTTATCTTCTATTTTTTATTTGTCCTTTTTCCTTTTTTAAATAAGGCATAATTTATTAAAAAATGAAAAAAAAATTATAATAAATAAAAAAAAAAAACAAACAACTAAACGCTAAAGTCAACTTTACATTAAATTGAAAAGAGGGCTTCTTTTTAAGCAAAGTGGTAATGATATCATCTGTTCCCAAGAACTAATCATATTCTTTATCACTAAAATCTCTGTAAAGAAATCATTGATAAGACATACTCTCTTGATTTTTAACACAACAATTAGACTTTTTTTCAATAACATTAACCCATTGATGTGACATTTGAATTTTGTCCAAGCTTACTACTATTTCTATAACTTCTATATCTTGTTTAACATATGATTTAAACATTAGCTAGTTAGATGATTATGGTTGGTTGGTGACTTGGAATAGCCCAAAATTGTTCATGTCTATTGAGAATTGGTTGGGATCATATAATTAAAATTATCTAAATTGGAAAATATATCAATCAATGGTTGATAACCTCAAGCACCCCTTGATTTGTATATATTCGTTACTAGCTTTTCATAATGTTGAAGAGTTGGTTACGATCCATAGTGCCACACCCGTAATATCCATTTATAATTGGAAACTAGGTTGAGTTAGAAGAAATGGACAATTTGCACTCAATAAGTTATGGTATATTATATGATAAACTAACTTTGCAAATGATGAAGTTAATTATTTTTCAAAAAAAAGTCTGATACGTGACAACTTATATTTAGTACAAGTGAATTTAGCATTTCTTATTAATCTTAATCCATTTTTCAATACTTTCTTCCATGATAAACTTAAACGCTGAAAAAACAAAACTTTCTTTTAATATTTGTTCAAAAATAAGCGTTGTTTAGAATTACAAAAATGAATTAACTTCACGTAATATTCTCAATTTATATAACCCAAAATTGTTATGTCTAATGAGAATCACTTGGGATCATGTAAATTAACATATTTAAATTGGAAATAATATTAATTAATGGTTGATAACTCCATGCACCCCTTAATTTGTACATATTCGTTACTATAATGTTGAAGAGTTACCGCTTAATATCCATTTATAATTGTTATAAAAAAAATGCATTTATAATTGGAAGATAGGTAGAATGAAGACATTTTATACTATTTGTAACTAAAAGCGAACTCTTTTCACCTTTACAAAATATGTGTGTGTATCTTATAGCAAAATAATTTTAAATGATGCAATTATTATTATTATTTTAAATTCTTGCACGTGACTCATTGTAATTAATATGAGTATAAATTTGTATATTTAACATTTTTTATTGACCTTTTAGCTAAACAGTTGTTAAGGTATCAAAACTTTGGTTTATTTTACACAAAATGCATGAATTTTTTTTTTTTTTTACATAAAGGTATACCAAGACTTTTATAATGTTTAAATATAAGTCCTTTTTTGTAATTAAATTCTATCACCTTAGCTAATTAGTGTTAATTAGGTGATGTGATAAAACTTAATTACTGTTAATTAGTTGACTGACAAAATTTAATTAGTGTTAATTAATTGATGTGATAAAATATAATTAGTGTTAATTAGCTGATGTGGTAAAAAATAATTACAAAAAAATACTTGCGTACAAATGAGATAAAAATTTTGGTACCTTTATTAAGAGAAAAAAAAAAAAACTACACTTTAATATAAAATATACCAAAATTTGTATACCCGAAAGCTATTTAGCCTAATCTTTTGATGTTTGAATATCCGTTCAAAAATACGCATTGTTTAGAAATACAAAAATGAAATAACTTCGTCAAATTATGTGGTACTCTCAATTTATCTTACAATTCAAACCATATATTACATGATATATTAAGCTAATATATATTAAAAGTCGATCAATTGATAATAGAACTTATTTCAAAAAAAAAGAAAAGAAAAGAAAAACTGATAATACAACTTCAATATAGACGTCGTCGTTTGGCAGGGCTATCACAATATATATGCGTACAACTTATTTAATTAATAAGCTTTATATAAACTCTTATGCTATCAAACTTATGGTAAGAAGAACCGGAACTGGATGTGCTATATGCACAAGGTCATTGGTTTCGAGTGGTGAAATAGTCGTAATTGTGCATAAAGATATATCTGACGACAGCCAGAGGTGCTAACCACTGTTGGTATTCTCGGAAAAGCGTTGATCCTGGTGAATGAAGCATAGCGGGTATTACCCCATCTTCCCCATGTAGCTATTTTTGTTCAAAAAAAGAAAAAAAAAACTTATGGTAAGAAGAGACTTTTGGAAATTTGAATTGAAGCAGGCAGTTGCGCACTTGTTTAGACATAACAATAGTCAATCAGTACCTGAAGGAAAACATAAAGACTATGTTATTATGAAAATTGAAAGAAAATCTAAAAGTGGCCAAAATTGAAAAATTCTAAATCAGTTTAGAACTGATGTAGCTCATTGTTGTACCATAATGAAGTCAGAGTAGTAATAAATGCGGAATTTGCGATAGTAATAATAATGATGAGCATTCCCTAAAACTTATTAAAGCATTCTTTTCAACAGTCCAAAGGACACAAAGATTCATAAGTGGTTCGGTAAGTCAGATCGTTGACTTCTCTTTATTCACTGCTGAGGCAGGCACTTTGAAATATTCCAACTATGCTTGTACAAAGAGGATGTACAATAAGATTTGCTATTCAATTAATTGGCCAAATCACTCAAATATCCAAATACCCAATTACACCGTCAAGATTAATCTCTCTCACAAGGAACAATACTTAAATAAATCTGTCTTGCCAGTTTAGCAACATGAGGCAGATAGGAGAGGCAGAAGGTAAAATGGACGCTTTGTGATTGACTAATAGTATTATTTGCTTTCACAAATAAACTAGAGCCAGAAAAGTTATATTCTTAATTGGATATTACTCCCAATAGATCTCCTCTTGTCGCCTCTGTGTTTGCCGCCTCTATTCTGCCCGCCTCTGCCTCTGCCATATGCTTCTTTTCTATTCTCTCTGTCTTCTTCGCCTGGAGTTGTATATATATATATTGCTGTTCCTTCTATGAATTAAGTAGTGATATATGAGTAGGCAAATGTAAGTTAACCTAATGGGCTATATATAATTATAAGCCCATGTTTACGTGTTTTGGGACAACACGTAACAATCTCCACCTTGGACCAAAAACACGTACCAAGTCTTCAAACGTCGAGCCTCCAATATCATCATCTCAAGGTACCTCTCAATAGGCACCAATAAACAGCATATCTATTTATGGGTAGGAATGCTCCACCCTCTTCAAGGTTCTCAACAAGAACTAATATGGATGATTGTTTTCAAGCAATGCTCAAGACTTATCTCTTGGCACTGAGGGCTATCAGTCAACATATCAAATGGCATTCTGTTATATGTATGAACTTTTGATAAAGCTTGATGATACCCTTGGTTCATCCATTCTCTAAATCTATGTGATAACCTCACACTAATGTGTTTAGTCCTCGCATGAAGAAACTTAAGTTCTTAGCTACAATGAATAGCACTCTGACTGTACACGATAGATTAGGTACACTCATCTATGTTTGTAAGTGCTAGTTGTTCCAAGCAAAACCCATAAGCCATTATGCCTTCTTTTGCTGCCTCAGTCATAGCCATGATATTCGGCCTCTGTCGTAGACAATGCAAGCTGTATCCTGCAAATTTGACTTCCAACTTATACAGCCACCACCAAAAGTAAAGACATAACCTGTCATCGACCTTCTGGTATCAAGATCACCAGCATAGTCAGAATCCACATAACCCATGGCAACATTAGAAGCACCATTTTTATCAAACATGATGCCACAATCACGTGTGCCTGCCAAATATCTGAAAATCCATTTAACAGCATTCCAATGCTCTTTACCTGGATTTGCCATGTATCTACTCACAACACTTACTGCTTGAGAAATATCAGGTCTAGTGCAAATCATCAAATACATTAGACATCCAACTGCACTGGCATAAGGCACCTGAGCCATGTACTCTACCTCATCCTCTGTACTAGGACATAAACTCGTGGACAATCTGAAATGTGCTGCAAGGGGTGTGCTCACAGGCTTAGCATTCATCATGCTAAACTTATGCAGGATCTTCTCCATGTAACCTTTTTGGGACAACCAAAGTTTTCCAGCTTTCCTGTCACGACTGATCTCAATTCCAAGGATCTTTTTAGCAATACCAAGATCCTTCATCTCAAATTCACTCTTAAGCAAATTCTTTAAATCATTGATCTTTTCCTTACTTTGAGCGGCAATCAACATATCATCGACATATAAAGTAAGCAATACCAATGTTCTATCATCACAGATCTTAAAGTAAACACAACAATCATACTCACAACGACAATAACCATGAGAAACAATGAAGGAATCAAACCGTTTATACCATTGGCGAGGTGATTGCTTCAGCCCATACAATGACTTCTGCAGTCTGCAGACATAGTCTTCTTTACCGGATTCAATGAACCCCTCTGGCTGTTGCATGTAAATCTCCTCATCCAAATCTCCATGAAGAAAGGCAGTTTTGACATCTAACTGCTCCAATTCTAGGTCATATAAATTGACCATGGCAAGAACAACTCTGATAGAAGTGTGCTTCACAACAGGTGAAAAAATCTCATTATAATCAACTCCTTCTTTCTGTGAGTATCCTTTTGCTACCAATCGACTCTTATACTGCTTCAGTTCTTTTATTCGATAAACCCATTTGCAACCAATAGCTTTCTTTCCCTTAGGCAGTGGAACCAACTCCCAAGTCTTGTTCTTGTGTAATGACTTCATTTCTTCATTCATTGAAGCCTTCCAATTCTCACTGTCTTTTCTACTCATAGCATCTTGGAAAGAATTAGGGTCATCACTACCAGTGAACAAAGCAAATGAAACTGTGTCGTCTTCAAACCCAAGTCTCTGTGGTGCCCTACGAATGCGTGACTCTCTATGAGTAGCAATACTATACTGGTCTGATTGCTGCTCTTCATCCTGAGCCTGTGGTTGCTCTTGATCCTGGACCTGTGGTTGTTGCTGAACATCTCTAATGACCGGTTGATAAACCTTATCCTGTGAGTTTTTAAATGCAAACTCCACCTCCTTTGGAGCTTTATCCTTCTCACCAGAACTTTCTGACATAAGCTCTACCGTCACACTTTTCAGCATAGACTTCTCGTCAAAAATCACATCTCTGCTAATAACCAACTTCTTAGCTTCTGGATCAAACAACCTGTAACCTTTGACACCTTTCTGGTAGCCAAGAAAAATGCACTTCTTGGATCTGGCATCTAACTTTGATCTCTCATCGCTCTGTATATGAACAAAAGCAGGACAACCAAAAATCTTTAGTATAGAAAAATCAACAGGTTTAGAGTACCATACCTCTTCAGGAATTTTGAAATCGATGGAAGAATGAGGACTTCGATTAATAAGGAAAACAGCAGTGCTCACAGTCTCTGCCCAAAAATTCTTTGGCAAACCTGCTTGCAATCTCATACACCTTGCTCTCTCTGCAATGGTTCTGTTCATCCTCTCAGCAACTCCATTTTGCTGAGGCGTCTTCCTCACTGTATAATGTCGAATAATACCAGCTTGCTTGCAGAACTCTCTGAATGCCTTGTGCTTGTACTCTGTACCGTTATCAGTTCTCAAAATCTTTATCTTTCTGCCGGACTGGTTCTCTACCTCTGCCTTCCATTCCTTAAAGATATCAAATACCTGAGTTTTACTTCTCATAAAATAGACCCAAACCTTTCTGGAGTAGTCATCGATGAAAGTAACATAATAGTAAGCTCCACTTTGAGAAGCAATAGTCACGGGTCCCCAAACATCAGAATGAACATAGTCCAAAATACCAGAACAAGAGTGAGTTGCTGCCTTAAAACTAACTCTTTTCTGCTTACCATAAATACAATGTTCACAGAAATCAAGCTTGCAGGTCTTCACACCTTTCAGCAAGTTCCTCTTATGGAGTTCCAACATATTCTTCTCACCCAAGTGTCCAAGCCTCATATGCCAAAGCATAGTATCATCAAAAGTAGGATCTTCAGAAATTAAAGCAGCTCCACCTACAACAGTATTTCCAATCATCTTGTAGAGATTGCCAAATTTCTTACCCTTAATTACTATTAAAGCTCCTTTAGACACCTTGAGCACTCCATCTTTTGCAGAATACGAATAGCCCATCTCATCTAACCCACCAAGAGAAACCAGATTCTTTTTCAGATCAGGGATATGTCGTACACCTGTTAAGGTTCTCACAACACCATCAAACATCCTAACCTTTATGGTTCCTATTCCAACAACTTCACATTTTGCATTGTTGCCCATATACACACAATTACCACTCTTATGAGTATAAGTATCAAACCAATTTCTATGTGGGCACATATGATAGGAACAACCAGAATCAAGAATCCATGAATTGGCAAGGGAATCAATACCTGATGAGACAGATAACAAATCATCATCTTTGTCTTCACTTTTATCCTCTGCAACACTAGCTGAATTAGTAGGTTGTGTCTGGTTCTTTCTATCCTCCAGTTCCTTGGCTAAAATTCTGCAATATTTTCGAATGTGACCTTTTTTGTGACAATAATGGCACTCCATGTCTCTATTAAACTGTCTGGATCTTGAGCTTGATCTTCCTCTACCTTTATCATAATTTCTGTCTTTAGACTTGCTTCTTCCACGCCTGTAGCTGTGATTGTTACTATCTTTCTTAGTAACGACGAGACCATCTGCTTGTGATTGCTCACCATCAACTTTCTTCTTCTTGTGGTAAGACAACAAAGCTTCCTTCACACTCTTGAAAACAATGGTCTCTTTTCCATATAATAAGGTGGTAATCAAATGATCATAAGATAATGGCAGAGAACACAATAACAACATACTTTTATCTTCATCATCAAATGTTACCCCTAACTGAGCAAGTTCAGAAATTAACCTATTAAAGGTATTCATGTGTGTCAACAAGTTTGTATTCTCAGACATACGAAGAGTGTACAACTCTTTCTTCAAAAATAATTTATTTGTCATATTTTTGGCCATATAAAGCTGCTCTAAAGTTTTCCATAAATCATAAGCAGTTTTTTGATCAAAAACATTATGAACTACCTCATCTGAGAGTCCCTGACGAATTGCACTTGCTGCCTTTTGATCAAGCTCATCCCATACTTCATCTTTCATATCAGCGGGCTTTTTATCTTTGCCTTGTAATGGCTTTGCAACTCCCTGTTGAATTAAAACATCTTTCATACGCATTTGCCATAGCGAGAAATCATTATCTCCATTAAATCTTTCAACCTTTGTGGATGACTCTGTGCTCGTCATCTTTAACCAAGCTCTGATACCACTTGTTGTACCCAAGATCAAATAATAATGCGGAAGCGATAAAATAATAATAACGAGCACCCACAAAAATATAAAGAAAATAATCAACACAAAAGGACACAAAGATTTAAGTGGTTCGGTAGTCAATGCGACTACCTAATCCACTGCTGAGGCCGGCACCGAAATATTCCACTATACTTGTCAAAGAGGAGTACAATAAGATTTGCCAACAATTAATTGGCCAAATCACTCAAATATCCAAATACCCAATTACACCCAAATTAATCTCTCTCACAAAAACAATAAATAAATAAATCTGTCTTGCCAGTTTAGCAACAACAGATAAATTAAAACAGAAACAGTAACTATAAATCTGTTACCAAATAAATAGAGAGAGAAAACTTATATTCTTAATTGGATTTATCAAATAGATCTCCTCTTGTCGCCTCTGTGTTTGCCGCCTCTATTCTGCCCGCCTCTGCCTCTGCCGCGAATGCTTCTTTTCTATTCTCTCTGTTTTGTTCGCTGGAGTTGTATATATATATATCGGCTGCTGTTCTCTATGAATTAATATATATATATAGGCATGTAAGTTAACCTAATGGGCTTTTTAATTATAAGCCCATGTTACGTGTTTTGGGACAACACGTAACACTCATATATACCATAATGAAGTAGAGTAGTAATAAAGAATTTGGGCTAGTAATTAATGATGAGATTTCTTCCTTAAATGCTTATTAAAGCATTCTTTCTCACAGTCCAAAACACACGATTCATAAGTCATAATAGATCGTTGCTTCTCTTTATTTAATGCTAGCAAGCACTTTGAGTAGCAAAAAATGCTTGTACAAAAATGAAATCTTGCTATTCTTATTCCCATCTTCAAACCCCCACCGTCAGATGAAGCTGAAGGACTACTTATAAAGCCGCCATCAACATGAGGCAGAGGAGAGGCAGAAGGTAAAATGGACGCTTTGTGATTGATAATACTCATAATAGTATTATTTGCTTTCACTTTAACTACAGCCAAAAAGTATACTAATAATATTACTCCCAATATTACTTTATTATTGTTCTTTCCTCCCATTAAATCCATATATGTTATGTCTTCTTCTTCTTCTTCGCCTACAACTTTTTTTTTTCCTTCTTTTAAGTCGTGATTATGAGTACCAAATTAAGACCATCTATATATAATTTTTTTTTTCTTTTTCCCAAAACTTCTCTAAAATCCATGTACCTCAATTTATTTTTTGAATAAATTATATCATTTATTTAATTCCTTTTCTCGTTGGATGATTGTTTTCAAATAACATATTTTACGAGGGTGCCTATCAGCAGATATAAAATGGCTTATGACATTGAAAAATATATGTGATAAATTAAATATGGAAGAAATTAAGTCATTTCTACAAGATAACTATTATTACGCTATAAGATAATTAAGAATGATATATGTGTGTAAGTGATATTTTAAAAGGAAAACATATTACTAATACCTTTTTAGAAATGACATTGATATACATAAGAAAAGCTTAAATATTATTTATAATTCGTTATAAATCTCAAATAATATGATAGTGTTTGATTTTATAGTATATTTGGGTTGATATAAAATTATTTTAAATGACATTGTATCAAATTAATTATTTTTGTGATATTTTTGTGATATATAATAATTATCCATTAATATAGTTTATACTATATGGGTTTATTGGAGCGTTCACGTCCAAAAATTCGTTAATTAGTTTTACAGTATTTAAATATTACATCGGATTTTCACTTTCTGCAATTCTGCACTCACTCATATAAGGGCTTTCAGAGGGAGTACCAAAGTTTATAGCCCATAATTCGTTGACCTTTGAGCATAATTTTTGAGCTGAAAATAAAAGAGAAAAAAAATTTGAAACTAGATTTTTTTTTTTTTTTTTTTTTGCGCCAATTAAAATTCCCATTAAATTTAATTAATGAATTAGATCTATAAGCACTCGATATCTCTATTTCAATTTAAAAAGAGAAAAAGAAAACTTTAAACTCTAGTTCTACTCTGATTGATGCCCTTCATTCAAGATCATCTAATTATATATAGGTGATTAACTATTTCACGGTTTTAAAAGGCAAACATGGTTTATGCTATTATGTCCTGTGGGTAATAAGAGATAAAACGATAATTTGGTCATTGTGGAATGTGGCTTGTTAAATCTCTAGAATTTGATGATTGTCACACCGTTTCAACAAGAAGCATAAGCATCTTTTAATGATGAAAAACAGATTGAATGATCATTTAGAGGGATAAAAAAATCTAAAAAATAGTCAATTTTTATGAAGAGAGGTGGAATTTTCAGTCATATGTAGAAAACCTAATTTTTCGAAAAGGGTATTACAAATGAAACGCAATTACTTTTTCAGATTTTTTATCAAAATATTGATTAATTATATATTTAATGATGAGCAATATATGTAATTGGCTTTTCATAAGCAACATTAATATTATTTGTATCTTCCTCTTTGGAAAAGTTCCTAGTAATGTGAGCACACATATTGTTGCTAAAGTTCCAATAAAAAAAATGTTAACTTATTATATCTAATTTATTATTCATATTTTTTTAATGTAAGATTTATTTGCATATTTAACGATCTTTTTCAAATAAGAACACATTTGCTATCCTTATACTCAAAAATGCCTAAATATCAATGATCAACTATTAAGCCAAAATTTACCAAATAAGAATCCATATTTCATTGAGTTCAAATGCATGGTAAAAAAGGGCTCAAAAATTCATGCAAATCTCGAGAGTCTAAATAAGTTTAAAACAATATCGCATAATTTTCAATGTGACCCACTAGGGGGCCCACTGTTTAGACTTGAGCCACATGTTCCACATTCAAACTAAGGATTCACATTGTGTACACCCATACAATGCAAATTGAATTATGACTTACTTGTTAGGCTTGGGTTACAACCCAATAAGGTTAACCTATATATTAAAAGAAATAGCATATTTTAACTATATATTAAATTTATTATTTATATTTATTTAACATAAAATTTATTTGTATATCTAATAAATATCCATATGTTAATGTTTTTCGCTAAAGGACTATACAAAGAAAAACCAAAAATTTAGATACTTTTTAGGGAGTGTTACGAGTGATTTATGGAAGGTGCTTTTAAAAGAAGGGTGGGTGCCTTGACATCAATGGTGCGTGGTTTAGAATTTCCCTAATATTGTTCTTAAGTCAATAAGTGATGTGAGACAATCTTTTGTTACTCTGACACCAATTACTAAAAGAGACGAGTTTCGGAAAATAAAGAGAGAAAGCAAGTGCACGTTTGATTGTTTTCTAATAAATATTGACACAATACCCAGTACTTTTGTATCTTTTGGTGAAAGCTGTAAGGTATATATCACTTTTTATTGGATCATTATTATTAAATTAACTTTAAGCAATTACATATATACAAAGAAAAAAAAAACTGTTGGAAGAATTATAAAAGATAATATTTTGTAAAAAATATGGATATTTTTATTAATTAAATTAACTTTTTAAAATTAAAAAAATTATTACAAAACTAATATTAAAAATAATAAACTTTGTGTCCACGTGAAAGAGTACGCTTGATACAAAATATTAATAATACATATTGAAATTATATGTTTTGTTCTAGAGAGAACACAAATTAAAATTGCGATACTTTAGATAAAAGTGCATGCTTTAAAAGTATCACCATAACCTATTTCTTGCAATCGTTGAAGCAAACTAACATACGTTTTTCTATACGAGCTGCATCTGTCAAATAAAAACAAAACAGTAGTATTATTTACGGAACCTCAATTCTACCTAATTAAATAATTAACAATAGAAATAAAATAATACCATGAACAATTAAGGGGGGAAATACTAGAAATATGATTTAAGTGCATTGGATAACACCTTTCAAAGGTGGATTTATAATTTCCAAGCCCTAAAAATAGCATTATGAACATGTGTTAAATATGCTGAACATATATATGTTATTATTATTATTATTATATGTTCAACGCATGTTTTTATAATATATTTTATATGAATATTTCAAAGCATTACCTAAATTTGAATAGATAGAAGATTAATAGAAATGAAACTAGTAAAAAAGTTTAGACTACGTAAGGAGCCCTAAAACTAGTAAAATAGGGAGAGAAATAATTAATAGTACCAAATCCAAAAGCTGAGTTAGTAGTAATAAGCTTGGCACATCCAAGAGTGCAAGTGAGAATGAGATCCATATGTTTGTGAAAGCAGTCCACGCCACAAGCATTATGACAAATCCCGTACTGGCGAGTATTAAACTTTTTTACATGTCGAAGACACTTTTTATTGCAATCCACAACTAAACAAATATTAAACTTTACCATTTTCATTTTGAGCCCATCTGTTGATATTTTTGAATCCTTGGCTTTATGAAGAAGCTGCTGATTATAACTACTATCATAAGAGGCAGGCCTTAGAAAATTAATTGCTTCAATGTCTTTAGTTGATGATTGTATAAGCAAAAGTACTACCAATTCGATCATCAACAACTTCATCTTCTTCTTTATGACACTTTTCGACCCAATTTTATATAGAAATAGATTCCTCATCTCTTTATTAAGATCAAATCCCGTAATTATAAGATGAGAGATTTATCTATTTATTATTTGTCTTTTAGTTTGCTTTACTAATTATATATATATTTAATCTGCAATCCCAAATTCCATTTGTTTTGGTTAGATGAACAGTCTAGATTCTAAATATATATATATATATATATATATATATATATATATATATATATATATATATATATATATATATATATATATATATATATATATATATATTAACTTTTTTTTTTATTAAGAATATCAAATGAATAGGTTAATGTTCAACGAAACATAGGGATGGTCATGTCTAATAATTATTATTAATGCATTGATTTGTGCTTTAGGAGTTATCTTGGAGTAATATTATGTGTTTAATCATATATTTTAATTTCTTTTCCTTTCCTTTTTTTAGGAGTTTTGACTATTTGGCTCTTCATGAATAATATATTGGTTCGTTCATATATTTTTGGAATTAATGTTTATATTTGTATGAATCATCATTATTATTTTTAAAATATTTAAATGAATTAATATGCATCTTTCAATTATTCATACGCGAGGTCCATTAATTAGCACCTTTTCGGTTCTAATTATTTAGCATAAAGCTTCTTCTTTTTACCAAAAGAAACGGAGTGCTAAATTTTTTCAAGCCATCTAACTCCGATCAAAAGAAACAGAAACATGAAATATAATTAAAGGGTATAAAAAATAATTAAATTTTAAGTAGAGTCCTAAAAATTTAATAATTATTTAAAAGTGTACTAAGTTCAAAAATTTTAAAATTGTCATAAATTTATAGTTGCATTTTTTATATAATCTCTTTACTTTTGTAAATAGCACGTATGTTCTTTTTTGGTAAACGACACATATGTTTTTTTAGAGTAGACATCACATATGTTATTTTCGAGTATTTAGCACATGCGTTCTTTTATGAAGTGGCATATATGATGTCACTTTTTTTTTTCTTCAAATATGCAACATCTGATTTTTTTCTTAATATAGACATGTATTTTTTTTAATGATAGCTCCCACTTTCATGAAGTAAAAATGATTGTATTATATAGAAAAATACATATGTTTAATATACATAAAAATACATATATTTAATTAAACATAAAAAATACATCAATATATACCACAAAAAATATATTTGAATTTAATCTTAAAAAAATTTATGCTAAATGTGATAAAAATAAAATAAAAGAGAGGAAAAAAAAAACCGCAGCCAAAAGGAAGAAAAAGAAAGGAAAAAAACCGGGAACAATGGAGACTTGGAGAGGGCAGAGTTATTTATGAAATTGAGTAAGAAAATGGAGGTTATATTAAATGGCACACTTGTTTCTAAATTTATCTGCATGGTATTTAATGAATAGTATTGATAATTTTAAAAATTTTGAATTTTTAATATTTCAAAAAAATAGTAAATTTTTATAATTTTTAATTATATTTAGTAAATTTTGAGTACCTTTTACCTTAAAAATAAAATAAATAATACTTTTACTGATTTATTACATGTTTCATAAAAAATTATAAATTTACAACTATTGTTTTTATTTATTGGTTAAAAAAATTGTTTTGTTTTTTTTTTTTTCAAGAATGAATCAATTAACTTTTAAAGCTTGAAAAGTAGTTAAAAAATTTATTAAAATAACACACTTAAAATTTATAGTAATAAAACTAGTACTTTTAATAATATTGAACGTTTAATTTAAAAGAAAAATATTGAACGAGTCTAAATTATTCGTTGTTTAATTCTAATTGAATGAGTGTTAAAAAAATATAACATATTAATTATTTTTTTAATTATAAAAATATAAATTTAAATATAAAAAAATATTAATTTTATTATTATAAATTGAAGGATACTAATTATGTTATTTATTTATTTATTTTTTAATAACTTTAAGCTCAATGATGGATGAATTACAAATATAGAATACCTTGGAAGCATACTAATTTATCCTCATTAATGACAAGTACGGATCGCCCTCATTAATGACAAGTACGGATCGCAATTGTGTTAGATTCGCAGTGTTAATGTTGCACTATTGTGTTGTGTTTGTAACATTAATTAATTGTGTGATATTTACATGTTACTTATATAAATAAAAATGATGTATTTTTTGTTTTGTCTTGATTTTTTATAATAATAAAAAAAATAAAAATATTTTTAAAATTATTAAAAATTTATTAATTAATTATGATTAAATATTTCATTTATAATATGTAATTGTGTCAAACATTATCACCTGATCAATAAGAATCCCTTTGTGCAATTGAGCATGTAAATTACGAAATATAAACATAATTGCGGTGAAAAATAGCATAATTACAATAATCCCCATAGGATCTTCACTTTTATATAAGAAAAATCAAAATATATAAAACGTAAAGACAATAAGAAAATTTAGTGGCCGGCCTGCTAATCAGTGGTAATGCACCCGCTTCAAAGAGGAAAGAAATCTAGATGCATCCTTTTGAGTGCATATTTTTCTTATTTAACTCTTATTTTCTAAGCATTATTTATTGCTTCAAAGAAATTATTAAAAAAGTAGTTTGCTTGCTTTTAATTATCGATCTGGAAATAAAATCAGATTAATTTAGAGATTGACATTATGGTAATTAAAAAAAAAAAAAAGTTATAATTAAAGGGGAACTTGTAAATTCATCTTCGAAAAACTTCATATGGAATTTCTTCTTCATCCATTATATACCCTAAAAAGTATTCCCACATTTTCGGTAGCAGAATTCCATATGCCCTTCTAGTTGGTCCAAATCTGCCAAGATAAATAACAAAAGGACTTTATAAATTAGTTATACTCTATTAAAAACAAAAGTTGAAAAATAAAAATATTATATATTATATATATAATATGGTCAGTAATCTTTATTTATTATCTAATTTTTTATACCACAATTTTTTGACAATTGAGATTTAAAAATTTTAGGGGAAAAAAATAAGAGAAATTTATTGTTTTAAATCTCAACCCTTATAAATTGATGGCATAAAAAATTAGATAATAAATTGTGGCTCATGATACTATTATATATATATATATATATATATATATATATATTACGGTAGTAACATATATACGATGGTTAGTTCTATATATAATCAAGAGTTGAATGGATTAAAAAAAAACTAATAATTAAATATACCAAATCGGAAATATGTAGGAATATTCATCAAGTGGTGATGTGTACAATCAAGAGTACAAGTGAAGATGACATCTGATAAGTGATTCTTAAAGCAATCAACTTTGCAAGAGCTGAAACAATACGCGTAGTATTTAGCACCATTAGTTTTCTTCATCTCCGGAAGGCACCTGAGATTGCAGTGAACACTCGCACAAAAGTTGAATTTTATGATCTTTTTGCTGTTTATAATTATCGGAAGCATCTTAAGTCGATCCAAGGAATTATAATACTGAGGAGCTAGAAATCTGGAATAAGAGTTGGAAAAGGAATTATAATTATATTCCTGAAGACTATTTTGACCTTCAATTTCTTGCTTTGCATAAACTGCTGTTTTTACGAGCAAAAGCAGTACTACTTGTATCAATCCCATCAGAACCATAAAATATTAAGTGTTCTTCATAACAATTTCATCTTTTTATTTACGAGGTAAATTTAAATACATAAACCATAACTATTAGATAACTATTTAAACCTTCATTCTCTGTTTTGTTGTCTTTTTGCTTGCGTTAAGTAAAAATTATGACGATATTATAATATAATTAACAAACACATACTGAAGAGGCACATATCATATTTATTTTAAATTGTATATCATAGAAGGCATTTCATTGGACGAGTGAGTAGTCATATAATTTCAGTTTAAATTTTTTTTTCTTTGCTTGCATATACGAGTGAGTAGTTAATAGCTATTTTAATTATCATGTATGGACTTTTAACATCTTTTTTAAAATAACTTCTAAATCATTTTATATGCATTTAACTGTTAAGCGGATATTTATCTTAATTAATTAAAAAAAAAATTTCAATCGATACAATTCACTTTGTGATAATGACTCACCAACTATTCTACACAGCATCCTCTTAATTGGATGTGGTTATAGGCACCATGTTTATGATTAGGCTACTGTGGTGATGTGCTGAAAAATGAACAAATTTTTTAGATCAAACAATCACAATGCGTCATTAATTAGAGAATAATATGATTTCTTTTATTTGTTTTACATTTCTGAAGTTAGCTACATAGTTGCGCGCGGTAATTCACAATCTTTTAAGATGGTTTCAGCAAAATTGAGCTGAAATACATGACCAACAAGCTTAGGGATGAAACATTTCTAAGACGAATTTAGAGCCCAATAAAATTATATTTGGAGGAGTAAATATTACTATTTTTGAATAGCTTGCATTCTCAAAACTCCTTAAAAGATGTGAGAGCAGAGCATGCGACATTGCAAAGCTAAATTACATCAAGTCAACAAATTATTTTTTATAGTTATATTGCAAGGTTTGTATTGAAAATATGCAAATAAAGTCTCGCATTGTTTAGATATAGAATGATTTATAAATATTTAAATTACTTTACTTAATTAGTTAACCTTTTAGGAAGATCCTAAAATTTTTAAGGTATTCTCTAAATAAAAAAAGTTCAAATTTTTACTTCAAAATTTAAACATAAATAAATGGATTATAACTATTGTGTGATTTGTTCAAAGAGAGATAAAACAAGCGAGATAGCTTAGTAGATCTCTACAGAAATACGTAGAGACAAACTAATTCAAGTTAATTACAAACCCTTGATCGATGAAATAAATAAAGAAGGAAGGAACTTCCACAATTCTAGTCTTACTGCTGATTCTTTATCTTTTGACTTGGACCTGACGTAGATCCAAATTGCCAGCAATCTCTAGTCTTCTGTTTTTTTTTTTTCAAAAGGAACAAAAAAAAAAGGTAGAATAAAACGCACTCTCACAGACTCACAGTTGTACTGTAGCTGAGAGACTGACAAATGCCCTTCAACTATTGGTCCAGATCTGCCAAAATAATTTAACATAAAAGAATCGTTAAATTTCCGAAGGGTAGGCAACAACATGGGTCGAACTGTTTTTTTTAGTTGATTTTAAATATATTAAAACATTTTAAAAAATATTTGATAATTTTAATAAAAATATTTTTAAAAATAAATTTAAAAATAATTATTTATTTTTAAGAAAAATAAATAATATTTATTTTAAGATAATTAATTTTAAATATATATTTTTATACTAAAATTAATTACTAAAGTGTTAATTAAAATTATTTTTAATTTTTTTATTTCAAATATTTAAATACTTTTATTAAAACTATTTTTAACTAAACTATTTTATTTTAAATTTTTTTTAAAAAAAAAGTCTTCTAAAATATGTCCAATATCTGACTGGATATGGCTGAAGCAAATGATTGCAAAAAGCCAGTTAGGCATATGTGTAATTATTATTATTATTAATTGTTTTGTCTATTTCTACATACCAAGTAAAATTCTTACCAATTAGTCTGGCAACTGTTGTAACAGGATTCCATATGCCGTTCTACTTCAATCAAATCTGTGATGAAAAAAAAAAAAAAAAAAACTTAATTAAGCAGAAGCTAAATAATTAAACCAGAGGCAAAAACAATCTCCAAAGAAGACATTTTGTACAATGAAAAGGGGCAATGAATGGTCACCATTACCAACTTATTTTTATTATAGTATACTTTTAAGAAATGATGATAATTATTAAAAATGGTTAGAGGTTGGCTTTATACTAATAAAAGTTGTTCCTAAAACCTTCAAAAGGATAAGCAAATTAAATGGCACATGGGCTATATATGTATTTGTATATAGGTTTAGATGAAATTTTATAAACGAGGAATATTAAGATTATACTTTAGGGTTAATAATTATGCCGTTTTTAATATAAACAAATTTATCACCTATATAGTTTTGATGGTGTAAGTTGTGCATATACCGAGTGATTTGGTACCGGAGTTGGCAAGCATAGGTATATACTTGGCACAATCAAGAGTACAATGATTGGTGTGGACCAAGGGGATGAAGTATTTGTCAAGACAAAGATCGGAACACGTAATGAAGCATCTTTCTAAAATCAAAGGACCTTTTACATTGATTTCACACAAAGAAACACATTTTCTCAAGCATAAATATAACTTTATCTCCTTCATTAACTTAGGAAAGCGGCTTTCAAATCCATCAGATAAAGGGGAAGAACGAATATTATCAGAATATGCTTTTATTTCTGCAATACTACTAGTTGCAATAATTACTAGCAATATTACATAGAGCTCCATTAAAGTAGTTACTCTTGTATTGTCTCTCTTGACAAATTTCATTTTTCTCTTCTTAAATTCATTAACAACTGGTGGAAAAAATATGGAGGTCTGAATTGGCCCCTGAAATTTTGGACTGTGCCTCTAAGGATGCAATTCTACCTAATTAATGAAGTTATGAGATTTCTAATAAAAATCAATTTCCTTTAAGAGTATATGTGTTAAATAATGTCAGTCTAGAAAATACATATATTGAGAGAAGTTAAAAGGTGTGACGACTTCAATTGAGATACAAAGGTTTTCTTTTTTTTCATATTGCTAAAGAGGTACGGAAGCTTTTTTTTTTTTTTTAATTATATTTAGAAGCTCTTTCATATTTTTCTTTCGGTGGACTTAGATGTATAAATCAATTATTGGCTTATATTTTAATATCTTAAATATTTTTTGAAAAATTGGTTACTCACAACTTTATCATGTCATTTACTTTTTTTTTTTTTTTTTTTTTTTTTTTTCCGTAATACGGAATAATTGACTTTTGCTTAAAGCAAATTTTTTTTTTTAAATTTCATCAAATTAAGACAATTATCACACTCTTAAATTATCAAAATTTAATTCATAAATATTAATTATATGAGTATTTAAGGCTGTATTTAGGCTCAATATTAAAAAACAAATCTTAAATTTCAAACCTATATTTTACTATCCAATAAAATTACAACTTTACATACAATATTTAACCAACTAAATTAGCTACTTGTGACTTGCTTAAAGCATTTGGGTTCCATTTTTGTATTGACAACATTAATATTAAATATATTCATTACATTACTGTTGTTTTAGTTGTACGATGGTGTCTTTTTAACATTTATTGTATATATAATTAGCTTTAGAAGGGACTCTACATTTTGGATAGAAAAAGTCAGCAATATTAAAGATTACAAAAATTTGTATTTATATTTTTTATCTTATGATATGTATCAATATCATTAGAAAAATAAATATTTTTTATAATTTTGATACATTATATGATATAAAAAATATAGTACAAAAATTAGGTCAAATTTAAGTAATATTAATATTTATCATAAAAATGTGCTTCAACGTGGAATGAAAATTACTTGTACTATTTTGGATGGGTTATTTTGTGTGTTACCAATAATTAATAAACATGTATACAAAAAATTTATATTTTATGCAGGCTCATATTTTCAAGGGAATTTACAAAAAATAACACTTCTAAAACTTATAGTAACAAAACTAGTACCCTTAATAATATTGAACGTGAAATATTGGACGTTCAATATTGAACTAATCTAAATTATCGTCGTTCCATTCTAATTAAATGGGTGTTCAAAGAAAAATGACATATTAATTATTTTTTTTAATTGTGAAAATATAAGTTTGAACACAAGGGATGCTAGTTTTATTATTACAAGTTTAAGGGGTGCTAGTTTTGTTATTTTTCCTATTTTTAATCATTTTTGTTTATATTTTTGCTGCATATTCATGATAGTACATAAAATAACTCCCGACTGTTTTATTCGAATTTCACACTAGTCATTACAAGTTTGTATATGCTTTAATTGGTGATATACTGATATGCCGTAATTGTATGGCTTTATAGTTTTCATTACTTCAAATGAACCTTTGCTACTAAAAATATGTAATAGTCGATATTATTTATAGGCATAGCCGGGAAGCAATATGGATGATATTTATGGACATTCAACGTGATAACAAGAATATATAGATTTTTATCAACAAAAGAAAAAGGGAAAAAAAGAGACAGATGTATAATAGATAACTATATAATTTAATAGCCACTCTCAAATAATGAAAAAATATATATTCTACGTACTTGTCACAAAAATGATTATTTTTAAGTTTGATTGCAGGACAAAAATTTATACATTAAAGTTTTACTTTCGAAAAAAAAACATATGCAATTTTTCTTACAATATAAAGCAATATTTTTTCTTTTTTATAGAAAATATATGTTTTTTTTTTTTACAAAAATGTGCCATTAATTTAAAAATTAGTGGATTCTAAAAATATTTTTTTCCTTTTCATAAATCTATTATGGCTTAAATTTTGTTAAACTCAAATCTCATTAATCCTTTACTATTTTCTCTAAACAAATAAATAAAATTAGAACTGATTTCATACCAAAAGTTCTCGAAAACAGGGGAAAGATAAAACAGGGTCAAGAAATGCATGTTGAACTGAAATTTAACAAATAAAAATAAAATGTCTTGAGGATTTGAAGTAGGAACTAAGAAAGGTCATGCCTGGTATATTTTGCTGTGTGAAAATTATCACCGCACGCAATTTTTAGGCTAAATATACGTCGGAATTAAATGTGAATTTGAATAAAAAAGGAGAAAAGAGAAAAAATGCAAAACCTTTAACACATTGCTTTTTTAGCTCTCCTTGGAAGCATTTATATAAAAAAGAAAATGCTAATGGGATTGGCCCCAAGGGGCACCCAATTTTGTGGAAGGGGGAAGACCTAGGTAAATGTGGGTCCACCACATACGCGCGGGCCGCCGCCGGCCGCGCCGTGCCTATTTTTAGATAAAAATTTATTTATTAAAATTAAATTTTCCAAGCAGTCCCGTTACATAAATGTGACCGTTATATTTTTTAACGATCTGTTCCGTTCCGTTGAGACCGAGTCTCACGGAACCGTTGCCCATCCGTTACCACATCGTGACCGTTGCATTTGCGACCGTTCCGTTCCGTTACTGACCGAGTCTTACGGAACGTGTGAACGTTGCACGTTCTCCACCCACACCCGCTTTTTTTTTGGGCTCCGTTTTCCATGCCACCCTCAGCCTATAAATAGAGCAGAGCCCTCACAACTCAAATCATCCCTTCAGCTCACAGCTCTCTCCCAATTCTCTCTCTCAATTTCCTCTCTCTATCTCGCTCTAACTATTGAGCATCAGAAAAGATTCAGAAAAGAAAAACCAAAAATAAATATATTTTAGTTTCCGAGCAACAAAATTATTTTACAGGTGTAGCATTCCGGAGTTCATCAGTGCAGTGTAACTCCGAGACAGATTTTTGCTGGGCTGTTTTATCCTGGGGACGACGAGACTGTATTTGCTTGCACAATTTTGGGCAGAGCCGCGAAACGTCTTAAAGAGAGCAACCTAGTCCGCGACTCAACCCAAGTAGTATTAATTCAGTAATTTGATAACCTCGTTCCTAACTACTTTTAAGTATTTGTTCAAACAATATAACCTTTTACATGCTCATTTTTTCCTCAGTTATATTACAAACACTATAATCCAGTGCCAAGTATAATGTACAAATGTAAGAAACAAATTGAATTCTGTTTTATGAATTAAAACAAAAAAGAAGAAAAGAGTACATTGCTTTTTGCCTAATAAAATCGGAGATAGGACACCAAATGTTGTTTGTAAACTGCCGATAGGAGATTACAAATGAGCATTCTCACAATAGTTATAGCAGACTTTCATATGCCTTTCCACCTCTGTCAAAATGAAACCAATAATTAATTAGAATCTTGTAATTGTAATTACAACTATACATACTGCTTTTATTACATGTCAACCAAATTTTCTAACCCATTTATAAAAAACAAAACCCATAAAATTTCAACTCAATCGGGTGAGTACTTTTTCTCTGGCTAGTAATATTCACTTCCAAATTAGGCATGTAATTAATTGATAAGAAATGCAGAAAGAATGGAGCAAAGTTAGTATATGACGACAAGTAATTAAGTTGATGATAAATACCAAATGGAAACATAGTGGTGGTCAACTTTGTACGAGTATTAAGACAAGTATAAAGGGCATGACTGTATTTATGAAGGCAGTTCTCGGCACAGGGAGCTACACAAATTGCCAAAATAGGCGCTTCTTTGGACATCTTTATGCATTTTGAGATACATGGTACCAAACAAATCTCAAGTCCGACTCTCTTAATGGCTTTGATTATATAAGAAGAAGAGTGATCGTGAAGAGGAAGTAAAGAAGGTAAGTCTACTGCCATCACCACAATAATTGGTAAAAACACCATTAATATTATTCCTGTTACCACAATCATATTTTTGTTAATTACTCTCATTTCATTTGCATATAGTTATGGCTCTACTTGCTCTGCTAGTGCTCGGTTACGTACTCATAAAACTTGTGTTTTTATATTTGTCACTGTTGAGTACATAACCATAGAATTAGACTCAACATTAGTTTAATTAAGTTAGCCAGTTAATTTATTTTACCCAACAAGTCTCAGGTTTAAATATAATGTTGTATTGGAAAATTTAATTTAACTCTTTTTTTTTTTTTAAATTAAATGATAATTAGTGTAATTTGAATATGCCACTTGAAACGGAGAATGATGAGTCTTACTAGACAAACATATGAATCACTAATAAGTTAGGGTGTGTTTGATAACAATTTTAATTTCGGATTTTGGATTTTTTTTTTAAGTAATTTTTCAATTATATATGTTTAATAACGATTTCTAATTTTAATTTTCATAAAAATTATTAACAAAATATGGATGATTCATAAATCTTTAAAAATAAATTTTTTGAATCTAATTTTCGATTTCTTATTTTCTATAAACATTTTTTCTATAGAGCAAACAAAGTGTTATGATTGAAAATTTAAAATTTTTAAATAATAACCAAAATAAATTCTTAGTTTTTTTAAGTTTTTTGAAAAAAAAAAATATAAAATATAAATAGTTAACAAACAATTAGTATGTCATTTTTTATTTTTATTTTTCTTAAAATTACAAGTAAAAATTATTATTAAATATATTAATGATTATTTTTATAAAAAAAATTAAAAATTATAATATTAATTATTTAATTATAAATCATAAATATCAAACATACTGCTTTAATTAGCAGACAACAAAGGGAGATTTGATATATGTCTTTTAACTATTAGATGGCAAATCTATATTTGAGATAATTATCACTTATGGTCGTTTTCATGGCTTTTTTTTTTTTTTATAAAATCGTTTTCTTGGCTTTCAACCCTTCATTTGTCATAAATCTCTAACCTCCAATATTAAGCTAATGTCTATGTAGATCTCTTTTATTTTTATACAAGTGTTTACATATTAATACACATTAGCATACACTTTTCAAACGACCGATGTTCACTTTGCTTAAAAGCTATCAAAGAACAAATTAATATGCATTGCAACCCATTTGACAATTGATTTAAAAATAATTAAATTTGATATGATCTTTTAAAAATAATTAATTAACATCTTAAAATATGAAAATTGATTTATAGAACAACAATTATTTCATGCCTATTCTTTTCGTCAACAATTAATGAAATAAAAAATAAAATAAGAAGATTTTCCCATGGAATTGCTTAGTCAAAAATGCTAAAACACTTAAATTTGTTTTTTTTTTTTTTTTTGGAAAACAATATTTATCACATAATTTAAAACTTGTAGCTACAAAAATAGCACATCTTATGTCTAGCTCATAACTAAAAAATTCTCCAAATCAAAATTTCACATTGAACGTTGTCAAGTTGAATTCTAACTAATTAAATTCCTTCAATGTTTGAACTCCTGCTAATTGGATCCATTCAATATTATTGAATGTAATTTTTATTAGGGTGTTATTTTATGTAATTTTAAAATAAATAAATAAATTATATTGCTAGGTAAGATAAGGAAACACTTCCCTGTAAGTTTCATGGATGTTTATATTACTGTTGAATCTACTAGCCTCCTTCTTTAGTGGTAATTAATTAGACTCGATGATACTCACCTGTTGTTATTGCTGAACTTTGTGTTATGTGGTATGGAATTAATTTTGCTATAGACTTGAGTCTGATTCTTTGAGATCTGTCCAAATTGTGAACTCTGATGTTTTATCAATGGCTGAGTTATTAGGATACATTGTAAAGGGATATCAAACTTTTTGCTAGTTTGATCAATGATAAACTTTGCTTGCCACTATTGCTCCAGAAAATTAAGCAAATAGCTAGAGCAGCACATTCACTCACTACCTAGTTCTAATTAAGCAATCTCTTGTAATATTTTTCTTGCTTGATTAAAGTAAGGACCGGATTGGTTATAACCCATTCTCCAACTTAAGTATGATCATCTGCTTTAATTAATTAATAAGATCTCTACAATTTTTAATAAAAAATAAAAAAAAAAATGGTAACAATGATCCACTAAGACCAAAATGTTAAAAATTTATTATCTTTTTAAGTAAAGACACTATAAATTTACTAACTATTAAAAAATGGCAAGAAATTAAAAATTTCAAAAATATCATACTAGTGGATTTACGTGCCATGCTACTAGTGGATTCAGGTTGACAAAATTATAATATATATTTTTTAATTTAAATTTTGGACTTCTTGTCCAATTTTCATTAGTTAAGTAAATTTGCAGTACTCCAATCAAAAAATGATAAATGTTTATAAATTTTAGTCCTAATTAATGTACCATTGTACGTTACCCTTTATCTAAAAAAAAAATATAGGAAGAGAGTATATATTTGAATATTTAGGCTGAAGTCTGAACCATAAAAAAATGTAGCTAAACTCTCTTATTTTGCATATAATACTTACAAATTCTACTTTAATACGAGGCAGTACACTGAGCCACTGAGAAACATATTTTATACTTCAGTTAGAACAAGCCTAGTCGGGCTACCTTCTTTTGTTCTAACAAATTATCCCTTCATACGTGCCCTATTTTGTATTTCAAAATTCCCCCATTTTTTATTCAATTTTTTAATTAGTATTGAGTTGTTATCTCTATTTTTAAGCCCTATCATCTTTGAATTTTTTATATATCTAAAATATGAATCAATTGCTTATCTCTATATATATGTTGTATATACGTAATTAAAATTAACTTTTCAAGAGTTGGAAAGGGTCATTGCCTCTCGTAGACCTCATATAGTTCCGCCCACGGAAAGTCGCTCTTTATATTAATTTCATAATATTAAAAAAAAAAAAAAAAAAATAAAGATATATATGAAACAAAATAAAATTTTAGAAATAAAAAAAAAAGTAATATAAATTTTAAACAATATAATCATATCTGGAAAAGAAAAGGAAAAAAAAATAAAAGAAGAAGAAATGTTTATTATATATAGGATAACTAGAAGGCTATAAGAGGGCATATGTAAAGGGTGGGTTTGGAAATCGGTAACTGAAATATAGTAAGATTAGAATGAAATTAATGTGTAAGTTGATTGGGGTGGTAGTATTAGTATTATTGTTTACTGAAGGAGTCAGTTGTTTGAATAATTATTTTTCATCATTATCTCATGGTTTTCTGAAGACACCTTATTTTCCTAGTCGCATAAAGAACTTCAAATTCAATATATGTATTACAAGATGCAATTTACATAATTGTATGAAATTCATCAAAGGAGATCCTCGATATTCCCAACGATGCATGATCATTTGTGGTTTACGTTGCTTTGGCAAATACTTCGGATAGTTTCATCATCATCGTTTCATTTATTTATATATATTAATATCATGTTCAAATTAATAATTTTACCATTTGGTTCGAGCTTATTACCTCAATTATATTAATTGAACTTTTAGGTCATCACTACTATTAATTAATTACTTTTAGTTTTGTATACTCTCATCTTTTTAAGTTTAACTTATTTTTATGTATTTTAATTTCGAATATTTTATTATTATATTTTATACATAATATCTCTTATTTTATCGAGGTGTATTTCTTGTTTTGATTACTCCTTTTTTTTTTTTTTTCCCGCAATATACCAATATGATTAAAAAGTGAAACTCCTTAAAGGTGAAGAGCATTAATAGTCTTATAATTTTGAACAATTTAGTCGCATAATTTTTAACTATAGTAATTTAGTTTTTTATTTTTATAAAATGTGTACTTTAATTCCATATCTTTGATGTAAAAGATGCAATTTAGTCCATTTTTTTGAAATTTTTGGGACTAAAATACACCTTATTACGAAATTATGAGATTAAAGTGCTCAAGTTCAAAATTACAGAATTAAATTGCTCCTTTGTCTAAAGTTAGAGGACTGCTAGTACCCTTTATCCAAAAAAAAATAAAAAAATAATACCAATTTGAAAGGCACCCTTACCAAAACAATAGTACATTAACTACTTTTCTAAAAATATTAGAAATTAGAAGTTAATAATGACAAAAATAATTTTATACTATCAAGATGGGTAAATTTATATAATTTTAATTGTTTATTAAAATTACACAAACCTCCATCACGATTATGGCTCCAATGAAGGTTAGCAATTTTACTCAGAAAAATCAAATCTCCATCACCATTTTGCCCCAAAAATAAATGTCTCATCTCTATGCCTACGCTTCAAATCTTGAAAAAGTGTAAACAATACTAGGGAATTATTGAGCTATATATTTAGTAGCTAGATTCGGATCAACATATATTTAAGACAAATTACGCTTTTTTACATTATATAATCTAAACCCATTTAATTTGAATCAAATTCTATTAAGAGTACTAATTAAGATGGGGGATTGGATTGGGCAGAGTTACGTACCCCCATTAAAATTAATAAGTTATGAAACTAAACACAAATATAACAAACGTTTTGAAATTATATGTAAGACAATTGTTTCTGTTTTACTATATTAAAAAATTTGATAATTTTAAATAAAACGAAACATTAATTATATATAGATTTTTAACTATTAGTATGATGGACACCTTTGTTTTAGAATTTTCTGTTAATTACTAATCTCTCTTTATTCTTGCATCCAAGATAACAGCTTTCCATGTAACCTTCAACTCCATCCAAATCTGTCACCAAAATATAAAACTTAAAAAAAGTGTCCATAAATACGACTGTTATTTTATCAATCACTTGCTAGAAACCAAAAATTAATAAAGTAACAAAAGACAAATAGAAATCAAGGTTAATTAATTAATGCATATATATATATATATATATATACACACAAAAATTAATGTTTACATTAATAATGAAATGAATGTTTCTATAAGGATATATATATATATATATAGCTAATAGGAGCTAGTACCTAGTAATACTAACCGGATTCAATCGACTATGTACATCCACTGGTACAAGTGTAAATGGCGTTCATGTATTTTGTACCGCAATCACTTGTACACGGAAAATAACATCGTGTAAATTTAACTTTACGTTTCGGAAAGCACTTAAAAGAGCACATTCCTACACAAACAGGGAGCATTAACTTTTTCACACCTTTTTTTATAAATCCATCACCAAGAAATGATTTTGTAGGAAGTGCTTCCCCTACAACTTTTACTTGTGGTATAAGCACGAGCAATCCCACTAGCGTTATCATAACAATAACGTTTCCCATTTATGCCAACTATATATTTGGAACGTACTTTTATCCTAATTGCTTTATTTTTTGAAAGCTCGTCAAAAACTATTAATAATAAGTCTTCTAGTTTGCAAGTCCTCTTGTTTTGGAAAAAAATAGGTACACTTGGTTCTTTTTTTCTTTTCTTTTTTTAAGTAAAATAAATATTGTGCTATTTTATATGTTTCCCAAAAAAAAAAAATGTTTTATATAATGACCTCATTGATAATGTTAATCTTTTCTTACTGTGAAGGTATTTAGATGATTTATATTTTTAGAAAAGAAAAGAGTTTAATCAGTTAGTGACTCTTGGTAAAGAATTATAGTTTTTACTTTTGATGTAATATGCACAAACTCATGACTCTTATTTGTTAATTACCTTTGGAGAAATATTTAGCAATTTAATTGAGTTAATTTAATACTAGGGGATGGGTTTGGTTGGATTTTAGTTGATTTATGTCTCAAATGTTAACTAAATTGATATTTATCAATTTGATATATTTAATTTGCGTTTTGGACTTGTTTATTTTTAAAATAAATTTAAATTATATTAATTGACCATTTCTTAATGTTAAACTAATATATAATATATAATATTTAATTAATAATTTAATTCAAAAAATTGCATATGAACATTTAAACTATAATTACTCATTAAGTAGAGAATAACTTTTAAAAATGACTAAATTATTTAAAATTTGAGAAAAAAATAATTTAAATTTTTTATTAATTATATTAAATATTTATAAAAAAGAACATTGTAGAAGAAAAATATAAATTATTTCACCTTCTAAATTTACATAAAAAATTAAGTAAAATTAGATCATCATAAATATATGTGTGATATATATAATAAAAATATATAAAATTAAAAATAAATATTTGTATTAGTAATATATACGTCAGTTCGATTAAATATCAGTTTGTAAATTTTAAAATCTTAACGAACTTGATACAAGTTAATTTTAACATTTTTAAAATTAAAACCAACCTATTTAAACCTATAAAACATAAAAATTAATTTGGTTAAGCTCGGTTTTGATTGAGTAAGTTAATTTATTAATTATTATGTCAACCTCTATCTATCACTTTTTAAACAAAAGAAAACTAGCATGACAGAATTTTACGTACTTTTCTGTATATTATTTTACATAGATATATTTACTTAAAAATAAATGATTATTTATATAAGTATATAATATTATTTTAAAATTATTAAAGTATATCATATATTCGTATACCTGATAAATAAATAAATAAATATTTCTATACACGTAAATGTAATGGTTGTTTGAAGAGTATTTTTTTTTTTTTTAAATTAAATTAACACTTATACTGCATCTGACACGTTTTAACTAAAAATCACTTTTTTAAAATAATTGATAAAGTGAATAATTATTCTGTTGATATAATTCTTTACAGGAATTGTGAATTGTAAATTGTAAAAGCATGTATTCGAACTCCACAAATATACAAATGTGTGTAAGTAGTAAGTGTTCTTAAAAAAAATTATTTAGTGTTTCGTAAAATAGATAATAATAAAAAATAAAAACTTAAAGTGTTACTCATTCCCCCAATGATTGAATTTTGGATACCTTTAAAAAAAATCTTATATACACACACACGTGACTTACTCACATACATATTTACGATCAATTAAATTCGAACTCATGTTTTCAACATATCTACTAAAAATAAATATTATTACACTACAAAATAATTAAATATATATATATATATTTGAAAAATGTAAATATTCCTAATGGGGAAAATATATCTTGCATTTTCCTATATATGTTAATGTATAGATGATGACTTTCTTAAGAAATTTTAAAATGCCTACCACTATAACACAACACCAATTACATGGTCATACTCATGCATGTAACTATGATATACATAACCCTATAAATGGCTGTCAATTACAAAAATTCTCTATAAGAAGTTCAAGGTGTATTTTAATATAAGAAAATGCATCATTTTTATACAAGAACTGTGCCCCAAATTTAACCGTAAGGTTAAGCAACTTTTCCTCTACTTTTATGGTGTTTAATTACTTTTGGTTTAGGTCAAGCAACATTTAGAGCATGTATATAAAATGAAATAAAAAAATGAATAATTTCTGGACAATTAATGTATCTGGATCATAAAATATTTTTCCATGAAAAATGATTAATTTGATATCTTTTGGGGAGATTGACCAATAAAAAAATGTTAATGCACCACATAGGAAATCACGCTCCAAGTTAACATAAGAAAGAGGAAAGACAACAAGGTACATAATATTTTTACCTTTTATTTTATTTTAAATGAAAAATAATATTTTTTTTATTTTTAAAAATGTAATAAAATATAAAAATGAATTAAATATTGATTTAAATAAATTTTATAATAAAAAATTATTTTAAATATAAATTATTTAAGTAAAATATATATAATCAATTTAATTCAACTATATTATTTAATTTTTTATCAAATATTGTACATACTAAATATAATATAATTTAATACAATTTAGTCAAATTTAATTATACTTAATTTATCCAATACAATATACTAAATATATCGTTACTACCAGAGACGGACTTACGGCATGGCTGTACCGGGCTTCAACCCGGACAGCTTTTTTTTATTTTATTTTTTTTATTTTTTATTTTTAATAAATATTTATAATATAAATATAATTTAATATATTATATTAATTAAAACCCTAATTAAATTATTACTTTCAATTACTCCGCTTTCATTGCTCTGCTATCGATTGATTATTTCTTTATTTTCTGGTGTGCATTTGATAACTTCTACTTCTTCTTTTTTTTTATAAAAAAAATAAAATTATTATTGTTATGTATTATTCTTTAAAAATACTAAATACTTAAAATATTTATATTTTAATTTATACTTATATCAATAATTATGTATTATATATTCCTAAAAATTATAGCTTTTAAACGTTTGGTCGATAAATATTATATAATTATTAATTTAAGTGCTTATTTAATTATAAATTTATATATATTTAGCACTCATTTTTTTTCATAACAATTTACCATTATTACATTAAATATGTTATTTAAAACGTCAGTTGAAATTTTATGAGATGACTGTTGTACAACACTTAAATTTTTGAAACATACATTCTCTATCTAAATTGTGTGAAGAGCTAGTTAGAACAGGAAAGTCACAGATATACTATTTAATTGATAGTTTAATTCGTTTGGTGTTGATCCTTCCAATCTCTAAAGCAACTACGGAACGTGCATTTTTAGCTATGAAACTCATTAAAACATCACTTCAAAATAAAATGGAGGAGGAATTTCTTCAAGATTGTATGATTGTCTATATTAAAAGAGAGTTTACAAAAAAAATTGAATCTGATTTGATAATTGATGAATTTTATGCTATAAAGCATTGTCGAGCACAACTTAAATAAACTTTTTTTGTTTATTTTTTAAGTTTATATTATTTTTTCAATGTTAATTATAAATCTTGATATTATTAATAAAAAAAAATTAATTTTTTTTTTAATATATATCAGCCCTCCTAAAAAAATATTTTTGGGTACGTCCCTGGTTACTACGTTGTTTTGTGGGTGCAATGTGTATGTTGTGTTTGTATGAAATAAGTATAGTTTATAAAATGGACAAGCAAATCTATTCGAGGCATATTTATTTTAATAAATCATCAATGTTGTCTCTAATTTATATTTCAATACTTATATCTGAAAATGTGTAAAGTAAATCTAACACCATAAATATAGAAATTTTGTTTGGTAAAATTGTATTTTTTATTTTATTTTCAGTTTATTTATTTTATTTAATATTAATTTTTATATGCTTAATTTAATTATTTTTATTGAGAGAGATGATAAAAAAAAAAAAAAAAAAATGAAGTTGGATTTGTAGTCTTTAGTACTATTTGAACGTAATTATAGAGGTCATAAAATTTAAAAACATGAAACAAGTTCTAAAAAAAAATTCAAGTTCTAAATTTACGCTATAATGCTGAACTCATTGTCAAATAAAATAAAAATAATTTCCCAACAATACTAAAGGTGGGTGTATTGAATTAGGATTTTGGGAGATTTTAAACAATTATAAACTTTAAATAAAAGATTGTTGGTAGATTTTAATCCAGTTTTGTATATTATAGTGAATTTTATCTAAAATACTTAAAAATGTTTAAAAATTTTAGAATAAAGAAAATAATGAGTTGAAATTTTTTAAGCATAGCTCTAACTTTTAACTAAAACATCCACCAAAATCATTAAAACATGCAAATTTTTAAAATCAATAACTTTTCAACGCACTTAAATTTTTAAAGATTTTTATAAAACCTTAATTTAGTGCATCTAAAATTTTGTTAAATTTTAAAACTCAATTAAAGTAATCTCAGTAAAAATACAACTATGTAAATTTAAAAAAAAAAAAAGTTTAATATATAAAAAATAGTATGATATTTTAGTTACTTTATTTTTATAAATAAAATTAGTTATTTATCTTTAAAGAATTCAAATGTTATATCTCTTCTCTATTTAGTAATTATAAAATATGATGTGTTTTTCTTTTTAAAAAAATTAAACCTTCAATAAAATTTCTCTTAAATAATATATTATATGATTTATATCCCAAATTCTCTGTTTCCCCAATAACATATTTCATTCTTATTAATGACAATTAGAATCAGCCAAGAATGTTTCATTTTCTTTTCCTTTCATTGAACCAAGTACGATCTGTGAAAGAAAACAGAGCCACACAGAGGGCACCTACCTTCTTTAACTGATTTTTGTCTCCCTTTATACGCCGAGCACCGTCTTTGCTCTTGTTCGGTCTGACTCCGTCCTTCTGGTTTTCTCTGCTCGCAACAATGTCAAATATCGAAGAGACTCTTGAGGACAGGAATGAGAATTCATTTGATAAAGTGAAACACAGGTTCAAGGATCCGTCTAAGGTATTGGCCAATTCATGGATTGAATCGATTTAAAATTGTGGGTTGTGTTTATTTTTGGCCTTCGTAATTTGGGTATGTTTGGTTTTGTAGAAAGTCGCTCAAACGAGGGAAATATTATCGAAACAAGCTGTTCATACCAAGGAGATCCTGTCGAAACAGGCCGTTAAGATTGCCAAGCAAGCTGAAGAGCATGAAAGGTTTATCAATAAGGTCAGTTCCCATTTTGCTTCTTTATTGTTTTGTGCCTGACTAGTGATGTGGATTGATTGAAAACCATTTACTATGTTTCGTTTGGTGATAGAATTTTGGGTTAATTTTAAACGTTTTGATTTTTCATTTTTAGGTGACTCATCTTTTGGGGGTCCTCAGCTTCGGTGGATTTTGCTTCCTTTTGGGGGCAAGTGAGTGAACTAGCTTGATGGAAGGAATGGTTTTTACGTTTTTAGTTACAACTTAGACTCAGTAAATGAATTTCTGTCATTTTGTCTTTGACAGGACCGCAAGATATTAAATACGTGTACTGTTTGTTTTATGTCATATTTGTTCCTCTAAGATGGATATACTATCGCTTCAAAAAATGGCATTACTACCTCTTGGTAAGCTTTGTAATTCTCTTAGATTTCTTAATTCCCTCAATAATTTTTTTTTATTTAATCAAATACAGGATAGTAGGTGGGATGTGTTAGCAATTGCATTTTTTTTATCGAAAGCATAATTTCGAACTTGGGCTCGTGTTAGCACATAACAAATGGCTTATTGTTCCAAGATATTTGTTAGAAGTTGGACTTTGAACCAGATCACAAACTATGAACAAGCACTGAATCGTATGTGATATTGTTTAGAGGAGGTGAAGATCCAAGTGGTTTGATCTTCAGGTAATATGAAGGGAAAATGAGACCTTTGATTGTGAGGAGAACCTTGTAAACTGTTTTCTGTTGAAAATCTGTGAATGCATGATGGAGTTTTTAACTGGTTGTATTCTCCTGTATTTTTTCTTTCTTTTTGTGTTTTGCTTCGAGATATTAGCATATCTTAACTGAATATCTTATAACAATAGCACTATGCCCCCTTAGTATCAGTGCATTACTAAGATCTTAGCTTCCGTCTTATATTGTGGAATAGTCTGAAGATGTAAATTTGAGAAGTGACATTTTTGTTCTCTATTAGGATTTTTGCTACTATGCCAACACAATATTCTTAGTTCACCTTCTCCTCTATCCAAGCAATGAAAAGCTCTTCATGGTTTGCTTCTCATTCGCTGAGGTAAGCAAGTAGTCTCTATCCATATGCTCTGGAGTTGAGAAAAAGGCCATAGGTGCACATGTTTCTGACTGATCTATGTGTGGCTACAGGGGCCATTAGCATGGGCCTTGATTGTTTGGCGTTGTAGCTTGGTTTTTAGTTCAGTTGACAAAATTGTTAGCGTTCTGATACACCTTTTACCTGGTGAGTACATCTTTCTTTATTTCTGGTTGCTTTACCCCTTCCACCTCTAAAAATAGAGGAATAACGGAATTACATTTGGAGCAATTATTTCATAAATACTATATTTGACTGAGTCGTGTATCCTATTACTCTGAGATTCCAGTTTTATCAGGAAATGTAGTTATTTAATTTCTTGGTAAATTGTATTACTGTTTTCCACATATACTTTATAAAGCTGCTGGGATCTGAACCATATCTTGCTGCTAGAAAGCAATTGAAGCCAAAATTATGTGTTTCCCAATCAACCCATTTAGTTAAATCTTACCTACAGACTATTAATGAAATACTAAACTCCTTTACGTTATCCCATTATGAATTTAGGGGGAAAAAATCAAGTACTTGTTAGCAGGCACATCCCTGTTGTCAGAAATGAGTTTTAGTTCAGAGTCTACTAATCATGTTGCTTCTTAGACAGCAAATGATATATCATATAATTCATATGCTGTATATATCTTATATATTTATTTTCAGGATTAGTATTCTTTACTATTCGATGGTGGGATCCGGCAACCTTTGCAGCTATGCACCCTGAAGGAACAGCCCGCAGAGCTTCATGGCCTTACGTAAATGACAAATCCTACCTTTGGATTTGGCTGTTTGTGGTTCCCTTAGCTGCATATACCCTCTGGCAGGTTTTTTATTTTCTCATTGTCAATGTTTTGCGTCGACAAAGGCTGTTAAGAGACCCTGAAGTCATGACTTCGTACAGGTGTCTCTATTTTCCATGCTTGCTTCTTTTGCATTTTATCATTGTTATTCTTCCTATTTTTCTCCTTATAGCTGTATTTTGTAGGGAACTATCAAAAAAGGCACGGAAAGCAAACAATATTTGGTGGCGCTTAAGCGGCTTGCTTGGAGATCAAAACCGCATGTTTATGTGCATTTTGCTACAAGGCATATTTACAATAGCCACAACAGCACTTACGGTCCCTATATTTTTGTCATACGAGTTGCATGTCATTTTCCAAATACTCAAGGTTTCTGCATCTGTATGGAATGGAGGAAGCTTTTTGCTAGAAGTTATGCCGAGGCAGGTCATTCTTAAGGAGGAAGAAGAAAACAGAGATACAGCCAGTTCAAACTCAACAGGATCAGTCTCTGACTGCAATGGAGAATACAGTATGTGCCGAGAACTGCCAATCCTAAAGCTGTATTTAAATCTGTTTGTAACAATAGACGAATCTTTTCTATTCCATTTTGTTTCCTTTAGTTAAAGTAAAAATCGTTTTTAAGTATTTGTTACATTACGCGCTGATGTTACCGAAACTTGTAGCTATTCGAGTGTTTTTTAAGGGCACTTATGACGTGTTGATTTTGATCATAAATATTAGGTACAAACTAAATATTTATTATTTTTGTGGTATTATTAGGAAAAGAAAAAAATAAATAAAATAAATAGGGAAGGATTTGTAGCAAATTTTTAGGCATGGTACCGTTTTGGTCACTTAAGGTACCAATGTGTACTTTTATTACTAAGGTGACAATTTTTAGTTACTTATTTAATTAAATATATTTAATTAGTTTAATTTTAAATAATATATATAATTTGATAAAAAATTATTTATTTTTTTAAATATTTTGTATCGCATTTTTTAAAATGCTATTTAGAAAAGTGTCAAATATAAAATATAAAATTTTTAAAAATAGTTGATAAAATTTTAAAAATTATTGTATTGCATTTTTTTGTATTTTTAGGCACTTTTTTATATTGTATTTTTTTTATTAAAATATTAATCTTATAAAAAAATATAATACATAATATTGATAAATAAGTCATTATTAAATGACATCCATCGTTTAAAATTTGACTAATTATATATTTTAATTAAATAGAGAGAAAAAAAATACAACATATAAATAAATACTTTTTAAATATGATGAACAAAAAAATACCAAATCCAAATTTTTACCCGAAACATATCTTAAAAGAGATACGGCAGAGAATGTGGGAATAAGAGCTACTTCAAAATGCTCAAATTCTATTACTTTTGTATTAAAATTGCTCCAAAAGCAAAACTTCTGTACTATTTTAATGCCATGAACGATCTTGCATTTTCTTCTTTTAACAATGATATATATATATATATATATATATATATATATATATATATATATATATATATTGTTTTAATTTTTATTTTATTTTAATTATATGTTCTTATATATTTTATTATATATAAAAGAAATTAACCAAAAAAAAACCAAAAAAATCTTCATAATATTAATTAAAAAAAACGATAATATTTATTATTATATAAAAAGCCAAGGCTTTCGTTTTCGTCGTCGTCGTACCTTTCTTCTTTGTTTACATTTTTTTTTGCGCTCTTCTTTTACTTTTTTTGTGCTCATCTTTATCTTTATCTGAAGGTTTCGTCTACACTTGCTTTTCATTCTTTTTTTTAATTGTATAAAACTCATCGTGTAATGCAGGTGAATCATTTTAATTAATTAGTTAAAATACAATTAATATAAAATATTTGAGTGATAATTATCTAGCTATGACATTATGTCTAACTATTTTTTTTTTTTTTTTTTTTTTGATAATTACACGAAGGAAAGACGCGAAAGGAGTAGAACACCCGATTAACACAACGCTTAACTCACCAAATCCCAACTCACCTGTTAAACAGGCAAGCGAGGAGAGGCTTATAAGCTCATACACACAACAACCAAATACCGATGTGGGACAAACTCACACCAAACGCTAATCATTATATCTAACTATTTAATAAATATATTATTTTATATCTAATCATTTATAAACATATAATATTTTATTTAATTATTTAAATAATTTTAGTTTTGTTGGTAAATAATTTATGTAGTGTCATTTTACTTAGAAGTAGTCATATTTTATAACAAATCATGTTTATATTAGGTTCATGAATTGTAAACTCAAGAAACAGTAAATTAAAATACATACTTTAAGTTGAAAATAACTTTTTAATTTTATTTAGTATTATAGTGTTTATTTTAAATTAATATTAAAGACCATTAAAAAAAAAAAAAAAGGTGTAACTTGAGAATATATATAAACTTGTAAAAAATAATTCATCTAAAGGTTTCGAGCTCTATCTATAGTACTATAAAAAGCCGTGGTTTGGCTTTCGACTTAGTCGTCGTCATCCCCTTTTTTTTTTTTTTTATTATTTACAAAATAATATTAAATTCTTTAAAAAAAAATTTATCACTATATATTAATTTATAGAAAGTAATTTAATTGGCTATATTAATTAATAATAGTCACACAATCACTTCATAATCTCACATTATTAATTTTATATTAAATTAAAAATTGATATATTACGTGATACATATAACAACTTAATGCATATAACATTAATTAAAGATAAAACTTACATGTTTAAATATTAGGTATCATATACTTTATATAAATATGAATATTTGTTATTACGTAACTTATATAATTATATTATTTAAAAAAAATTGTATATAATGACGATACTAATGCTTAAATTTATGGATAGTTTATAAAGTCGTAACCACTTTCTTTACATTTTAAAATATATTGATTCATTTATGAATTAAATTTTTTTCTCTATAAAAGCAAAATTATTCTAGAAATTCAAAAAAATAATTTTTAAAACATCATTTTTTTAATTAAAAAATATACACAATAAAAACATTAAGACCAAATTTACACATATAGATTATAGATACTAATACTTAAACTTACAGATAAAATAAAATCGTAACTACTTTCTTTATATTTTAAAATATATTGACTGATGTATGAATTAATTTTTTTTTTCTAAAAGCGAAATTATTCTTCGAATTTGGAAAATTGATTTTTAAAGCTTCATTTGTTAATTAAAAAATATACACAATGATAATATTAAGACCAAATTCATACATTAGATATTAAGTATAATATAACTTAAATAAATATGAATATTCGGTATCATATTATATAAATATGTCACTTTGTAAAAAAAATTGCATAATCAAAATATTAATATTTAAATTTGTGGCTAGATTATAGAATTATAACTATTTATTTTTTATATTTTAAAATATATTAACTCATTTATAAACTAAATCACATATAAATTAATTAATTATCTAAATAAAATTTATTGCCACAATTTACTCTCACTTTTAGTCGTTGTCTTTTTTTTTTTTTTCCTCCATAAGAACCAATTTATATGAGAGATTTAAAAAAAAAATGAGCATCATTTTGTAATAAAAAAAATTATACAATATTGATATATAGACTAAACTCACACATTTAAATATTGAGTATCATATATCTTATATAAATATAGATATTTTGTATAATGTAATTTATATAAATATATCATTTTGTAAAAAAAAATGTGCATAATTACTATATTAATATTTAAACTTAAGTTGTACCATAGAATTATAACTAATTTTTATTTATTTTCAGATATATTGACTTATTTATAAATTAATTTTTTTTATAAAAATTAAATTATACTAAATATTTAAAAAAGCAAATTTTAAAGCATCATTTTATCATAATTTAATATATATTAATTAATTTAATTTAATTTAATTAATTTTTATTAATAAATAATCTTATAATCACTTTATAATTTTATTGTCAATTTTACATCAAATTAATAGCTGATATATTATTATATGCATACAACAACTTAATACATATTGCACTACTATTCTTATATTAGATAAAATATGTATCTTGATAAAATCAATACTCGAACTTAATTTTGTAAAAGGTATGTACTCTGCAATATTTATTTAACTATAAAATTATAATTATGTCAATTATTTGACTTTTATATAAGTCAATTTATACTTAAATAAATTACATTTAATTATTATTCGTTCAATTCATAAACGAATCAAATTATCAAAATAATTTATTGATTACTTAAATAAATTTTATAAATATTTGAGCAATAATTTACATAATTTATGTCTAACATTTAATAAATATATTGTTTTGTTTGTGGTTTGGCTTCATAGTTCATCGTCGTGGTCTGACGACCTCTTTATATATATATATATATATATATATATATATATATCAAAATTAAATTTAATATTTTATCATAATTTAATATATATATATATATATATATATTAATTTACTTGATACAATTTATGCTTTATAATTTTACATTACGAACTTTACATTAAATTAATAACTGGCACGTCATTATATACATACAATAACTTAACACATATAGTGTTATTATTCTTTATTGGATAAAATGTGTATATTGATAAAATTAATACTCGAACTTAGTTTTGTAAAAGGTAGGCACTCTACAGTATTCACTTGACTATAAAATTATGACTATATCAATTATTTAACTTATATATGAGTCAATTTATATTTAAATAAATTATATTTAATTATGTCATAAACAAATCAAATTATCTTAATAATTTATTGACTACCTAAATAAATTTATAAATGTTTGAGTGATAATTTACATAAGTTATGTCTAACTATTTAATAAATATATTATTTTGTATTTAATTATTTATAAACATATAATATTTTATCTAATTGTTTAATTCATTTTGATTTTGTTGGTAAATAGTTCTTATTGTGTCAATTTACTTGTAAATATATAATATTTTGTTTAATCAATCATTTTTATATTGTGTTCATGAATTTTTAACTCAAAAAATAATAAATTAAAATACATATTTTAAGTTAAAAATAATTTGTTAATTTCATTTAATATTATAGTATTCATTTGAGTTAATAAGAAGGATCATAAAATAAAATAGATAAAACTTGAAAATAAAGTTGAATTTAGAAAATACAATTTACCATAAGAGCTCTGTCTAATATATAATATATTATTATTTATATATACTTTATTTTTATATGTGTAAAATTTTTATAAAAAATAAGGTAATAATATTCATATAATTTTTTATAATATCATTTAAAAATACATGAATTGTTAATTATATTTTATTATAATTATTAAATAAAATTATTATTAATTACACACAACTCATTTAAGTCATTGTCATACAAAAAGAAATAATAATAATAATAATAAATATATATATATGGCTCTAAGCTCGTGGCTTGGCACGAGCAACCATCCTAGTTTATTTAAAAGTGAAGGGCCTACTAATAGCTGATAAGCAGGGGAAAGCCAACCGTCACGCTGAATTGCTCAAATAACAAAGATTTATATAAAAACATTTTTTAGACCTAAATAATATTTTTTAAATTAAAACGGTGAATTTTATTTATATAATATATATAATTTTTACCAAAATATCTTTTTATCTGAGTATTCGTAAAAACCTCGTCATTTTCATGTTTCCTTCGAAGCTTATGGAACTTGTACATTCATATTTTGTATGTACAGGTTATATACACATTTATTTTGTATGTAACCTGTACATTCACAATTTGTATGTACAGGTCATGTGAATGTACAGGTTACATACAAATTTATTTTGTATGTAAATTTGTATGTAACATGTACATACAAATTTGTATGTAACCTGTACATACAAATTTGTATGTAACCTGTACATTCACATTTTGTATGTAACATGTACATTCATATTTTGTATGTGACCTGTACATTCACATTTTGTAAGTTGTTCAAAACAACAATAACATACAAACAATACAATGCATTTCATGTGAATGTACAGATTACATACAAAATAAATTTATATGTAACCTGTACATTCACATTTTGCAGGAAGAATAGTTCGTATGTACAGGTAACCTGTACATACAAAATGTGAATGTACAAATTCCATAAACTGTTCTTCTTCTTCTTCCAGTGGGTGATTGGAATTAAACTAAATACTTCTTTGCAGACATAGTCGAAAGCTTGAGAACAAAATCCAGGTGATATTGCAAATAAATAAAAGGAACCTCAGTTTGATAACAGCAATAACATACAAACAATACAATGCATTTCATGTGAATGTACAAATTACATATAAAATAAATTTGTATGTAACCTATACATTCACATGACTTCATCTTCATCTTCAATTCTTCATCTGCTCCACTCTTTCCTACTTTATTAAGTTTTCTTTTTTCTTTTAGTTCAATATATTAAGCTCTGTTTTCATCTTCATCTTCAAGAATAGTTTGATTCTACCAAATAATTATTTTTGTAGATGAAGATTCTAAACAATGTGGGCACAAAAGCTTATACGATAAAAAGGAAGAAGAGAAATTATCTTCTTTAATGGTCTCAGTACCAAGAGAATGAAAAATTAGGAATTTAAAGACAAAAATCATCGATATTTATTTAGTCAATATCTTTGTTACGATGACAAAGCTATCTCGTGACCCTTAGTTTAGAGTTCTACAAGCACTACAAGTTTCACATAAGCATATTTATGTTTTCCAGGTTTTGACTCTGATATTGGATAAAATTTGTGTTCGTTATCGCTCAATAGTTATATGATAAATGTCTCTCTTTCTTCTTTAATCAAGGATTCTGTGTCTGGACTAATAATCCAAATAAAATGCCAAGTTCTGTATATTGAACCACCAAACACCAAAGAGATTAAAAGAGAGAAAGACGAAGAATCAATCCTTCCAAGTTATGAAATTTAGAAGCAGCGGCGGCAGAACTAGGACCTTTGAAGAATTTGATGGTTAAAAATATCATTTGTATTTTTTCAAAACACAGTCGTTTTGTTATTTTGGACAAAAAATTAATTTTCATTATATATGTATCATTTCAGGGAATTAATACACCGCAGTGAATTGCTCAAATAGCAAAGATTTGTATAAAAGAGTTTTTTGGACCAAAATAATATTTTTTGAATTGAAACGGTGAATTTTATTTATATAATATATATGATTTTTACCAAAATATCTCTTTATCTGAGTATTCGTAAAAACCTCGTCATTTTCATGTTTCCTTCGAAGCTTATGGAACTTGTACATTCATATTTTGTATGTACAGGTTATATACACATTTATTTTGTATGTAACCTGTACATTCACATTTTGTATGTACAGGTCATGTGAATGTACAGGTTACATACATATTTATTTTGTATGTAAATTTGTATGTAACATGTACATACAAATTTGTATGTAACATGTACATACAAATTTGTATGTAACCTGTACATTCACATTTTGTATGTAACATGTACATTCATATTTTGTATGTGACCTGTACATTCACATTTTGTAAGCTGTTCAAAACAACAATAACATACAAACAATACAATGCATTTCATGTGAATGTACAGATTACATACAAAATTATTTTGTATGTAACTTGTACATTCACATTTTGCAGGAAGAATAGTTCGTATGTACAGGTAAACTGTACATACAAAATGTGAATGTACAGGTTACATACAAAATAAATGTGTATGTAACCTGTACATACAAAATGTGAATGTACAAGTTCCATAAGCTGTTCTTCTTCTTCTTCCAGTGGGTGATTGGAATTAAACTAAATACTTTTTTGCAGACATAGTCGAAAGCTTGAGAACAAAATCCAGGTGATATTGCAAATAAATAAAAGGAACCTCAGTTTGATAACAGCAATAACATACAAATAATACAATGCATTTCATGTGAATGTACAGATTATATATAAAATAAATTTGTATGTAACCTATACATTCACATGACTTCATCTTCATCTTCAATTCTTCATCTGCTCCACTCTTTCCTACTTTATTAAGTTTTTTTTTTTCTTTTAGTTCAATATATTAAGCTCTGTTTTCATCTTCATCTTCAAGAATTGTTTGATTCTACCAAATAATTGTTTTTGTAGATGAAGATTCTAAACAATGTGGGCACAAAAGCTTATACGATAAAAAGGAAGAAGAGAAATTATCTTCTTTAATGGTCTCAGTACCAAGAGAATGAAAAATTAGGAATTTAAAGACAAAAATCATCGATATTTATTTAGTCAATATCTTTGTTACGGTGACAAAGCTATCTCGTGACCCTTAGTTTAGAGTTCTACAAGCACTACAAGTTTCACATAAGCATATTTATGTTTTCCAGGTTTTGACTCTGATATTGGATAAAATTTGTGTTCGTTATCGCTCAATAGTTATATGATAAATGTCTCTCTTTCTTCTTTAATCAAGGATTCTGTGTCTGGACTAATAATCCAAATAAAATGCCAAGTTCTGTGTATTGAACCACCAAACACCAAAGAGATTAAAAGAGAGAAAGACGAAGAATCAATCCTTCCAAGTTATGAAATTCAGAAGCAGCGGCGGCAGAACCAGGACCTTTGAAGAATTTGATGGTTAAAAATATCATTTGTATTTTTTCAAAACACAGTCGTATTATTATTTTAGACAAAAAATTAATTTTCATTATATATGTATCATTTCAGGGAATTAATACACCGTCACGAGCACCACTTGGTTACCAGCCCAGTAGACAGTCCATCATTTGACGTCCTCGAGCTCAAAACAATGATCACTCAAAACAAGAACCGCCTCTATATTTCATTTCTAGTTTCTACGCCTTTCTCATCCTTGACATGCTTCCTCAACTTTGTTCCATACCTCTGGCGGTCACCGTTCAGCCGCCAACAACTTTTCTGCGACGTTCCTTTTAACGCTGGTTTTGATTCTCCAGAGTGGTACTCCCTCGATGAAATCGTCTATCGTTGCCGCTCAGGTGGTCTTTTAGATGTCCAACATGATATGGATGATTTGAGAAAGTTCGACGGCGCTTATTGGCGTCGTCTTTTTGACTCGCAAGACGACCTCGCCTTATGGCTCTAGGGTTTGGAGCAAGAAAGAATGGGTGTTGCCTAAGATTGACGAAGACGATATTGTTAGTGCCTTTGAGGGAAATTCTAACCTCTTTTAGGCTGAGCGTTTTGGCAAACAGTTCATGGACATGAATGATCTGTGGGTGAAACATTGTGGGATCAGTCACACTGGAAGTTTCAAAGACTTGGGCATGACCGTCTTGGTCAGTCAAGTCAACCACCTGCGGAAACTGAAACGACCTGTCTTTGGAGTTGGCTGTGCCTCAACGGGTGATACTTCTGCTGCGCTTTCTGCTTATTGTGCTTCGGCTGGGATTCCCTCTATCGTGTTCTTACCCGCCAATAAGATATCAATGGCTCAATTGGTCCAACCCATTGCTAATGGTGCTTTTGTTTTGAGCATTGACACCAATTTCAATGGTTGTATGAAACTAATCAGAGAAACTACTGTCGAATTACCTATTTATTTGGAAAATTCTTTGAATAGTTTGAGGCTTGAAGGGCAGAAGACCGCAGCAATCGAGATTTTACAGCAGTTTGATTGGGAAGTGCCCGATTGGGTTATTGTTCGGAGTGGTAATCTGGGCAACATATATGCATTTTACAAAGGCTTCAAAATGTGTCAATAATTGGGTCTTGTAGATAGGATTCCAAGGCTAGCATGCGCTCAAGCGGCCAATGCAAACCCTCTGTATATGCATTACAAATCAGGGTGGAAGGAATTCAAACCCGTGAAGGCCAATTCAACATTTGCGTTGGCTATACAGATTGGAGACCCTGTTTCTATTGATAGAGCAGTTTTGCTCTCAATAATTGTGTTGGGATTGTTGAGGAAGCTACGGAGGAAGAGCTCATGGATGCTACGGCGCAAGCTGATTCCACTGGGATGTTCATATGCCCGCAAACTGGGGTTGCATTAACAACTTTGGTTAAGCTGAGGAAAAGTGGTGTTATTGGAGCCACAACCGAACTGTAGTTGTTAACACTACTCATGGGTTGAAGTTTACCCAGTCAGAGATAGATTACCACTCGAAAACAATCCCAGACATGGCTTGCCGGTACGCAAATCCGCCAGTGCAAGTGAAGGCAGATTTCGGAGCTGTCATGGATGTGTTGAAAGAATTTTTGTTGAACAATGCTCCAAAGAACTAGTGAATGTTGTAAGTTGGTAGCAAAGTACTTCTTCGCAAGAAAAACTTTGTTGGCGTTTGGTTTGCTGAATGTAATCGTAATCGTAATCGTAATGGAATGGAATGTAAAGGAATCAGTATTACTATTACAATGTTTAGTTTAGTCAATGTAATCAAAAAACGAATCAGTATTACAGTGTTTGGTTTGACAACTGTAATGTAATGGAATAGAAAAAAAAATTATATAATTATTTTAAAAATACAATTTCAGAAAATAAAATTTCAAAAAAATACAATTTTTAAAAAAATACAATTTCAGTTTCAGAGAAAAAATACAATTTAAAAAAAATACATTATTTTAAAAATATAATTTTGTAACAACAATTTTAATAAAAAATACAATTTAAAAAAATACAATTAAAAAAAAAAAACGAAACCCAAACACTGGCTGTTACGCGACGGACGGCGCTGGCGCACGACGCGAGGTGGACGACGCGAGGGACGGTTCGCGAGGTGGGCGACGCGAGGGACAGTTCACGAGCTGGGCGACGCAACGGACGGTACGGCTCCTCTCACTGGACGGCTGGACGACGACGACGCCACCGCCAGCACAGGAACGGGACGCGACGGACGTTTTGGCCGGAATTGTTACGCGTTTTTGGAAAAAAAAAAGTTACTGTTTAGTAATGTAATGAGTATTCTTTATGTTTGGTCATGTAATGAGAATTATTTAAACACATGTAATTGATTACATTACATTACATATGTTTGAGCAAATCAAACAATATAATGTGCTAAATCAATTATATTACATATCTTATTACAGTCTATCAAACAGCATCATTAATTTTTTTGTTATCTTAGTAGAAGTCAGGGCAGATTTCACTCTGTTTTGGATGTACTGTTTAAAATTTTATTAGTAGGAAATCAATAGATAGTCTTTTAGAACGTTGTCGTAGGTAGGTAGGTATAATATTACTTGTTTTTTATTTATAAATATATTACAAATTTTATCGAAGTTTCTTTATCAAGCTGAAAACTATTGGAAAATTTTAGAAAAATTTCAAATTTTATTTTGAAACATATCTTTAAATAATAAAATATTTTAAAATATAATAAAATGATAATTTTATCTTTTTTTTTTTTCTTAAAATTAAATAATACATTTCATATTTTACATTCTATATCCTATCATCTTAAAAAAATCACTTCTTAAAAAAAAAAAATAGTTATATATAATTTTTTTTTTCTACAAATCACTCAATGATTTAGTAAGGGGTTATTGAACTTTTAAATTAAATTCGGTAGGTATTATCGAACTTTTTAATTAAGTTTGGTAGCCACTAGTGAACATAATAATAAAGTTCGGTAACCCTTTTCGAACCATTTAGCAATTTATTGGACAAAAAAATTATATATAATTATTTTAATTATTTTTTGTCACAATTTTCTTCAAAATAATTTACTTTTTTTATATCTTTAATATATTAATCTTTCATTTTTTATATTTAAAGCTTAAAATATTAGAAATTTGGAATTCTTGATGGTGAATATGAAGGTAAAGATGAATGATGGAGAAAAAGTAAGATGTACATAATTTTTTTTAAAAAGTGATTTTTTAGGAAAGTGTAATATGTGATGTATTATTTAATTTTAAGAAAAAAAGAATATAATTATAATTTTATTATATTTTTAAATATTTTATTATTTAACAGAATATTTGAAAGTAAAATTTGAATCTTTCTCGTAATTTTTCAAAACTATTTTCTAGCTTAGTGAAAAACTTAGGGTGTCCGATGTTTGAAATATAGATGAATGCATCCCACTTGATGGAATAAAACAAACTAAAAAATAAAAGCCTTGTTTTGCATTGATTCTCTACTTTTAGTAAAGTACTCTTTTTTTTTTTTTTTTGGAGTTGTCTAAGACTCTCAAAAATGCTTTGAATAGTCATTATAAGATTCTTATTCTTTTATTAGTTAGTGGGGTCCTGTCATGAAGTGTTTTGTTAATATGGAACTGGAAGTGGATAACGTCATAATGATGTATAATGACAAATTTTCTTTGTTATTTACCTTATGTTGATGCTGTTATTTGTCCATATTAAAATGAAATGTATTTCTCCATGTTATAAACCACGTGCAAATAAAGAAAACGTAGTTAAAATCTCGTACCATTATGGAATGTAGTAGACGCCTAAGCTAATTTGAGTAACGCCGATAAAAAAATATACAAATTTTAACTTTGTGATAATAAAAAAATATACAAGTTTATTATTATTATTATTATTTTTGGAATGGGCCGCAGCTCAAGTCCCACATTTCCATATTCTTATGTTTGTATTTTGGGTCTCTTCCATTTATTTTGTCCCTTAAGTGACATCCGGTAAAATTAGAAGGGAAATTACCAAAAATAGCACCCCCTAAAAATTATAATAACAAAACTAGCACCCCTGTGTTCAATTAAAATTGAACGTTCAATATTCAATTTGAACGTAAAATATTGAACGTTCAATATTAAATAGGTCTAATTGTCGTCATTCAATTCTAATTGAACGGATAATATTGAACGTTCAATATTGAACGAGTCTAAATTATTGTCGTTCAATTTTAATTAAACACAGGGGTGCTAGTTTTGTTATTATAATTTTTAGGGGGTGTTAGTTTTGTTATTTTCTCAAATTAGAACGACGTAAAAAAAATTAGCATGATTCCTGCACAAAAATGAATATGCAAGAAGAAATACTTACAAAATTAATTGGCTCATTTTTTTTTTTTTTTAACAAGCTTTAATGAGTTAATTGATTTAAGAAGAAATCCTTACAAAATTAATATTTTGAAAGAGTTTTTTTTTTTTGGAATCTCTTGTTTAGATGGTAAAACTTTAATTCCCATACTAGAAACCTAAGTTCGAATCTCACCCAAATGTGTAAGTGTGTTTTCTCTTTATTAATAAAAAGTAAGAAACTTTAAAGCCTTTTAAAAAAAAAAAATAAGTAAAGATAGAAAGAATATAAGAGTTAGATTGTGTATATATTATGAGTTGAGTTATCGTTTACGTTATTGTCTATGTACAAATATGTATAAGGTGCATACAGAGGTGGATCTATGGGGTCGGGGAGACTTCAGTTCCAACCAATTTTTTTACAAAAATTAATTATGTGTATATTTTTAGCATTAAATAAATATTTTATTTATAGTAATATATTTTGTCTAATTTTTATGTACATATTTTAGTATATATTAACAATATTTAATAAATACATGGATAAAAATGATATAAATTGTAAATAAAGTGGTTAAATATTTTTTTTTATGCATTTGGTAACTATTAGTAACAAAAATAAAATTAGAGTAGTATACTACAAAAAATTCTTCTTAAATATAAGAATCCAAATGTTTAAATATTTTTAAACTTAACATTAAAAAAATAAGTATATGATAAACTTCGTATTAAAGTTTTTTAAGTTTATGTTTATTATTTTTTATTTCAATTTAAATTTTAACTTTATCTAATATTATATTATTTGAAATTTTTTTATATAAAAATTTTATTATTTTTATTATTATTAGTCATTCTTATATTGTTTATAAACATATATTTTTAAATATAGTCTCAAACTTAAAATTATAAATCATATTTTACATTTTACATTTTCATATATTTATTTTAGTTTTAATGTCTATAAATCTTTATGTATTTAGTTGAGCTTTTTATTTGCTTAGATTTTTTAGTTAATAAATTTATTTTATTCGTGAATGATACTAATATTTATTAACTTGTTATATTTTTGTTTAATTTTCATTATAAGTTGATTATAGTATGTTAACTTTATGTTTATATTATAATATGACATGAAAAAATTTAGTGTTAAGTTGAGTATAATTTATTATAATTCTTACTAATTTTTTTATTTTATATAAAAAAAACAACCCTCAAATTTTTTCTACTTCTGCACCTCTATATATATATATATATATATATTATCAATTATTTATTTAAGAAGATAAATTATCTTTACAATGAGGGACAAATACTTCTCTAATTCTTTTTTCTTTAAATAGTTAGTAAATATTTAATAGTTATTTATTTAATAATTATTTTTTTAGCAGTTGAACTTACCAAAAATTGAGAATTTATGCACTATAGCTTATACGATTAACGTGGAGGTCGGCATTCTATTTACGTTGATATTGCAATTGACTAATTGTGAGACTCGACTGTTTTAAATCTAATATTTTATTATTTTATCTCTCTGCTTTTTAGTTAACGTGGGTTCGGCATTCTGTTTATTTTATCATTTTATTTTATCTAATATTATTTGTGTATTCAATAAAATAGGTCTCTTAAATGCAAAGAAATTAAATCATGATCTAAAAAATTCTTCACATCATTTATGTACGTGTTTCATGTAAAACTTTCTCTAACAAAATCAAATTGTGTCCTGTATTTTTTATTTTGAAACCAAGCAATGCAAATGTCTGTATGATTTGGCAACTTTGGTTACGTTAAATCCTTCACATTACAAATTAGTTAGATTTTTTTTTTTTTAATATAATGAACATCATAAAAAAAAAAATACAAATCATTATAATATAAATTACTTCAATGTGATATATTTGATTCAAAAAATTGGAGTTGGAAGAAACTTGAAGATATAAGGCTAATACCTTACGAGTACTCTCGGATAGATTTTAGAAGATGTGATGTATCTGCAAATGGTTTGTTTCATTGGCTTATGCCGTACTATAACAAAATATTTGCCTTTAATTTAATTAAAGAAGAGTGAGAATTATTTGAACTGTCTCAGGAATTATAAAATAATAATATTGATTAAGATAAATATTTTACTTGCAAGAATCTTATACGATTTGTAAGGTTTGAAGGTCAACTTGGTTTAACTTGCGAGAGATAAAATAAGTATAATTGTTTGGAATTGTGGGTTGTGAAAAATTATGGTAAAAAATTATGGAACAAGAGATGGGAAGTTAGTTTTGATTGTGAATGTGAAGCTTCTTTTGCTACTTTTTGTAATTCAGATACGGCAATAATGAAAGAGAGCTACAATTTGATATTTTATAATTTACGAGATGATAGTTTCAAGAAAGTAATAGTCCACAACTATATTGCCTGTGAAGAATTGTTCCCTTTGGTATCGGACTCTAAGCCAATTGATGGTCTCAACAATTCAACTAAATTATCAACTAGGATATCAAATTCTATTGGAAATACAATACTTGGTTGCTTCAACAATGTTTGCGGCTATTTGGGTTTGCATTTTTAATATTTATGTTTTGCTATATTTATGTATTGCGCTAATCTCCTTATTTTGGTGAAGTACTTCTTTGGCTGACAATTTCTTTTTTATGGATTATTTGTTATATGAAAGTGTTTTTTATTTTATTTTTAACATACAAAGTGTTCATGTAACTGCACATAAAACATAAATATTGGTTGGTTAATCTGACCATATTTCTTAAAAGGGATATATTTTAATTATATTTCAATAATAAAACTAGTTAAAAATATGTTACTTATACTTGAATTGTTTTACTTATTAGTTAATTTCTAAAAAATATTTAAAATTAATTCAAAATTAATTATGAAAGTAAAATAATATTTAGAATCTAAATGTAATAATTGTAATATCATAAGATTAAAATTCTTGTATTAGTCTAAAAATTGTTGCAGAATTCTCATCGCAATCTAATTTAGGACAACTATTTGTTCGAACAACTCAAACTATTAATCTATTACGAGGAATAATTTATTCCAATTATATACTCAATTTTTTTTTGTGAAAGTAAAATAATATTTAGAATCTAAATGTAATAATTGTAATATCATAAGATTAAAATTCTTGTATTAGTCTAAAAAATTGTTGCAGAATTCTCATCGCAATCTAATATAGGACAACTATTTGTTCGAACAACTCAAAATATAAATCTATTATGAAAAATAATTTATTCTAACTATATACTCAATTTTTTTTTTCGATGTAAAACTCCTTCCTCCATCCAATAGTATATCTATCATATAGTATAAAATAATATCAGTGATGATTTTTTTTACATAATAACCAACTACCTAAGTTTATCTGTTGTCACGGCTATGAAAGAGATGTATTTAGAGTTGAAGTGCACTATACATGCCTTATAATTCATAATACCATATGAACTACTCTGCATTCGCAATCAAAATAAAGCTCTGCTGTGTGTCATGATATATATATATATATATTATTATTATTATTTTTTTTTTTTTTTGACATTTTCATTCTGTTCCAATGGACAAATATATAATTTAATTGCAGGGGAATTTTTTGGACTTCAGACATGGGCAAGTAGAATGTTTACTTGCTTGTGGTACCTCCACCAGTAGATCACATTTAATCACCTTTCTATAGGCTAGGCATTTTAGATGGTAAAAACATTAAGATTCAAATATACAGAAAAATGAACCCATGAATCCGAGTACAATATCCAGGGAATTCATTAAGATTCTCTGGTTTGTAATTTGATATACTAGGATCTACAACAAAGCGAAGAAAAGTATTGTAGGAATAAACAAAAGACAAAATATATTCTGGCATATAGCAAACTGCTGAATACATTAATGTCACGAACATGCTTTGCCCTGGTGAAAAATTACGGGCTAAATCATGTAAAAGATTTACGAAAGTAATACATCATAAGGAATATCTAGTAAATACATGGAAGAGAGTAGAAGCAAATTCTCTCTTTTTTAAGTTTTACTCTTAATTTTCCTTTTAACTTTCAAGTCCACCACAATTACAGTTATATTGTCTTTGCTTCCCCTTTGGAGTGCAAACTTTGAAAGGTACTCTGCTGTGGCTTGAGCTGCAGGATCAACTGCCTCGTCCTTTTTGGAAGATTGGGTAGGACCATACTTTTTGTGCCATAGAAGGATCCGCTTCCGAGCAATATTGCATGCCTCCTCGTTTGTCACAACATCCCATAAGCCATCACTAGCCAGAATAAGGCAGTCATCTTCTTTTACTCGAGGAGAAAATGTCACTTCAGGATCTGGAATTATCCATGGCTTCATGTACTTATCACCTAATCAACAATCGGATAAAGAATAAAACATTAGCTCAGATAACATATTGTAACCAAAAATATGCCTTAAACTCCTAGTATCTTAACATATACTTAAGGGAATAGCTTCCCCTGTTAGAATGTGGAAACAAATTTTATTAATATCAAGCTTTTTGTTAAAATAAAATAAAATTTGTTTTCTATTCTTGAAAGAACCTCTGGCAACTTTTTTAATATTTAGTTAAAAATAACTTTTTAATCGTCAGAAGCACTTTTACAATGTCTCAAAAATGCACAAGCAAACAGACCATAAGAAACATGCAAAAGGTAACACTGAGAAACACATACCAATGGACCTAGACATAGCTAGAACACCAAAAACACGAGAACCATTCCACTGTATGACTTTGCCTCCTGCTGCCTCCATTCTTGCATATTCATCTTCTCTGTCTGGCTACAAGCAGAGATAAAGCTCCAGGTCAGTCTCTTTTTATACATATGTTAATGAGTTTATAAAGGAAAGATAGAAACTAAGGGAAATATATCAACTAAAAACTATACTTTATGGTCTACTGACAAGGGCAACGGGCTTTTTTCTCTACATAAAACGGCCCTTGAATCACCAGAATTTGCCACTATGATGTGAGTTGGACATACAATGGCAACCACAGCCGTAGAACCAACAGTTTCGGGAGCAATGGGTGGAAGATTGCCCCCAGAACAATCTGTATCAGTCTCAATGACTCTGGTTGAAGCTCCTCCAACTTCACCATCAACTTTCACAAAACAATTTGAAAAAGTCTTCCTCCACATCAAAATTATTTACAATTTCTGTATACCTCACAAAATGACACGGGTATAGAATAGTCTTTATACGAATTATTTACACTTTACATAATGACTTGCATACATAATAATTTACAATTTTTGTTCAACTTAAGGAATGACCTACTTACAAAATTATTTACAATATCTGTACAACTTACAAAATGATCCGCTTACATAGTTATTTATAATTTACGTGCAACTTACATAATGACTCACGTACAAAATTATTTACAATTTATGACAGAATGATCCACTTATAGAACTATTTACAATTTCTACATAACTTACAGAATGATTTGTGTACAGAATGTTTACAATTTCTATACAACTTACAAAATGACCCTCTTGCATGATACCTTAATAGCATAGAACTGCCAAGGCAGAGCTAAAACAAACTTGAAACACATGACACCATAACACCCTACAACACAATAGATGACTCCATCTTTAGCAGCAATAGAGCCATCCCACAAATCAGACGCTAAACATATCTAGCACAAAAATGTCAGGAGAAGGTAAGAATTCTCATAAACTTTGGTAAGTTTAGTTTGATTATATTTAATGAATATATGAATGACAAAATAATTGATTTAATTTTTTTATTAAGAGAATCTCTATAGTAACTGTTAACTTTCAATCCTAATTAGATTTCTTGTTTTTATGTTAATTTTCAATCTGTGAAAATTTAGGCGGATGCTAATTTATGTAAATGTTACAGAAATATTACTTCATGCTATATGATTTACGAAAATTTCTGAAAATCATGTGAAAGAGATTTTAAAATTTTTATGACATTTACGGAATGCTAATATATATTCTGGATATATTACAAAATTTTTGGTATTTTTGAAAATGTTACAGAAAGAACATTGTTATTATGTATATCTTGGACAAATATTCTAGAAAGCATGGTTAAGAATCTTTTAAAGTCTCTGTAAGTATAGCAGAAAAAATATATTTTCCTGTAACATTTAAAGAAGTATTATGCAAAAAGTAAATTGAAAGTGATTGTAATTTTTGATTTGATTCCTTCCATTAAGAAAGTTGGTATAGAAATTGTTAAATTTCAATCCTAATCAGATTTCATATTGTATGTATGTGAAAATGTGGGAAGACACAGTTCTTGAAAATATTACAGAAATATTGGATTTATTTTGTACGGTTTACAAAAAAAATTCTGGTACAACGAATAAATTTGCAGATCTAACAGACAAGTTAAATATAGCTTGGATAGATCTTGCTACTACTTGGATTGGAAAACCTTTTTCTTTAGTCCAAGAAAGGTGTTATTCTTGACTTCATCCGATCTGCATAGCTCTTTATTTCAAACAAATATTGTAATTTCATAAGCAAATTCCTCTTTCCATCTAAATTTGCACATGGCAAAACTTTCAAAGGTTGGATCATACAATCTCAGGGTAAATTTGATTTTCGCCACCACAAATTACATTTTATCTCTAGTTCAGTGTCTACTAGTAAAAGCAAAAAACTCAATATCTTTGTATTTTGTTATATGGAATGTTAAATTTTTGTGGACTACCTTTGCTATAGTGATGCAAATAGGACGTGAATATGAGTTTTTGACGCTTTTAATTTGCAACAAATTGAGGAAAACGAAACAAAAACTTGATTGATTATTAATTGCAAAGAAATATATGGGTTTTGTCTCTACTCAATCTTACACAAACCCAGAAGATAAAAACAAAAAACAATCTAAAACTGATTAGCCAAAGTAGATATATCAGCAACACCAGATAAATAACAGTAAGACAGCCACGAAAATATCTAATAGGACTACCAGCCCCAAATCGTTCTTCCATTCTTCGTAGCCACTGGTGAAGGAGGATTTCCACCGCTGGTGACGGGTGTTCAATGCCGCTGGGTTTTTCAGATTTATAACTAGTAACCTAAAATGGAACTAACAAGAAATCGTGTAAAATTCTGGAGGGTTATACCAGTAATTTCAGCCTTTCGAAACGACGCTGCAAATCGATTTTTGGCGAGTAAAGTCATTTAGTTGAAACGCATCTGTACGGGGGTAATTTTTCGAATCTGGGCATATAAATCCAATCAACTCTTGTTACCCAAGTAATTAATATATTATACGGGCCCGAAATCTCTAATACAAGTTCATTAATTGCCATGGAAAAGAAGGAAAGAAAAAAAAAACCATCTGTACGATGGAAATTTACGGCTCGATATATGCCGTATGATACGATAAAAGACCTACTAGTTACCTTGTATAACTAAATCTCTAACTTTTCTAAACAAGTATTCATTTAAAAATTGGTCCAATAAAACTTACTTGCAATGAAAGTCTTAATTCCTTTTCCAAGTCTAACAAATATATGTACTTTCTATATAAATAGCTAGTAGCTTTAATTATTAAGTACAACAAAAAACCTCCCATCAACATTATATGCTCTACGACTTCCTCTACTACTCTGAAAAACTCGATCATCAATGGATTCTTCCCATGTTCATCCAACCCTGCCTATTGATTCTTGTTACGAAATCTTAAGTCGAACTTCACTTGAAACTTTAGAGCAATGCAAACTAGTCTCTAAAGAATGGAACAAAATCACCTTTGAACATGCTTTCACAAAAAGGTTATGTGCACAAACAAAAGCTATATACGGCTTCTTCGTCCAAACCATGAGAAACAATCAATACATCTCAAGTTTTGTTTCGATCAACGACAACAACGACCCAAATTGCAAATTGTCCTTGGACTTCATCAAAGATCATCGTTCTTCTATGAAGATTGAAGCTACTACTAACAATGGTTTGTTACTTTGTTCAACTCAAAGCACTAAAAATATTTATATTCCTGAGTACTTTATTTGCAAACCAACCACCAAGCAATTTGTAAAATTACCAAATCCAAAAACACGTAATTACCATCCTATCAAGTTTGGTTTAAAGATACTGAAGTATGATCCTTTACATTACAAGGTAGTTAGATTTTCTGAATATAATGAACATCGTATAATAAAGTACAAATCATTATATTATAAATTACTTCGATGTGATATATTTGATTCAAAAAATTGGAGTTGGAAGAAACTTGAAGATATAAGGCTAATACCTTATGAGTACTCTTGGATAGATTTTAGAAAATGTGATGTATCTGCAAATGGTGTGTTTCATTGGCTTATGCCGTACGATAATAAAATATTTGCCTTCGATTTAATTAAAGAAGAGTGGGAATTATTTGAACTGCCTCAAGAATTATGGAATAATAATATTGATCAAGATGAAGATTTTACTTGCAAGAATATCATACGACTTGTAAGGTTTGAAGGTCAACTTGGTTTGACTTGCGAGAGACAAGATAAGTATAACTGTTTGGAATTATGGGTTGTGGAGAATTATGGTAAAAAATTATGGAACAAGAGATGGGAAGTTAGTTTTGATTGTGAATGTGAAGCTTCTTTTGCTACTTTTTGTAATTCAGATACGGCAATAATGAAAGAGAGCTACAATTTGATATTTTATAATTTACAAGATGATAGTTTCAAGAAAGTAATAGTCCACAACTATATTGCCTGTGAAGAATTGTTCCCTTTGATATCGGACTCTAAGCCAATTGATGGTCTTAACAATTCAACTAAATTATCAACTAGGATATCAAATTCCGTTGGAAATACAATACTTGGTTGGTTCAACAATGTTTGCGGCTATTTGGGTTTGCATTTTTAATATTTATGTTTTGCTATATTTATGTATTGCGCTAATCTCCTTATTTTGGTGAAGTACTTCTCTGGCTGACAATTTTTTTTTTATGGATTATTTGTTATATGAAAGTGTTTTTTATTTTATTTTTAACATACAAAGTGTTCATGTAACTGCACATATAACATAAATATTTGGTTGATTAATCTGACCATATTTCTTAAAAGGGATATATTTCAATTATATTTCAATAATAAAACTAGTTAAAAATATGTTACTTATACTTGAATTGTTTTACTTATTAGTTAATTTCTAAAAAATATTTAAAATGAATTCAAAATTAATTGTGAAAGTAAAATAATATTTAGAATCTGAATGTAACAATTGTAATATCACAAGATTAGAATTCTTGTATTAGTCTAAAAAATTGTCGCAGAATTCTCATCGCAATCTAATATAAGACAACCATTTGTTCGGACAACTCAAAATATTAATCTATTACGAGGAATAATTTATTCCAACTATATACTCAATTTGTACTTTCGATGTAAAACTCCTTCCTCCATCCAATAGTATATCTATCATATAGTATAAAATAATATCAGTGATGATTTTTTTTTACATAATAACCAACTACCTAAGTTTATCTGTTGTCACGGCTATGAAAGAGATGTATTTAGAGTTGAAGTGCACTATACATGCCATCTAATTCATAATACCATATGAACTACTCTGCATTCACAATCAAAATAAAGCTCTGCTGTGTGTCATGATATATATATATATATATATATTATTATTATTATTTTTTTTTTTTTTTTTTTGACATTTTCATTCTGTTCCAATAGACAAATATATATTTTTGTTGCATGGGAATTTTTTGGACTTGAGACATGGGTAAGTAGAATGTTTACTTGCTTGTGGTACCTCCACCAGTAGATCACATTTAATCACCTTTCTATAGGCTAGGCATTTTAGATGGTAAAAACATTAAGATTCAAATATACAGAAAAATGAACCCATGAATCCGAGTACAATATCCAGGGAATTCATTAAGATTCTCTGGTTTGTAATTTGATATACTAGGATCTACAACAAAGCGAAGAAAAGTATTGTAGGAATAAACAAAAGACAAAATATATTCTGGCATATAGCAAACTGCTGAATACATTAATGTCACGAACATGCTTTGCCCTGGTGAAAAATTACGGGCTAAATCATGTAAAAGATTTACGAAAGTAATACATCATAAAGAATATCTAGTAAATACATGGAAGAGAGTAGAAGCAAATTCTCTCTTTTTTAAGTTTTACTCTTAATTTTCCTTTTAACTTTCAAGTCCACCACAATTACAGTTATATTGTCTTTGCTTCCCCTTTGGAGTGCAAACTTTGAAAGGTACTCTGCTGCGGCTTGAGCTGCAGGATCAACTGCCTCGTCCTTTTTGGAAGATTGGGTAGGACCATACTTTTTGTGCCATAGAAGGATCCGCTTCCGAGCAATATCGCATGCCTCCTCGTTTGTCACAACATCCCATAAGCCATCACTAGCCAGAATAAGGCAGTCATCTTCTTTTACTCGAGGAGTAAATGTCACTTCAGGATCAGGAATTATCCATGGCTTCATGTACTTATCACCTAATCAACAATCGGATAAAGAATAAAACATTAGCTCAGATAACATATTGTAACCAAATATATGCCTTAAGCTCCTAGCATTTTAACATATACTTAAGGGAATAGCTTCCCCTGTTAGAATGTGGAAACAAATTTTATTAATATCAAGCTTTTTGTTAAAATAAAATAAAATGTGTTTTCTAGTCTTGAAAGAACCTCTGGCAACTTTTTTAATATTTAGTTAAAAATAACTTTTTAATCGTCAGAAGCACTTTTACAATGTCTCAAAAATGCACAAGCAAACAGACCATAAGAAACATGCAAAAGGTAACACTGAGAAACACATACCAATGGACCTAGACATAGCTAGAACACCAAAAACACGAGAACCATTCCACTGTATGACTTTGCCTCCTGCTGCCTCTATTCTTGCATATTCATCTTCTCTGTCTGGCTACAAGCAGAGATAAAGCTCCAGGTCAGTCTCTTTTTATACATATGTTAATGAGTTTATAAAGGAAAGATAGAAACTAAGGGAAATATATCAACTAAAAACTATACTTTATGGTCTACTGACAAGGGCAACGGGCTTTTTCCTCTACATAAAACGGCCCTTGAATCACCAGAATTTGCCACTATGATGTGAGTTGGACATATAATGGCAACCACAGCTGTAGAACCAACAGTTTCGGGAGCAATGGGTGGAAGATTGCCCCTAGAACAATCTGTATCAGTCTCAATGATTCTGGTTGAAGCTCCTCCAACCTCCCCATCAACTTTCACAAAACAATTTGAAAAAGCCTTCCTCCACATCTCTTTGCATGTCTCTTCAATATTTCCGTGCTCCAAGTTTGCCTTAGCAGCTTCTATCTCTTCAACTAAGGCTGAATGAATCCGTTCTCGACAGTAATTAGCAACCTGCACAAATGATACCCTAATCAGTGAAATGAATCCGAGTTCAGGAATTCCACAATAAACTGATGGTTTTAATTTTTAGCAGCTCTTAGATTGATAAATATACTTCTTCACAGAGGAGAAAAAACAATAAAAAGTAATACTATTGTGAATTAGAAGTATTACATACCTGACAACCACCATGTCCATCATAAACTCCAAAGAAATGTGTTGTAGAGTGACCTAGATTTTGATGCATTCCATTCAATACCGGACAATCATCCACTAGCAATTCATTAGGAATTTGCAAAAGCCTAGGTACAATTGAAACAGCATCCTCCATCTCTGGTCTCCTTCCACAAATAGAAGTGAAACCACAAAGTGGTATGGAGGAATCCAATTTACGAAGGCTTTGGCTGCCGGTCCTACTCAGTGTCTGTTCCTCAACAAGCCAAGAAGGAGTAAATGGATCACACTCTTTAAATCCATCACTACCCTTGACCTGAAAACCCACTTCAACTACACCCATATCTTGCAAATTTCCCAACTCCAAACTCGATTCCTCCAAATCAGGATTAACAAAAATTTCAAAATCACCAACATCTATATCCGCAGAAGATTGTGATTCCAATCCAGAACAAGCTGACAAAGTCAAGAGTTTATCCCCACAAGGCGGCTTCGTCTTCATAATCTGGTTTGAGAACAGTGTTGCCGCATTAGCTATTTGCTTGAGACCATTAATTTCAATTTGGGTTGCTACAGCTGCATCCTCATGAATCAAGTTTTCTAACCTAAAGGGAACACCAACTGCAGGAGATACGTTTTCCATTACCTCCCTGGGCTAACCCTTGAACCTCTTGAAACACTCTAGATAATAACCCTTGAACCTCTAGATAATAACAACTGCAATTCTTAAGCTATCTCTTCTGAAACACTTTTCACTTGCTTTATTGGTTTCAAAGAAACGAACAAATTGTTTAATAGTAAGTGGAGTTTCTACAATCTAATTTAGGTAGATAACACCAAACACCTGTAAAAACGGATTATAAAGGGTAATCAATTATGGATCTAGAATCAAAATATACACTGAATCTAAATACAATTAATTGATAATTCTAGACTCGTCTCAACTATTCAGCTCTGAAATTTATTACCCTATTTATGGTTCATATAAAAACAGAGCAACCAAAACCTTTCCTTTTCTACTTTTTCAACAACCCTTTGAGGTTTTGATCAATAAGACGAAAAAGTAATAGTCGAATCGAACAGATGTGGGAAATTGATTGACTATCTCATCTCTAGCTAATAAAATAACAAATCAAATGGGGTCATGAAAAGAAGCTTACAAATACAGAAAAACAAAGCAAAGCAGAGAGAGAATCAAGTTCCCCAAATCACAAGTAACCCACTTGAGCTTCTTGAAACTTGGTTCCTCTCTCTTCTCAGAAATTTTTCACAGATTTCAACTAATCCATCATCAATCGATCAAAAAGTGGATGAAGAAAGTGAAAGAAAAAGGGGTTACCTGATTTACAACTACCAAATTAGAACTACCCACTACCAGCTATCATCTCAACTTTAAAAATAGTAACAATAATTTCTCAAAACAAACAAAGTAGATTTATTAATAGCGTCGGAGTTTGCTTATCGTTTTGAAATTCTTCATGCAAAATCTTTTGAAATGGCCAGAAGATCCTTCAAAAGGATGTGCAATTTCTTTGACAGAGAAACTCATAGGAAATGTCAATGACACGTGTCCTACTAGGATTAGGCATACTTAATACTATATATATATATATATATATACACGTAAAAAGTTTCGGACGAGATAAAAAGAATGATTGTAATATTTTTAATTAAAAAAAATTAATTAAATTGTGTGGTTATTGTATATATTAAATTATGTTTAAAAAAAAATATTATATATATATAATAGGTAATTTAAATAATTTATTTAAATTATTGTAAAATTGGAAATGTAAATTAATTTATATATATTATACTAACGTACATTTTGTTTATTATGAAATTATACATTGGTCGTTAATGCTATGTTAATTTAAATAAATTATAATTTAATAATGTATATTTTAATATTAAGAAAATAAAAATATGGCTTTAATTTTAATTTTTATAATTTATTTCTTTCATGTTATTAATTTAATATCAATAAATAATTATTATTTTTTACCTTATTTCGTAGACAATGAAAATAACCACACTATTTAAGGTTAGAAAAAAGCAATTTATTTAATAGAAAGAAAAATTATTCATTATATATATATATATATATATATGACGATTTTTTTTTTAACAATTTGTAGTTTTTTTTTTTTTTTTTTTTTGTGCGCTCTCACACTCGTATTTGTGTCTTTGACAACAATTCGTAAGAAGTCAACATTATATATATATATCCTTTTTGCAAGTGACCATTTTAATATCTATTGATGTTTATAGTAAAAGGTTTCAAGATTATTAATTAATTGATACTCCAACCGACCACTTACACAAATCATGTTATTTGTTCGGTCATTCACATGCTAATTATAATTAATCTACGATATTTTGAGAGAAACTTAAAAAGTAACTTTCAAAAGTTTTCTCAATTCTTAATTAATTAATAAGGAGTTAAACAAAAGAATATAATCATGCAAATAGAAAAATAATCTTCACCGAGAATTTTTTAATTTTTCAGTGAATATTTCCATTTAAATAATAAAAATATAGGTAAAATTTTACAAAGTTTTTTAAATTAAATTATTTATGTTGTTTAGTTTTTTATATTAAAAATGATATTATTTAATCCCTTAATTTTATAAAAATAGCTAATTATGAAAAAATAATACTATTTTAGTTATTTTTCTCATAAAATATTATCATTTTCTATCAAGTGATTAAAATACGAGTCTTTAATAAGGATAAAAGTGAAAATTAATATAAAATTATTTAAGAAAAAAATTAACAATAACAATATTTAAAGAGAAAGCTATTTGAATATATATTTAAATTTTTAATTATTAAAAATTAAGAAAATATTAAAATGAATATTTGTGAATTTTTTCATATTAATAGTGATTTATTATTGTTTAAAACTCAAGTTTTAATCATGTTTAATCACTTAATAAAAAAATAATAATATTTTAATAATAAAATTATTAAAATAATATAATTTATTTTTAATCGATAATTTTTATAAAATTAAATAATTAAATAATATTATTTTTAATTTAAAAAATATAAATAACATAATTTAATAGATTTTAATCCAAAAACAGTACATACAATATATGAAACCTGAAATGGATTGGTCTCCGAGAGATATAAAATCTCAAACACAGTTTTTATTTTGAAATTTCATGGGATTCAATTTTATATGTTTTAAGCGTGTGTGTGTGTATATTCTTTTTTCAATTACGTTCTGATATACACAATTTTAAGATAGTTTTTTATTATAAAATGTAAATAATATATTCTCCCACGCGTGTAAATTCTGACTACATGTATCAATATTACACGAAAAATAATATAGTTATGAAACAACAAAAGCACAATTATTTAGGTTAGAATTTATAATTAACTATTGTATAAATTTAAAACTATTATTATTTTTTTGTTGTATAAATAATTTACTCAATAATAATTACCTAATTATATATATATATATATATATATATATATATATATATATATAAAAGCTCTCTTTAATTTAGAGAAAATAAGTTTATTGTCACATGTCACTAAAAATTACCGCCATTTTCGTTTTGATATCAATTATGGGCGGGTCAAAAAAGGCTGGAAAAATTGGAGCCCGACGATAGAGCTTGAAAAATATCTATGTTTGAGTGCCCTTCAAAAACAATTCTAATACCTTAAAGATTCAAACTCGTACATTGTTGTATGAGAACAAAAACCCGACACTTTAACCCTAATTTTCAAATTACTAAATTATTGATCAATATATATATATATATTATGTTAACCAATACGAACATAAAACATTACACACCCCTTCTACACTCTAACCACAGTCCAAAATTCATTAATAGAAAAAAGAGCACAGTTATAATATTAAATGCGATACATGCACAATACTTTTCCCACAAGAAATTTATACTGAAAAATCATCCAAAAAACCAATACAAATGTGCCACCTAGTTTTTTCCCCACAAGAAATTTATACTAAAAAACCAATATAAATGTGCCACCTAGTTTTCAGACATGGTTGAGCGACGGTAGGACCGAGTAAAATAGGACGGTTGTACAAGTAAGAGGAGGCTGATATTTGGCTTGGGGGAGATGTATTGTGTTTCTTTCCCTGAAAAGAGATATGTTGTACACTTCTGCATGTGCTTATTCTTTTCTGCTTAATGAACAGAAAAGGGAAGGAGAAAAAGAAAAAAAAAAATTACGGACAGAGGAGAGAGAAACATTATTTAATGAATTAAGATATTAACCTTTTTACTTAGATTCTCTTATTTTTCAATGATTTTTTATCTCGATATTTTATGTCGCATCTAATATACCGAATAAATTTGTAATTATTAATATAGTATATTTTAAAAATGTTTGTAAATATATATTATTAGATCAGATAAAAAACAAAGAGAGAGAGAAATATGGAAGGAAAAAAAAAAACCTAACTCTTTATTTCTATTATTATTTTCATCAACAGTTTATTAGATGAAGGATTCTTGCAGAATTGACATGTATATATATATATATTAAGGGAATGATAATGCTATAATTCAAATTATTATTATTATAATAATAATTTATTAATAATAATTTTATTAATATATAATTAATAAATAAATAAAATTAATATTGTATATAAAATAAAAATAATTATGACAATATATAACTTTGGAATAATTTTAAAGTCACACTCATTTTGTTACACAATTCACAAAATTAATATTCCTTAAAAATTCTAATAATAAAAATTGTACCTTTAATATTAAGATATATTTTTTTCAATTCAAAATAAATGTGATATTTTTGTTGTTGTGAGTTTTAAAAAATATTATTTTTTAAAAAAAAAATTAAAAATTATTATTTTACAATAAGATAATTAATTAGGCATATTAACCAGCCGGTCTGCCCAAACTTGGTCGGACCGTGACTTTCTCGCACAAGATACCCTCAATGCATCAATTAAGGGTTTTTTCATTTTCTTCTTTTTCTTTTTTCGAAACATTAATTATAAAGTATTTACCATAAATTTCGTTCCAAAAGTTTGACTCCACGTCTCCACCATACCTACCTCTCAGTTTTTGACAGGTGTGTCTAACTTAGGTTTTGGCACCCTAATCTAACCCATCATTCAATTTCAAACTTTCTCTTTTCTTTCTCCAATGATATATTTTCGAAAAATATTTTTTATTAATTTAATGTAAGTATTATTTTACATGTTATAACAAAATTTATTTTTATTATATAATGATATCTCAATTACTTAAATATTATATATATTTTTTAATTTAATATTCCCTCTAAAAAATATTAAATAAAATTACTCTATATTTTCTGAAATTTATTTATTTTTTGCTAACTTGGATTTATACCTTTTCTTCTTTTACCATCCTCTTTTTTATTAAATCTCCAATGCATGGTCGTTTACATAAAAGAAATAACATAATGCTTCAGAAATACTAAATATTTGGTATGAATACCACATTTTATAATATTAAACACTACTTTTAAGTATTGATGATGGTATTGGTCCATCGAGCATGTATAGTTAAAAAAAAAAAATCAATACACCAACAGTGCAAATATTACGTCATTTTATCTTCTTATTATAAATATAAAAAAAAAATAGTACACATTATTACTTAATCTTTTATTAAATTAAATTGATAATGAACATCAATAAAATAATTAAAGGAGAAATCAAAAGTATTATGAGAAGTTTTTAAACGTTCTTAGATCAATAGAATCTATCAGTATTTATTAAATGGTGAGCAAATAACCTAATTAATTTGATTCAATCAAATTATTTAAATTAAAAAAATTTATTTAATTTATCATATATAAATAAAATTTAATTGATAAATTTTATAATTGAATTAAATTTGAATTTAAAAGTATACAATTTATTCGAATTCAGATTAATTTTTAAATTTAAATTAACAAATTTTATAATTTACTATAATTCGATCTGAATTAAATTACTATTAAAATTATAAATTAATACATATTTTATTTTTAATATGTTATATTTAAAAATTATACATACTATGATTACATTAAGTATTTTAGTATAAAAATAAATGTTAAATTTTTTATAATAATTTAATAATATTTAAGAATATGCTTTTTATTATTTTGATTATCTTATTTGTAACTATAAATAAATAAATTTACTTAACAATGTACTAATTTAAAATTTAAATGTTAATATATATTGTATTTTATATATAATAATAATTTAAAAATAAGTTATAATTTCAATCTGATTTTATTTGATTTGAAAAATTCAATCTACTTTAATTTCGAATGGTTCAAATTGAGTACATTATCATATAAAATTCATATTAAATATCTTTAAATTTATTTAAAATCAAATGAAATTTAAATCAATAAAAAACAAACAATTTTCGTCTACTACACCCCGAATTATAAGTGTCACACACCTAAATGAGAGCGCCCAAACTCTAGACTAAGAGTGGCAATTTATGTTGTATCACGATTGTTTAAATCGAAAACGAATTAAAAAATAGGAATCAAACACGAACAAATTAAATTTGGGTCTAATTTGTGCCAATTTGAATAATACGAAAAAATTAGTATTGGGTCAAGGTCAGCTCGATAACACAAAAAAAAACTATTATTATTATTATTATAGATTATTACTATTATTATTTTTTATCAATTGAATATGTTAATTTATGTTATAAAAAATTTACTACATTTTTCTTACCAATAATGTGCAAATATATTATGTTATCACCGATCATAATTATATAAAATTTAAGTTTAAAATATTCATTTTCTTTAGTTTTAGGTAGTAATTTATTGAGTTATTTTGTAATATAATTGTGACTTTGAAACTTTTAGTTTTTAATTTTGTAAAAACATGTAATAAAATTTTTATTTGTATATTTAATATTATAAGGCATTAAATTTAGTTTAAATTTTTAATTAATATTAAATTAAATAAAATAAAATAAAAATTAATTAATAAATATAAATAAAAATTTGGACTAGTTTGAACCAGTTTAAATTAATAATTAATTAATAAGCTAGTTTGAACCAACTTAAATTTTTTTAATTTAAATTAAAATTTTCAATTTATAACAAAAATAAATTAAAGTAAAATTAAAATTAACAATTTATAATACAAATTATATTTAAAAGAAACTAATCCAACACACATAAATCATCACGCCTACTCTAAACATAAGTATAAGTACTGCTATAGACATGAGTATATCTCATATTGGAAGGATTGATTGGAGCAGGGGCCATCTAATACTTAAACAGTCTAACCTACGGCTCTATTTTAAGGAGAATTTTAATTTAAAGTATATCTTTTAAATCTTTTTATTTTTAAAATATATTATTTTATTTTATTTTTATTAAAGCCAAATTCAATCTAATTTATTAGTACAAAAAGCATATATAAGCAGGGACGTACCCAAAAATAATTTTTTAGGAGGGCTAATACATATTAAAAAATATCTCTAATTTTTTTTATTTATAATATCAAAATTTATAGCTAACATCATATGACCATATTGAATTATAATATCAAAATTTATATCATCTTGTATATTAACATCATATGACCATATTGGATTACGTAAACCTGGATCACGTTCCAAAGATTGAACACCAATTTTTTGAAAATCAATTCTTTGAAACTTTGAAATATGTGCATTATCATCAACAAGTGGTTCTTGAGATCGCTTACTTTTTTGATTGGTAGCCTCATTAGAAGTATTTTTAGTTGATTGTTGATTATCTATTTTCTTAAAGAATAAATGAAGAGTTTTAAATGATTTAGAACTTTGGTGAGGTTTATCCATTATAACCTACGATAAAAGTATTTAATGCAAATTAAAATATATAAATTAAAAATTACAAACACCTAACAACAAACAAACGAAAAATTAAAATAACTAAAGAATTAAAGAATCAATAAATAAGTTATATGTTTAATCATTTTTTTTACCTATTAATAGTAATTGATAAGTATAAAAATTTAAAATAAATTCTATATTCTAATATAACAATGAGATAATATATATTTTGAAATAAAAAACTCTAATTAATAATTTAAAGAATGAAAAAATAACATATTTAATGAAATAATGGTGAATTATTATTAAAAAAAATGAGTACCAAATACATATAAATTTATACTTAAATAAGTATTTAAATTAATAATTATATAATATTTATAGATTAAAAGTTTAAAAGTTATAATTTTTAAGAATATATAATATATAATTATTGATATGAGTATAAATTAAAATATAAATATTTTAAATATTTAATATTTTTAAAGAATGATACGTAATTATAATAATTTTATTTAAATAAAAAAAAATACCAGAGTTGCAGAGCGTCGCAAAGTTGTAAAGCTGCAAATAAAACAATTGAACAGCAGCAGGCAGGAGAATAAAAGTAGCGGCAGGCAGGAGAACCGAGAATGAAAGTAATGTATTTGAAAAGTTAAGTAATAATTAGGTTTTGAATTAATATTTAATAGATTATATTTATATTATTAAAATTTTTTTTTATAAAAACTGTCCGGGCTGAAGCCCGATACAGCCCTATATTACGGCCCGTCTCTGTATATAAGTAATATGCAATACGATATGAAATAAAACTTGATAAATAATAAAATTTTGCCTCTTTTTAATCCCTACTTTATGCTTTTTTGAATATAAATCATTCTCTTTATCTTAATTAAATTAATATACATCATATTAAATAGGAATAATCAGCAATTTAAAATTAAATTTTTTTCACTAATCTAAATCTTATTTAATGTGGGACCCAATTAAAAAAAAATTTGTAGAGCCCAAAACCATGGGCTGAAACATGGTTTTAGAAGTAAAAAAAAATAAAAAAATTAGTTAAAGCCCGAATGGGCTAAAAAAAAAAATTTTAGAAAACAAAAGAGAGAGAGAGAGAAATCAGAAACAGAGAAGAGAAGTCGTAAGAAGAAGAGAATAAGAAGAAGGAATAAAAAAGGGGGGGAGGAGGGAGAAGAAAAGGGTAAAATCTACAAGCATTTTCAATTTGACATAAATTAAGGTAAATTTCAGAAACTTTAACCTTAAAATTTTCTTTGGCCATGAATGAAATTAAATCTGAAAATTTATGTTTATCTGAGTAGATTTTCATGTAATGTTGTAGATTTTTACTCATTGTTATGTTTTAGAATTCATATATGTAGATTTTATAATATATTTTCAGATTTTTGGGCATGAATGTGAATTGAAATATTAAGAATTCTTTGAATCCATGTTTGCATGTTGTTTAGATAGTTTGTATACATGAGATTTTGAATTAATTTCAGATTAAAATAATTATTATAGTAAAATGTTAATTAAGTATTTTTAAGCCTCTAATTTTGGGTTTTGATTTTTGTATATATTAAAGACATCAATTATTAACTATTTTAAAGTGTTTTGGAACAATTTTTGAAAATTTAAAATTTATGATTTTAATTAATCCGAAAATTATTAATAATTTTACTTAGTAAAAATAAATAAATGGAAATAATTAATTAATATATGGAAGTTTATATTATTAGAATTTGATAATAAATTATATTTTTAAATTTTAATGTGGAAAATTTATTTTAAGCATGAATATTTTATTCTTGGTTTTGATTGTTAAAAAAATCAAGTATATATGTATTTGTATTTGAAATTTTTATAAAAATAAAAATTATAGTAAATATAAGTTTTTGTTGGTAATTGGGTTTCTTTAGTAAATTAAGAAATAAGTTAAGCTTTAATTTTATTTAATTGTGATTTTTATTTTTATTTCGATTATAAATTATGGCAAAAAAAAAATGAATAAAAGATGGCGTAATTAGGTCGAAAGGGAGTTTTAATGATAATTATGACCCTATCAAGTGTATTTGGGTAAATAATCATATTTGTGCATTTTGTGGGTCATGGAAACAATTTGGCGAATTATGGAAATATTTATGTTGGTATTTTGAATAATAGGAATTGAAACTTTTGCGACTTCCGAGAAAGGACGCTGTGTGACAGGAGTCAGAGTTCAAGTGGGGGGTTCTTCAGGTAGAATTACTCTAAATTTATTAATTAGATGATATTTAAACATATTAAATATTATAGTTGTTATTCTTGATTTTTATGAATAAATATGATAATGAAAAGTCCGTAAAGGGTTTTCAAAATGTTAATAAGTTTAATGTTTACTTTGCAACATAAGTTTTAAACGTATAATAATTTTTAATTATTTGTATAATACTAAAATGTGAAAAAAAAAATGTATTTAAAATCTGGTTTGAAGCGTTGCAAAGTTGTGATATTGTATTGTGAATTATAAATGTTAGGATGAGTATTTTTCGATGTATGTACCTGAGATCATTGTGGTAAGGCCGAGTGTTGTACCTTGAGGTTTGTGCATAATCTTGGGATACGGGACTACATCCTGGGACACGAGATAATGAGTATAAGGGCCATAGTCTTGGGATACGGGACAACTCTTTCTGGGTCACGAAACGATGGATCAAAGGTGCGTGCATGTATGTTTTACATGTTGATTCCTTACTGGTATATTTAACTGTAATGAATTTGTAATTTACACACACACACACACACATATATATATATATATAATGATTGATTTATTCTCATCCCATAAGTTGTTTGGTTTATTTCTTAACTATTAATTTACAGACTTTGATTTATTATGGATGGTTTGGTTTAAATTAAATTTTAAGTTTTGTGATTATATTTAAATGTTTTCTTTTCAGCAGTCGAATATTATTATATATATATAAGTTTTATAATCGATTTATATTTGATTATATTGACGATATAAATTATTTTACCTTTATGTTGGAGTACTCTATTGGGCGAAAGCTCATTCTTTATTTTCTACCTTTTTCAGACGACGAGCAGTAGATAACTTGGAGCTCTACAAAGTCTTTTGGACACGAGCGTGAGTGTCTTATGTTTTGTATATGAAAAAAATTTGAGAATTCTAAGATTTATGGATGACTGTAAAGTATTATGATCGTTACTCTGTATGGTGAGATGTAGTGTGGCATGTTTGAGATTATTTGAGAATCGTATATAGATTCTCATACCAAGCCTTACTCTGATATTGCACCTTTCTTATTTTGATTCCTAGAATATGATGTTAGCCATTACATATTTAATTCCTTATTTTCACGTCCTTAAAATCATTGGGGGTGACATTTAATCTGAAAAAGATTTGAAAATTTCTAATATAAATTTGAGCAGATCAATTTTTTTCGATAAGAAATGGTCTGATTGAAGTTATAATTTATTTTTTATTATTGTCATATATAAAACACAATATATACTAATATTTAAAATTTAAATTAATATATTTTTAATAAAATTTATTTATTTGTAATAATAATTAAAAGAATCAAAATAACAAAAAGTATACTCCTAAACATTATTAAATTATTATAAAAAATTTAACATTTATATTTATTATAACTAATAGTAATTTAATGTAATTTTAGTATGTATAAATTTAAATATGATACATTAAAAATAAAATCTGCATTTATTTATAATTTTAATTGTAATTCAATCAAGATTGAATTGTTACTGATTATAAAATCTATCAATCCAAATCTAAATGAATTGTATACTTTTTAATCTAAATTTAATACGACTATAAAATCTATTAATTTAAATCAGATAAATCGAATCAAATTTTTCAATTTAAATATATTGATCAGATTATTTATTCACCTCTAACATTAATCTACATGAGTTTTTATTTTTAGTTATTTTAATTGATATACATTCAATTATTTTCTCAAGGTGATCTTAATTATAATTGTTTTTTATTATTTATCTACAATAAATAATATGCATAAAATACATTATTTTAAGAAAATTAATAGTTATTACTTTGTGAAAGCAATAGATAATATGATAAATATATAATTAAATTATGTATAAGTATTTTCCTACATGACACACTCATACTTCGTTTTCTCTCCGATTTAAACTTAAATTTATTAAATCTTACATAAATATACTAATTCAAAAAATATATGATTACCAAAAATTATAATAATTGATCATTTTTCAAAACAATTTAAAAAAATAATAATAATCATCTAAGTTAAGGTTTTAATTTATTATAGTTATACAAATTGTGAAAGAAGACAAAACTTGTTCTATGGTGCATATGAAATATATTTTAATAGTTATCTTAAATTTATTAATTTTTAATATTAATTATATTAGTAAGAAATATTTAGTCATAGTTGATAAAAATATGAAATATTTATTCTTTCATTTCATTTATATTATGTTCGATAAAAATAAAGTATTAGTTAAAATAATTGGATAAAAATTTAGTGTACTTGAATTTTTATTTAATGTTTTAATATATGTTTATTAAATTAAATTTATAATACAAAAGGCTTTGTAACAAATTCCGCGTAAAGCCTTGGTAGACGTATATTTGTCAATGAAGTGTTATGAGTATACACTTATACATCTCCTTCCCAAATTCTTATAGGTTATATTAAGCCTGACTTTGACAGTAAAAAAAACAGTATTGTATACAGTGGTTTGGTATATATTTAGATTTTTTTTTAAGTTAGGGCAATGGGCATATTATTTGTGATTTTTTTATAGAAATAATATTTGTGAATTGGAATATACATGGTTTATCTAACAACGATTTACGTACAAATTACATAATTTTAAGAGTGAAATAAAATGGACTTATACGTGATATGGATTAAATTAAAACTTTTATTAAAAAAAGCAAAAAAAAAAACTAAAAAGGGAGATGAAGCAGTATGTGTACATGTCCTGTATTATATTACTTAAAAAATTAAGTAGTGATGTGTTTATAAGGAGTATCTTCTCTTATATGATATGACATATTTTAAGGTTTTTTTTATAAATAAAGTTGTGAGATCCAGTTAAACTGTCAAGTCATAACCGAGAACTCACTGAACTCGTAATTATGAATTAAAGCAAACAATCTCATACTACGTACAATGGGTTCCATCATATTCTATTCCACTGTCTGCAAGAAATTTCTCTCTTGCATCAGATGTTTTCAAAGCCATGACTTAACTGAATCATGTGAACTTGCATCCTTATAATGGCATAAAGGTCCCAAAAAGGGGTTGAATAATTGAGTATTTTTTTTCTTACATGATATGACGCATTTTAAATTTTTCTTAGAAGCAAAGTCGTAATTTTGCTAAATTGTCAAGTTATAGCTAAGAGCCAACTAAATTTGTAATTATGAACCAAAGCAAATAATCTCATACTAAGTTCCATCCCACAAACAGAAGTTTGTCTCTCCTCTTTCTCACTCCTAGAGAGTTGAAATTTGATCTCCTTTATGGCATGTTTAATTAGAATGAATGAAATTAGAAATGAAATTATTTCAATATATTTATATGTTTGGTTGTGTCACGGAATGAAAAGAATTACTAAAACACATAAAATTCTCATTCCATTACCCCCATTTTGGAAAACTTATTCCAATCCCTTCCCATTATAAAATAAATATATTATTTTAAGTTTTTAGTTATAATACTTTTTAAATAATAATTATTTACAAAAATAATTTTTTAAAATTTTATATTCGGTCTGAAAAAAAAAATGACAATTAAATAATATTGATTCCTTATTTGATTCTAATGATCAAATCAAACATTGCATTAATAATATTGTTTACTTTTCATTTAATTTTATTCCTAAACCATTTTCATTACTTTTTTATTCTGCGAACTAAACGTGCTATTAAGGAATGTAAAACCAAAGATTGAGGTACCAAATAATTCTTGATTAATTAACCATTAAATATAAAAAATTATAAAACAAGAGGAATGGGTGAGGATTTCATGACCAAATTTATGTTATATATATATATAAAGTACAAAAATATTGTATGTCTTCACTACGTAGAGAAAAGACAAACGAAAGGAAAAATTCTGAAAGAAGGTGAGAGAGTTCACAACTTTATGATAACATGTGAGAATGGAGAGTTTTTTTTTTTTTTTTTAGAGAGGAGAATGTGAGAATGCAGAGTAAAGTAGCAAGCCTAGTCTCTCCTTTTTTTTTTTTTTTTGGCTAAAAGGAGCAAGCTTAGTCACCGCCAACATCTGAAAAATATGAAATTAGAAAAAATATAGAAATGGACAATGACGTAACTTTTACAATAGTAAGACAGTGAACTTTTATATTATAAATCTAACTAAGATGTGGATAAAATACAAGAAAAATTACTTATAATATCCACACACACACACAAAATTCATAATTTTAGATGGAAATATCGCAGATGAAAAGGATCTCACTAGAAAATTTACGCTGAGATGAAGAGATCTTCGTTTGAAATATTCTTGTCCAAATGATACCTTCAAACCATATTGTGGCATTCTTGTCCTCTCTAAATGCACTCTTTAACCAAACATACATGTAAGTTATGATCATCAGTAATAAACCAATTGAAACATGAACAAGGCAAAGGGACTCGAGCAATTACAAAACCCTTACAAAGTTACATTGTGTATAACATCACAACAAGAACGTCTCTGAGCACCCTCCTTACTGAAGAAAAGGGAGAAAACAAGATATCGTAGAATGTACTGAAGAAAGGTCATTCCTTCGACTCTTTGAGTCAGGAGCTCCCTAAACAGATCAATCACCAATCCCAAGTTCAATAAGGAAGGTCCTTAAAAATAGGAAGTCATCATTTTGAAATATTCAAAGCTAGTTTCTGAGAAGTAGGTAAACATGAGAATGACAATAACATCAACGAACTATCTTATTGTAAAGGAGAGCTTTAGAAAGTGCATAATGAAAATGATGCAACACACAAGCATGCATTCTGGAAAAGACTAAATGCAAGAAACATGGCTTCTAGATTCTGAAATAGGAATGTCCTTCAATCCACTTTTCTAAAAACACAATCATCAAAGCAAACACAAATAAACTGTCCTCAGTTAGAATACCATTAAGTATTTGACTCTGCAATTCTAATCTTTTAGATGCAGAGTTCAGCATTTTTTAAAGCCATGATGAAAATTACAGTACAATGTAGAAAAAATGGTTTTAGTTTCAGTATCATCAAACGTGAAAGAAAGGATTTTAGAGGTAGATGGATCAGGCATATAAGATACAGAAGTTGAGTACTAACCGAGAGTCAAAAACTGCAACTCCTGGACTGGTCAAACTTTAAAGGGATGAACCTTAAATGATGAGTTAAGGCAGAATAAAAACTAATGTTTTCAATGACAATCACGTCAAACAAATGACCATATATGCACACAAGTATTAGGTGAGAACTACATGCTGAGCACTAAGAGTTACCCTGACACTTCAAACGGACTCAACGTCTATGTTCTTCAGAAACTGTGCCCATGCGTTCTTCTGGGTATAACAAAACCTGTCAAAAATCAAGATAGACCACCAATTCCTTGAGTTCTAACCTGGACGGTATAGCAAAAGAAGACAAGTGAGGCTATTTTTACCATAAGAAACTCAGGAGAACTGCAGTACAAGAGGCATTGTTTTTGGGCTTGTAGACACTACATCCAGAATACAATGTTTGCTAACATATTCACTAGGACATACTAACTTGTACCTTGAACCAAAAGATTTTTACAGTCAACTAACCAATTTAAGACACGAGAAAATTCCAAACATCCAAAAGGTTCACTCAAAATTTTAAAAAATCAAAAGCCTAAAAAAGAATCTATTTAACCTAACTCTGAACTTCATACCCAAATGGCTATTTGTGTAACCGGTCATCTTTTGACAACAGCAAATGTGTTTCATTTGTCAATAGTATAAGAAAAAGACTATACAGAAGCAACTTCAGATCATATTCATGTTCAAGTCTGAAAGGTCATCCATTGGAATTTCAAGCCCCATAAAGTCAAGATCTTGCAATCCATCATCAATGTTCAACCATGAACCCAAATCATGCCCTTGATCACCAAGGTCATCAGGAACGCCAAGTACATCCATTCCCGGTAGTTGAAGGTGAGATAAGTCAATAGATTCAGGGTCATCCACACCAAACTCACCCTTTTCATTTGCATGGATTATGGTAGTCATTTCACTTGACTTTGATACAGAAGGTAAAGATGATTTGGGTTGCTCTGACTTCTTTTCAAGATGGCCATTTACTGTAACAGATAGCTGACTTGTTTTCTGCTTAGCCTTAGTTTTTTTATTTCCTCTCCCCCTTAACATTGGTTAATGCTGGCCGACCAAGTTTAGCACTTCCATGTCTAGATAATGCTTCTCTATTTTTCCCCTTCCCTTTTCTGTCCATATCGCTCCTCTTTCCTATTGCACCGCTTGATAGAGATCTTACCATGCCTGATGGGACACTTGAAGAACCTGTAGCAATGCCAAGATGATGAAGTGATAGTTCCCTCTTCTTCTCCCTGCTTGACCACATGTCTTCTTTACCAGTTTGTTCAGATAAGTTATTTGCTCGAATAAACACATCTGAAGAGCTGCCATTGTTATTGACATTCTGGCTGAATGGTGAAGGACTTTGCTGAGAGCCCATTGAAGCTGCAGAGTAGAAAAAATCAAATGGTCAACTAGGAAAGAAAAAAAGAACCAGGGGTGAAACTGCCCCCAATATCTTTGTGACACAAAGAAGAAAACAAATAACACTTCCATCACGGTAACTTGAAAGAGCATATTATTTCCAGTATTTTATAAAGAACACCTGATACTTGACCTACCAAATAACAGGTGGTGGCATAAGCTTTACTAGATTCACCCTCTGTAGTAGATTCTGCTTGTTTACAACACCCAAAAATAAATATATCTCTAAATAAGGGCACTCTGAAGCAGCTCTTGCCTGAATCTTCATAGCTGTGACATCGCTCCAACATCCGTTTTACAAATGCCAATGCAGTTTGTTTGGCCATTTTATTACTGGAAGTCTTCCCACCAGTGGCAGTTGAACCCCAAAAAGTCTATGAAAACAACTATGGTTAGATTCGAAGATCAACTATGCAAATGACTACAGCACTGATCAGAAGTCCAACAAACTTCTAAAGCAATAACAATGACGGCATATAACTAATTGGGTCATTTCCAGATTCTCTTTTCATCTACACTCTATTTCTTTCATATGTTTCTTCATAATTATGGCACCAACTTCAATATCACCCTAATCCACCCTGGCTTCCAGCCTTCCACACCCCTCCCCCAAAAATAATAAAAATACACAGCAATGAAACAGAAAGGTCTGGTTTTGTCTTCTCTTTTACCCACATTTTTGTGTGTGTGCATGTTTTCTTGTATTTCTTTCTCATTTTTCACCGCCAGGGTGGGTCAATTAAAAGGCCTCATATTAGATACAGTGTTCTCTGATTGTAATACAGCAAAGAACAGGTTAGTAAATACAGATTAGATTAGACCCTAATAATGAAGAGAACTGACATAAAGAATGGCACAAAAAAGTATTAAAGATTACCATGTATTTCTGATAAGCCACGGTGACAAGTCTGTCAAGGGCATCATGTTCGAAATCCCTACAGAACAACAAAAATGTATCTCTTTACAACATGATTACAAGTAATTAACAAAATGAGCTATTAAAAACTGGAATATTACTTTCCTTGGTGTTCTTTTGCCTCTGAGGCAGCCTTTAATAACCTATCTAGTAAACCTTTCGTCTGGGAAACCTAGCATCAACAAACAAGATAACAAAAATGAAATCTAAAGAATAATGTTGATGCATTTTAAGATCAATAGCTTAAAAGTGAAACAGCATAGTGATAAGCAATATAGTGTTGAAATTTGCATCCAGACTTTCAGTTTCTATCCCATATTGCAAACGACCAAAGGTAGGAATTCAGTACATATCCATGCCACAGAACTTTCCATCATAATTATAAGAGAGTGAAGAAAATAACTACAAAAAAGAAAATGCAATTAGAATATACCTGTTCATGATACTTCTCCTCTAGTTTACTTATTTCATCACTCATTTCATCATCCCCTTGTCGTGTCAGGCTTTACATGAAGTACGCAAAAGTAAGTTATGATAACATAATAAAAGTAGAAAACAAAAATGTGGAACATTCAAGGAAGAAAAAAATGAATCCCAACAGAAAAGGATACATCAAAGGAGAAGGTTTCTCATATATTAATATGAATAAAACTCTCGACAAAAAGAAAAGGCTGAACTACTGGAGACATGAAGCAATGCCATACCCAAAGAGTTAAAGAAAATGCAAGAGCACAAGAATCCATGAAAATTAAACCTACCACTAGCTCAGGGAAGATTCCTATACTTTGAATCTCCAAGAGAAGTTTTTCATTTATCTGCATATTAGCATATTGAAATTCTAAACACGAAAATGCTTGTTCTGGAATTATACTATTGCGGGAATGACTGAAGTTTGAGTACAGAAATTTGTTTGAGATGCTGACTGTATCAATTACAGGCTCAACAGATATCCTGTAGCCATTGGATGCAGTCTACCCAGTAAACTGAAAGTCAATCAGTGACCAGTAATCCAAATTGTTTGATTCCAACTCTCCATCCAGCTCAAATTCCAGTTCATATGCATCAGCTTTGAGTTCTTCATTTCCACTGCTATTATCCTCTTCTGTAATCAATGCTGCTATGAGCCTTTGACAAAGTGGAATTGCATTATTGCCCCCCGTAATTGATATAAATTTTTCCGGAAGAGATGCAGCATTTGTTTGAGTGTCATTTAAACCACTTCCGTTAGAGACTGCATTATGAGCATCTACACTTGAAGAAACTGGATCAGGAGTAAAAAAAAGCAGATTCAAGATTCCCCTGATAGACAAAGCAAACAACTTTAGAAAAATAAACACAACAAATTCTTTTGAAAAATTTGTTCTAAGATCAAAACCTCCAGAACAAGTTTAAGCAATATCTAGTATGAAAATTAATATGTGTTCTTTCCTTTTCTTTTCTTTTACTCTTGTACTTAAAGTCGTCTCCCAATTTTTGATGGAAATTCACTGCCGCTGTAAGAAAGCAATGTCTGCATCAGATATGAAACCAAAAAATGGCTCCATCTGTCTCCAATATTGGATATGGCACCAGCTGAGCAAAAATCAAATTACTGACCCATATCTTTCAAACATACAGACAGCAAAAGAAAGAAAAGTGAATTTCCATTAAAAAAGATTCGACTGAAAATACTTCGTGAAATTTCAATAAATACCAGTATTAACAATAGCATTTGCAGCAGCCAATAATTCCTCATGTCCATCATCTGATCCAATTAAGGGAATGAAACAAAATGAATAGAGGAAAATAAAAAAAATCGTTACAGATTTTAAGAAAAGTATGGAAGAATTTACCGAGAAAATCCACAGCTGAATTAATTGCCACATGCTTTTGACGTGCGTAAGCTTTACGATCAGAAATTTTTCTAGTTGGTGGACAACTTGACCTGCCGAAAAACAATATTTCCATTTTGTTATGGGACTTCAGCCCTAAAAACAACAATTTTAAGACAAAAAATGAATGACATCTATCAGATAGTCAGAAATGGGCACGTATAAAGTGTCAAACCTTTCTGTCATATCGTATCCAATCGTGGCACTTCTGAGTTGTTTTGCGCCAACATTGCTAATTTTCTCTACCATCATTGGCGTCAAGGACCTAGTAGTAAATCCTCGTCCAGTTCTCCCTTGCCTTCGAAAACCACATCCAACGTCCTCACCCGTAACCAGCTTATTCTTTCTTGACAAAAAAACTAAAGTGGAGTCCGTTTGAACATTTCCAGGTTTCTCCTCATCATCATCAGGCTTCTTTCTTTTATCTCTGGATTTTATTTCAGCAGCTCCTGATTCTTTGCTCTCAGATAAGGCAGCTGAGGATAGAGGTTCATCTTTTAATTTAACTTGGTGAGGAGAACTTCCCAGCAATCATTTTGCAAAACCCAGTCCAGTGTCATTACCCATAGCATCACATGCAATACCAAATGCAGAACTTTCATCATTTTTTGAAACAATAGGAACAAAATTTGATCGTCTAGCAGGACAGGATATTTTTTGTGGCCTCTGACCAGCCAAGTGAGCAACAGGAGGTGATGAACAGCAAGTCGAGGTCATGCATTTCCGATTATTAGCAACAGCAGCTGGGGGCTTGTTTGTACATGAGGAAATCTCCCAATCATTAGAAACACTTACTCTATGGACAACAGAGGACAACTTTGAAACAATCCCTCAACCTGACCGAGGGGCACGAACTGTTGTATTCATCTTGGTGTTTGAGTTAGGGCTAGATGAATAGATATCATCACCAATGTTTGCCCTGTATATTTAGAAAATAAACAATATATAAGTCAATCAACACATCTCTCAAGTGCAGAGCGTGGCAGTCTAAGTGAAAAAGTGATCGTTAAGAACAATTCGCTCGACAAAATAAATTAAATAAGCTCACTCATGTACCAAAAGAGTATGATACTGAAATTATGCATACTTATTAACAACTCTGTGGTTCACCCTTTCTTTATCCGAACCAATTGGACAGTCTCTCTTATCATTTACAAGGATATTGTCCTCTGGATCAGTCCTGGGAATGGATGAGCAGACACCTAAGCCAGTGTGCAGTGAAATTCCATCCGACTTTCCAACCCCAACAGCGACCCAGTCCTACACAAAAACATACTTTTATCACCTTTTGATAGACACTGTTATTGCCAAAACCTAAAAGAATTTGGCAATCTTTGCAAGTAAAAATTCAAGAAACTAGACACCAAAATGAAAAGATATTCTGGATTTTATGCAAAAATGTCTTTCCTCTTGATTTTGACATAGGGGTCTTTACTATTTTTTAATTTTTCAAGCATGAGTTTCATTTCTAACCAAACACTATTTTTCATTTTTTATATCTTAGAAATTCTTAAATGTGTATTAAGATGTAACTTCCAAATGTGCTTTTCTCATTACTGACACCCACATAATAAGAAAACCATGGGACTATACTTAAACCATGAGAATCATTATTTAACCTTGAACAGGCATTGTTTCCGGGTCTTTGCTGCATTCCCTGTTTAGTTTCGCTGAAGCTATCAATTGGTTTAGTTGACACCGTTTTTAGAGAAACATCTGGCTTTATTCCATAACGTTTTTTCTTCATTTTTGACTTTTCCCAGCCATCAACTCCAACTGATAAAGTCCGATCCTCAGCCTGAACTAAACAAATGTTTGCAAGCCTTGGCATTTCTCTATCCCTATCTATAGCTCCAGATGATCTAACAAGAGCATTAGTTCTCATATCCATCTAGATTTTATTGAAATCCATGTCAGTATTTTTTTAAAGGAATGAAAATGTTAAAAAGGCAAGCACAAATAACCCTAAAAGCATAACCAGTAGTGTGGCAATCAAAGCTCACGCAATAGATTGCCAGAAGGACCATAAGAAATGTTAAGTAGACATAGAAAGATATTTATGCCTGTAATTGCCAGCCAAAAAAATATAGGGTGAGATATACAAGGGAACCAGTTAATATTCATACATATAAAGACCATTAGCAGTAGTATTAGAAGTTGTTGGGTAACAAATTCTCTCAAAAGCTTAAGCTATTGGGAGAAGGGCCAACAATCATTAGTGTTGGCTCTATGCACCATACCGGCTAAACACTTGTAATGCAATAATTGAAGTTGTAAGGCTTTGAACACATGACCTTGTTGGGTAACCAACTCTCCCAAAAATTTAAAATTTAAAACTTAAGTTATTAGGAGAAGGGCCAACAATCATTTTATACATCTATCAAATAGTAAGAAGCATTATCAACTTGGATGAATTAACTGGAATCAGACCCAAAAAATTTGGAAAGTAGAAGCACAACCACACAAAACATAAATCCGGTTGCGAGTTGAGCATGTGGCGATGTTCAAAATGCAGTAACAAAGACATGAAATTAAAACAACAATCAAAATCATAGCAAAGGGTCATTAAGTGAGACATATGACCGAGAAGCACAAGACACATACCCTAACATCTGCCACAGAAGTTCGAGTGTGTTTTTTTGGAATAGCATTCTTTGGTCTCTCCTCTGAATTTTGCTGCTCCAGTTCAAAACCACCTGGAGTGGTACGGCTTGAACTCCAACCTTACCCTTGCTAGGTCCTATGCCTGAACGGTCACTGGACATTACTGCAGCAGACCGCTCACCTGGAAAACCTTCTAATCGAGATCTCTTTTTAGAAGGAACACTTGAGAAGATTTTGTTGAACACAGATAAGGCTTCATTGAAAATCTTTACACGTTCCTTGTTGAAATAGTTAACTTAGTGAGCTACTCACGGCTCCAAGCTAAAATGAAAAAAACATACAAAATCTACCTGGCCTTGATAGAGCTTTCACGCAGAGCAGCTCTGACACGTTTGATTTCCTCTGGTGAAGGGAAGGGTAGCAGCTTGCCTTTTCCAGAACTAGATGGAGATTCTTCTGATGAAATGCCAAGAGCAACAGTCAAGTGTTGCCTAAAGTCAACTAGACGATTTGACTTATGATCTCCAACCATCGATTTTAAATCAAAGCGCAAGCACTGAAAGAAGGTCATCAGATCTCCTTGAGTTGTTGTACAAGTGCTTCTTGACATGTTTGGAAGAGAAGATAGAATTGGGTTTTCCATGCTCCCACGGAAGCTACTTGATCTTCTATCCAATGGAGCAGCTACGTGGGATCCACGCTGCGCAATATTACATAATGGTCTATCTGGGCTACCAGATGAAAGATCAAACTTTCCACACGATGCCATTGCATTAGTTTCTAGATATACTTTGCATCATCAACCCAGAATAAACAGGGGTGCATAACAAAGATGGGAAGCAACAGCACATACAGTCCAAAGTTTTTAAGGACCATAAATAAATGAGCAGTGCACCAGAAACAGGTATGGATAATAGGTAATAATCAAACCAAAAAGCTCCAAACCTGCGCGATGCACCAAATTCTTTCAAATTTCCCTTTATTTAATTGCTTTTTATATAGTATTGAATTAAATTAGTTGTATGAATAGATTTTGTAAACAACTTCGATTTTCAGTACTTCATTAAGTTTAATAATGAGATCACATTCACATCACATTAATAAATATGTGCTTAAAATAGTTCAACTTACAAATCCAAAGTGAAATACCTGCCCTTCGTAACCGTGTTTGGTCCTCCCTAGTCTCTACCAGTTCTCTTTAGAGCTTAGTTGCTCCTATTTGGTTTCCGAAAAAAGATACAAAAACACGAGTCGGTTAATGAACTTTGCTTGTTTCTTTTTGTTTAACAAAAACAAGAAAAAGGAAACTAACCTCAGTAATTGAACCAATGAACAGATAACTACTCATTGTCGCGGATCTAAAACAATCAGGAACTGTTCACCGATCGAAAGGTTGTCGATGATTATGTTTCAGGATTTTATTTTATTTGGGGAAATCAAGTCTCTCTCAGTTTGGGTACTTCCGGGCTTTCGTCCAACGACCTGGGAAATTGGAAAGTATAGTGTGATTTCGGTAGAACGGCGTCGTAGTGCTTCTCTAATCTATTACTTAATTTAATTGTTTGAATTTTCAATTATAATAAATATTTTGAATTTTTTTATTTTAAATTAAAAAAAATCTTTTTAAAATTGAGTATTAATTTAAATAAATTTCTTAAAAAAAATTATTTTTATTTAGGAGCAAATTACATACTATTTTAAATATAAATTATTTTATTTAATTATCTATTAATTTTATCCAATTATATTATACAAATTGTCATTATCACTAAATACAATATAGATTAATTATAATATAATTCAATATAATTAGACTAATATAATTGTACTTAATCTATTCAATACGGTGCATCAAACATACAATTAATATTTGCTTGGAAGCATATATCATTGTGTTATGAAGTATTGATGTCATAAATAATTAGTACTATTATCATTTTATATTTATATAATTTTTTCTTAAAATATATTATAAAATGATAACAAAATATATACTTAAAAAAATTGTAAAAAATAGATATATATATCGATCAATAAAATAAATTTATAATTGACATGTGTTTGAACCTTTATCAAAATTTTAAAATAATTGTGTACACAATAATATATACATATATATATAAACATACACTCATATCAAATCAAATTGAATAAAGAAATTGAATGGTACAGACAAGATAGCATCTTGCAGTACTACCTAGCTAGTACTATTCCTAGTTGCTACCAGCCTCCCCCATAGATAGATCATCCTCAACTCAAGGTTGTTTATCCAATATAGCTCTACATTTACAAGTGCTATGTTGTGGCAATCAACACCACTGATAATCAGGCTTATCCATCCACCAAAGTCATTAGATGGCCTAGTTCATCTGCTACAAAAAGGAGCTTTTACATGATCTAATTAGTCAGGCAAAACTTCAGATTGACATATCATGAATCATGATCTCCGTTGTCTGCTTTGAAGTCTTTAACAGAGTAATCCAATGCAGAATCACCTGCAAAGGAATGCAAAAACTTGTAGAAATCCATCTCCAGCGCTATATTATAAACAGAAGGCACTTAATGATATGCTCTGTTGGACAATCTATTAATATTATAAGAGTCAGTTGCTCCAAGTTTTGCAGATATGGGCCTCTTGAATGGATTTAAAATATGCACTTAATGATGTGCTATGGTTTTCGCAATATCTAGGTAGGATGGTTATCAATGCACAATCTAAATGTGAGAAAACATAGAGCAAACTCAATGGTTTTCGAAATAACTAGCTGTAATGGTGATCAATGCTTAAAAATCAACGTTTATAATGAGAGTCCTTATATGAATAAAGGTTCAATTTGTGTAGCTGATGATCACATTACTTTATTTTTTTTTTCCTTCTTTAATCTACTCTTCTGACTTCTCTATCAATTCCAACATAATCCTTTCAAGTCAAGGGCTTCGGCCTACGGAGACAGTTCACTTGGCTAAGTTGGCTGAAGCATCAGCCATCAAGTTTTAAGTCAAAAAGGAATGCGCAAACTACAAAGCAAATTAACGATAATAATTATCATCAGCAAATATGAGGGAGTGTATGTTAATGAAGTTGTTTCTCTTTAAAAAAAAAACGAGGGAATTTATAAATTCTGACATTGAAAAGTGGGACTAAAATTCAATAATTACTCTGTCAAACCTAGTAATCACTCCCTGACAACAATCAAAGATTACGTATTTGACAAAATATATCATACTGCTAGTTATCATTCTTTGTTGTTCTCTCAAAGTCAGACAGCAACTTTAAATAGCAGATTGAAGAACTATGTAACCACTCTATTTGTCAAAGAGACAGATAATGTCGTACAAAATATCCGTAACAAAAGAATCAATTTCATTCCTTTCCATTTCTATAAGATGACTATAGCACTCTACATCCAAAAAAATTGTAAAGTACAAAAAAAAAAAAAAAAAAGTATAACAATGACTATAGAAAAGCAGTGCCTGCAAGGCCATGGTGCAATAAGTTATGAGCAATGTGATCCCTGGCCTGTCCTGCACTAACTGACCTTGTACTATTTTCAGGAATCATTTCATCATCAAAAATTTCAAACTTGAACTCTGGATAGACTTCTTCATTCCTCATTTCACAAATATTGTGTAAAACACAACAAGCCCCAAGAACAACAGGCAAGTCCTGTAGTTTAATCTCAGTTCTTTTCTGTAAGCAAGACCATCTTCCTTTAAGCCTACCAAAAGCCTCTTTAGCAACCTTTTGTATATCTCCTACTTTCTCATTGAAAGCATGTTGAGTCCATGTAAGATTCTGATGAGCATAGGGAACCAAAACCCAATCCATAAGAGGGTACCCAGAATTCCCAACAATCCAAACATCCTTTAAAATCCCTCTATTTGCTCTACGATACAAAGCAGACTTCTCTAACACTTTATCATCTGGCATTGAACCAGGCCAACCAATACAAACATCAGTAAACACCCCCTTAGGATCAACAACACCTTGAACTGTAATAGAGTATGAAGTCTTTTGGTTCCTCTCTGTATGCCTCTTGTTGAAATAAGCAGAGACACTATTCTTAGGAGCTATAATTGGAATATGAGTTGTGTACATTGACCCACCAACGTTTGGAATACCATAATTGGATTCAAATTCTTCCTTAATCATCTTCATTTTCTGCTCGTCTGGCCATCGAAGGAACTTAGGCATTAGAACTGTTTTAATTGCAGAACAAACCTCCAAAACAAGCTTATGGCACGTAGAAATACCCAACCCAAATCGCTTTGAGACAAGACGAAGAGGCTCCCCTGTAGCCAACCTCCATATACACACGGCAACGCGTTGACGAACTGGAATTGCTTCACGTAACATTGTGTTCTTCTTTATTACAGCTGAGTCAAGCTCTTCACAGATCATCTCAAACGTGGCTTTACTCATGCGAAAAGCTTTCCTAAACTCTTCCTCCGGAAAATCTGGATGATTGTACTGATCCCACCAATCTCTAGACCGATCCTTGACCCATAGCCGGCGATGGTGACCCACTGGCACAGACCCCGAACCGGACTGGACCGAGTTATCGGACCCATTGTTGGGCATAGCGAACCCAACGGGTGCAACCACAGTAGAAGCCGAGCGACGAGCCCGTTTGATCCTGGAATGTTCTGAATTATCCAATTCAGAGTGATTGTGTTTTAAATTGCCATGGTAATCATTAATAGATTGAACCTGGTTCTTGTAATTTGTCTCAAATAGCGATTTATCTGGCTGAGAATCAACCACCCTTGGTTCATCTTCTCGCTTATCTTCCTCATTAAACATTGTCAGAGACGCAAGTATATCGAAATTGCTATTCTTTAACTCATCCCTAACATTGTTGTCTTCCTCATCAATTATCCGCCGTTTTGTGGAGTTGTTGAAATTGAAATCGTCCATCTCCTGGAACAAATTGTAGAAGTGGGAAAAATCGTCTTGATTAAGAAATGGGAGAGAGCTAATTTCCATGAAAAAGAGTTGCAAAAACTCAGGGTGTGAAACTGTTCGAGAAAATGCTCGAACGAATATGTGTTCAAGTAACAAAGGGTATTGAAATTGGAGATGGAGAATAAATGAAATGGGCATGAGTATATATATAAAATCATTATATTGGAGTTGATTAAGAAGAAGCGTGTGTGTGTGTGTTGCAGATGTGAACGCGGTGAGGGTAACTTTACTTTTGCTGGGATAGAGAATAGTAAGAGCTCTAACGCGGTTGATGGTTTTGGAATGTGGGATGAAAATAAAACGTTTGGCAAAAAGGAAGCTTGTGTAGAAGTTTCCCAACTTTCGCTGTTTACGGCTCCCTCATAAATGCTAAACAGCGGATGGAAACGATTTATTTTAAATTAATTTATTATGTGAATTTGATTTGATGTATTTAATTCGAATTAATTTAAATATATTAATATTTTTTTTTTTGAATATAAGTTTAATTAATATTATAATTTATTTTAAAATTATTGTTATATATAAAACATAATATATATTAATATTTAAATTTTAATTGATATATTATTGAAAAAATAAATTTATTTATTTATAATTATAAATAAAAGAATCAAAATAATAAAAAGTATAATATTGAATATTATTAAATTATTATAGAGGATTTAACATTTATTTTTATTTTTAAGCTCAAATAGTAATTTAATGTAATCGTGGTATGTATAATATTTAAATATAATATATTAAAAATAAAATATGTATTTATTTATAATTTTTATAGTAATTCGGTCCGAATTAAATTGCAGCAAATTATAAAATTTGTCGATCCGAATTCAAACGAATTATATACTTTACAATCTGAATCGGATCCGACTATAAAATTTGTTAATTCTAATCTAATTCCGAATATGACAGATCAAATCAAATTTCTTAATTTAATCAGATTAATCGAATTATTTATTCACCTTTGACTCACTTACTATTATAAATTGATATGAGGCGTTAATAAATTATATACAATTTATTAATTTTTATTTTTTTAATTTTTAATAAAAATAAATGATAATAAAATAATATTAATTAAAATATTTTATTTTATTTTTAATGATATTAAGATAAGTAAAGATAACATAATTTTTTTATACATAGTTTAACTTTTAAAAAAAAAACATAAGCTTATTTTTTTATAAAGTAAATAAATATATATTTTTTTAATATTAAAATAAAATTAACATATATTTTATTATTTAGAAAATTAAAAATAAAATTATTTAAATAGCTAATTTATTTATACATCAAAATGTAAAAATTTAATATATAATTATTTATAATATAACTTTAATAAAAAAAAATTGATATAATTTATATTTAAAGTTAGCCTCTCTAAAATTATAATATAAGAAAAATGATATTCAAATAAAATCAAATAACATTATATGACACGTTTTAAAACTTTAAATTAGATATGAAATAAGATCAATAATCTACCTTACTCACTCCGAAATTAGAAAGAGAAAGTACAACAAAACGATAAGGATAATTATCTATAAGTCCACTAAAACATATTTTAATGAGCTTATCACAAATTAAAAAGGTAGAATACTCAAAATAATATTTATTGACTGAACTATTTTTTTTTTTTTTAACTAATAATGAAAAAGGCCAACTTTCTTTTTATTTTTTTCTAATAAAATGTTCCAGTCAAATTTATTTTTGACATTCGTTCTTCTAACCAAAAAAAAAAAAATCAATGGTTGAGGAGTTGTACACTTAAAATTGATTATTGAAGGAATTTTTCTAAAAATATTATATGTGCGCGTATCGAATATTATTTTGATTTATATTTTTTTTAGTGTTTATTTAGAACAAATTTTATTACATTATAAATTAATTAATTATTGATGGTTATTCAACGTAGTTAATTGAGTTCAAACGAAAGCAAGACTCCACCGTGTTTCACACCCTCAATTCCACTATTTGACATTTTCTGCTTGAGTCAAGCAGATATTGCGATTGTCGTGAAGACAAAATAAAGGAAAGTCGTGCTTTTGGTAAAGAGAACACTTTCTTACTCTTTTGATTTTGATTAGCTGAATATAAATATAATAAAAATAATATTTATAATAGAATTTAACATAAAAAAAAAAATATTATTATTATAATTTTTTTTAAATAGTTTAATTAAAATAAATAAAGTAAAATTATAAATAAAATAAAATAAAAAAATAAACTTTTTTATTACTAAAGGAAATAAAATAAGTAAAAAATTTATAAATAATTATACAAATTATAAAAAATAAAGCATTATAACATATTACTAAGAGCTGCAGATGTAACAAAGAACGTACAATCAAACAAAATACAATAATACTTAAAATAATTTTTATTATAATTATTGTCAACTAAATATACTTATTTATTTTTCAAACAATACTCTTAATATCTCTTTGACCAAACATATAGATGAGCGCGTTTCTGATTGTCTTCCGGATAAAAACAGGAAGAATAGGATGCAACTAAAATATATATTTATAATAATAATTTTAAAATTTTTAATAATAAAAATAATATCTAATAATATTAAATACATTTAAATAATCATAACTCTAGCTGAACGGCCTCAAAGTGAAATAATTAGTTGGACTTTTATTTAATAATAAAAAGATGCGAGCTATTTATAAAGATCCTATTTGTTTTTAAATGAACTATAATAATTTTTTACTTAGCCAAATGAAACGACTTGAGTATTTTTTTTCTTTCTCTATTTTAAAAATATCTACTTATTTGTCTTAATTCAAAAATATCATACACAAACAATACAAGGTTATTATAATAATATCTACTTCTTTGTCCTGAGTTTTTCCACTTACGTTGAAAGCTAACTTTCATAATATTTTATTAAAATAATTATTATTATTTTAATATTTATAAATGCTACAGTTATAAAAAAATACAGTATTGTATGTATAACTATATACTTTAATGGTTTAACAAGTAAGAAACCAAGAAATTTAAATGCAACCCTGAATTGTTCAAAAGAAAAGCTTTAATGTTATTTGATTTAATTATAAACTATGCTAAATATATATAATTTATATTTTTTAAAATATATGAGAAATAATTATTAAGTATTTTCTTGGATAGAAAATATATAATCCATGTACAGTTATCTACTAAGTGGTAAATATTTGATACTTTTTATAAAAAATATAATGCATGCTCCATCTTAATTCTCATGATCTGTGTTATTATTCGGTCTATAAAGAAATTTTAGAGAGGCAATAATCTATTAAAAAAAATTGCTAAACTAATAATCTACTTAAAAATCTTGAATGGGCTCATCAAATATGACATAATTATTATGGGGCGATGATGCAACCCAAATTATATCGCAAAGAAGGTATGACACACATCAAGAATAGTGCCAAAAAAAGGTCAAAAGTTCATGCAAAAAAGCATACCACTTCACAAACAAATGTGCAAGCACATGAGACATAGTGGTATCAAGTTCACTTGGCAAATCTAAGAATTTAGGGATGCGCCGTGGCATATATTTATAGGCGTTGTGACACAATACTTTCTGTTTTGGTTGAAGGATTCATAGTCAAGCATGCGCGCCACGGCATGTCATTGTTGGCGCTGTGGCACTAGATGTTCTGTTTCTGTCGAGGAAGCATGCGCATTGCGACATGAATTTTTGGGCATCGCGGCACAAACAAACAAGGGCGAGCTGACAAGGGACGTGCGCGCTGACAATGCTAGACCTGCGCGGGCTGACACGAACATGTGCATTAACCCCAAACGTGCCCTCCATAGCATGTAATTTTGGCAGTCCGCGGCCCGGCTATTCTTATGGCAATTCGAGCACTCCTCGCAATGGCACAAGTATTTCACCACCGCAGCACAGATGAAATATTTTGTAATTTTTGGTTCATTGGATTACAATCAATGGACCAGATTTTCTTTTGGCTTCTAGGTTTTATTTGTTTGTGTAAATAAACATTGTAACAGCTGAAAATATCATCTTTTGATTATATTTGACATTTTGAATCAAAATTTAAAATTGAGAGCTTGAATGCTCAAAGTGCTTTTCAACCAAACTTATCAAAGGAATTTTCAAACTTTTGTGACACTTTTCTCGTCTTGATTCGTAATGCGTAATATTCATGCGGCAAGGCGAGTCTCGTAGTGCGTAATATCCATGAGGCAAGGCGAGTCTTGTAACCAAAAATTAAAGTTTTTCGTAGAAATTTGCATGCTAATATAGCGTCGGGTCTTAGAGCGTATTTCTTGTGGTTTTCAAATCTTCGTTGTTTGTGAGTCATAGGAATCATGTCTTTCAGCTTGCATCATTTGGTATCAAAGCTGGTCACGGGTTCGAATCCCACCTGGTGCAGGTTTGAGAACTAACCTCATTTAGCGAAGGAGGGAATGATGCAACCTTGGTGAGTAACATCCAAGGTTCTGGTGAAAAAAGCCAGATTACACTGGTGTGTAACATTCAATGACTCATTTAGTACCTTGGGTCAGGTTGCTGGTGTGGATAAGGGTTCGGACTATGTAAAGAATAGGATTATAAGGACAGGTAGTGCCCCAACTAACACCTTAAGGTTTTAGTTGGAATGGTAGGTGTTTGCTCCTTATCATTTGGTATCAGAGCTCTAGGTTGTGACTTTAGATTTCTATCTTTGTTATTGTTGTTTTTGTTTCCACAAAAATCTGTGTTGTTTTCAAAATTTCAGCTTGTTCTTCATTTCTCAGAATTTTCTTCTTGTTCTTGCAATTTCTTGATTGTTTATTGTAATTTCTAGAATATTCTGGATTTGTGTTGTTGTTTCTTGTGTTTTTGGGTTGTGTTGGAAGGTTTTTTGTATTGAAATTTTTTTCTAAAATTTGCTCGTTAAGTAGAAGGACAATTTGGTAATTTTTTTGTGCTCTCGTGTTGTGTTCGTGTTAAAAATTTCCAAAAGTTAAAAAAAAAAATAATATATATATATATATATATGTATGTATGTATTCAAAAATCAATTAAAAAAAGAAAAGAGAGTGGGAGTTTTAAGTTCAAGAAAATTTTACAATCTTCGTTTAGGTGTCGTTTATACCTATTAACGAATTGTTACTTTTGCTCGTTTAATTTGTTACGTGTTTGAAAATTGCTTGAATGAATTTTTCTTTTCATTGAGTTAGAGTTTTCAAAACACTTTGAGTTAGTTTCTTGTTTTCTTAATTTAGATATTGCAAACTACATTTAGGTGAGTGTGAAATTCTACTTTTTGCTTGAGAATTTCAAAGGTTTGGTTCGCTAAAGGATGAGGAGTGCTTGAGAAATCAATCCGTAAGATTAAACACATGAAGTAAAAGAGTGAATTTTCAGTTATATTTGTTTTAACTAATTCTTTGTTTGCATTAGTTGTGGTAATAATGTCTGACAAAAATAGTTCGGAGGAGCGACCGAATACCACATTTTTGTTAAGGACATTGCAACAATCCATAGAACTGATGAATGCCGTCATAGTAAACATAAATGAGAGGATAGAACGACAAGAAGCTACACTTGCCAATTTGCGAAAAGGGGTCTGCAAGAAGCTCCGAAAGTTAGGAGGATTAGGAGGGCCTATGTTGAGGAAGAAATAAAAGAAGAGATTTGGGAAGAAGAATTTGAGGATGATGAGATGAGGATGCCCTATGGAGGAAGGAACGGGCCTAGAGGAGGTAGAAATGGTAGGGGAGGTATGTGGAGACCTCCACCTCGGCCTATGATGGGATTGATCGAAATTTAGGGAATATTAAGATGAAGATACCGACATTCCAAGGAAAGAATGATCCAAAATTGTATTTAAAATGGGAGAAAAAGGTCGAGCATATTTTTGAATGTCATAACTATTCCGAGGAGAAGAAGGTGAAGTTAGCGGTAATCGAGTTTACCGATTATGCGTTAAATTGGTGGAATCAACTAATGGTTATTCGGAGGAGAAGTGGAGAGAGAGCAATAGATAGTTGGGAAGAGATGAAGACTATCATGAGGAAGCATTTCATTCCAAGTCATTGCTACCGAAAACTCTATCAGAAGCTACAAAGACTCAATCAAGATCATTGATCGGTTGATGAGTACTTTAAGGAGATGGAGATGACTATGGTGAGAGCAAATGTGGAGGAAGATAGGGAGGCCACAATGACTCAGTTTGTAAGTGGTTTGAACTTTGACATTGCCAATATTGTTGAATTACATCACTATGTGGAGTTGGAGGACATGGTACGCATGGTAATCAAGGTGGAAAGACAACTAAGGAAAAAAAGTAACCGACCACCACCATCGAAGCAAATTGCTCCAACACTATAGCTGCAAGATAGTAGTAAAAAGGAGGGGACAAGTGCTAATACTACCTCTACACCAATAAAAAAACAAAGAGGTGGTGATAAGTAAGTATAAGGGCAAGGGCAAAGTTGAAACATTTACTCATAATCGTGACATAAGTTGTTTTCGTTGACTTGAAAAGGGCCATTACTCGTACCAATGTCCAAATACGAAGATAATGATTGTCCTAGCTAATGGTGAGATGAAGAAAGATGAAGAAAGAGAAGAATGGGAGATGCCACCACTAGAGGAAGTTAGTGATGAGGAGATAAGTTCTGTTTCAGGAGAGTTACTTGTGGTGAGGCGAGCACCAATTGATCAATTAAAAGAATGTGACATGGATCCACAAAGATTAAATATTTTTCATACGAGATGTCATGTGAGTGAAAAGGTGTGAAATGTGATTATCGATGGAGGGACCAATGTTGTTAGTACTACTTTAGTTGAGAAGCTAGGGTTATCTACAATCAAACACCCTCAACCATACAAGTTGCAATGGCTGAATAAAAGTGGAGAAGTGAAGGTTGAAACGAAAAAGTACTATTATCCTTCTCCATTAGAAAGTATAAGGATGAGGTGATGTGTGATATAGTTCCTATGCAAGTCGAATATATTTTGCTAAGGAGACCATGACAATATGATAGAAGGGTCACACATGATGGTTACAAGAACCAATACTCCTTTAAGAATGAAGAAAGAAGATTACACTTTTGTCTTTAACTCCGAAGCAAGTTTTTTATGAACGATTAAAGATAAATGAAGAGAAAAAGGGAAAAGAGAAAAAAGAAGAAAAAGAAAGAGTGAAAGAGTGTTTATTTTCTAACTTTTCTTTCTTGCAGGTTTATTACGATAAAAGGCAAAACAAAGATGGACTACAAAATTTGCCCCATGATGAAGGTCTGAATTCAAGGACGAATTCTTTTGAAGAGATATGATATGATGCGACCCAAATTGCGTCGCAAAGAAGGCATAACACGCATCAAGGATCGTGCCAAGAAAAAAGTCAAGTTTGTGCAAAGAGGCATGTCACATCACAAACAAGTGAGCAAGCACATGGGACATGGTGGTGACAAGTTCACTTGGCAAATCCAAGAATTTAGGATTGTGCTGCGGCATGTATTTATGGGTGCTGCGACACAACACTTTCTATTTTGGTTGAAGGATTCATTGCCAAGCATGCGCACTGCGACATGTCATTGTAGGCGCCGTGACACAGGACGTTCTATTTTTGTCGAGGAAGCATGTGCTCCGCGACATGAATATCTAGGCATCGTGGCATAAACAGACAAGCGCGAGCTGGCATGCCAGACCTGCTGGCTGACCCCAAACGTGCCCGCCGCGGCACAAGTATTTCACTACCTCAGCACAGATGAAATATTTTGTAATTTTTGATCCATTGGATTACAATTAATGGACCATTTTTTTTTTTTTTTTTTTGCTTCTAGGTTTAATTTGTTTGTATAAATAGGCATTGTAACAGCTAGAAATATCATCTTTTGATCATATTTGACATTTTGAATCAAAATTTAAAATTGAGAGCTTGAATGCTTCAAGTGCTTTTCAACCAAACTTATCAAAGGAATTTGTAAACCTTTGTGGCGTTTTTCTTGTCTTGATTTGTAGTGCGTAATATTAATGTGTTAAGGTGAGTCTTGTAACCAAAAATCTAAGTATCTCATAAAAATTTGCATGCTAATATAGTATCGTGTCTTAGACCATATTTCTTATGATTCTCAAATCTTCGTTGTTTGTGAGTCATAAAAATCGTGTCATTCGTTTCCATCAGGCGGTTCCATAAAAATAGTATAGTATAAGAGGTTGTATTCTATTTGAATTTTTATAAATTTTTAAACAATTATAAATTTAAAAAAAACTATAAATTTTTGAAGATTATTGTAAATTTTAACATAATTTTAAATTATAGTAAAAAAATTTATAAGTCCATAAAATTTTATAAGGGTGTATTTAATTAAAAGTATTGAATTAAAATTTTTAAATATTCTCTAAAAGTTTAAGAGTATTCACTATTTAATTATGATTTTATAAAAGTTAAAATATCATTGTTTTTAAAACTAATGAATTTTTATGAATTTTTAATGATTTTTAGTTAAAACTACATGTAAAAAAAAAAAAAACTATACCCATTCTTTTCTCTATTCCAAATATTTTTATATTTACAATAATTTTCACTATATTTTAAAAGATTATTAAAATCTACAAAATTCTTTAAAATTTCATAAACATCTTTAAATTTAAAATTCTTTAAAAATTTATAAAAATCTTAATTGAATACACCTTTTTAGGGATGGAGGGAAAAATGAGTAAATATTTGTTTACTTATAGTTTTAACAAAAAAAAAAAAGTCATTAAAAATTTATAAAAATCAATGGGTTTAAAGATTTTTAAAAGTCACTTAATAATCATAAATTTAAAAAAAAAATTATAAAATTATAATTAAATATTCTTATACTTTTAAAAAGTTTTTAAAATTTATAATTGAATACTTATACATTTTAAAACTTCAAAAACTTCGTAAATTTTTTAATTAAATATACCCCTGTTTGTGACCTTCTAAAAAAATATTTTATATTATAAAAAAAATTTATGTACAGTATTTTTAAACATTTAAAAAATATATATATTTTAATGTTATATGAAAAAAAAAATATGTGTACTACATAAAGGCAGTTAAAAAATATTTATTCATATAAAAAAATTATGTAATATAATTAAACCTAAAATATATATATTATAGTTTCTCACACAATTTTCAAATATATGATTATAAATTTAGTAAAAATGGTACCAAAAGTTCACTAATTATAACTAAAAAGTATAAAAATTTATTAATTTTTGGGTAGATACTAGAAATTAAATAACTATTAAAAATAATACTAAAAGTCCAAAAATTTTAAAATTGTCATAAAATTATCAATATAATATGCAATAAGTGGCACCATATGAATAAAATTTTAAATTTTTAATACATTTTTTAATAATTATTAAATTTTTAATACTCTATCAAACAATTAATAGACTTTAGTACCCTATTATAGTTAGTAAACTTTAAAAGCCTTTTACCTATAAATTTATATATGTAATAATTTTAATTTTTATAAGGAATTGATTTGTTACTTTTTTATTCTTTTGTAAAATCTATCTATATTTATATTTTATATAAAAGTTTTAATGTTTGTAATTTTTTGAATAAAATTATCTATATATTTTAAATTATTGACATTAACTTAATTAAATAAGAACTCTAGACATGATATTAAAATAAAATTACATTTAAATAATAATTCTAAATATGATAATAGAATAATGATTACATCCAATAATAATTAAAGTAATATAATGATTACCATATTTAATAAAAATTTTAAATATTATTTTATTTTCACAATTAATTTAAAACTATAACAAAATTAATTTCATACTTATTTTAAATATATCATAAAAATTAACTAATTTTTTTTAAATAAATAAAATAATTTATATGCAAGTCACTTATTTTTATCTAATAATTATAAATTAGTATGATAAAAAAAAATTTTTTGATAATTTTTATAAAAACATAAAAAAAAAATTCTCATTTCTCGTTTAATTTTTTTTTTTTTTTTATCGAAAACTTCAGTGAATTTTTTTTTTTCCTTTTTAGTATTTACATTACATTGGACGTACTCAAATACTTTCTTTTTTTAATAAAAAGTTAAAGATATTTCATTACGATTCATATCCGAAAAATATAACTAAAATATCATTTATTAAGATAAAATTCAGTAATACATAATAAAAATTAAAAAGCACAACATGCATAAAAAGAACAATAAATTTGCTAAAAGTAGCATGAAATTATGAACTTTTTTATTTTGTTCATACGTACGTATCTTCACTACTAATTATAAACATTTAAATAAATATATTAATAAAATTTTAAGTTAAACAAAATATCTTGCTAAATTTTTGTTAAAAGTTTAAAAAAATCACAAACACATGTCGCTCGAAAACATCACCACCAAAAAGCTGATACAAAAATATAGAAATAAAAAAAATAACATAGGATCTCAACTTTAAGAAAGGTAAAAAAGCAAACCCCTAAAAAAATAGTAAACTAACCGAATAGGGTAATTCAAATGGTAAGTTATTTAGACTTATTATATAACCGAATACGGCAGTAAGTTTTGTTAAATAGTAAAATATATGAATTTAAAGTTCGAAGCATGTATTTTATAATCGAGCTTTTTATTATTATTTTTTAATGACCTTGAATAGTTATACTTGTTTTTGAAGTTGGGTGAAATCTCATGCAATAATTAATGTCGATGACTTATAGTGCGTAGACGTGTGATTATTATTGTATCTCTTATTCATCTTCTTATCTACAGTAAATTACTTTTTTACTCAAAAATAAATAAATAATGGTAGAACAAAATAAAAAAAAATATCCAACTAAAATTTACCGGAAAGACCTTTATACTCCAAGAGAGTTGCCAAAGAAGGGAATAAAACAAACTGAAAAGAAGTAGAGAAAGAAGAGAGAAACATTTTCCTCTATTTTTTACTCTATGGGTAAATTTTATTGTGTTACGATGTAATATATCACATTTTATTTATTAAAAATGAGTGGAACCCAATCATTTTATTCATTACAACTTTAATCGATTAGCTTCACTTTTTATAACTTTTGAAAACGCCTAAAACGTGAAAATAGTGATTCTTATAATTATCTCAATAAAATAATTAATTTAAATTAATACTATGCTATAACTATAAATTTTACAGAATAAAAATAACATAATTTGGTCCCCTCCTTTTTTTTTTACTCAAATTAAATTTTATAATTTAAATTCTCATTAATCGCATTCGTCTAAAATATACCAATATCATCCAAAACATTTACTTGCGAAAATTTCGAGCCAAGACTACGATAAGTGGCTAATAACTAATCTTTAGAGTTCTGCTTCACAAGGTAATAAGCGAAGACGAAAAACCCAGCTGAGCGGCTCCCCTACCATGGCGTCGTCCCTTCTCAGTTCACCACCTACTCTTCCTCTGCATCAGGTAATCATGTCACCTCTTAAATTGCTGTCCTAAAATTTTAAACATCAAGTTCTCTATCAAATTTTCAACCAACAAATTGGATCTTTTTACAGTTTAATTTTCTTTTTTTGCTGATGCTCGTTCTTAATATTTCTAATTCGTTCGTCAAATTTATTCCTTTTTTTCGATTGTAGGCAAATCGCGTTAAATACAGTATAATTGCAAACCCACCATACAGAATTTACCAAACTAGTTCAAGAAATGTTAGAAATCATGGGTCTTGTTCGGTTACGAAAGCTAATATGGCTATTGAAGGAGATGTAATCGAAAAAAAAGCTACCAGTGTCAAGGACAAAACTAGTAACATTTTCTTTTATGTTTTCCCTTTTCTTTTTATGCCACTTCATTTAATGTCAAATGCCAATTTTAGGTTGCAAATACTGACACTTGTTCATGTGGGTGCTGAGTCTGACCCCTTTTTAATTGTGCATGTGAATTTTTTTTTTTTTTTTTTCCTGATACGCACTGTTATAATTTGATGGTAACAGATGCTGATTACGGAGTAGTCAGTGTTCACCATGTTGGGATACTGTGTGAGAATCTAGAAAGGTCTCTCGATTTTTACCAGAATGTTCTAGGTATGTTGTTGTGTTTCATATGCGTTCTCTGTCATTTTACTCTTAGAGAAGGAAATTGAAGTTAGAAGAACATTACTCTGTCTTAAAAACTCAAAAACAGGCCTTGAAATAAATGAGGCGAGGCCAGATGACAAGCTTCCTTATAGGGGTGCTTGGTTATGGGTTGGTTCTGAGATGATTCATTTAATGGAGCTTCCAAATCCAGATCCTTTAACCGGACGACCGCAGCATGGAGGCCGTGACCGCCATACTTGTATTGCAATCCGTGATGTATCTAAGTTGAAAGCAATTCTTGACAAAACCGGTAAGCTCATCTTATTTGTCAATCTGGCAAACAAAATCAGAAGCACTAAACAAGGTTGGTTAACATCTCGTTTTGCTGTTTTTTTTTATTGCAGGTATTCCCTATACTCTTAGCAAGTCTGGGAGGCCTGCAATTTTCACTAGGGATCCAGATGCAAACGCTTTGGAATTCACACAGGTGGATAATTGACATAGTTTCAAGCTTTAAAGGATTTGATCATCTCTTCTTGCACCATAAGAGTTCGTACAGATAAATATAGAACTCTAAAGATGGTGTTGTAATAATTAAAGTCACTAACTTTCTCATAAACCTCTATATGGTTAAATGTATGGTACATAATTTCAAAAAACTATCCATTACTGTCAACTAACTTGGAAACATTATATAGCGTTGCTTTTCTTTCAATGCTTTACAATATATCGTCCACTATAGGAACTACTGAATTACTTTGTGTTATGTACTGAACATTACAAAAATTTGATCTTACACTAAACACCAACCAAGCTATACACAAATCACAAATGGCAAGCAACGTTATAAATTAGGAAAGAACCTCGATCATATAGCATTGTTAGAAATAAATAATGAATTAAAAAAAAAGAACGAAAAGTGTTTATGTGAGTTTATCTTCTTTACTTTATTTTATTCTATATTATTTTTTTACATCTTTTTTTTTTTTTAGGTATAAATAAGCTATTAAAAATAGATATAGAATTGGGTCCAAAGATGTTCCTATTTTTGTGAAGGAAAGGGAAGAAGAGATAAACAATTGTAGGTCCACCTCCCACGTGCTATCCGGTCTAGCGTGAGGTGAGTGCAAGTGCTTGGATAAGGTGGCACTTACTTTTTAAATAAAATTTATTTATTTTTTCTTTTCTAACAGTCGGATAAATTTAAGTTAATTCTTATTTTTACATGGATCAATTCAGTCACTATTTATCATTTGATCTTTTTTTTTTTTTATATGATTGTTACTCACCCGCGTCATTTTTATCCTTCGATCTTCTGTGAACATTAGCTGTGAGTTTTAGCTATAAATAGAGTCTCGTTGCTCATTATTTTCACATCTCAACTCATAAGCTCTTTCTCCTTTCTTTCTTTCTTTCAGCAATATTTTGTCAGACATAAACCTAACATAAAATATTTTTTCGATACAGAAAATACAGAAACCCAAAAAATATTTTCACTAAAGGAACCTAGTTTTTTTTTTTTTTTTCAATACAAAAACCCAAAAAATACTTTCTTTTTAATTTCTATTCAGAGGAATAATTATTTTTCAAGTGTAGAATTTCAGTACAATAAATTTTCAAGACAGATAAAGATTATAGGCTATTTTATTCTAGGGACAACGGGGTTGTCACTACTTGCACATATTTGAACAGAGTCATGAAATGTCTTAAAAATAGCGACTTAGTTTGCGATTCAACTTAAGTAGTAATGTGGTAACTTCAGTAATGTATTTTATATTTATGTACCAACAAGCAATTTCATAATGCTTGGCTCCAAAGGATATCTACCTTTATAGAGGGGAAAAAAAATAGACAATTGTAGATTCACCTCCCACAAGCAAATTGATGTCCAGTTGAATGCAAGTGCGTGTATGAGATAATACTTTATTTTATTATTTATTTTTCAATAATCATATAACACTCAATTAATTCTTATCATTACCCGAACTGAATTAGTCCTCATCCACGATATCACCATTTTTTTTTTACTCACCCACGTTGTTATTTCCTTCAGCAATATTTTTTTCAGGTAAAAATCCATCAAAAAATATTTTTCAATACAAAAAAGACCAAAACCTAAAAAAAAATATTTTATATACAAAAACCCAGTATTTTTTCATTACAAAAACCTAAAAATACTTTCTTTTCAATTTCGATTATGAGCAATAATTTTAAGTGTAGCATTTCAGTGTAGTAAAATTCCGAGACAGATAAAGATTCTAGACTGTTTTGTTCAAAGGACAATGAAACTGTGACTACTCCCAAGTATCTTGGAAAGAGCCACAAAATATTTAAAAAAAAATGACTTAATCCGCATTTCAATCTATACTCCCACATATTTGGAAAGAGCCACAAAATATTTAAAAAAAAATGACTTAATTCGCATTTCAATCTAAATAATAATTTCATTTAATCCGTAAGGTGTGCTCTGGAGTCAGAATGCTCAAGTCTAAAGCCTTGATTGCTATGTACTGTACTCACATGTGAAAGTGAAACGATCAGCAGCAATGTGTGGGTCATCCACAATATCCTTCATTAGCAACAGAACGAGGTAATATGAAATGCATATAAAAAATTATTTTCTCCAAAATAATCTATATGTTTTAAAGTTTACGTGCCAGTCAAATAGTGTGTAACTTTTTACCTGAAGGATAGGGCAGTAGTATTGGCTAAGCGCATCGATCTTGTCTTTCACTAATATTTGCAGTATCGATGATTCTTTTAAGATCACGAAGAAGAACTTCAGTAATAATAAGTTGTCTAAAATTTATTCGACAGCATTTGCCATATATAATAGTAATAACTCAAAGATGTGTTAATTTATTTTTATTGATTTTTAACATTTGAAATGGAACTAATTCATACTCATTTTTCAAAAATTAAAACTAAATCAAAATTACTAATCTTGGATTTATTGCACTAATATTTGGATTCTACAAGAAATCTTGTTTAACAAAGAGAAAAAAAAACAACAACAACAACCGGTACTATGTCGTTTTGAAGCATGTCAAGATCGAATCATTTGCATTTGGGTTCATTTTAGAACCACTTTTTTTTTATTATTATTTAGGATTATATACTTTCATGACTTCATATTTATTAAAATTTAAATATTATTTTTTGTACTTAATTTTTTTACATATTATAAAAAAAATGTCCTTAATTTTATTAATTAATTATAATAAATTTTAATTTGATGTATGTTCAATTAGATTACTCAGAATTAGATAGCTATACTAAATTTTGGCCAATCAACCGGTGACCTTACTCGTCAGAGTTGAGTTGAATACATGTCCAATTAAACTGCCCAAAATTAAATGTATGGAGACAAAATAATAGAAAAATAAAGAGTCACTAAAAATATGTACTAAGAATAAAAATTTAATTTTAAATAAAAATTACAAGTGGAGATTATAGATTATAAATATTAAATAAGGTTTATTCCAACCTATTTTACTATTATTTATTACTAAAAGTGTTTTTAAATAATTTAAAGAACTTTTCAAAATGTTCAATTTTTGTCGAAACTAATTTTAAAAATTTGAAAAGTATTCGTATTTGTACTATTAGTAAAAATAATATATGTACTCTTCTTGTAAATAAATTAATAAAATATTATTTTAAATTATATTTTAATAATTTATACTAAATATTTTAATTTTTTTTAAAATAATTTTTATCTAAATAATATTATTTCAAAGCACTTTTGAAAACAAACCTCGGCTTGGTTAGCATTTAGAGATGTAGTGTTAAAATCTTCCTTTAATTTTATTAAAGATTTAGTTTACTTTTTAATTTTTTAAGTGAAATAAAATAAAGATATTAATTATTTTAAAAGCATAATTTAATCTAATAATTTTTTAATTAAATGTAAAATAGACATTAATTTTATAAAAGTGTTAAATAAATTTAAAAAAATGTCAAAAAATATTATAAATATGATTTTTTTGAATTTATTTAATATTTTTATAAATTTAATATTTTTATTATGTAAATAAAAAATTATAAAATTAAATTATATTTTTAAAAATAATTAATATATTTATTCTATTTAATTCCAAAATTAAATTGAAACGTAAAATTACACGACCATTTTTAGTATGTAGACAAGGAGATTCGCGATTCCGAAATAAAACCCTGGTTTTCTTTACGAACCCAGTGCAAACCAAAGCTATTTAACCACAACGCTGAAGGGAACAAACGAAAAGCTCGGAATTGTACTTGGGGAAGGTGATTTCTCACGGACAAAAGGCAGGGAGTGAGAGATTAAGAGGGAGAAGAAATGGGAAACCCTAAGCAGAAGTGGACATCGGAAGAAGAAGAAGCACTTAGAGCAGGAATCGCAAAGCATGGAACTGGCAAGTGGAAAGATATTCAAAGAGACCCCGAGTTCCATCCATTTCTTGCCTCTCGCTCCAATATCGATCTCAAGGTCTCTCTTCATTCTTTTTAATGCATTTCCCACGTGAGCAGTGAAAAATATTTATCTTTTAGCTCTATATTTTAATATGCTCTGACTTGAAGTGTTAATTGGACGTTAGGCTGGCTTAACTGAAATTTTGTTTATGGAAGGATCCATATTTTTTCTTTCTTTTGTAGGATGATCTTTTAGAGGGACTGCCTAACTTTGTCAAAGTAATATCGTGTATATCTTTGGTTTGCAAGTGTTTTTTTTTTTTTTTTTTTTTTTTTGTGTGTGTGTGTGTGTGATTTTTTTTGGGTGTTATTGTTGGAATATGCGATCATTGGATTGCATCTTATAAATTATAATGTGGTTGGTGTTTTATGGAAATGTTTGCGTTTACAGGATAAATGGAGGAATATGAGTATTAGTGCTGGTATTCAAGGCTCAAGGGATAAATCACGGAGATCAAAAACAAAGGCCACCCAAGTCCAAGATGCTCCTCCTCCTCCTCCTGCTGCTGCTCAATTGTCAAATCCACAGGCTTCTAGTGTGGCTTCAGCTACAGTTGCGCGCTATGCCACTTCAACTCTGGCTGTCGATGACTCTTCAAAAGGTTCATCAGATGGGAAGACTCTCCCAATGTATGATAGTACTCTCTTTTTGTCTTGACCTTATTACATTTGATTGTATAGTAAAAGTACTCCTTTTATTCCCTGATGGTTTATGATATAGACTCTTAGTATGGATTTTTCAATATGCGTTTGGGTATATGATTGTAGGTTTGCTGAATATTAGAATAGTGTAATTTGGCCCTAAAATGATCAATCAAATAAGCAGCTGATAATTCATCGGATTCATGGGATTGTTTTGAGACTCTTGTTTCCATTTGGAATGCCATTATTTGCATTACATGGGACTTCACAATCTCCCATGGGATTCGATGCTAGGTTCTGCTTGTTGATATGCCTTATTTCAGTGAGCAACCTATAACACATTTAGCTCATATGTGAGTTACAAACTTTTTGAGATAAAGTAACAAAAATTTCAGAATCTTTACAAATTGATGAATCCATTCTAATATTTTATGTATCATATATTCTTTTTGTTCCATATGGTAATTTAATTTTCGGTTTTATCATTGAATTTTTAATATGTAAAATGCATGCTTATACTGTCACTAGGTACAATGCAATGATCTTTGAAGCACTTTCTACCTCAAAAGATCCATATGGATTGGAAACTAGTAGAATTGTTAGTTATATCGAGGTCAGTTTGTAACATATAATATTTATCATATTGAATTTTTAATTGGTAAACAATAAGAGACCCATAAAATTATGCAAGGTCACTTTAGGGAACAATTAACCAATTGCATGGATGATAAAAACAGAGATATTACTTTATTTTTTGCATTTTGATGGACTCGTAGACCTTTTATCTTTACTTATCATCTTATAGTAACCCGTAGAGATATGATGAACCCAAGAATGGCTAAATGGGAAGCCACACTGTATCCTAATTCAGTAATTCATAAGTAGGAGGGTAGTGGTTCAAACTTCAAAACGCCACCCCTCCCCATGTATTGGTGGTCCTAAATACACACATAGATATATGATGTTATTGTAATAAAGGTATCAATCACATTAGTTTTCTCACAAGGTATTACTAATTAACTGTTTACTTATGTTGATTTTCCAAGGATAACATCTAGTAAGAATTTTTTTTATTTAGTTTATAATACTTGTAATGTTTCAAGTACATTTTGTATTGATCACTTTTGACTACCACTACTCCGACTTTGAATATTTCCGAACTGCAAATTAGTAATTACTTCTTGCCATATGACTGCAGCAAAGGCATGAAGTTCCACCAAATTTTAGGAGGCTTTTAAGTACAAGGTTGAGAAGGCTGGTTTCACAAGACAAAATTGAAAAGGTCTTTCTTCTTTCCAATTTCATAATGCAATGATTAATGGGAGGTTGAGTGCTTTCACCATACTTCCTCTATCTATTTCACAACTTACGGTCCAACCTTTGGATATGTATCCATATCCAACACTCGACACCAAGCCTATCTACTACCTCTTGTGACTGGCTAAAATGAAGCAATGGATGGTCCACATAATAAAAAACTGTTGAACCTGAATGGTCACAAACTAGACGTTACAGCAATTGTTTGTATCTAAGATGACATGACATAGAATATGATTAACTCAAGTGAGCTTATGGCAAAATGCAGGACCAGAATTTCTACAGAATGAAAGGTGATTCTTCATTGGGAACAAAAACACCAACACTTGATCGGAAACAAGAGCACTCCCAACTTACACAAGTACAAGATGTTGGTTGCTCCCCGTCTATTGATCCAATAAAGGAAGCAGCAGAAGAAGCTGCCCGTTGTGTTGCAGATGTCGAACAGAAAGATGCTATGTTAGCTGAATCAAGTAGAGAGCTAGAGATGATTGTGAAGATGCAAGTGCAGGCTGAAGCAAATTTACTGCTCGCAAAAGAGCTTTATGAAAGATGTAATCTCAAATTTGCATTTCTGATTTATTTTCCCCCAAGATTTTCTAGTTTTGGATTTTCATTTTAGACTTGTGCTATTATCCTTAACTTGACAGGTTCAAAGGGTGAAATTGTGCAGATAAGATGATGAGGACACTTATCCAGTTCCAAGATGTCTCCTATATTAGAAATTAGACCCTGTAAACAAAGCTTTTGCATTTTTAGATACCCATATTGTCCCATGTGATCAAGTTCTTTGTTTCCCTTTTTTTCATCTAGTTATACTAAGAATGATCTTGTAAGATGTCTCCTAGATTAGGAACTAGACCCTGCAAACAAATCTTTTGTTTTTTTAGATGCACACATATGTTCCCGTGTGATTAAATTCTTTGGTTCCTTTTCCCCCCCCCCACTTTATTAGATCGAAAAAAGACTCATTTCCCTCTTTCACGTAGATACACTAATATTCTAATATTGATATTGTAAGATGTCTCCTAGATTAAAAATTAGACCCTGTAAACAAAGCTTATGCTTTTTTTTTAGATACGCATTTATGTTACCGTGTGATTTAATTTTTTAGTTAAATCTTGTATATCGGGAAAACTCAGAAAAAACTATATACATGAAATTCATATTAATATCAATATTGTAATAAATGTTGCGCAAAAAAATCAATATTGTAATAATTAAGGAGCAGAGGGAATTCGTCTCCACCTTCCATGAGTTTAAATCTTCGAATACAAAGGCACCTATTATAAACATCGAGGGAAAATATGTCTTTTGTGATAAGGTCTTTTCTTAAAAAAATAAAAATAAAAAACAAATATAGCACTTTAAAATTTATAACAAAAATCTAAACATTAATTCATATCCATATTTTAATTAAATTAAAATGTATTATTTTTATTATTATAAATTTTAAGATTTTTATTTTATATAGTTTTATCCTCTTTTTCTTTTCTTTTTTCGTTTATTTATAAAGAAGGTAGTAATAACATAGCATACTATGAAGAAGGATGCAAATAATTTTAACTCGTATTACAATATAAAAGATGTAATAATATAATTATACTACCTGTCATAATAAAAAATGTGTGAATACGAACATTTCTTATTTAATTATTACTAGCCATTATAATTTCATTTCCATTTTTCCCTACCAAAATAAGGAAGTAACGGATTGTAAATAAATAAATAGTAGTGTTATATTTATTAACTTGTATATATTAAGTGATATATTTTTTATCAATAAAATATAAAGTTAAAAATGTAATTTTTTGTCCAATGATTGTAGAGTTTCTGTAATCTCTTGCTTGATATTTGCAATTAGTTTATAAGTATTTCGTGATTTTCTTTTTAATTCCGCTAATGTATATATTATTTGTGTCTCGTTTGGTTGGTTTGGTAGTTGAAGATTTGAATTTTAGAATTTTTATGGCAAATACCATGATATATATTTCTTGAAGAATATTCAAGGTATTAGTTGTAACTATCAACAGCCAAATAGAGAAAATTAAAGAGCAAAAAAAAAAAAGGTCACTTTTTCAGCAGTTCATTGAGCTCCAGCTTCTTTTACCAATTTTGATAGTGCAAAGTTTGATTTTGTAATGTTCTTTTATATTGTGTATATTTATAGTCATTGAAATATTTTGTATGATTTTAATTATATGAATGAAATTTAAAGTATTTATTAAAAAAAAATAATCAATTATTTTGTGCTATATAAATTAATATATCTATTAGATTGTAATAAAAATAACTTTAATAATAAAATACGGAGAAAAAAAAAAGACAATATAAACTGATTGGTAAGATCATTAGCAAATACGATTTTTTTTTCCTACTGAAATAGGATTGAATGAATAAGTATTCCCTAAAGAATGTTATAATATAAAGAAAATGTTCTAATTTTATGACACAACACTTCTCAATTAGGTGCATATATATCATTTTCTTTATTTACAATATTATAAATATATATTTTTCGTAAAATTAAAAAAAAAAATTTTTTTTTATAAAAAAAATCTTTTTTTTAAGGAATTAGAAGTGAAACTACTTGAACAACAAATGGATCATATAGGAACTTGAGAAGAAAATCTCTTATTTTGTTTTCTTTTCCAGAAAAAACATTCAAGAATCATTTGCTTGCCAATAATAAGCTGTTACTATCTAAAGAATAACAAACATAAAATCTCAAAACGCATCATAATATCTCATCCTCCACTAGTGATGCGAAGAAAATTAGGCAATGCTGAAAGTTATGTTGGCAAACAAAAGAGACAGACGTTCACAGTTCCAACTAGAATAATACATCCTTGAAACTATAACAGTACTAGCCCAAGCTCTGATGGTTTCAACTCTTGTTTTATGCGATAGTTATACAGATAATAGTGAAGTTGCCCATCACCTGGTCCAAATTTCAGCTCTTTCAGAAAAGACTCGTTTTCCATGACATCTAATGCATTGAAGACATCAAAGTCTTTCTGTTTTGCAACAATAAGAGCATCATTCATCAATTGCAGCAATGGGGTCTTTGAAGAGACATTGTAATAAGAGTAAGCAGCTTTCAAGGTTGAGTAGTTTTGATTGCCAAGGATCAACGAAGGAAGAGTGTAAAAGCTGCAAAAATCAGTAATCTCGTGAGTCTCTGGACTCTCAACGAGGTAACTATCCACCACATTCTCTTCTGGAAGGAGCCAGTGCTCCACATCACCTTCATCAAGATCTGGTGCAACAACAAATTGGCTCAAGTAATTCCTAAGCAACCGAGTAACAGCAGGAATATCACGAAGTTCCATTTTTCTAAATCCAGGAGTAGCTAGTGAATCTGGTAGCTTGTACAGTTTGATAGTTCGGCTCATTGTCATTCTTGCACCAAGCCTTGAAAATCCCACATCAATGAGCTTTTTTGGGTTGAGAGACCTATGCCAGTACTGGCAAGTTGTTATTGGAGTTGGAAGAACCACTCCAGCTGTGTAAGCGGCTTGCCATATATTCTCCAAGTGAACCCTCCTTGTGACCTCTTTAATCATCACAGGTGCAAGTCTCTTTGATCTAAGTTTCTTATGAACACACAAAAAATTGATCTCTGCCATTTTCACAACCTCGTCACGGACCCGAATCCTAGCAGGAATACCAGTAATGAAAGCAACCAGTTTTTTTGAAGCTTTGGCACGAACACCAATGTGCCAGCTCTTATAGTAACCAGGAGGGCGCAAAGCCCACCTAAGAAACTCCTTGGAATAATTGAATCTAAACATATTTTCATCATCCTCAACATAATTATTCTTCAAGAGAGTGTATACCTCACTGCAAGTTTCTTCAGAGTCCATGTCACATGTGGTCCATTCATAAGCACTAGGAAGATTGTAAGGCTCTTGTTTGACTTCAGATAATGGCGTAGGAGGTTCAATCGGCCCCTCAGTTAAATCCGGGTTGCCCTTATCCTTGAATTGTTCAACAGGTTGGGTTTCCCAAAATTTGTGTTTGCTGCCAACAGGCATCGAGTCTTGGAATTTCGCACTATAGTGTCCAATGAGCTATCATCCTTAACAGTTGAGTTTGAATCAGAACGATGGTCTGGATTTTCTTTAGGGGATCCAGGAGGAGAAATGCTATCACCCATATCAATAATTTTTGTTTCCAGCAGCAATTACAATTGAATCTCCTACAACCCAACAGAGAAACAAGATGCTCAAAAACAAATCCTACTAAAACCCCAAAACAAGTTCTAAATGATCTAGGTGAAATATAATTCGCGTCAACTCCTACTACATAATTCACAATTATTCCCCATTAAACTAACCGATCGTATAACCACATAAATCTATACGCAGCATAATGAACCGTCGAATTAATGGAATACAAGAAAGAGGTGGCAGATCTCAGTATAGATTCAAAGCAAACGGCAAAGAAATAATAGATACATAACTCACCGTGCGTAGAGCAAGGTTTGCAAAACGTTTAGATTGATAGTTTTTCAATGATCTTTCAGAAGCGATTTCATTTCAATTTATCTAGTGGTTAGCTGGCAAGTTGGATTCATGAGAAGGGGGCTTCTAGGGTTCCTTACGTGTGACAGCCATTTTGCTATTGGATATGCCAATGGATTTGGAACATTGGGTGAATAGTGAATACTAGGAGTGTGCTTCTGGGTTTTCACTTTTCATAAATTAACCATGTCTCGACTCAATTTATTGGTGCCCATCGGCGGTACCTCTTTTCCCTCTTTACTATTTGGCACTTTGCTAATGGGCAAAAGTCAATTTAGGAATGATAAGCACCTCTAGACTTGCATTAATTTATAATATATTAAGTGAAAAAATAATTTTAAAAATATTAAAGTCATTTAATTTTAAAAAAAATTCACACACAATACATTTTAAATTAAATGCAAATGTATGTTGCCTTTAGCAATTTCCAAAAACAACATTTTTTTTTTCTTCTTTTACCATGTAGTAAGGCAAAACTTCAAAGCGTGCGCGCGCATATATATATATATATATATATATTTTTTTTTTTTTTTTCATAATACATAAATATTATTATAATTTACTAAATATGCAGTTTAATATAATAAATTTTTAGTTAAATAAAATAAAAACATTAACTTCATACAAGTAATAAATTTATAAAGTCATATTTATACTATATACATGGCAAGTGTAGTGTTTTCTTTTTAGGACAAAGTATTTTAAAAATTTAAATTAAAAAAAAAAAAAACTCAAAACATGAGTGGGGTGGATTTGAAGGGTGCGACGTGGGTGAGGGCGACGGAGTATGCTGAGTTTTCTATAAATATTTTCAAAAATGAAGAATAAGAAGATAAAATATTAAACTATTTAATCTGTTATTAGTTTCCGTTCACTTCTTACTAAATCATTGATGAAGTCTTTTTATGTAGGGACTATATATAATACTTTATACTTCTTATTGAGAAATTATCTCCATCTCTTTCTAACTAGTTTTTTTTTTTTTTCCCTCTTATTCAGATTTCTTATTTTCATAGTCTCCTCCAACTTCATGAATGTTTAGCATTTTCTTATAAATAATATTTAACTCCATAATTTGAAGTATTTATTCATTTTTATTTATTTTCTTTATTACAAACAAAGTAAAGATGTGGTGATTTTTACTACAAAAAGGCTTAATGTTGGGAAAACTAGAATAAGCATAACTAAAAGAAATTAAGGTGAATTCTATTTTCAAGTTTTTTTTTTTTTTTCTTGTTATTGAAAATAAAACATTGGTAAATTTTTTTAATATATTTAATTTGGATTAAGTTAATACGGCAATAATGAAATACTAAAACTTTAATCCTTTTGATTAAAGTGCTCATAAATAATGTAATATTCATAATAGTAATCGTCTAATATTGAAACATATTGTTGATTTCATTACATAAGAAAAAAAATTGTTTAAATATCTATATAGTTGTCTGAAGATTTTTTTTAATTAGATTAATTAATTAAACATATTTTATTATATTTTTGTGTTATATTATATTATATAGATATGTATGATGCTCATACTGTACAATCCTTATATTGTTTTGAATGATTTTTTCAGTGAATCAATATAGGTATGTGTTTAAATTTATTTTTAAATATTAGTAAAAAAAAAAAAAAATCAATTTATACACAACTCTTCAACCTATGCAAATTACAACTAAATAATGTAATATATATTTATCTGTCATCAAATAGGATAGATATCAAATATCTAAATATCTTTGATTTTATCTAAATATGATAACAATAGCATTATTTTAAGCAACACATGTAAGTACAATATTTTTCGGGCTCATCAATATAAAGGAACATGTATTTAAAAAACAAAAAATAAAAAAGTTACAAAATATGTTTCAAGAAAAAGAACAAATTAAATGTTTAAAAAATTTAGCATTACAATAAAACAAAAAATTTAAATTAATAATAAAGTCATATGTAAAAATACTGAAAAAATGAATGGAGAAAGAACAAACATTAACTATTACAAAAAAAAATGTATATATATATATATATAGAACCGATTAATGAAATTAAATTAAATGTTGTTTAAATTGATGACATAGAGGAATAAAAGAAAAACACCCCAAACAAGAAGATCAATTTATTTATGTCAATCAATTGTTTTTCATAGAAAAAACTATGTTGATTAAATTTTTTAATAATTAATAACAATCTTTTATATTTACATTTTAGATATATATTGTATCACGTGCATAGGGCTATTTTTCAAAATGTCAAATTTGTTATAAAAAAATATAACATGTATGAGACAAATGTTATTTTATATCATTTATAATTATTGTTATAGTTAAAGTATTAATCATTTTTAAGTCAACTATTAAATTATCAAATTATACATTTTCAAAAATTACAAAATTATTTAAGCTATTAATCCCTTTTATTATTTAAATAACATCCACAAATTTGTTTGCATTTGAGACAACTTGAATATAATATACAACATTACATCATAAAAGAATTGGTCATTTAGCTGAAGCACGTGTAGTTAACAAACACATTAAATATATATTGATTTAAAAAAATACATTTTTTTTTTCAATTGCTATAATATTTTAGAATATATACTTAATAATTATTTAAATTAAGAGAAAATAAAATATGACACATCATAATTACCATCATGCTATTGAGTTTATTAAAACATAAATCAACATGAGTGAATAATATTAAAGAATTTTATTTTATCATATGTGTCAAGCGGAGTATGTAGATTAAACAAAGCCAAAATAACTTTGGCAATATGCTACAGTGCCACTTGAGGCCCTTGAGATTACAAGGAAATTTATGAGCAAACCCTTAAGAATTCTTGTAGCAGGATGAACTCACCCTTGTATCAAGCAATTTTATGTCAATGTTGATGAGGAAGATTGGAAACTTGATACCCTTTGCGACCTCTACGAAACACTAGTCATTACCTAAAGTGACATATTTGTCAATACCCAATGTAAGGTTGATTGGCTTATTGACAAGATGTAGAGTCGAGACCATATAGTCTCTGCCACCCATAGAGACATGGACCAGAATACTAGAGATATCATTATGTGTGAATTTTGTTATGAATCATCCCGTGTTTTAATTACCACAGATTACTTGGCTTGTGGTATTGATGTGTGGCAAGTCTCCCTTGTCATAAATCATGATCTTCCGACACAGCCTGAGAACAATCTTCATTGTAGTGGACAAATTGGTAGAAAAGTTATTACCATCAACTTTGTTACAAAGGATGATGACATAATGCTAAATGATTTCGAGAGATTCTATAACGTTGTGATTGAAGAGCTTCAAGCTAATGTCGTTGATCTTCTCTGATGAGATTTTGTATTCAATAGAAAAATCTAGAAAGTCTTGTAGGTCTTTATTTGAGGCTTCTTTCAATTATTTTCTTGTCCCGACCCATTTTTTGTCTTTGATTCATCTCTATAGTTTATTTGCTCTTTTTAAGGTATTTGAATGCTACTTTTTTGTAAGTGATATTTGTAATGCATGTCTATCTTCTATCCCAATTTTGATATTATTATTTACAAATGGTGGGGGTTGAAGTTGCACACATTGCCTTTTTTTTTTTTTGAATTATTTATGGCACATAAATTCATAAATATTCCAAAAACTGAATGAAGATGACCCTTAAAATAATTAACTTGCATATTTAATTTGTAACTAAGAAAATTAATTAGCAATTCGGTCTACATAATTGACAATTTATTTTATAAAATTTAACTGTTTGAATTTTTATAGTATCTTTTACATGACCTATATTTATTATTATATTTACAAAAGTTAAGATGTGAAATAATAAAGTGATTCTTCTCTGCTCTTTTACAACTTTATATTTATTATTATATTTGTAAGAATTGAGACGTGAAATAATAAAGTAATTGTGAGATTAATTATTAATAAAAAATTAATAAATTAGATTATGTTAATTAATATATATATTAAATTATAATAAAAAAATATTTTTATATTTTTAATGGCTACAATTTTGACTTTGGCGTTTCACGGGCCTAGGTGAGCTATTGAGTAACGGTATAATCCCACGTCTAGTCATCTTGAACCTAGAGGAGGATAAAGATGCTATAAAGTGCGAATCTAATAGCACAGTTGGACATTTGTCTTTCTTCCCTTGTAGCCCATTTTGTCGATGTGTAATTTGAATAATCACAAAGATGGCCAGACGACAAAAATAGAAAGAGAAACAAATTTATCATTTATTTTCTTTAATTCCTACTTCTCTCTATTCGTTTAGTATGACAGAGGAAGTATAAAATTTGTACCCGTTGCAACTCAAGTGTTTATGAATTGAACTATAAATATGTGAATAAATATCCTACATAAACTAGGTTAACATGATAGTTACTTGAAGCGTAATTTTCTAAAAAAAAATTGAATAGTAGTTGTATTAAGGAAAACAAAATGCAAGAACTAAAATTTTAGTTGTACTTTTTTTTTTATTAATAAAATTATTTAAAATAACATTCTTAAAATTTATGTAATAAAAATAACATTATTTTATTGTTGGGTTAGTACTAAGAATATTATTTTTATTGTTATAAATTTTAAGAATGTTAAATTTATTATTTTATCTTTTTTTATATAAGTTAACAATTTTCCTTTTTTTTATTTTTTTTTATCTTGTGTTTTGAAGAAAAAAATATTTAAAAAAATATTTTTTTAAATTTATAATAATAAAAATAATAATATTTTATTAAATTAAAATTTAATATTAAGTTAATTTTAAAAATGTGATTTTTATTATTATAAATTTTAGATAGAAGTTATAATCGTCATTTTTTGGGTATAGGTTATTATTGTTGTATCTGTCATGTGGCAAATTGGCAATTGACAATCTTCTCCTCCCAAAATCCTCCCACCGTAATTTGTTAAAGCATAATTACAAAATTTACTATCCATCAAATCAGTCTGTTTCCAAATGAAAGAACTTAGTCACCTCAAGCACTTCTTTAATTTAGATGTTGATCGCACATAAGAAGTAATATTTCTTTGTCAGCAAAAATATTCCAAAGATTTATTGAAGAGATTTGGAATGCTTGAATGCAAGCCAATTTCGACACCAATGGAACCAAATGCCAAAATGTGTGCACGTGAAGGAAAACATTTGGAAGATGCTACGATGTATCGACAATTAGTAGGCAGTCTGATCTACTTAACTTTGACTCGACCTGACATTTCTTATGCAGTTAGTATGATGAGTCGATATATGCAAAATTCAAAGAAGCCTCATTTGGAAGCAGTTCGACGAATACTGAGATATGTGAAGAGTATAATTGACTATGGTCTTTTGTACAAGAAAGGTGGAGACTGTAAATTAGTTGGTTACTGCGATGCTAACTATGCAGGAGATCATGACACCAGGAGATCAACAACTGGGTATGTGTTTAAGTTGGTCTCCGGAACAATTTCTTGGTGTAATAAGAGACAACCAACGGTATCATTATCAACAACTGAAGTTGAGTATCGAGCAGCGGCAATGGCAGCTCAAGAGAGTACATGGTTGATACAGCTAATGAATAATCTACATCAATTGATAGATTATGCAGTTTCGTTATACTGTGACAATCAGTAGGCAATTCGATTGGTGGAGAATCCAATCTTTCATGCAAGAACTAAGCATATTGAAGTGCACTATCATTTTATTAGAGAAAAGGTTATGCAAGAAGAAATTGAGATGAGGCAAATCATGACAGATGACCAAGTTGCGGACTTGTTCACAAAAGGGTTGAGCACAGGCAAGTTCAAAATGTTAACTTGACACAGTACAAATAGTGAGAGCTGGTGTTGAGGGGGAGAGTTGAAGATCAACCCCAGCCCAATCTATTTGTTTTATTTTAGCCTAAGAAAAATAAAAGCCCAATTCATGGAAGCTTCTCAATAAATGTAGAAGAAATATATTTTTAAGAGAAAATTGTAGAAAGATGTAGAAATGAGATATTTTAGAAGAAGTCTGTAGAAATGAAATATTTTAAGAGAAGTGTGTAGAATGGTGTTAATAATGTGTGGCTAAGATTATTTTTTAATTTAATATTTGTATAGTGTAGATTGCATGGAGAGGACTATAAATATAATTTATTGCATCTGGGTTAGGTATCCTCCAAAAAAAATAAGTATTTTTATTCTTAGTGAGTCTTGAGTGTGAGTTGTAAGCTTTCTATTGAGTGTTTATTTGTATTTCTCTTCAAGTTATGAGAGATCTTTAAAAAATATTGTAATATATTTTATTATAGATATAATACAAATAATTTATTTATTTATTTTGATTCAATATTAATAAATTTAGAATTATATACTCTACATTTTTCTCAACAGTGTGTCCGTAGTTCAGGTTCTCCCCTAACTCGTTTCTCTTAGAAGGCTGGCAGATAGTCAAAAAGCAAATGCGCTGTGGCTAAAAGTTTATCGCATTGTGGGTGTATTTATTCTATATCAGCCGTATTCGATAACCACTCGTCGGCCTTAAGGTAGCGTGCAGTATGAACAGATTACTAAATGCTACATTTGTGGCCAGATTATTGGATGCTACTTTGATAGACTATTACGTGAATGTACTTGTTATTTGTTGTTTTGCTTATTTAATATATCATGAAGTTAAATTGACGAGAACACCTAAGTTTTGGCTTTTGCTTTCATGAACGAATAAGGTATATCGCCATGTTTGATGCATCATGCTTTCAGAACTTGTAACAAGAAAATATTCTTTTAATTCGATACGGATCACTAACCTGAAATTTAATATTTGCTTTGTCTTTTTGTTATTTTCTAACGAAGCAAATTGTTATTCGTTCTGACATCTTATCAGCAAAATGATAAATTATTAAATAATATGCCTTTTTTTTTTTGTTACTTCGTACGGCATTGTATTTATAGTTTGTTAGTGTACCCAAAAGGAAAGAATTAAGAACCGTGGGAGTGGAATGACCAGCACAAAATATAATTAAGGAGTGCTATAAATATAAATTTATATTTATTTTTGTTCTTATTAGATTATGTATTAGTATTATCTAAATAAAAAAAAAAAAGTTAAATAATTTTGACAAGATATTAAAGGTATAATTGCAAATTTGTGACTTGTGTGTACAAGTATGATAGAATGAGTGGACAACTTTAATTATAAAAAAATTACCTTTAAATTTATGATAATAAAAATGTTATTTTTTACGTTTAAATTATATATTTTTATAATTAAAAAATAAATATTACATTATTTTTTAATATTTGTCTAATTGAACGTCGTTTAAATTAAATTATTACAATTTAAACCATTTAATGTTATTAGAGTACTATTTTTGTTATTATAAATTTTAGAGATGATATTTTTAATAATTTAAAAAAAAAAAAAAAAAAAAAAAACAATTGATTTCCTGGTCTTGCCCTATAACAGGATGAGAAATGTTTTCGTCTACATCATTATGATATATTATTAAAAATATATGTCGATACTATTTTTTTTAAAGATAATTTTAAAACAAAACATATGAATTAAATTTTTAGACTTCCTGATACGACTTATAAAACTTGGTCGATAAAGCTATAAAGTAACACATGTGAAGTGATATTAGGAAAAACTTGTATTTTTATTAAAAATTAAGCATATTTTCAATTGCATTAATTAATATAATTACAGAGCAGTAATAGAATGAAAAAGATAATTAAGATTTAACAAAAAAAAATTCATGAAAAACTGTATTAGGGAAAAGAAAGGAAAAAACCGGAGAAAACCACTCTTTCTGAAACTGTCGAGACTCCGCATTATTTTTTGATGATCCTTTTTATAAAAGCAAAAAAGAAGCTAAATTGAGAAATTGATTCTTTGGGGAGAGAGGGAGACTAAGAGTGTAATATCTTTGTGCTTTTTCAGCGGGGCTATGGAAGATTTCAGATCCAAGTCATGTGGGAATGGAAAATTGCAGATAGAGAGCTATCATGGGATTGGAAAGGTTCCATCTGGTGGTAACAGCGGTATGCAAGATCTTAGGTGTTACAGTACATCCTCAGTTCCTCCAACCCAAACTCAAAACCAAATTAGTAATGATTTAAAGTTAAAGAAGGGCAAGTCCAGAAATGGGTCTACTTCAAAAAGCTGGAGCTTCAGCGATCCAGAGTTGCAGAGGAAGAAAAGGGTTGCTAGCTATAAGGTCTATGGGGTCGAAGGCAAGGTTAAGGGGTCTCTCAGGAAGAGCTTCAGGTGGCTTAAGGAAAGGTGCACCAGAGTGATCTTCGGCTGCTAGTTATCTTCTGGGGAATAATACTATTTGTGGTATTTTCTATGTTCTCTGGGTTTTACTTTGCCGCATTGCATAGTTAGTTTCTGAATTTAGTTTTAGTTTAAAATTATCAAGTTTCATAATCATGCGGTGTTTTAATATAAAGTCTGTATAGTATATTTTATGGTACTCTTTAGAATTTATTGATTGTATTGAGATGCGTTTAGGAATGTTATTGATCCCTGTTTTGTTCTATTTGAAGATACCTTTCTTCGGCAGTACAGTACCATTGTTTAAGCAGCAATGTTGGTTGAGAAATCCATGAAATTTGCAGGAATACCATTGTGTAATCTTCTTCTTATTTAGAATTAGATGCTGTCCTCTCCTCTCCTCTCCTCTACGTGCTAGAGATTATTTATGCCTCCTCGTTCTGACATTGAAGTTTTATAGCTATACTGTAGATGACTTATTATCAGGATTTTAAATTGTGTTTATATTGTCGTATAGTTAAATGCCTCAAAATTTGAAAGCTAAATAATTTGCCTCATAAGACTACAAATTATTTCTTATAAAGAGGACAAAATTAGGTATCCAGAATAACTAAACCATTCACATGCTAAACATCAACTCAATCAGGACAGTGAAAATAATACCTTCTTGTAATGAGAATAAGAAAACAAAATAAAAAAAATCGGTGCAATGGCCCTAGGTACAAACCTTTGACTCGAATTTTAGTCCAAGTGTAACCTTAAAGGTATGAACATCACAATCGGTGCCAATGACATTAGGAATTGTAAGATCAAGTTGAGATCAAAATAGAAGAAGCCAGCCAATTCACTTTTCAGTTAAGAACTAGAAACATCCAACTTTTCCTGGAGTTCCACAGTGGCGGTTTAGTCAACAGTTGAACTGAGCTCTTAAAACTTGGCACGTAATTGACAAGATATCTAGATTCCAGTGCCAAAGCCATATCGCCCGTCCAAAACTCCTTGAAAATAACCCCACACAAGCATAACAGCAGCTTTGCCTTTGAGCAATTTGCTGAAATGCTTAATAATGAACTTTCTCTTCACTATCTAATGGTAGAGTTTCAATGCCTTTGAGAGCACTATCATCTGAGAGGCATGTCTACCAGATGAACGTTTTGGGTCTGAGGACCCCACAGGAATTCTATCAGCCATGCCCATACGGGATCGATTGGGATCAGACTCATCACTTCTGCTAGAAACAGCTGGTCTTCTTGATGATTCACCTGACCGACCGACAGTATTGGAATGTGATACTTGCAAGCTCAAGCATTATATACATGTATATTCTAGATAGCAATTTTTTTGCTGAGTGATTCTTGTTATCAATGTAAGAAAAAAATAATAAAGGAAAAAGTTGTTTACAAAAGATATCTCACCAACGCCTCTTTAGTAAGTCCAGGATCATTGCAAGCATGATTTTCCTGCTTTAAAAAGCTTCCTGAATTCGAGATTGGTCCTGACATTCTACGCCTAGAAGAATCCATGGAAGACAAACCAACCATCTTCCTCGCCTGTTAGGGTGTCAGAAAGTAGACATTATGAACCCATTCATCCACTCCGAATGTCAGATGTCTATGAATCAAGAAGTTTGTAACAATCTATGTGCTAACAATTTAATTTTAATTTGAGATTTTAAAAAAATTAAAATACATAATTTTATAATTAATAATATAAGTTAGGTTAAATTTTTAATATGATTTATGGTAAAAAATATACTATTTAATATAATTTTAGAATCAAATACATTGTTATAAAGTTAATATCTTTAATATTATTTAATTAATAACAACATTTGCCACATGACCAAATTGTTTTAAATTATAACCTGAAGCTTTCTAACCTTTTTTAACATTTTTGAAAAATTATCAAAAATAACATCTTTAAAATTTATAATAATAAAATTAGCATTTCAATAACATTAAACATATAATATTGAACGCTTAATATTGAACAGATCTAAATTATTATAATTTAATTTAAACGACGTTTAATTGAATGGACGTTAAAAAAAATGATGTAAAAATTATTTTTTAATTATAAAAATATATGATAATTATAAAAATATTATTTTTATTATTATAAATTTAAAAAGCTATTATTTTTATTGTTCTCCTAACATTTTTTTTTGGAAATCTTATTAGCCATTATTATGAGAAAATCTTATCTACAACTTGTTGCATATACTCATCAATTTTAATTATTAATTCAAAAATCTTATCTATAACTTGTTGTATATACTCAATTTTACACACTTTTTTTCTTCTTCCTGGAAGTGAATGGTCAAAAACAAATATATTATGTCATGGGTCATCAAAGCTTACGTTTATGAAATAAATAACTTTTTTTTTTATCATAATTTAATATATATATTAATTTAATTAATTATTATTAATAAATAATTTAATAATTATTTTATAATTTTATAATTTTATATTTAACTTATAACATATATTATTTAATAAATATAATAATTTAATTCATATAATATTATTTTTACTACACATTTTCCTATGTTTAGTATACATTTTATTCCTTCGCTGATTACAAGTTAATATGGAGAGGGGCGAAGACAAAAACAATGTTTTCAAGGAACTAAAATTTAATTTTGTTTTTATATAAAGTAAAAAAAAATTAGTAAGAGCTATAAAAAATATATATATATATATATTTTTATGTTATATTATAATAAAAATATAGAGCTAACACTAAAAAATATAATATTGATATATTGTAATTAACTTATAACGAAATTAAATAAAAATATAACAAATTAATAAATATTAGTATCATTCATATATAAAATAAATTTATTAACTAAAATTTTTAACTAAATAAGAAACTCAATTAAACACATCAAAATTTATAATTGTTAAAACTAAAGGAAATATATGAAAATGTAAAAAATAAAATATGATTTAGAATTTTAAGCTTGAGACTATATTTAAAAATATATGTCGATAAACAATATAAGATTAATTAAACATAATAAAAAAAATTATATAAAAAAATTTCAAAAAAATTCTAAAAGATTATTAAAATAAAATGTCAAATAATATAATATTAGATAAAATTAAAATTTGAATTGAAATAAATTACGAGAAACATACAAACTTAAATACTTTAGTTTGAAACTTATTGTATACTTTTTTTTAATTTTATTTTTATAATACTAAGTCTAAATTTAAATACTTAAACTTTATTTGGATTATCGTATTTAAGAAGAATTTTTATATAATATATGACTATAATTTTATTTTTGTTACTAATAGTTACTAAATACATTAAAAAAAAAATGAGTATATATTTAATCACTTTATTTACAATTCATATAATTTTTATTCACGTATTTGTTAATATATACAAAACTGTATGTCTGTACATAAAAATTAAATACAATATATTACTATAAATAAAATATTTATTTAATATTAAAAATATATATATAATTAAATTTTGTAAACAATTGATCGAAACTACCATCCTATTTAGGCCACAAGAAGCTCTGCCCATGAATATGGATAAGACGATACCTATTTAGCTTATAAAACTTCTTTTTAACTTAAATCGTGATAAATTATAATTGAGTTATGAAATTTCTATAAGCTAATAAAAATTAAATAACTCGCTTGTGATAACTTAAGTTACAAAGACTCCTTAAATAGTCCTCTTTAGTTATGCCTTTTGATTTGTTATTAATTATTATATAAATAGAACTTATAATCTCAACAGAATTTCTATTAGCTGAGGTCCTGAGGACGTTATCCATTCAACCTAATTTGGTTAAAAATTTCACTTTAATGTTTTTTGTTAAAAATGTATACAATTTTCTTCATCCTTAAATTAAAAATATTATAACGAGCGTATATTTGTCATGTTATATTCTTAATTATTGTAATTTAAAATCCTTAATGAGTGATTTTGGTTAGTTTAATGGCGAAGTAACTTCAGCTGTAAATGTAACTACTTCTATTGGTTGAAACTTGAAAGCAGCTCTAGTCTTCTAGTGTGAAGTAATGCAAAGCAATTGTGTCCTCTTAGATATCAAAATCAACGGATGCTCAAAGTCTCAAACCCAGCTTCTATTCATATTTTGTGTATAGGCTTCTCGCTGCAACTGTATAATCTTTACCCTTCCTCAGCAACAACCAGAAAGAAAATTTCTAAGAATATTGACATCCAAACAGAGGGTAAAACTAAAATTAGCTATACTTTCTAATTTGTTCTAATGTTACTTTTAGAAGCACATTCATATTTATAACATAGTATTAAATACTTGACTATATAATTTATATACAGTCGTGCGTTTGACTGTAAAATCAGACTGTATCGTACAGTATAAAAATAGTATGATTATGTAAAAATTTTGTACAATCAAGAAGTGTGGAACTAAACTGCACTGAACAGTCATTTTAGCCTGTTTGAATTTTTAATTATAAATTATACGTCTTAATTTTTTCTTTTATTTTAAATTAAAAATAATATATATTTTTTTATTTTTAAAAATATAATAAAAAAATAAAAATAAATTAAATATTAACTTAAATAAATTTTATAATAAAAAATTATTTTAATAAAAAATATATAAATAATTTAATCTCATCATATTATATAATTTTTTACTAAATATTATACAAATTAATTATTATATGATTTAATATTTTTTTAATCTAATATAATTAGACTTCACTTATAAACATAGCTTTAATGGTTATAGAAAGAACAGCCAAACTTTGATTTCCATCCTTCGGCTCGTACGTACGTAATTGGCGATTTAAAAAATAATAACAATAATAATAATAACAAGAAGAGATCTCCAAATTTCATGATTGATAATTACAGAAAAGTCAAAAAGTGATTTTTTATTTTTTTTTATTTTTTATACTAGTCAAAAGTGAATGTTGAACTTTAAACTTTCATTTCACTATTTTGGGAAGTGTCAAATGTGATGAATAATTAAGTCATTTGGTCATTCTCAGTTTATTTATTTATTTATTTCATCATGACTATGATTGCAGGAAAATTAAAGAAGGATTTTGGATAGTGCTAATTAACGACTACTTTATAAGTCGTACTTTATTTTCTCTCTAAAATGAATAATGATTATAATTTAACCACAAAAATGGAATTAAAGAACAAATGATTGGATCATGTGAATAAATTGGGAATTACAAAATAAAATACAATACAAATATATCAATTTTGAGAGTAAAGAAAATGGTGTACCAAATTGGGTCCAGAAAGAACTAAGCTATGTACCAAAAAATAGACTAAATCTTATAAATATTTGTTAAAGAATCAAAGAAAGTGGTGCTCTTTTTTTTTTTTTTAATGAAATTTCCTTTTTTATTTACTAAGAAAAAAAAGTGTTAATTGCCACCTTATTTTCCAATGAACTCATTTCTCCGGGATCCCAATTCCCATGTGCTATTTCCTGAGAAAATTCCAAAGAACCATTCCCCTTTGGTGAATGGATTCAGTTAGAAGGAATTGAAGTTCTTGGGCTAGGAAGGCCCATATATGAAAGCCTTGGTGAAAGACGGACTTTTGGGCTGGGCCTTGGAGAAGGAATAGGACCATAATTACATAAATGTGCAGGTCCAACACGTGGCGACAGATTAACTTGCTCCAGTGCCCTCGATTGTAGCTCAATTGGATAGTCTCGTACACACCCAATTCGCGGTCCGGTTCCAGTGGTCCACTTGCAAGACAACCTCTGGGCAAAGTCAAAAGCTGGTGCTTTCTCATTGGCAACATCAACCTTGTTATTGTCTTCTTGATAAATGCTTGTGATTGGAGTCTTCTTAACCGCGTCTTCTACCTCAGTTGTATTTCCACCGTCGGATTGCTTGTTATTAGATTCTGATTTTGGTTCATTGTCTATAACTCTGAATGAGTCATAGTCATCATCAACAGCACATTTCTGTATAAAAGTAACAAACAAACAAAAAAGGTCAGTCTTTACATGCATTCAAAGAAAACAAATAACTAGCCTATTATTCAATTTGCTGGGGTGTTCATATTCTATTGGCCCATGGATGTAATGGTTTCAAATATTCCAGTAACAAACTAAAATTCAACTTGAAAAGTGCAGGCGTTGCTTAGAAATAAGTTTCCAACTTTCGAGTCATGATAATATTACATGTCCATTTTATTTATTCATTTAAGCAATAGTTATAGATAAGTCGAGTGATGTCTAATAAGCATCATGGCTCATGCTAGTTACCCTCTTATAAGAATGCATGAAAATTTATAATAATAAAAGATACCTTTACATTTGAAAGATCCACATGATTCTCCTCAAGGAAGCTAAGGAATTCCCTAAAATTCTCTTCTGTTGGGTGATAATGACCACTGTATGGCCAAATAGCCTGAAAATATTTGCAAATTAAGCATTATATAACCAGATGTTAATTCTGTAAAATAAAACAACTACTTTTGCGATGGAGTTTTTGTGTGAGGATAAGTTTGTACCTCAAGAAGACCATGATGGGCAACTAATCTTCCAGCTGCTGTGATGGCAGCTCCTGCTAGAAAACTAGAGTGCTGAAAAGAACCTTTCTTCTTCTGACCTACATATAGAGACCTTGTGGTGCTCAGAACAAAGATCCATTTGGATCCTTCTATTGTGTCCACAAGTATCCCACTTTCCCTATAAATTAACTTTCCTTTTTCCACTACTACTTCAAAAGCTTCCCTTTCATTCTGAAATGGCAAAATTATAAATGAATCTATTAATAATATATTTAATAAGCATACATAATTAAGGGAAGAGAACAATACTTTTTTTTTAATATCAAAAACCAAATGAAATTTGGGATGTTTGTTTGCTTACAGGTCCAAGATATTTGATACATTGACGTGTTAGAACAGTTCTGGGACATTTCTCAAGATTCACCTCTTTTCCATCTCCAACATCCAACCTTCATTTCACAAATAAAGATATGAGTAACAAAGAATATAGGTTTTTTCATTTCTACTTGTTTGATTGATCAAAATAAAAGAACCATTAGATAAAATTGCAATTCTTTACAATTTCTCTTCTACTAAAATTCAATTTTTAAGTATATCAAACGCATCCCTAAATTATCAATCACGAAACTGAGAATCTTGATATTAGAAATGAACTAATCAACTCACCAGTAAAAGAAAGGTTGGGTGCTCTCACTTTCAAACCAGATATCATAATATAAATGCAAATTGTGCCCATACCGATGTCGTGGATCAATCTGCACATAAACAGATATCAGTTAGCAAATCAAATTACTAAACATATTAATCCTAAGCTAACAACAACATGAAGATTCGACAAACTAGCCCATGAAGTTTTTAACTTACAGCTTCAAGCCAATGTTGTAAGGCTAATTTTTGAGCTTTGTCATTCTTGGACAAACCCTTTCCAACCTTTGCTGCTCTAGTCCTAGCCCTTGCCCATCTTGAAACAGCAGTTTCAGGTTTGTCATCATTAAAGAATGAAACTGAACTTCGCTTAAGAGCGGCAAAATCTAATGCCTTCCACCTACATTACAAACAAGCACATCAATCATTCAACACCAAATCAGCTAAGAAAAACAATGGGCACATTTGCCAGTGCTTCTATTAAAAGTGAGCATTGAAAGCATTCAAAAAACAGAAGCAAACAGAACCAAACAGAACCAGTAACTATAGATAAACAAATACTAATGGTATGAGACCATAAAGAAACTAACCAGAGCTCTTCAACCACCACGGCACAATCAGCTAGATTTCTTCTAGTTCTGTAACTCTTGTACACTTTCTGAAGCTTAGTTGCAGCTGCATCAAGCTCACTCTTTGGTGTTGAAGAAAAAAAGAAGGCAGGTTCGGGTACAGAAAGTGCAGGTATTGGTTTATGCTTCAATTCATTGGTGCTTCTCACAGTACTCTTTGAGCAAAAGCTTTCGCCGTCTTGAACAAGATTCTTGAATGAAAGATTTGTTTCAAGCATTGCATTCTGAGGCTTGTGATTCTTTAAGTGATTAGAACTATTATTCTTTGTGTTTCCGGACTCATTTGAAAGGGTCATCATTTCTGATTGTTTTCTCTTAAAGCTATGTGTTCTCAAATTCACAGTTCCTGTTTTGGAACTGAAGCGGATATCATAAAGCAAACTAAAGAAATTATGTTTCACAATCTCTTGCCAAGCTGAAACTAGTAATGAAAGCGATAACCCCATTGATTAGTAAACTCCACAACGTTCCAGGTTCGGAAGAAGAAAATCTTCCACCTAGACAATTCAATAAAAAAGTTCAAAGTTCAGAGCTTTTTATACATGAGGATAAAGTTGAACTCATATTGGAAAATAATCAAACGGTAAACTTCATTCCAATTGCCCAAGTTCTAAAACTATTTCTTTTCCCTTTTCCATAAACAAAAAACGAAAAATCAAATTGGAAAATTAAAAAAGGGAAGGATAATTATTACCTGTAATTGGTTTCACAAGATGATTCTGAATGCACTAGTTTCCTATATATAGCTCAAAAAGAAACAAAATTTCTAGTGCAACTTCAAAGACGTGTCAGATACTTGGAAAAAGGAAAATCAAAGCAAAGACTTTGAATTGACCAACTGAATACTTTTGAATTAGATGGAAGTGGGTGTGCTTCAGAACACCTTAGTTTTGTTGATTCAAACCCACGAGGGTGGTTTGTTAAATTCAAAGCTTGAAACTTTGAATTGCCTGTGGGAACGTGAACATATGCCTTGTAAAGGTTGTGTTCTTTTATGCCCAACACAAGGCGACTACGAAAATATTAGGAAATGAAAAAATAAACCGAAACAAAAAGAAAAAGAAAAATCAAAATCAAAAGGCCGTCAAAGTTAGTAACCTGTACGGGTTTCCATGAAAACTCTGCAAAACTGGAATTTTGTATGACTAATGGCATGTCAACAGTCAACAACTATTGGGTCGTGTTTTAGTCACGCACGTCTCTTCAAGTAGTTACTAATAGTAGTTGTAATATTAATTTATTTATTTAAAAAAAAAAAAAAACTGAGAAGTACCACCGACTTGCCACGAGATTGCATGTAGATTCAGAAATAGGTGTTATTTTCAAATAGTAAATTAAATTATATTTATAATAGTCTTTAAATATATGCCCTCATGTCGGTTAAATTGACACCACTTAATTGACCTGAATAATTATAATTATAATCATAATATGAGAGTAAAGTTTATTAATCTATAGTTTCGAATTATAAGTTCCAGCACAACAACTTTCTTAGAAATGTTTACTCATTCAAAAATAGATTAAAATAAAAATAGTTATTTTCATTTTATTATATATTTTTTTGAAAACCTGATAAAAAGAAAATAAAGATCTTGTAAATTTAGGAGTTATTTTCATTAATTATTTTTTAACCACCCTTAATATAAATTATTTTTTTTCAAATTTATAAGATATAACTACAAAAATATTCATTATATATATATATATATATATATATATATATATATATATTAAATAATTTTTAAGTCAATTAATAATTTTATTATAATTTTTTATATTTATTTAATAAATACAAATAATAAATTTTATATTTTGTTTTTTCATCATTTTAATTCATATTAATTATTATTTAGATTAATTTTTATTACATGTTAATAAAGGCTTCCTAATTTATTTATCAGTAGCTTTGACTGTTATTATCTTGGTGTGAAAATAATAAAAATCGTAATTATAATAAAATTAAATATAAAAAATATATAATTATTATTATATTTATTTAAACAGTATAATTAAAATAAATAATAATATTAAATTAAAAATTATAAAATTATAAATAAAATAAAATTATAAAATAAACATTTTTTATTAGAGTATTGAAGGTGTATTAAGAAAGGTTGTATGAATAATAAAGATTATTATTGCTACTGTTGTAATTCATTTACATTCTATTATAAATTATAATTAAATTAAATATAATAATATTTCGAATTAATTATTATAACGTGTCAATATATCACGAATTGGGATGCCGTACGCCGTATGAGTATGCATTGATTTGTGCACGTACCTTCAAGAGATAAGTACTGTGTGATTCTGGCAAGTGTTTTTTTTTTAAATTAGGATAAGTGTTAACATTGTCTAATTTATAATTTTTAACGGGAACTAATACGTGAACTGTTTTACTATTAATTTTTTTTTTTTTTGAATTTATTTTTACTATATATTTAAAATAAATAGAATTAATTATTTTTTATAAATTTTTTTTATAGAAACAGAAATGGGTTATCTTTCATTCCGTAAAATACTACAAAATCTACACAAAATCAAATGGTCATAATTCAAGTGAATACCGATGAATTATTCATTGATTTTGTATAGATTAAAAATGATACTAAAAGGAAAAATTGGCCCACTTTATTTTATTTTTATTTTCATTTTTAACTTTTTAAATTTATAATTTTAAATTTTCATTAATTTAAAATAATACACCAACATTAATCTAAAATAAATCTATAAATTTTTAGTAAATGCATTCAACTAAGGTTATTGCTTGCTTTTGGTTTTGTTGTAACCTATAATTCTTCCCTACAAATACCGTGAGAAAATAATATTAAACGTACAAAAAATACAATCAAAATATTGTATTTTTTCTTTAATAATATTGAACTTTTTCAATCATATTCATATCATCCAATTTGTAAAGATATTTATTTATATTATTTAGCCTTTATCTAATGATATCACGCATTGGTAATATATTTAAAATAACTCTGAAACAATTAAGTAATATATTTAGAAGAATAATTCTTATTATAACTTGTGAGGTGTGATTCCAATTTTGTTTATTAAGAATTTATTGATTTGATTTAATTTTTAAATATCAAAATTCAATCATATTTAAAGTAAATTATTTTGTATATTATGTTAAGTTTATTATATTAATTTATTATTATTTTTTTATTTTATTTATTTAACTTTATTATTAGTTTATTAATCATTTATAATTTTGAGTTTTTTTATTGTAGTTATACTTAGAATATAGGTAAAGATACACAACTTAATATAGGTGTATTTCACGCCCAACATTACTTTAAAACTGTAACTTCAAAATTTAAAACAATATCAATTATAATATAATATACATGATATAAATTTAGAACTTTATAAAATCAAATTTATTTTAAATAAACAAAAAATTACATTATACAATCTAAAGGAAAAAAAAAGTTCAAAAAGGATCATCCAACTTACATATATCTTTTATATCTTTGTTTTGTTTGGATTGATTTTAAATATTTAATTAATTAAATTTATTTTTATTTTTTAGAAATTTATTAAGTTAATATTGGTTTGAATTTTTTTTTTTTCAAGAAACATCCCAATTTCTTCGCATGCTCTTATTGAAGACTTTAAATTTTATCCCAGTAATTTTTCTTTTCGAGTATTTTCTTTTTTAGGTGGAGAAGATCCAAGTATCCTTAAGAATCTGAGTCTCTGACATGTCCAAAGTTATTTATCCAAAAAAAAAAAATCCAACTTCTTTTTGGTCTTTAGGTATACCTAATAATATTACATGCATCAAATATTTTATTAATTAATTATTAAATATAATTTTAAAGATACAAAATAAATAAATAATTATAAAATTAATTATTATAATAGTTAATTAATATATGTATGAAATCGTAATAAAAAAACATTTCTTTATATCAAAAGCATGACTGGTAGGGATACTTTCGTAATTTCCTATGGACAACTGCCACCAACCTTCCAACTTAGTTGTAAAAGTGGTTGAGCTTTGTCCATTACTGACATGTACAGACATGATATCGAAAAGGTACAAGAGAACTGGATTCCTCATCGCACGCATTGGCAAGTAAGCATAAAGGGAAACACGAAAAATACTCTTGTACACGAAAAATATATATCATGTATCTTATTGGGCATAGAAAAAAAAAAAAAAAACAAATATATATCACTTGGCCGTGTTTGATATTCGTAACTCTATTTGTTTTATTCTTTAAACTTTAAAATTATAAAATTTAATTTTCAAATTTTTAAAATTTTATATATAAATTTCTAAATTTTTAATCTACAATTTAATTCATAATTTTTTAAAAATTCATACATAAGTATTATTTTAACTACTAAATACATATTTATGCGAAATTTTTTTAAGATTAATATGTAAAAATTTAACAACTAAATTATATGATTTAAAAATTGATTAAATTATTTAATAATTAAAAAAAATAGGGCGCAAATTATTTTATCTAAATTTTTTAAATTGGGCATCATTAATTTATTTAATAAGCTTTGAACAATTAACTCCAAATTAAATATAATCCTAACTTTCTTTTATTATCACTTTTATATATACACATCTGTTGGGGTTATACTAAGTTAGCTAAAAATAATTAACTTGTATAAACACCAGTGAAATCGGCAAAGGGCAGCCATACCTAAATATCTTATTACGTGATTAACGCATTCTAGGCATTCGAAAGCAATGAGCCCTTTATATGAGCATAAGGGAATTTAGTGGGTCAGTCAAATAGTGAAGAGGAAACTACTTCTTTGATATCAAAGGAATAAAACTTGAGCCAGCATAATACATATTGCCATCCGAAGCTGTCGGTAATGGATATGGTGAAGGCACAATGAGATCAGTGCGATTCGGCCATTTTTGCAGATGATAATATTTATCGGTAATTGTACGGAGCTTTTGGTATATTAATTCTGCACTCTTTTTTTTTTTTTAGCCAGTTGGTTTTATATTTTTATAGCTTCTTATTTATAAGTTTTTTTTTTTTTTTTTTTTTTATGCATGCATCAAATAATTTTGTGTGTAGTCGTAATTATTTGATTTGATCATTAAGGTTTAAAAAAAATATTTTCATTGAACCTGTGCTTAATTTTTTATCTTAAAATTACAAGTTGATTTGGGTTTATCTCATTATATGTTTTGAATATGCTAGTTGAGGATTATTTGTTGTTAAATTCACTTAGAACACACACATTATATTTGTGTTATTTGTGTTAACTTTTTAGGTATTGATGTGACTTGTTTGATACTTCGTATGACTCAAAATTATCGAAGTTGATATATTCAATTGATCTTGTGTGATTCGAGTATATAGGAATGTTGGTCCAATCCTCACATCTAGTTTGTAGAGATAATGAAAAGAGCAACAGATCGTAAGTGAATTACATTTTATACGTGAAATGTAGTTTAAGATATGACCTTATAATTAAATATTTAATTTTCATAATAGATAATTAGGTAGTCCGGTGGATCGATGATTTTCATCTTAAGTCATTGTTGTAGCATATGTTATTTTTACCTTAAAATCTTATATATTATTCTTTAATTTCGCATTTTATCTTTACACGCGATTACATTTTAACCATTGTATTTAAATTACATAATTAAAACTCAATAAAATTAAAAATAATTTATTTACCTCCAACTATATTAATTAGAGCCGTAATTAAAAACTTTTCAACATCAATTTTTTTCTTCACATTCAGTGATTATTTATTTAGAAATCAATTCAAAATTGTGCTGGTGCAAGTACCCTTGATCCTTTTGAATATAGGACGAGGCAAACAGTGACGTGATACATTGTACTCTATAGTTATTGTTAAACAGTGGCTTCAAAACGTCAGTTTTTTGTTTTAAATATAATGGCAATTTGGTAATTATGATATTGGGAAATATATATTTGTGTAAAAGGACAAAACCCTAATTGAATATATATATATATATTCCTTTTGCTCCTGGCTGTGCGAGAAAAGAAGAAAATTAGTACAGCCGCTTCTGTTAGAGAACAGAGAGAGCCGCAGAAGAAAAACAAAAGAGGAGCAGCGCCAATAGTGTAGAAACTTGCTAATTAATATCTCCATCATCATCATTTTGTTCATAGAGATATTATTAGCCACTTGCTACTGTTCGTGGGATTGCTTTATACTTGAATCCCAATAAATTCAGCTTATTCCCTTGGCTCTTCATCAGAAACTTTGAATCAACGATCAAAGTTTTCGTCTACATTTGGTAACAGTATTTATTTGTTATCTGCAAGATTTGAAATTATTCTTGCTATTTTGATTACTGTTATTATTGAGAGATTATATTTGGGAATTTGGTATTTTGAGTGGCTTTTGAATATTGGTGTTTGTATTCTCCATTTGGATTTTGATAGTGGATTTTCCTCGGTGTGCCGTCGTCAGTGGAGTAGATTTTTCACATTGAAAGGTCGAACCACTTAAATCATTGTGTGCCATTTAATTTTCTTATTGCTTATTATTTTACCGTTATCCAAAATTAATTATTTGTGCAACTAAATTGGACCCGAACTACGCTTCCGCAAGCGCCCATTTATAATAAATTGGTATCAGAGCTTTGGGTTATTCTGTTAATTATTGGAACTGATCAAGTTTGCTCTTTTGGATTTATTTTGAGCTTTTGGTTATTTGGTTGGTTTCATATTTTTGGGTTGTGCTTCTATTAATTTAATTTTAGATTTTCTGTCATGGCGGCAAAATACGAAATTGAGAAATTCAATGGTAGGAATGATTTTAGTCTTTGGCGAATGAAGATGCGAGCCATATTGGTTAAAGAGGGGCTCGTTAAGACACTTGAAGGCAAGGATAAATTGTCAGAAAAATTGACTGAGGAAGAAAAAGACGCATTGATGGAAAATGCTCTCAGTTCAATTCAGCTATCCTTATCTGATGAGGTACTACGCGAGGTTGGTGATGAGAGATCTCCTGCTGGATTGTGGCTTAAATTGGAGGGTGTGTATATGACCAAGTCTTTGACAAGTCGGTTATATTTGAAGCAGCGCTTGTACACTTTCAGAATGTCAGAAGGTACGCCTTTGCACGATCACCTTGATGAATTTACTAAAATTATTCGTGATCTGAAAAATGTTGGTGTTAAGATTGATGATGAGGATCAGGCCTTAGTTTTGTTATGTTCTTTACCTCATTCATTTGAACATTTTGTTGATACCATGCTATATGGGAGAGACACTATTTCTTTGGAAGATGTCAAAGCAGCTTTGAATTCCAGAGAGTTGAAGAAAAAGGTGTCTACAGGTAATAACAATAGTAGCAGTGGTTTGTTTGTCAGAGGTAGAACGCAAGATATAGGATCAAGCAATAATAGAGGCAAGTCTAGATCAAAATCTAGAAAGAGAAAAGATAAATGTAATTATTGCCGTCAAGAAGGGCACTGGAAAATTAACTGTCCGAAACTCAAAGGTAAAGGAAAATTTACCACAACATCTTCTGGTACTAATGATGTTGCTGGTGTTGCAGATAGTTCTGGATCCGAAGGTGATAATGTTCTGTCAGTATCTATTAGTTCTTCAAGAGATGTTTGGATTCTTGATTCGGGTTGCACTTACCATATGTGCCCCAATAGGGATTGGTTTGTTTCTTATCAGTCCATTGATGGGGGTGTTGTCTTGATGGGAAATAATGTGTCCTGTAAGGTTGTTGGTATTGGTACACTCCGGATTAAGATGCATGACGGTATTGTCAGGACTTTGAAAGATGTTCGCCATGTTCCTGATTTGAAAAAGAACCTGATATCTTTGGGTACTCTTGACTCACAGGGCTATAGGTACATAGCTGAAGGTGGAGTTTTGAAAGTTATTAAGGGTGCTCTGGTGGTTATTAAAGGGCAATTGTCTCGTGGTCTCTATGTGCTTCAGGGTAACATTGTCATTGGCAGTGTTTCAGTCTCATCCTCGTCAGATCAAGATTCAGATACGACTCGCTTATGGCATATGCGGTTAGGGCATATGAGTGAGGCAGGAATGTCCATTTTGAGCAAGCGGGGTTTACTTGGTGGTCAGAAAACTGGGAAGCTTAATTTTTGTGAGCATTGTGTCTATGGAAAGCATCGCAGAGTTAAGTTCAGTACAGCCATCCATAAGACGAAAGGTACTGTTGATTATATTCATTCAGATCTTTGGGGTCCTTCTCGTGTTGCTTCCAAGGGTGGTGCCCGGTATATGTTGACTTTTATTGACGACTTCGCTCGTCATGTTTGGGTATATTTTCTGAAAAACAAGAATGATGTGTTTTCGAGATTTGTCAAGTTTAAAGCTTGTATTGAAAATCAAACTGGCAAGAAGATCAAGCGTTTGAGAACTGACAATGGTTTGGAGTTTTGTGAGAGTCAGTTTAATGAGTTCTGTGAAAGGAATGGCATAGTGAGACACCGCACTGTGCGTAATACACCACAACAGAATGGAGTTGCAGAACGTATGAATAGGACTATTTTGGAAAGAGCTCGTTGTATGCTCTTTCAAGCTGGATTGGATAAATCCTTTTGGGCTGAAGCTTGTAACCATGCCTGTTATTTGGTGAATCGGTCTCCATCAACTGCAATTGAGTTGAAGACTCTGGTTGAGGTATTTTCTGGTACTCCTGCTAATTATTCTGATTTAAAAGTTTTTGGTTGTTCTTCTTATGCTCATGTTAATGATGGTAAACTTGAGCCTAGGGCATTAAAATGCATATTTTTGGGGTATCCTTCTGGGGTGAAGGGTTATAGATTATGGTGTGTTGAACCCAAGTCACCTAAATTTTTAATTAGCAGAGATGTTAAATTTGATGAGTTTTCTATGTTGGAAAAGAAAAAAGAATCTGTTGTTGCAGGTAAAGACCCCGGTGTTAGTGAGCAGGTGGAGCTTGAGAGTGGAGCTCCTAGTCAAGTGCAAGAGAGCACTTCAGATCAGCCATCTGTGGATGAGGTAGATGATTCTGCTCCTGATGTAGCAGAACAGCAACAAGAGCAACCATACAGTATCGCTAAGGGTAAAGGAACAAGAGAGATTCGACGCCCTCAGAGGTATACAGATGCAGATTTAGTTTCTTATGCATTGTCTGTGGCAGAGACTATTGGGGTGAATGAACCTACTAGTTATCGTGAAGCTGTCACTTGTGATGAGTCTGCTCAGTGGTTAGTTGCTATGAATGAAGAGATTGAGTCACTTCATAAGAATCATACTTGGGAATTGGTAAAACCGCCTAAGGGCCAGAAGATTGTTGGAAACAAATGGGTCTTCAAGAAAAAGGAAGGTATACCTGAAGTTGAAGCAGCTAGGTTCAAGGCACGTGTTGTTGCAAAGGGCTATTCTCAGAAAAAGGGCATCGACTTCAATGAAGTATTTTCACCCGTTGTGAAACATAGCTCCATACGTGTATTGCTTGCTATGGTTGCGCTGTTTGACTTGGAATTAGAACAACTTGATGTCAAGACAGCTTTCTTACATGGTGAGCTTGAGGAACAAATTTACATGCATCAGCCAGAGGGGTTTGTTATTTCAGGAAAGGAAGAGCATGTTTGTTTATTGAAAAAGTCATTATATGGTTTGAAGCAATCTCCTAGGCAGTGGTATAAACGGTTTGATTCTTTTATGATTGATCATGGTTACTCTAGGAGTGATTATGATAGTTGTGTTTATCATAAAAGGTTCTCTGATGGTTCAATTGTCTATTTGTTGCTATATGTTGATGACATGCTTATTGCTTCTAAGAATAAGTTTGAGATTCAGAAATTAAAGTCTCAACTTAGTGGTGAGTTTGAGATGAAAGATTTGGGTGCAGCAAAGAAAATTTTGGGCATGGAAATTTACAGGAATAGACAAGCGGGCAAGCTTTATTTGTCTCAGAAAAGTTACATTGAAAAAGTTCTTGAACGTTTTGGTATGAAAGAGTCTAAACCTGTGAGTACGCCACTAGCTGCGCATTTCAGGCTTTCTTTGGATTTGTCGCCACAGTCAGAAGAAGAAGAGAAGTACATGTCTCAGGTTCCATATGCTAGTGCCGTTGGTAGTTTGATGTACGCTATGGTTTGTACTCGTCCAGATATTTCACATGCAGTTAGTGTTGTTAGTAGATACATGGGTAATCCTGGAAAGGGTCATTGGCAAGCAGTGAAATGGATACTTCAGTATTTGAGAGGCACTTCTAGTTTTGGTTTGGTATATGATGGGAGTTCTAATACTGGTTGCAGTGTTATTGGTTATGTAGACTCCGATTATGCTGGAGATTTGGATAAGAGAAGATCTCTGACAGGTTATGTTTTCACTCTTTCTCATTGTGCCATTAGTTGGAAGGCTACTCTACAGTCTACAGTTGCTTTGTCCACTACAGAGGCAGAGTATATGGCAGCAGCAGAAGCAGTGAAAGAAGCCATCTGGCTTAGAGGTTTGGTTTGTGATTTGGGCTTACAGCAGGATACTTCTGTTGTATTTTGTGATAGTCAGAGTGCGATACACTTGACCAAGAATACCATGTTTCATGAGAGGACCAAACATATTGATGTCAGATATCACTTCGTTCGTGACATTGTGTCTCAGGGTACTATTGTTATTAATAAGATAGCTACTGCAGAGAACCCAGCTGATATGTTGACCAAGCCAATTACAGTTAACAAGTTCAAGCATTGCTTGGGCTTGGTTGGTGTTTGTAGTAAGTGATCGCCCTTTCGGGCTTTTTTGGACGACGGCCACATCTGATATATTTCAAGGAATTTTGCATTTGAAGAAATTGGTTCCGTTTTGAGCCAAGGTGGAGATTTGTTAAACAGTGGCTTCAAAACGTCAGTTTTTTGTTTTAAATATAATGGCAATTTGGTAATTATGATATTGGGAAATATATATTTGTGTAAAAGGACAAGACCCTAATTGAATATATATATATATATTCCTTTTGCTCCTGGCTGTACGAGAAAAGAAGAAAATTAGTACAGCCGCTTCTGTTAGAGAACAGAGAGAGCCGCAGAAGAAAAACAAAAGAGGAGCAGCGCCAATAGTGTAGAAACTTGCTAATTAATATCTCCATCATCATCATTTTGTTCATAGAGATATTATTAGCCACTTGCTACTGTTCGTGGGATTGCTTTATACTTGAATCCCAATAAATTCAGCTTATTCCCTTGGCTCTTCATCAGAAACTTTGAATCAACGATCAAAGTTTTCGTCTACATTTGGTAACAGTATTTATTTGTTATCTGCAAGATTTGAAATTATTCTTGCTATTTTGATTACTGTTATTATTGAGAGATTATATTTGGGAATTTAGTATTTTGAGTGGCTTTTGAATATTGGTGTTTGTATTCTCCATTTGGATTTTGATAGTGGATTTTCCTCGGTGTGCCGTCGTCAGTGGAGTAGACTTTTCACATTGAAAGGTCGAACCACTTAAATCATTGTGTGCCATTTAATTTTCTTATTGCTTATTATTTTGCCGTTATCCAAAATTAATTATTTGTGCAACTAAATTGGACCCGAACTACGCTTCCGCAAGCGCCCATTTATAACAGTTATTTGTAACTATCTTTACAGTTTAATTGCAATTCACTTAATCACACATGGTTGAAAGGATCAAAGGTATAGGGAGAGGGAGACTAAGAATCAGCATGGCTTGGATATACCATATATCATGATACATTTGTCAGGCGTCCAGGATTGAAGAGTTTGTCTTGGGTTTTGTTTTTTGGCATGCTTTGACAAAATTAAGAACATGAGATTAAGTTGAAGGAAGTACTTTGGAATAGAGTGCAATGGGATAGTCAAGGAGCAATTTCCGATATTGTTGACATCGATCAACAAGACATTGGGATCTACAAATGATGGATTTTTTTTAACTTCTTGAACAGCTCGTACTTGGAATGGCATTGAGGCAAAGCCTTACAGGCTTTGCTATCAAACTTGCAATTCTTGAAACAAAAGTATTTGCATTTGTAGTTTTATGTTTTCTGTTTGGTTTAGGAAGAAACAAGTTGCAAGAGTTTATAAAAATTGCAAATGTTTGAATATTGAAATTAACTTTAAGGGAGTTAGTAATCCCTGTATATTTTAATAAACTTTATCCACTTGTTTGCAGATATTGGCTTTTTGTGGGTGCTCAGCCTTCAGATCCCGTGCAGCGCATGCTATTTGGAGCAGGATTATTGCCCCCATCACCAATGGTGGCAATGGGATGCAAAGGTGGGCCACGTCCTGCAAATCCTTTGACTGTGCGCATCATGACTTGAGAAACATCAGGTGTTAAACCTGATGGAGACTCTGGAAGCAAAGAAAATGGTGGTGAAGATGGTGCAAGTACTCCATCTCCATGAACAACCTTTTAGAAATTTTAAGATGGCTTTTTGATTGTCTCTTTTAGAGTTTGGGAAGTGGCAAGAATCTGTATTTGATATCACGATTACTGCATCAGCAGCATGGTATTGCTCCACTTTGAACCTAGGCAACGAGATATCAATGTCTGCCTAGTACTCACCATGTGTCAAATGTCTCTTAGATTCACTGGTTATCCATAACGTGTAATTTTTGGCAAGTAATGGATCTAACCTTTTTTCTTTCTATTTTTTAGTTTGGTTTAAAACTACATTTTTTTTTTAATTTATTATAAAAGAACCAAGTCATTTATTTTACTCGTGCCTATCATGCGAACCGACCCACTTTATTATATACATATTTTTTTTTTAATTATGTGTTATAAAAATTAAATAAAATTTAATATTAATTAATATTATACAATATACAAAATCTACATGTCTTAAACTAAATTTAATAGTCTAAGTATCTATATCTTTCAAAATATATGAATATTTATCGGTATTTCTATTTGATTAATGTCAAAATTTTTTAATATTTTCATAAATTATATTGTAATTTATTAAAATCGATACAATTGAATCGACCTATACTTTACTATATGCATATTTTTTTTTTAAATATTTTTAACTATATTATATAAATATATAATATATATTATAAAAAATAAATAAAATATAATATTAATTAATATTATATAATATGTCAAATTAGCATGTCTTAAACTAAACCTAATAGTATAAGTGTATGTTTATTTGTATTAAATTAAATATAATGAATAATTTAATTTATGAGAATGTGATATCTTTGAACAATAGATGTTGGATAGTAAAGAGTTTAATTTAGACAAATACAAAAATCTTAATTTTTGTGTATGCAAGGTGATAAAAAAAAAGTGCTTGCCTAAAAATACTCTTACATTTTTTATTGTATTCTTGATTATTGTAATATTTTTTAAGTAAAGTTGTAGCTTCAAAACTGCTAAACTAATTTTCTTCAAACCAACCTTTAAACAAACTTACAAGGTTGGTTTTTTTAGAATTATAGGTAAATTAAATTTTGAATTTTTCCAAACTGTTAAAATAATATCAATTTATAAAATGACTAAATAATCAACCTATTATAACTATGCCCACCTTTAAAATATATTATGAAAGATCAATTTAAATTTTTAAATTTTATCAAATAAAAGATATATAACTAATTATTTGTATTGTGTATAATTCAATATATGTAAAAATAATTAATTTTAATTTTCTATAAATTTTTTCACATTTACTTTAATAATAAGTATTTAATTAAAACTCATTAAATTGTTATATACAAATTTAATTATATTAAATTTATCTTAATTATTTTTTTATCCTCTCTTTTGCAATTTTGTATTTTAATTTATATAATTCTTATTTTTAATATAATTTTGTATTATTTTTGTTTACTATTTTATTTAATTTCGTATAATGTATGTAAATATCATGAATTAATTTTTTTTTATCCTAATGGAAAAATAATTCTAATCATAATATGTTAACGATATATATATATTTGAGTTTTAAATATAATATTTAAATAACAAAATAAATTTTAAAATATATATAATTTTTATAATTTCAATAAATTTTATTCAAATATTTATATAAATATTGAAGATATCATGATATTTTCGTAAAATAAAAATCTCCATTAATATTAATATTTTCGTCCATACTTGTTAAATACATTAAGCGATGTGGATCGATAATCCCAAAGGATTCAAACTGGAATTCGACTTTAAAAAAAAAACCCTTACTTCAAGATCACTGTATTAACAAAGATTTATCACATGATTGATGAAGATGACTCCCCATTAGATAAAGCAATACGGTAAGCTTTGTTCCCCGTTCCCCAATACTTGATTGTCGACGTCGTTTTATATATATTTTTGCATTAAGATATTTTCATTTTTTTGTTATAAATTTTATAAAATAAAAAGGATGTATCATGTACATAATCTTACTTTGATACAATTTTTTTTGTATTAAAATATTTAAAATTTATTTGTTATAATTTTTATGTACATAACCTTGCGTTCAAATTTATAATTTATTTGTTATAATTTTTATTTTTAATATGTATCTAATAAAAAAATTATATATGTATCATGTACATAAAGTATATAAATAACTTTTTTATCATGAGGTGTTAATTGTTAAATTTTTAATAAAATTGTTAGTAATGGTTGTTAGAAATGAAAACGTTTTCTTAATTTTATGGGTGAATCAATTACAACTAATATTTTAAATAAAATAATAATTTTATATTTTAAAATATAAATTTTTTATTTCGCAAAATGCCATTTTTTGTCCTTTTTACTCGGCCCTGTATTACAAATTTATATTTAGCGGCCTTATGTTTGATTATTTTCGTGAATGTTTGTTTTTCTACAGGCTGAGGAGCTTCAAAATCAGATGGAACAAGATAATGACATTGGGTGAGTTTGAGTTATGATTTACTTGTTGGCATGTTCTTTTAGGAGCAATTGGGTGCATCCTATCTGAGGTTTCATTCTATTTCTGTTTATGCTTTATGCTGTGCCTTCATTTTCTAAAATTCTGCTATTTTGTGGAACATTTTAGTGGACTATTTTTTGTGTAGGTCAATCATTCGAGATAAAATCATCCCCCATGCCATTTTCTGGTTCACTGGAGAGGCTATTCAGGGAGATGAATTTGGAGATTTGGAAGAGGATGACGGTGATGAAGATGAGGATGATGATGATGAAGAAGATGTCGAAGATGCAGACAATGGAGATGAATATGAAGTCAAGATAAAAAATAAGGTATAGTTTTTAATACCTGTATCGTCTTCATCAACAATTTTCTAGTTATTTTTGTGAAATCTTGATTAATCATGAAATATATTTGACATCGTCATCAATATAGAATAATATGATAAAATGTTTTAACTTTATCTATTATTTAAAACAATTTATCATTAATTATATTAATTTAAAAAATTATTTTAAATATTTTAACTATCTATTTAATAATATTATGATTTATTGGACAAAATAAATGTAAAATATAAAATGTATTTATATTTATATTTGTTAAATAAAATAATTAATTTAAGTATTAAGTAACGAATTGTTTTAATATTTTTTGAAAGTTTATTCAAGTTTTCATGAAATTGTTTTCAATATTTTCGTCCTATATTCGTAAAATTTAAGTTTACGATATTTTTATTGGTATAGATATTTAAAACCTTGGTCTTGGTTGAGCTAACTATTCTTTCTTCTATTTGGTTTTGGATGCTGCTGCAGTGATCAGTTGGGCCTAAGGTATATACTTACTGGTTTTGTGATTTCCTGAAAAATGCTGTTTTTGTCGTCTTCTTTTTCATTGCTCGAAACATCTTCATATTTTTTCGAAGAGTGGAAGAGCACAAGGTGGGGATGGTTAGCAGGTTGAGCGGCCTGCAGAGTGCAAGCAGCAGTAGAATCCAATTGTAGAGTTACCTGATTTTAGCAGGAAACAAAGAAGAAAGTAAGCAAGCTCACTCATCTTTAAGAAAAACGAAAACACATCAGTTATCTTTTTTCAAATAATAAATAAATGAGGATGTTGGGGATTGGAATCAAAAAATTCTCCGGAAAAATATCAAACTTTTATCACTTTATGGTATTTAGCAAGAACAAGTTAATTAATGTTGAGACTTGATAATTTATTTACAGCAAACAAAATGACAAATTGTGATAATTACTCGTGTAATTATTTAACTGTATCATATTTCAAGAAAACCAATTACTACTGAGTTATGTACCAACTCAGAAGGTTCATATCAATTAAACTCAACATTTTCTAATTTATTTTTGCATATTTATTACACAATATTAAATATATAATTATATAATTTATATACAATTATATATTTAACTATAAAATCAAATTGTATCGTATAATACAAAATAGTACGGTTATGTAAAAAATTTATACGACAAAGAAGTATAGGTTTAAATCGTATTGGATAATCAACTTAGGACATGTTTGATAACGATTTTGATTTACGATGTTATGATTAAATAATTGATTTTAGAATTTTTGATTTTTTATAAAAATAATCAAAAATTTGTTTGATAACAATTTCTATTTAGTGATTTTCAAGAAAAAAAAATCAAAAATCATCTCCAAGTTGTTTGGTAATGTTTTATATTTTTTGATATTTTTTCAAAAAAATTAAAAATAAAGAATTTTTTTGGTTATTTTTTATAAATTTGAAGTTTCTAATCATTTTATTCCAATATTTAATTATAAAAAAGTTATAAGACTTTATTTACTCTTTAGAAAAAATGTTTGGTCAAAGTAAAAAAAAAATCAAAAATTAAAAATTTAATTAAAAAATCTTATTTTTAAAGATTTATGAATCATCCCATATTTTGGTAGTGATTTCTTAAAAATGTAAAATTAGAAATCGTTACCAAACATAATTCATTAAAAAATCACTTGAAAAAAAATCAGAAATTAGGAATCAAAATCGTTATCAAACAAGGCTTTAGTCTGTCTAAATTTTTAATTATAAAATTATATGTTGTAACTTTTTTTTTTATCTCAAATTAAAATCATTTTTTTTATTTTAAAAAATATAATAAAAATATAAAAATAAATTAAATATTAATTTAAATAATTTTTATAATAAAAAATTATTTTAATATAAATTATTTTAAAAAAAATATATATATAATTAATTTAATCTGTCTATATTTTGCAATTTTTTACCAAAAATTGTACAGACTAATTATAATACAATTCAATATAGTTCAGTCTAATACGATTATACTTAATTTATCCGATACGATGTATTAAACATTTTTTTTTTAACAGATTTGCCTCAATATTAATATTTAATTCGACCAAATAATAGTTGAACCACGATGCAAATGAAAAACAATTTAAGAGATGGGAGAAATATTTAAATAATTTGGGCTATAATCCAAGGAGTTGAAGTTGTCGTCATTGTTAAAAGTTAAGTCAAGATAGTAAGTCCATATATATTCTGACGGAGCCCAAGAGTTAACAGCCCAAGTTGTTTTCAAAGTCACATAGGCATTGAATACCTGAAAAGGAGGGAAAATAAACCCCAAAACCCTAACCTTCTCAGTTCTCCCTCCACTCGTTTCAGTTTCAAAAACACTGTTAAAACTCACTCAGCATAATACTCTTTTTTCTGTCTGTCTCTCTCTCTCTCTGCTGATTACGTATATGGCGTTCTTTTCCGTTCTACTAAGATCTTCATTTATTATTTAGTTCAAAAGAAGTTTGTCTTTTCACCTTTTTGGAGCTTTGAGGTTTCTCTATGGCAAGGCTTATTCGGAGCGCTTTTTTTCTAAAAAGCTCTCTTTGCATGACACAGGTTTTGATTATATTCTCATATATCTTTTCATTTTAGGTGTCTCATTTGTGAAGCTTTGCTTGCTATCCCAAATTTTATTTTTCGCAAATTCACCGTCAATGCAACTGTTCATTTAGTTGGGGGCTTAAAAAGAAAAGGAAAAAACTGCGTTTTTGAAACTCCTACTATTCAACAATTCGACTGTTGTTCAGTTATGTAAATTTTAGCGTTAAAAATATTTTTTTGTTATTTTTGATCGAGTAGAATGTATTTTGACCCTTATGGGTTGGGTATTATAGAATGTACCAAGTTTGTTTATTTTTTCTGTTCAGGTATGCAGAAGAGGGGTATTGGGGACATATACTCAGCTGTGCTGTTTTGCTTCTGGAGGTATTTCAAGTTCTCTCATGTGTTTTGGTTCTCAGTGTTCATTTATTTATTCCGGGAATTTGATGTCTTTTCACTATTTGGCTTCTTGTTCTGTATACTTTGTATAGTGTCCTTGGTTTATAGTATCATATTAATTGTGTCATGTTAGTGGTGCCAAATTCACATTTTTTTAACATTATGACGAATTTAAACTATTTGTAGTCTAGTTATTTATTTACATCAGTAAAAAAAACCAATATATGTTTACATGCACTAAATAATTGGCAATAAATTCCAGCCTAAAAATAATTTTTGTCATGTGGTATTGCTCAAATTGCCACCCTTATCATGCAGGTTTGATAAATCTGTCTTTCAACTACAGAAAATGGAGTTTAAAACGAGTTTATGTTAATTTGATGAACATTAGAGAATGTATGGCAGTCAATTTATGGCCCATATATATATATATATATATATATATGTATATATGTATATGTATGTATGTATATAGAACTTTGTTGTGAGGAATTGTGTACAATGGAACTTATATGACTGACTGGACCATAATGCATGTTAGTAAATCACCTTTTATGTTTCTTCAGGGCACAATTCCTGTTTCTTTCTGTACAATTTTTGCTCAAATATTGGATTGCTTTTCTTCTTTCCCCTATAGATTCTCTGTGTACATATTTGGGGAATTGCATCTCAAGATGAAGAAGAGATATCTGTATGTGATCTATTTAAATTTGTTTAGGTTTGAGAGTATCTTAAATTATTATCTGTTTATAGGTATAAGAAAATCAAAGTCAGATGGAAGTGACTCTGGTGGAGAATCTATGTCAAGTAGAGATTTAGCGTTGCAGCAAGCACTTGAGCAGATTAATTCATCATTTGGAAAGGGGTCCATCATGTGGCTTGGTAGGTCTGACCGGGCTAGAAATGTTCCTGTTTTGTCTACAGGTTCTTTCTCTCTGGATATAGCGCTAGGTATTGGTGGATTCCCAAAGGTGTCTTCAAATTCTTTAATGGACTATTTTGCTCATCCTATATTGATACTTACAAGTTTTAATTATACCATTTCATCAGATTGTATAGTCAGCTGTTTCTCATATGCCTTTTTTGAAATTATTTAGGGACGAGTTGTGGAGATATATGGACCAGAGGCTTCTGGAAAAACAACTCTTGCACTTCACGTAATAGCTGAATCACAGAAGCAAGGAGGTTATTACTTTATATTGTTTTAAATATCTTTTTAACTGCATTAGTAATAGTATTGTGGATAGACTACTGATTTGGTATTTGGACATGGTACTGCTCTGTATATTATAATAATATGAGTGTTTATTTATTTTTATATTTATGAAAAACATTTATATTGAAAATATTTCTTAAAAATATGTGTTAAACATACGATGAAAATGCATAAAAAATTTGAACATATTTTCAATGCCGGGAGTTGCTCGGATGCCTAAAATGATACCAGTCAAAAAATTAGGTTATATATGAAATGGAACCAGATATTATGGTGAGGTGAAGTTCAAGAATAGGGTTTAATCCTATAAAATATCCATTAATACTTATAATTCCTTCCCCATTCTGCAAAATTCCCACATTCCTATCTGTTTGATGATCAGTTAGTCAGTTTGGCATGTCTAATATGTCCTAAAAGGTTTGCCTACTAATCCTTAGTTCTTCTCTATGGAACCGATGCTTAGTTGAATTCCACTAAGGTTTTTCTGTGATTAGTCATTTCTGCTAACTAACCTGCGTTTTCTACGGTCAGAGGTTTCCTTTCTCACAATTTCATCATCGAGAGCTGAATGAAAATTATTCTTATTTCCTATTTTTTGCTTTGAGTGAAACATATTTTCTTCTTTGCATAATGATTATGTTTATAGATCCTGTCCTGATTATGTAAATTTTCATGTTGATGAAGGTTGCTGTGTTTTTGTTGATGCTGAGCATGCTCTAGATCCTGCACTTGCTCGGGCAATTGGTGTAAATACTGAGAATTTACTTCTTTCACAACCTGATAGTGGTGAACAAGCTCTCAGTCTTGTGGACACTATCATTCGAAGTGGTTCAGTTGATGTTGTTGTTGTTGACAGTGTAAGTCGCAATTCTCAATTTGCAGGTTATTTAATAAAGCATAATGCTTTTAGAATTCTTCCTACCGTGGTTTTTTTTTTTTTACTTGGTAGAGCTCTCATTCCCGGTTGTATGAGAACTTGTTGTAGCTTTCATTAAGATTATTTGTTTACTTCTTTCACAACCTGATAGTGGTGAACAAGCTCTCAGTCTTGTGGACACTATCATTCGAAGTGGTTCAGTTGATGTTGTTGTTGTTGACAGTGTAAGTCGCAATTCTCAATTTGCAGGTTATTTAATAAAGCATAATGCTTTTAGAATTCTTCTTACCGTGGTTGTTTTTTTTTTTTTACTTGGTAGATCTCTCATTCCCGGTTGTATGAGAACTTGTTGTAGCTTTCATTAAGATTATTTGTTTTATTGCGTAGAAGTTGTGTCAGTTTTAAATTCCATTAAACTCTGGTAATAATTCTATGGTTATGGCTGGATGGCAGGTAGCTGCACTTGTGCCTAAAGGTGAACTTGATGGTGAAATGGGTGATGCTCAAATGGCAATGCAGGCTAGATTAATGAGTCAGGCACTTCGCAAATTAAGCCACTCTTTAGCTCTATCACAAACAATATTAATCTTTATTAATCAGGTATTGGCATATGTTTGAATTGTTTGAAATTCACCTGTGAATATCATCCACGTATAAGTTCCATACTAATATCCTTCAACAAGTTTAGTTTTAGTCGAGTAAAATTCTGAGTTTTAAAAATAATGCAGTATCTTTTCAGTCTGTAGATTGGGTTGAATTCATTTAAGATTAATATCTCATTCTGAAAGTCATCTTTTCTGGGATTGCTATTTGATTTTAGCCAATTAGTACCTGACTTAGTTGAAACATTTTATGTGAGATATCTTATGCTGAGCATGGCGAAAGTTTGAGGTTGTAACTTTAAAAATTGATACTTATCTATCTCTTTGATCTCCTTGTCCACTTGGTCTTCTCAACTCAATCATATGAACTTGCTTCATGTCTCCTAAATACTTGTAGCTTTTATTTAGGTGAGGTCGAAGCTTTCTACATTTGGAGGATTTGGTGGGCCAACGGAAGTTACTTGCGGTGGCAATGCTTTGAAGTTCTATGCATCAGTGCGCTTAAATATCAAGAGAACAGGATTTGTTAAGAAGGGTGAAGAGGTAGAACAATACAAATTCCATTTACTTTAGTTGCTATTTTCTTTTGAGCTTTGGGCAAAATTTTCCATTATTTTAAAGAATTTTTTTCATATTACTTTGTTTTGCAGACTCTAGGGAGTCAAGTTCTTGTAAAGATTGTGAAGAACAAGCTTGCTCCTCCATTTAAAACCGCCCAGCTTGAGATTGAGTTTGGGAAGGGAATATCTAAGGAATCAGAGATCATTGATTTAGGTCTAGAGCATAAATTCATTTCAAAGGCTGGTTCACATTATAGTATAAATGGCCAAAGTTTCCATGGCAAGGATGCTTTGAAAAGATTTTTATCTGGAAATGATAATGCTCAGGAGGAAATAACAATAAAGCTTAGGGATAAGCTACTTGGTCCCAACCTATGTTATCCGGACTCGCCACCTTTGGCCACTACACCCATGTTGACACGACACGACACAAATACGAGTGTGGGATCTGTGTCGGACTTGCAAGAGGACCACCAGACATGCAGGAAAAGAAAAACAGAAGAAGAGTCACCAAAGAAGAAGAAGAAAAAGAAGAAGAACAAGAAGGGAAAGAAGAAGAGGGAATCGGTTGGAAACAGCGTTAAAAATTAGGGTATGACTAGATATTGTATCATATTTTTTTTATTGTTTTTGTATTTTATTTATCTCATTTAGTCCTATTAGCACATATGAGATATTTCAATTTATACAATCTCATTAAAAAATGACACAAAATGAGATGAATTTTGAAACCTTATTGAATATAAGCTTTATTATGTTCAATCCTAGTTTACAAGATTTTGGGCTTTGTGAGCTTATCTTTTAAAAAATTATAATTTGAAATTATTTTTATGGGCTCTATTAAATTGGGTTGAGGCCTCTCAAATATTTCAGTGTTTTACTCAAATAGTAAACATGTGATAAAAAGTATTGATATTTTTTAAATAACACTTTTTTAGATTGAAACGGTGAGTTTTAATTAGGTAGTAGATACAAATTTTACCAAAATGTTCTTTTTGTTCATTTCTTTAATTTATAAGTATGTAAAGCTTACAATATTTTCTGAAAATTTTTGTAATGCTTATAAAAATTATAATATTTTAATTTTTATATACTTAAATTGATTTTAATTTAATTATTAATTTATATTTATTTTTATATTTTATATTTTTGGTTCTGATACCAATTTCTTAAAATTCTGTCATTTTATAATATATTTTTATTGTATGTACACCTTATATTTTTGTATGTATAACTTATATTTTTGTATGTACACCTTACATTTTTGTATGTATACCTTACCTTTAAATTTTAGCACCAAACTATTCATCAGATTCAAGTACGACTTTTCCTTTGATTTTATCCACATTTTTCAGAGAAATTATAGAGTTGCTATTAGTAACTTCATGACATACCTTAGTGTCGATATCTGCAATCACCTATGTTAAGGTGTACATTCACATTTTGTTCTCAAGCTTTTGACTATGTCTGTAATCACCCATTGGAAGAAGAAGAAGAACAGCTTATGGAACTTGTACATTCACATTTTGTATGTATAAGTTACATACACATTTATTTTGTATGTAATCTGTACATTCATATTTTGTATGTACAGGTCATGTGAATGTACAGGTTACATATAAAATAAATTTGTATGTAACCTGTACATTCACATACAAAATGTGAATGTATAGGTTACATACAAATTTGTATGTACAGGCCTCCTGTCCATAATCCTACTCTAATCTGCACCTTCTTCTGCATCTTCTTCTACTCTAATTTGTATTCACAGTACCTACTCTAATCTGCACCTTCTTCTTCGCAATTAAATGCCCACCTAATCTTTTTCGTCAAAATCGTCGGACCTCCGACAAAATCTCTATCGGTGAGATTGAAACCCCAAACAACAGCAGCAGAGAAGTTGTTTCAGATTTCAAGATCTAACGGAAAAACAACTGAATGATGTGGTAGTCCAGACTTTTTCTTGATAAATGGTTGATTAGCTACTGAGAAACAACAAGGAAAGATTCCAGAAAAATAAAGAAACAAGACGACTAGAAGTCCAATTTTACCTTTGAAGGATTTGAGGGTTAAAAGTGTTATTTGTATTTTTTCAAAACACAGTCGTTTTGCTATTTTGGGCAAAAAATTAATTTTTATCATATATGTATCATTTCAGAAAATTAATTCCAAATATTCAACAACTTAAAAGTCACTTTTTGGTTTGATAGAATAAAACTAGTAAATGAATCTATATTCCAATTTCTTTATTCGCTTACGCTTTGTAAGGTTTGAAATCGAAATTTCTTAGAAATGTTTATTCTCTGTCAACTTGTATTCTTCTCTACAACAGAAGAATAATTATTCCTCCTTTTAAAGAATTAAAATATTGTATATTTCTTGCTTATTATTGATAATAACCGAACAGATCTATAAAAATTGTAACTCATATTCCATGTTTCTTATTTCCAATAATTACTTTTCCTAATTGATTGATAATTAATTGAATATGCCTTAATAATAGAAAATCTTATATTTAATATTACGAAGGAAAAGTTACTTAATTAAAACAAAATTTTGAAAGAAAAATTTAAAATATTTTTATACATATTTTTAAAAAATAAAAATAAAATTATAACCATTATATTTAAAAATATGATAAACTAATAAATCTACTACGAGCTATTGAAAAAAAATTCAAACCTACTAATTAACAGAAAATTAATTAAATTTACCTGCTAACAAAAAAAAAAAAAAATCATTAAAAAATCTACATAAAAAAAGAGAATATAGAAAAATTTATTGAAAAATTCATCATCTTCCCCAATCCCTCATCTACTCATTCCACACAAAACCCTATCTCTATTCTCCAATGGTCACCAAAACAAGAAAAATAACAATAGTGTTGGCTCGCCGGCCAAACCCAAATTTGGTTTTGCTTCTCTTGGGCTGGTGTTGAGTTAGAATTTTTTTTTATCAGGTCATGTTTGCTTATTTTGCAAATAAAGTTTATTTCTGAATACATATCTGATCTAAACCACTAATAAAATGGAGGAAAAAAATTTGTTGGAACCACATCGTCTTTGACTCTTTGTAAAAATCTTAATAATATGAGACGTGTACGGCTTAGATATATAATATTTGAAGAGCCAAATTAAACGTTTGATAGCACAAAAAAGATTCCCGTTCCTTAGCCATCACTTTCTTGTTTTGTTTCTGATCAGCATTTCTACCATCTCATTTGATATGTATCTTAATCAATAGTTAGTATTATCATCGTCTGAGAAAAAAAGATAGTAGCTGTGATCGGTAAGCCACAATTGATCCAAACACAGTAAGTTTCAAGCAAACATAAGAAAAAAATATAATAACTATTAAGAGAAAGAGAGAGATCAGAATCGCACATGAGAGCAACCATGGCTGTCGTATCTCCAAAGTAATGTAAACTCTAGATTATATCTTCAAAAGTGCCACGGAGAAGATGAGGATTAGTGGAAGATAGGGATTTTTAATAATTTTTTTTCTTCTATATTCTCATTTTATAGATTTTTTAATGATTTTTTATTGTTAGAAATATATTTAAAATACTTTTCGTTAATAACTAACGGAAAAAACCTAACACATGATATATTTGTAGCATTCACTGTACCATGAGTGCTATTTACCAATAGTGTGGTGGTAACTTTTTTAATTTACCCTTCAAAATAACTACTTTTTTAATTAATACTTATAAAATAGTGATATGTACGAATAGTTTAACACGATTATTCTGTTGTCATTGATATAAACTTATAAAATCGAATGATTTATATAATAATTTATTATGTTTAAATACCTTGCCTAAAAATAAAACATTTATTATCTTTATCCCGTATTCTAAAATTTTAAAACTTACAAGTCTTACCTCCAAATACATATCAATATCCGACACCCATTTTCGATTTCATGTAACATAGGTGTGGAAGCTGAAACAAAACATTTGGATGGAAGCACCACAGAGCTAACTGTTATAGCTGAATGTACTGATGAAAAAGCTATCACTGCAGTTGAAGCATAAAATTACCGTGGTGGTCTTCAATGACGACGTATGAGTCCGAATGTTGCCTCCATTGAATCGATTTCTGAAGATCAGAATGACTTGTTATTCTTGCTTCGGATAAAATTTTATGGGTTTGCAAGCAGCCTTGTAGTACAAATTAAATCTACTGATCACTATGTACAATTGTGCATCATTGATTTTTTATTGTATCGAAATTTTGGGGGTTTATAACAAGCAATGGAAATTACGTTATGTTCCATTTTCTGTTGGCTAGTAAGTTGATGTAACTTGCACATAAGTTCTGATTATATATTCACTTATCCTGTTCACATTCTTGGACGCTAGTATTATATTTTAGGTGACTTAAGTAACTGAATATAAATTGAGTAATTAGGTTTAATATGATTGCAAAAGCACCCTGAAATGATATATGGCGACAAAGGTGAAGTTTGGATCCAGATTAGTATGGCTTAATTATCACTAAAGAGTTTGCAAACTGATGAAGATATTTGATTAAAAGCATGGGTTAATAATGTTGGAAAAAATGTTAAATGTGATTTTGAGTGGGATCCACTTGATATAAGTGTGTGATTATGATTGATATTTGTTCTCCTCCGTGAGAGCTTCAAAATAGTATATTTACATGCTCAAAATGATATTGGAATAAATAAAAAATTGAGTCTCAAAATTCACTTATTGATAAGGAAAAATGTATTGTTTTGTATTTGTCCTACATGGGAAAAATAACAATACATGAAAAAATGCTTTATAAAGCATCTGCTTTCTTATGATAGGTAAGTTTGTGTAGCAAAGAAAAAAAGCTTTCTAATTATGGACATGAATGTTATCCAAATTTAATGGGTCTTGCAACTGCGTTAATTGCAACAATTTTTTTTGGTTTCCAACAGCCATATTTGAATGAATATAAATTGGCTTCGAGCTGAGGGAAAAGTAAGAACAGAAAATGTCATTCACTCTCAAATATTTCCTTGCAGCAAATTCCTTTCTTATCTAGAAATATTTGTAATTTAGAGCTAGGCTTTAGTGTGATAGAGAGCGAGTACAAATAAGTTTGCACGTACAAATCAATGAGAGATATTTTTTCCTTAATCTCAAACACTCGTATGTGAGGGGAAAAATTTATCTTAAGGACACCACATTACACAGGCCTCGATCCTCTTTTAATTTCTTATTTCCTAAGTTTTCGTTGTTGTAATTTACATGTTTTATACTTTATGTAAATTTGACTCATTTTTATAATTTATAAATTACAAGTTCTTGTTAGTCCAATAATAACTTTATACAAATAATTATATATCTAGGGCATGTTTGTTATACCGTACTAAATGTCTTAATTATATAATTTATATACATTCATGCATTTGGCTTTAAAATTATGTCGTATCGTACAGTATTAAAATAATACGATTATGTATAAATTTTATACGAACAGGGAGGATGGGTCTAAATTGTATTGGAAAATTAACTTAGTCTGTCTAAATTTTCAATTATAAAATAATATGTCTTAACTTTTTCTTTTATCTTAAATTAAAAATAATATTTTTTTATTTTAAAAAATGTAATAAAAATATGAAATAAATTAAATATTAATTTAAATAAATTTTATAATAAAAAATTATTTTAAATATAAATTATTTTAATAAAATATATATAATCAATTTAATCTAACTATATTATACAAATTTTTATCAAATATTATATAGCTTAATTATAGTATAATTTAATATAATTTACTTAGAATATGATTATATTTAACATATACACCAAAGATAACCTTAATGTTTGACAATAGGACGCCTCTTGCTTCTTCTTTTTTTCTTTTTTTTTTAAATAATTTTTTTCTGAGTCACATCAATTGATTAAAAAATAATTATAATTAGCAAGTGTCATGTTTCCTAATGAATATGATGTGATGCTATGGGCTTCTCCGGGAACATATTTTTCTACATGATTCTATGAAGTGGTTAAACCCATGTTGGGTAGGAAAGAGGTAAAGAAGAAAAGGCACTATGATTTTATTATTTACTTACTCTATTAACCAAAGCTTAAGGTCAATAAATCTGGAATAGAGATTACCAAATATTTAATTTTGTCTTTCCTGTTCGTAATTTGTTTGGATTGCTTTGCTTAGGTTTAACCAGTTGGATAATCTCTCTTTATGTTAGTTCTAACTTCCACGGCCTTATGTCTTCACAATTTAATTAATTTTTTATTAATAATTAATTCTACAATTATTTTTTTATTATATATTTTTAATTTTATGTTTAATTTAATATATCATTTTATGCATATTATAATTTAATATATAATATTATTTATAATAAAAAATAAAATAACAAAATAAATGGCTTGATTCTACTGAAAAGAGCTATTGAATGAGGTTGATGGTCAAAACGGTCGTCTAAAATATTCCAATTGACTAAAAGATTAAAAAAAAAAAAAATGATTTGACTAACCTTAGAGGTTTTACAGACGTAACGTAATAGCCAAGACAGATCCAGGGTATTAATCCGAAGAATGAAAATATTTATACATACAAAACCAACCATGAACCAACACAAAAAGGTATATCATTACATGGATCTATTGAAAAATTAAAGCTAAAATGTGTTTGGTGAGAATATTTGAAAAACTAATTATATCATTTGACATTTGGACCATGTTTGTGGCTGTTATTGAATTCGAACCATTCTTTGAGTGATTTTTTAAATCTTTTTTGGATCCATTCTTCTTAGATGTTGCCTTCATTAATAGTTTCATTTATTTCATTCCCATTTTGCAGTCAATTTTTTTATAAATAAAACACTAAGCAACTGTAGTAAACTAGACCTCAAACATTTCTATTATTCTATATAATAAAAGAGAAATTTCTCTTTCATGAGGCCGATATTTATTTAATTTAATATTTAATAAAATTAATTTAAAACTAAAAAAATAACTTTTATTTAATTATTAAATTATGAGTAAATTAATATATTTATCATGTAAAAAAATGTTTATATATATATATATATATATATATATATATATAAAAGAGAGTTGATGATTTTGTATTTATTTAATAATTTTTGTTTAGTAATTTATATTTTTTATTTTTATTTATTTAATATGTTTTAATTTATATTTCTTTTAGTAACTAATTGGAGTAAGTATATTTATTTTATATTTTTAATTTATTTGATAATTTCATATTTATTTTAAGATGAATAATATATTTTTATGTTTTATACTTTTTTTTATATAATATATTTTATTTAACAATTTATAATTTTTGATATATCTAATACTTTAGATATAAAGAAAATTTGATCCACAATATTTATTTTATAATTATTTTGTTTGATATTTTTTTTGATAATTATAAAAGAGATATTTTTTTTTTATTTTTTTTATTTTTTTTAAAAAAGAGATAAGAAAGGCATTATGCATGATCTAAAATATAATTGATAGAACTCAAATTATGAAATAGACATTAACTTAATGCTTGTGTACTTTTAAATACTTTGACTTTTATTATCAAGAAAATAAAATATTTATTATTTTTTAATTAATTCTTTTCTTTTAATTTGTAATCATTATTAAAACATAATCACACCAAAACTAGTTATATATCTAAATAAATTTTATGTGATAATTTTTTACCCATTTTACAATCAATTGAATTCTTAATAGAAATATAAGGGCTTGTTTAGCATTGTAATTTAAAAACTATTTTCTATACTTAAAAAAATATTTTTAAAAGTAAATTAAAATATTTGGCCATTATTTTAAATTCTTATTTTTTAAAATAATATGTTTTAAAAAATAAAAAAATTGAGAATAACTTAGACATCTTTCAACGTAAATTTTACGATGGGCTTTATGAGTTTAAATCTCTTGTATTATTTTTAAAGTATAAATAATTTTTTTACCTATTTAATTATTATTTAATAATAATATACATATTAACACAACAAAAATAATACAAATGGTTTGAATATCATCTCTGCTATCATTCTTTATTACGTATTCCTCGCAGCTTTTAGTGCATGTTTGGTTGGGTGTAATAACACATGTAATGTAATTGATTCAGTACATTACATTGTTTAGTTTGCCCAAATATATATAATGTAATGTAATCAATTACTGATGGAATTGTAATAAAGATTAGGGGTGAGCAAATAATCCGATCAATCCGCTTAAATTAATAAATTCGATCCGATCCGCCGGATTCGGATCGGATTGAATTGACATATTTTATGATCGGATCGGATTCGGATTGAAAAGTATACAATCCGTTCGGATTCGGATCGGATTCGGATTGACAGATTTTATAATCCGCTGCAATCCGATCCGGACTGAATTACTATTAAAATTATAAATAAATGCATATTTATTTTTAATGTATTATATTTAAATATTATACATACCACAATTACATTAAATTATTATTTTAATTTTAAAAAAAATAAAAATGTTAAATTCTCTATAATAATTTAATAATATTTAACAGTATACTTTTTATTATTTTGATTATATAAGTTGTGACTATAAATAAATAAATTTTACTAAAAAATATATCAATTTAAAATTTAAATGTTAGTATATATTGTGTTTTATATATGATAATAATAAAAAATAAATTATAATCTCAATCCGACCTATCCGATCCGAAAAATTCGATCTGCTCGGATTCGGATTGGTTCGGATTGACTATATTATCGGATCAGATTCAGATTGGTGAAAAACAGGCAGTTTCGATCCGCTGCTCACCCCTAATAAAGATTACACACTTCAGATCGCGTAATGGGATTACATTACGTTTTGAACAGTAAATTTTTTTTTTTTGCGAAAAGCGTGCGCCAGTTTCACAGCCAGCCAGCCCGTCCGTCCGTCGCGTCCCTTCCCTGAGCTGGCGGCGTCGTCGTCCAGCCATCCAGCTCGTCGTCCCGTCCCGTCCTCCTCGGCGTCCGTCGTCGTCCCGTCAGTACCAGATCAAACCAGCCATCGCGAGCGTCCTCAGCCATCGCTCGGGTCACCAACCATTGCGTCGCCGTCTAGCTCGCGTCGCCGTCCAGCCCGTCGCCCAGTTTCCTCAACCATCGCGATTTTGTTTTTTGTTTTTTTTTTTTCTTTCTGAAATTACATTTTTTTGTCCATTTTTTGTGCTAAATTTTTTTTTGTTAATTTATGTAATTAATTAAAATTTATTAATTATTATTACTTTTTTTGTTATAATGAAATTTTTTTTTGCTAAATTAATTTTTTTTGTTATTAATTTATGTGATTAATTAAAATTTATTAATTGTTGTAATTTTTTTTTCTATTCCATTACATTACAGTTGTCAAACCAAACACTGTAATACTGATTCCTTTTTTGATTACAGTGACTAAACCAAACACTGTAATTGTAATACTGATTCCTTTACATTACATTCCATTACAATTACGATTATAATTACGATTACATTCAGCGAACCAAACGCAACCTTAGTATTTGATGGATCAGATTCAGACTTAGCAGCTTCTAACTGTTTTTTTTTCTCTATCTCTTTTTTTTAATAATAATAATAAATAAATAAATTATTTTTATAATAATAATAATTTTATTTATGTCATCAAAATATAATAAATTATAATAATAATAATATAAAAATATTATATATTTTTGCATGACAGTAACAAAAATAATTATACTTTTTAATTTTGACTCCTTATTAAATTTATGCTCAAATTTAAACCTGCTTTAAAAAAAATCTTATTTAAATACATTTTTAATAATAGTATTTTTTTTGGGGTCAAAATAATAGTATTTATGGTCAGATATTTATTGTTTGAGGTATATCATGATGCTCCAATTATTCAACATTTCTTCGTCACTATATTTATTGAAATTCCGACGAGATTTGTAATTATTAAAACATATTAAATAAGTTTTTACATTATATTTCTTCAGCAAAAATAATATCACGTTTTTTTAATATGCTATAGCTTTTTTTACTTAGGCAATTTACTAGTTTCAAATATTATATAACATTTTAGCATTTATAAAATATGAATAAATTTTTTAAATTATATTAAAAACTAATTTTAGAATAGAAAATATTTTTTAAAAATAATATGGATAAATACCTTGACAGTTATTTTTTTTGTTTTTAATTTTTGAGAGCTATTTTTAAAAATAATGGCCAAATAATTTATTAATTTTTAAAAGTTACTAAAAATTATTTTTAAATAATGATTTGAAAATAATTATCAAAAGTTAAACGCCAAGTCAAACTACCCTAATTTTCCACAAAGTATCTAAAATACTAATACTACACAAAACCTCATTTTTTTTTTTTTTTTTTTTTTCAAACGATACGGTACCGATTTATTAGAAAAGCCACTAGACAGTTTAACAGTACAAAGAGTACAAATATCAAGATTGCTCACAAAGATAATAAGTAAATAAATTTTGTAAATATTACTAGTACACAATAGCCACTAACAAGTTTACGGTCAAGTCGGCCGCCATGTTAGCTAAAAGCTTTGGTAACCAAACGCCAATAGTATTCAACAACTGCAATAACACCTCCCGGGTCAAAAACCTTATGATAAAAGATTAAATTATTTCGACTTTTCCATATTTAGTTAATACACCTCGACTCCCAGTTGGTTAGAATGAATGTTTAGTTATCGACGTTCCAAAATTGAATCACTGACGTTAATTATAGAACAAAAAAAGTTATTAATAGATGACATCACCACAAATCGACGGCGGATATGAGTGAATGTTGATGGGCCAATAAAACAAAATGGGCCGCCGCTCATATAATCTTGGTGCAGAACACATACGTGTAGAGATATAATTGGTTGAAATATTACTGTGCTAGGTCGGCAACGACCCTACTTACTGCTTCTTGGAAGGCAGCTTCGTCAAATTCGCTGATCCCCTAAAAGTAGCAAAAGAGATAATCAAATGATCAATTTTATTGCCATGTCTAGTCACAATGCTTTCAAATCCGGCCCACCCGTTAGCTTCCTCCTCATTTCTAAGTTTGAAATTCTCTCAATTCATATCGACATAGTCATGACTCAAAATAATTAATAAATTTTTCAAATAATATAATTAATATGAAATATAATACATTGCTTCACCACTGAAATTAAAGAAATAGTATATTTGATAAAAACAAATTGGTTTGTATGTGTATTAATATATAGTTTTAATTTCTAGTCTACGTACAATATTATTAACTAATACAAGGTTGTTTTGTATGCACAATTAATTTGTGTTTTCTTATTTTAATTAAGATGAATACTGAAGTTGACATACCTTAACTCGTATTCTCAAGTTTACGTAGTTGATAGGAGTTGTTTGTGTTAAATGCTGTGTCGTATTAGCTTTCATAGACATGAAGCTCACATTGTTCACCTGCTTTAAGAAGTCAAGTATGCGAATCACTACATCTTCAACAGGACGATCCCTTGTTAGAATTACTTGCAAATCAATATAAATTAATTCCGATTCTTCTGAGGTTGAATGTTGATCATGAGATACCCTTTGAAGCCGTACAACAACCCTTTCACTTGTTCTGACTTGATCAGCTGCTAATACTTCTTCTTTTGAATTATTAGTTGGTGGAACTTCTGCTTCCAACTCCTTTTTTCTTTTGCTTAGTTCACTAACTTCAGCTTTTAATGATGTCAAGTACTCTCTTGTGGCTCTCAGCAAAGATGCTTTGTCTTTCTAATATTCCATTGCCAATTAAAAATTAAAAACTAAGTATTATAACATGATCAAACCAAATTAAGTTTTTTTTTTTTTAAATATAATTGTACTTGATGTGATTCGAAACAAGCCATATTAATGTACCTTAGTTCCCGGTGGAAGTAGTGCTCTCATAGCTTGAAAGTTTACATTGAGTTCCTCACGCCTTTTGCGCTCTTGTATCATATGTTGCAACTTGGCAGTTGTTGGCCGAGTTGGTTGTAAACGTTGATGAATCCTCAAAAAATTTAAACTTCTAAAGAATGAGATTGATCGCTTTATCAAACTTTGCTTACTTAAGTGAGCACTGGTTTGGGTTCTAGAGGGAGCTAATGCTGATGAATATTTATAACTCTTGAAAGCACTGCTTAATGGATTCATCAATTGAGTATTGATGCAGCTATGCTGGGGTTGATGATGTGAACAAGAAGAAGAAGAAACAGATGAAGAAGAAGTTAGAACAGCAAGTATAGCTCTGGTCATGGCAGCATCTTCAGTCTCTGGAGTAATTGGGAATTGAGTGTTTATAATTTGAGAAAATACTTGGATGGCTTCTTGATGTGGAGGAATAATATTTAATAAATCTAAATTAGGGTTTAATTCTGGAATTTGACAACTATTGGTAGTGGTGGTTGTCATTGGATTAAAGTTGAATAGAAGAGATGAATGTTCATGAGGGCTATCCATATTGGATAGTGATCTTAATGAAGATGAAGATGTTGAAGTTTTTAGGTTTTGATGATCATCTATAATTAACATTGGAATATTCTCAGCAGTATTAGTAGTAACTGCTACTTGAAATAACTGTGTAGCAAAACCTTCTGCAAACCAGCTTCTTATCATTTCTGTTTTTGTGTTAATCTGTATATCACAACATTAATTGAGTTTGAGTTAATGTGTATATGTCTATGTAAATCTATGAACATGAATATATATATATATATATATATAATGAAAACTAGTAATTTAATTTGTTGCTAATTAGTAATTACCTGGGAAACATTAGACCAGCCAAGTTCAATCTCTCCACTCATGCACCCCATGAAAACTGCAGTCTATTTATCATCAACAAAACTAATGAGAGACTGATTATTTTTCATGATAATAAATTAATTTATAACAAATCAAGGGACATTAATTAAAATTTTCATTAAGAAATTAAATTTAAGTACCTTGATCCTTGCTTCCTGTGACAAAACATATAATTGAAATTCAATGAGAAACTATATTAATCGTAATAATTAATAAAATTTGAAAAAACTTGAAAAATGAGAAAGAAGTGCTAAAATATGGAATTAAAAAAAAAATGCAATGTTTTGAAACTATATTAATCGTAATAATTAATAAAATTACCTGATAGAATTGAGCTTGTATCTGATTTGAAGCCAATCTAGAAAGTTCCAAGTCTTGCAGTTGTATAAAGGGAATATTGTTCTTAAAAGCATATCCTGGTACTTTTCTATATTAATCACATATATATAGGCACTAATCAAATCAGAAATTGCATTAGCATATAATAAATACCATATTTTTAGTAGTATCTTGCTATATTAAAATATAACTTACTCATTTTGGAAAACTACAAACACAGAGTTAGTATATTCTTCAAAAAGCCTCCGGGCTAGACTAATTCCAGAAGAAGAACTGGGCAATAATTGGCTCTGCTGATCTTCAATTTGATACAAACCATCCAAGAAAAACAAAAAGCTGTACCAAATTATAATTAAAACTAGTATTACTGCATTAATTATATAATATATGCAGATAATTAAAAAAAAAAAAAAAACAGAATATTTTAATTATAAATATTTAGAGGGACATACTTGGAAGGAAGAGGCAAATAAGACCAGAGACAACTGTAGGAACACCCAAAAGACTGCATTAAGAACTGAAGAAAATTGGCACGTCCACCTTCATTGTTTGGCAGGAAGGCGGCGTCCATTTTTAATTATAAATAATTTCTGCATGAAATTGAAATTTGAAATTTGATCCCTTTTGGATTCTCCCAAAACCGCTAGAGCAAGCTAATTATGATTATATATATGCTTGTGATAATTTGACCATGTCAGTTCTGATCATCATCTCTTAGATGTTGAAAATTATATATGAAGAACATCTCTCTAGCTATACTACTTGTACTTCTAGAGAGAAGAGAACCAGTCTTAATATTTTTAGCATGAAGTAAGTGAAAAGTTTATATATATATAGAAACAATAAACTGCTTTACATATATATATACACACACACAGAAACTGAGAAATAATTAATGGTCCGCAATCATGAAATAATAAATATTAAGTTAGAAAAATCAGAGGCAGATTTGAAAAGTATTAATTTGTGGTTAAAAAGGTTGCACAAATATATTATAAATATATAAAAATATTGACTATTTTTTTAATATAGTTTAAATTTTTTGAGAGAATAAAATTTTTAACATAATATCCGAATTTAAGATTATTTTTTTAAATCACAATAATTCATTACTTAAATTTCGAATGATAAATGAATTAAAAATATTGTAAGAATAGCTATTTTTCAATAACTTGTAACAGTAGTTTTATATATACAAATACAATGGTTTGGAGTAATCGGTAATAATTTTTGTTGGAAGGTAGGATGTGAAAAGAAAAGAGCACACAAGAATATATTATTAGTAAAAAGGGGATGGAGGTCAAGAGGGGAAAAGAGTAGATAAGTAGATTTGTCCGTGAAGTTGGTAGAAACTTGAAAAGTAGTAGTAGCAAGGCAAAGGGAGGATGGAGGTCAAAGTCTACAAATTTGCATGTCCATTTTCAAAACAGTAAAGAGAGGATTTTATATATAAAAATAATAATAAAACAGTCAATAAGGGAGGAAGGCAAAGGGTCTATTTCCACTTTAATTTCACCTTTTACTCGCAATGACATAAATTACATTTAAAAATTATATAAATTTATATTATTATTATTATATAATACTTATATGATTATTATATATTTATAAAAATATTAAAATAATTATAAATTTTAAAGGTAGTTACAGGTAGAAAAAATATATCATTTATTCATCGATAAACATAATTTTGTTAAATAATTTAAACGTAGTTAGTAGTTGTACATGTTTTTATCATTACTATAACGTTTTGGGCATAATTGTAAATAAATAAACGTTTTAGGCATTTTTGTAACTTATCCCATACATTTTGTTCATAAAACGTAATTAAATCGTTAAATAATTTATCGTCAGTTATCAATTGGACATGTTTTTATTGTTATCTTTAACATTATGGATATAATTACGACTAAATAAACATTTTTAGCATTTTTATAACTCATTCTATATCTTATGGGTGTAAAATGTTGTTAGTCCTTTAATTTTTATAAAGTATTACATATTTTTGTTTTGCAAGAAAATTATTACATTAACATTATATTTTGGCTTGAAATATCGTATAATCACTAATACTAAATTATTTATCAACATTTAAGTTGCATGAAATCGTCCATATATATAACAATCAATTGTTCGGATTGAACGCATAGCGTAACTCCAAAACATAATTTCTTTTCGAATTCTTCTCAGGCATTAAACACATGTTTAATTTTTTATAACGTAATTAACATATATATCTTCGTACATGAATTAAACATACATTTAATTTGTATACTATTTTAAAAATATATATATTACATATTCTCAACGTTTATTTTAAAATATAAAAATAGTTTTTAATTTTTATATTTATGAAAAATTTATAAAAAGTCTTCATATAAAAAAAATTAAACTAAAATTATGTGTTAAGTATATGTTAAAATCAATATATGAAAATATTAAATATATATTTTTATAAGGGTTATAAATAAAACAAGTAAAATTTGGTTTAGCTTTATGCATAAGTAATATATTGTGTACTGTCAATGAAAAAAAATGTGAGGACTTAAGACTTATACTCGTTCAATTCAAGTCATTGATTAAAATCACACAAAATATTTTTTTAAAAAATTATCAATAAAATATAATGTAAAATTTACTTGAATACAAACGTGCTTAAATATGTGCCCCAGTCTCTTGCTTCTGAAAACTATATTTAATAAATTTTGACGTTTTAGATTCACTAAACCAGCATATATACAATTTTTTTTTTTACTTTGATCCATATCTATATTTTTCTTCAATTTTTAATTAAGAAAACTCTAGTAATTCTGCTAGTGGTCTGGAATAAGAATACACTTTTTATTGATATATTTCTATACACTTTTTAATTAAAAAAATTTGTGTCATGTCATGCTCTCGTGTCAGAAATTGCTACTCTGTTAATATAGGTATTTTACCGGTTTTCATCTTGCTATGTGCAAGAAAGTTGCCGCTTGGAAGCACGTGGTTCGAATCTCAGCGGCTTTGTGCATTGGTATCAAACATGAAGAGGAGCTCCTCCTAGTTCTGGTTGGTACATTATTATAATTTTAGATGATCTAAATTGGATATATCATCGATACTAAAAAAAAAAAAAAAACTCTCCTTTCTAGTGATTATTTTTTCTGTTAAAAAAGAAGAAGAAGGCATCAACAGTGTTTTTTTTTTTTTTAATTACAAGGCATTAATAGCCAAGTAAGTTGAATTTAACACTTAAAAAAAAAAAGGAATAACTCTTCTATAAAAAATTCGGGTGAGCAAAAAATCCATAGAACTAACCCAATCCATTAAGCTCAATTCAATATAATTTAAAAAAATTAGTTCTTAAATTTTATTAATTTAGTTCGATTTTTCATAATAAAAAATCGATTAATATTAGGTTAGTTTAGTTTTCATTTACTACCAACTCATTTAATTTTTTTTTATTATTTTTATATTTATATTTTATATAATTATTTAAAAAAATTGTTTAGTAGCGTTCACAGTTTACTTTATACTTTATAATTTATACTCCTTCGATTTTGAATTAATTTTCTTACTTTTCTCTTAGAACCCTAAAATAGGTCATTTCACGAGCTATCTAGTATGATTCTTTGAGAGATATAAACTTTCGTTTATTGTCTGGATCATTAAAGTAGCAAACTGATATTTGTTGTTTCTAATATGAAATTTTGAAAAGAACCAATAACCATTAAAAGAATTATCAGAGTTTAGCAGTTTGTTTATGTGTTAGCTTATTCTGTAAATCACAATTACTATTAAAACAAATGAACACAATGAAAAGAAAATATTTAAAATGAGGAAAAAATAATTTTTCACTGCTGGATCGTTGGTATAGTTATTAAGTTATTATCATTTTTATCTAAGTTTCAACAACTCATTTTCAATTTCAAGTTTCTTCAATACATCCAATTTCTTTGTTACTTATCATTATTATTATTGGGGGAAATAAACATATTTTGTGGTTTATCTTAAATTATTGTGTTGTTTATTATGCTGATATTGAGTAATATTTTTTCTTGATAAATGATATTATGGATTCTACTACTATCCTAATGAATATTGAAATCATATCTATAGTTTAAAATTTAGGTATTATAATAAAAGTAACATTAAAAACGGTATAAATTATATATAATAAAAAAGTTTTAAAAAAAATTAATAAATAAAATTCATTACCGAAAAAAGAGAAATATATTTCCTTTAACTAATAACCCAAATCAAACAAAAAAAAATTAGTTCAGATTGGATTGATTTTTAAAAATTTTTGGTTCAATGTTCTCATTTTTAAAAAATTAATTATATTAGGTTAGTTTCAATTTTAATATAAATACGAACTAATCTATATATGTTCACTCCAAATAGAAGAAAAAAAAAAAAAAAAAACTCTCCCTCCTGGTGGTGATAATTTTTTTCGGTAAAAAGAAAAAAAAAAAAAAAAAAAAGCATCAATATATATATATATATATATATATATATATATATATATTTATTTATTTATTTATTTTTAAATTACAAGGCATCAAATGCTGAGTAAGTCGAATTTAACGCTTAAAAAAAAGGAATGGAAACCTTGCTGCATAGTTTTAATTTTTATTCGGGGCTTTCATCTCCATCAATTTCTAAAACATCCCCTACAGCTAAAGCTCACCTTCACTTTGTTCGCTGTGTCTCACCAGCAAGTCAGAATTCTAGAGGAGCCTTGAGAATGGCCCAATCCGCACGAAACCCAGGTGATCAAATCTTCATCTCACCGATTTTTCCATGTAGATTTATGAGTATCAAACGGATTTGCTTTAAACATATGCATTGAAAATTTAAAGTCAGATTCCGTTAAAATGGTGATGATAATTTTCGGAGGGAATCTGTTTAATTGCACAAATTGAAGTCTTTAAGTAGGAGAGAAAATAAGGAGTTAACTAAGATACCCATAAAATTAAAACTTTAAATTGTTTTAATGGGGTTTAGCTTTTTTGATTCTATTATCTTAAGAAAATTTTCCAAGATATAATAGAATTGGAATGTTTGTTAGAGATCCAAACACAAGTTGTGTGCTTGTTAGCTACAATCCCTGAGGTATGGATAGCCTATTCTATTCTATCTACTTGTGAAAGATACGATTTGGGTGTCCTAATCCATGACTTTTTATAGAAGTAATACATTTATACAAGGCAGGATTTTGAACTTTGAGATGTAAAACACCAAAGTTTCTTTGGATTTGAATCACTATATTGACCATAACTTAATGGTTGGTTAAATTAATGGAAATAATCTGAGACTCAAAACTTCCGTTCTGAAACTGTGAGAATCTATATACAGCTTAGTTAGCTCTGGATGTTTTGTAGTTTTATTTTTTGAGATGATGAAGCAAACAGGAAGTTTTTCTTTTCCCCAAATTGTTTACATTTATGTGGATTACACTGTTTAGTGTATCAGCAGCAGAGAGTTGTGGTACCCAACAAATATGGCGAAAAATTGGTTGGCTTATTGCATGAAACTGGATCTCCGGAGATTGTGGTTTTATGTCATGGTTTCCGATCTAATAAGGTAGGTATTTCTCTTATATGAATAATAAATATTATATTCTTTTTACTTGATTTACATTGGTGCGGAACATAATAATTAAAACTAATGTTGTTGTTTGTATATATTTGCTTTAGATCAATTTATCATAGCCTCACTGGACATCCATCATTATTAAAGGAAGGATGTATTTAATTATTCAAAAGTTTTACGAATTTTGATATCTTTGGTTCCAGGACAACAATACAATGGTGAACTTAGCTGTTGCTTTGGAAAAAGAAGGAATTAGTGCCTTCCGGTTTGACTTTGCTGGGAATGGGTAGGTTACTAGATAACTGGATCTTATGTGATTATGTAGAAAAAGGCGAGAAATTTAATTGAAGTAATTATAAGAGGTTAAATTGCCTAGAAAGTTACAAAAAATTTCAGATTGGTGAGTAGTGCCTTGTTTCCCCTGATCTTCTGACATCTCTAACAATAGGGCTTTTTTACGTATTGTTTATCCTCCATTTTACAAGATATTCTCTCTCGTAGAGCTTGTGACTGTTCTGCTGTTACCTACGCCAGTTATGTGAAATCCTAATGTTACCAATCTGTTGGTTTTGTGGTGATATTGCTTGTCAGGGAAAGCGAAGGTTCATTTCAGTATGGTAACTATAGGAGAGAGGCTGATGATTTACGCTGTGTCATACAACATTTCTCTGGAGCAGACCGTGTTATAAGTGCAATCCTTGGGCACAGCAAAGGTGCACTGCATTTTCCTTCATTATATTATCGATGTGAAATTTTAGTGAAATGAAATGGGGAGTGAGAATACTTTTGTATTCTCATTTCTCACTTGGGCTTTCTTTATGAGAATGTTTGAGTGTTGTGATGTTTTTAAAGCCATTGTGGCAATGGAGATAATTATACTTATCTTCAATTGCTCCGGTTAAAGTATATAATTTGTGACTGTTTTACCCACTTCATATATCAGTTTGGAAACTTTTTTGTTTGCTTTTTTGGTCCGGTGTTTTATCATATTTTTATGGAACTGTGTTGTCTTAACTGGTTATTTCCCTTTTTGGTTTAAGTAACTGGCTTTAACTTTAAATTTAGTATGGAATTTGGGGTACATTTTAAGAGAGAGATAGATTCAAATGTTCCATGGTCTACCTGTATTGTTGCGTGGTTTCCACTTTTTTCACTTCTTCCTAAATTTAATTGAGTCTATCTCTCTCCTGATGTACCCACACACTTCATATTACTACTGTAAATAAAAAAAATCTGTAAATGATTGAGCTTACAAGGATAACTATTATCTAACTAAAATGGGATCATGGACATTGCCTGTGATTTGACTTGAGATGTTGCAGTTGGTGGCATGCTCATGTATCTCAATTAGTAACAATATGAGCAATTATGTGGATGGTGGAAGGTTTCCTTTTCCTTTTCCTTCAAAAATATTCCGGGATGAATGCTTTCTTTGAAACGTTTGTTTTCTATTTGTTTTTTTTTGTGTGTGTGTGTGTGTGTGTTTGTGGGGTAACTTTCACATGAAATTTCTCCAATGACAAACCATGTGATTGCAGGAGGCAATGTTGTTCTTCTTTATGCTTCTAAGTATAATGATATCCGTACGGTCATCAATGTTTCTGGCCGCTATGATCTGAAGAGAGGCATTGCAGAACGCTTGGGAGAGGACTTCATGCAAAGAGTCAAGGAGAATGGATTCAGTGATGTTTTAAACAAGACAGGTACTTTTTAAATGTGTTTTTGAATATAGTGTTTACTGTTAAAAGTAAAATTTGGACGGCCCATTAGGTTTACAACCGTGTTAAGCAAGAGTCTTCTTCAGCAAAACCAAAGCCGTACCTTGTAAATGAATTTGTAAGGATGTAGCGTGTAAAATGTGATGCTATTAATAACAAAAATTCTTTTCATTATAATTTGATGCATATATCAATCAATAAGTGGTCCCACGATCACTTTATTATCTTATATTTCAATTTTACATCCAATTAATAATTGACACGTTACTATATAGCACTATTCTATTAATAAATATCAAGGCATGCCTGATGAATGACCTGTCTGTGAGAATATTCCATTGTCTCTGTGATTAAATATTTCATCCGCTGATTAATGCTTTTATGTAGGAAGTGTCAATTATCGTGTTACACAGGAAAGTTTGGCAGAACGCCTAAGTACTGATATGCGTGAAGCATGTCTTCAGATTAACAAAGAATGCAGGTGATTAGAATTCACTTTCATAGTTAAAATGTCTTCCTTCCAGCATTGCACCTTTTTAATTCAATCAAAACAAGTTTTTCCTAATATATGTGAGTGTGAAATTGAGACCCCTAATCGCTGGTCTTTGGGGCTTAAGGAAAACTGCAGATGAGAGCCGGTGGCTTTTTTTGTGATAGCTTAGTCTGCCAGTATTAAAAAAGTAACAGTATAGGTTCATATAATCAAATTTTTTTTTTTTTATTGTTTTCTTCATTATTTCCTATTTTAAAAAATTGTTTCAATAATTATTAATGTTAAAACTTTCCTTTTTCAAATGTGGAACAATAATATAATTTTTAAAAAAAAAAAAAAAACACATAAAATTTGATCATTTGGATTAAACAGTTACTTTTTGAAAGTTAGTAAACTAAACTGTCATTAAAGAAAAGCTACTAGACCTAATTGCTCTTAGTGGACTTGTCTGATATTTGTCTTTTTAAATAAAAATGTAACAAAATGGCTCATGGATGAATCATACACGTGATGTTGGAACATTTTTCACCAAGTCTACAAAATCCCATCCATTTAGTACTGAACTCAGTATATTTAGTCCAATCAGCATTTGTTTAAATAGCAAGTGACATTAATAGAGAAGTTTTATAAACATGTAAATAAAGGGTGTTGACAGTGCATGGAAGTGTTGATGAAATCATACCAGTTGAGGATGCACTAGAGTTCGCAAAGATAATACCCAATCACAAATTACATATCATACAAGGAGCTGATCATGGATACACTTCTCACCAAGCAGATTTAGCGTCTATTGTTTTGGAGTTCATAAAGGTTGCTGACCATTAGCTTTTTTCTCAGTTTCTCTAGCTTGACACATTAATACTTACCTAGCTTCGCTTTGAGGTTCTGGCCTCTGGAGGATTTTAAGGCAATGACATTATATTATTATTTCCTTCTTCTTGTTTTTTTCCCCCCTCAACATGTTACTCTTGTAACGAGGCTTTATTCTGAATAAATGTGTCACTTGGGATTTTTAGTATTTAGCGAATATCTATGTTATATGTATTGTAAGTTTGTAACGTAATGAAGGATTTTCTTCCCTCCATCGCTCCTCTTTTTTTTTGGTTAGGAATGAGGAAGCTTTCCAACCCAAGAGATGGGATTCTTAAGGTTGTAAATTGATTTATTCGGTGCATAAGCCTTTTTACATAATATATTTAATGATTTTTAATTAAATTTTAAAGTTTAATTATATATATTTAAAAATATTAGAATAATGAATAGAAAAACAATTATAAGAATAAATAATGTTTCATATATATTATCAATTGTGACAAAATATCCTACTAATTCAATTATTCATAAATTTTAATAAATTTATACTATGGTCCGTAGATATTGTAATTTTTTTCTTTCTATTTACACATTTGAAAAAAATTCAAAATTCAAAATTTCTTAAAATAAATTTAAGAATTCGAATTCATTCACTTTTAACAAAGGGCTATTCCTTAACTAATTATATATATTTTGAATAATAATTATATTATTTAATATTAAATGAATTTAAATTAATATAATATATGAAATATAATAAAAATTTATTAATAATGTGTTTATTTTTATGTATGAAATAATTTTTCAATGTAATTTAATAAATTTACTATATGTTTATATTTTTAGCAAGTAATAATTATTAAATTTATATAGATAAAATAATTAATTTTATATATGAAAATATGCATACTATTTATCGTGGATATATAATAATAAACAATTATTATATAATTAGTTGAAAAATAAAAATAAAAAATTCAACAATTTAAAAAGTAATAAAATATAAAAAGAATAAATATATAATAATATTAAAATTAATTAAAATAAAGAGGGTATCTTACATCTAGTATTGATAGTATATTTGAGCTAAAGAGAGACAAAATAATTATTTATCAAGTTATACGTTATAATATATACATCATTTAAATTAGGTTATATTTAAAGTTGTGTCACGTAGATCTTGAAGCAAATTATTTATAATAGTACAAAAGAATAGGATTTATAAATTTATAAAATACAAAATCATAATTATAATTCAATTATATTTTAATTTTATAACAATTATATTCATAATATGTTTATATCACGTAAAGATTATCATACTTATACTTTAATGAAAATAGCATAAAATAAAAAATAATAATTTTATGTTTTTATTTTTAAAATTAAAAAAAAATACTCAACCCTTCATCTGACTAAAGTTCTAAGTGCCCACCACATAGCCTAATCATTGAGCTTGCCCAGTCGAGATGCTCGGGGGGGTAAAATCGAGATGCTTCATTGAACAAAACTTTTTAGCACGAAAGTTTCTACCGTGGTTGGCTTACACGGCTGACGTGGCTACTTCAGAGTTCCCCAAGGGAAGATGTAGGTTATAGCCCTTACTATCAGATAAAAATACAGTAACATAAGCCCGTCAAATATTCAGGCCAGCCCATGTTGTCCAAATAAGAAAATTCAGAATTGGTTGAAAGTTTCGTTAAAATAATCCAGGCAAAGAATTTTATTTTTTCCTATACACATTTGAATGACGGAGTAGAGGTGAGCAGTAGATCGAAATTACCTATTTTTCACCGAATTTGATCCGATTCAAAACAGATTTGAAAATTTTTAATCCAAATCTGATCCGATAATGTAGTCAATCCAAACCAATCTGAATCCGAGCAGATCAGATTTTTCGGATCGGATAGATCGGATTGAGATTATAATTTATTTTTTATTATTATCATATATAAAACACAATATATACTAACATTTAAATTTTAAATTGGTATATTTTTTTAGTAAAACTTATTTATTTATACTCACAAATTAGATAATCAAAATAATAAAAATTATACTATTGAATATTATTAAATTATTATAGAGAATTTAATATTTTTATTTTTTAAAAAACTAAAATAATAATTTAATGTAATTGTGATATGTATAATATTTAAATATAACACATTAAAAATAAATATGCATTTATTTATAATTTTAATAGTAATTCAGTCTGGATCGGATTACAGCGGATTATAAAATCTATCAATCCGAATCCGAACGGATTGTATACTTTTCAATCCGAATCCGATCCGACTACAAAATATATCAATCTAATCCGATCCGAATCCGACGGATCGGATCAAATTTATTAATTTAAGCGGATCGATCGGATTATTTGCTCACCCCTATGACGGAGCATGAATTATGACATTATCGATATATTTATTATAATATATTAAATATTTTACCTATATAATCTATATATAATCATACATTTAGCTATAAAATTAGACAGTATAATATAAACATAATACAATTATGTAAATAATTAATTTAATCTTTTTGAATTTTCAATTATAAAATTATATATCTTAAGATCTTCTTTTATTTGAAATTAAAAAAATAATATTTTTTATTTTTAAAAATATAATAAAAATAAATTAAATATATTTATATACATAATTAATTTAATCCGACTATATTATATAATTTATCACTAAATATTATATAATTTAATACAATTTAATTTAATATTATTATATTTAATCTATCTAATCAAAATATCATTTAAAATAGCTTCAATTTGCCATGAAAACTTAGCTTTGAAACATGAGCCCTGATAGGTATTGACAACGGTTCAAATTTTGGTGGCCACGTGCCTTTTTTAGAATTGTAGACAAAGCCAAATTGCTAGTTCTTGATGACTATTATCTCTTAAATTTTCGATATTCCAAGAGATGTGGTGTTACCTCCTCCTAATGAGGTATTTATTGTTCCAAAAACAAAAAGTTACATACATGTATAGCGTTTGGAGATGTAGCTCGTACCCCTTTTGAGAAACTTAGGTTCTAATCTCAAAGAATCAAGAACCAAAAGAAAAGAGAAAGAGTGTTAGTTGAGAAGTTCTGATCTCTTTGTTGATTAACTAATTAACTGCCTTCGGTCAGGGTAAATCAAATAGCAATCAAATTATGCGCAAAAAAATACATGCCAATCAAACTAATGCTATGACTAAGTCACTAATTTGAAGCTTTGATTAAGTGTTTCGGAATAAACTTAAGGTGACGTTCCTATAACTAGATTCTCAGATTTTTCAACCTAACTACGAATATCAAATGGGCCCATGAAAATTTATAATTAAATATCTAAACATGCTCTTAATCAAAAGGTAATTTATTTATATTAAATCAATAAAATATTCACCATACAAAATTCTAGCAAACATGACAACACAAACTAAACATCCATAATGAAACTAGCCGCTCATGTTCATATTAATATTTATAGATAAATAAAATATGATCATACACTTCAACGAAAGAAGAAGAAAATATAATTCTAAAACAACAAGGAAAACCTAGATTTAAATACTGCTAAATGGATGGGATGACGTTCTTCTCCAAAAGCTTTATCTTCGATCGTCAACAGCTTCCTTGGATCCTTAGAATGGTTTCTCTTGCTTCGTTGAGTGTGACAAAGCTCCAAAAAATTGAGTGAATTGCTTGTTTGGTCGCAAAATTATTGTGTAAAAATTGTGTTCGAGTTATTCGAGTTGTGTGTAAGGGGGAGTCTAAGGGGGTATTTATAGATGTAAGGGTTTACACAAATTCTAATTGCAATAGGAATAGGTGTGCCGCGGCATACATTTTTCCCGCCTTGGCGCAACACAAATTCTGAAAATAATGTCAAAACTCGAGAGCTCCCCGCCGCGACATGATTTTTCCTCGCCGCGGCGCGTGTTGCCTTTCTTTTCTTCATGTTTGCACCCTTACATATGTGATGGTTCGTTATGTAAGGCTTACATATTTGTCTCATTTATCCCGTAACTCGTGATCCGAGCGCCGTAAGTGTTCCGTCTTTGAGTGTTTGCATTATTTGACTCATTTGACGCTAAAAACACCTGAAATGCACTAAAACATACACGTGATTCCGAATGGATAGATTTATAGAATTAATCGAATAAACAACAAATAATAAATAAACAATTAAGTGCAATAAACTACGAAATATTAGTGCTTTTTGAGCACTCATCACTTGGGTAAAGTGATTAAGTACATTGTAGATAGTCTTGGTTTGACCATGTGATTGAGGTAACTGCACAAAGTGCACAGGTGATGGAGACTTATCACAGGCTTGTGAAGACAGACTTTGAGCTATTACAGGCACGCTAGAAACCAAATAAGGAAATTCACTCTCATTGAAAACAACATGAGGAGACACATACATCCTCTTTGTAACTGGATCCAAACAGTTATAACCTTTCTGATGCTCAGGATATCCCAAGAACACACAAGGAATCGATCTTACATCTAACTTTGAACTGGAGTAGGGTCTTGTATAGAGGTAGCATAAACAGCCAAACACTCTTAGAGACTTATAATCAGGCTTGTGATGGTATAACAACTCAAATGGAGACTTGTTAACAAGTATTTTAGAAGGCAATCTATTGATTAAATAAACTGCAGTTCTAAAACTATAGATCCAAAACTCCAAAGGTAAGCCAGCCTTAATTAACATTGAAAATTCAGTCTCAACTACATGCCTATTTGTTGTACCCAAGATCAGATAATAATGCGGAAGCGATAAAATAATAATAATAACGAGCACTCACAAAAAATATAAAGAAAATAATCAACACAAAGGACACAAAGATTTAAGTGGTTCAGTAGTCAATGTAACTACCTAATCCACTGCTGAGGCCGGCACCGAAATATTCCACTATACTTGTCAAAGAGGAGTACAATAAGATTTGCCAACAGTTAATTGGCCAAATCACTCAAATATCCAAATACCCAATTACACCCAAATTAATCTCTCTAACAAAAAACAATAAATAAATCTGTCTTGTCAATTTAGCAACAACAGATAAATTAAAGAGAAACAGTAACTATAAATCTGTTACCAAATAAATAGAGAGAGAGAACTTATATTCTTAATTGGATTTATTAAATGGATCTCCTCTTAACTGCCTTTGCTGCCTCAATACAAAACTGCCGCTGGAGTTCTGCTGTTGCCGCCTCTGTTCTGCCTCTGCCGCTAGAGCTTCTTTTTGTTCTTTTTCTTATATGGCTGGTGTTGTTGTTCTCTTATTAATATATATAATCATAATAACCTAATGGGCTTTTTTAATTATAAGCCCATGAACGTGTTTTGGGACAACACGTAGCAATCTCCACCTTGGACCAAAAATGCGTACCAAGTCTTCAAACGCCGAGCCTCCACTGTCACCATCTCAAGGTACCTCTTGATAGGCACCAAAACAGCATTCTATTTATGGGTAGGAATGCTCCACCCTCTTCAAGGTTCTCAACAAGAACTAATATGGATCAAGTCCAAGCAATGCTCAAACTTATCCCTTGGCACTGACTTTGTCAACATATCAGCTGCATTCTCTTTTGTATGAACTTTTGACAGCTTGATCAACCCTTGATTCATCCATTCTCTAATCTTGTGATACCTCACACTAATGTGTTTAGTCCTTGCATGAAAAACTTGATTCTTAGCTAAATGAATAGCACTCTGACTGTCACATAAAAGAGGTACACTCTCTTGTTTGAAACCAAGCTGTTCCAACAAACCCATAAGCCATATGCCTTCTTTTGCTGCCTCAGGCATAGCCATATATTCGGCCTCTGACAAAGCAACTGTATCCTGCAAATTTGACTTCCAACTTATACAGCCACCACCAAAAGTAAAGACATAACCTGTCATCGACCTTCTGGTATCAAGATCACCAGCATAGTCAGAATCCACATAACCCATGGCAACATTAGAAGCACCATTTTTATCAAACATGATGCCACAATCACGTGTGCCTGCCAAATATCTGAAAATCCATTTAACAGCATTCCAATGCTCTTTACCTGGATTTGCCATGTATCTACTCACAACACTTACTGCTTGAGAAATATCAGGTCTAGTGCAAATCATCAAATACATTAGACATCCAACTACACTGGCATAAGGCACCTGAGCCATGTACTCTACCTCATCCTCTATACTAGGACATAAACTCGTGGACAATCTGAAATGTGCTGCAATGGGTGTGCTCACAGGCTTAGCATTCATCATGCTAAACTTATGCAGGATCTTCTCCATGTAACCTTTTTGGGACAACCAAAGTTTTCCAGCTTTTCTGTCACGACTGATCTCAATTCCAAGGATCTTTTTGGCAACACCAAGATCCTTCATCTCAAATTCGCTTTTAAGCAAATTCTTTAAATCATTGATCTTTTCCTTACTTTGAGTGGCAATTAACATATCATCAACATATAAAGTAAGCAATACCAATGTTCTATCATCACAGATCTTAAAGTAAATACAGCAATCATACTCACAACGACAATAACCATGAGAAACAATGAAGGAGTCAAACCGTTTATACCATTGGCGAGGTGATTGCTTCAGCCCATACAATGACTTCTTCAGACTGCAGACATAGTCTTCTTTATCGGATTCAATGAACCCCTCTGGCTGTTGCATGTAAATCTCCTCATCCAAATCTCCATAAAGAAAGGCAGTTTTGACATCTAACTGCTCTAACTCCAGGTCATACAAATTGACCATGGCAAGAACAACTCTAATAGAAGTGTGCTTCACAACAGGTGAAAATATCTCATTATAATCAACTCCTTCTTTCTGTGAGTATCCTTTTGCTACCAATCGACTCTTATACTGCTTCAGTTCTTTTATTCGATAAACCCATTTGCAGCCAATAGCTTTCTTTCCCTTAGCCAGTGGAACCAACTCCTAAGTCTTGTTCTTGTGTAATGACTTCATTTCTTCATTCATTGAAGCCTTCCAATTCTCACTGTCTTTTCTGCTCATAGCATCTTGGAAAGAATTAGGGTCATCACTACCAGTGAACAAAGCAAATGAAACTGTGTCGTCTTCAAACCCAAGTCTCTGTGGTGCCCTACGAATGCGTGGCTCTCTATGAGTAGCAATACTATACTGGTCTGATTGCTGCTCTTCATCCTGAGCCTGTGGTTGCTCTTGATCCTGGACCTGTGGTTGCTGCTGAACATCTCTAATGACCGGTTGATAAACCTTGTCCTGTGAGTTTTTAAATGCAAACTCCACCTCATTTGGAGCTTTATCCTTCTCACCAGAACTTTCTGACATAGGCTCTACCGTCACACTTTTCAGCATAGACTTCTCGTCAAAAATCACATCTCTGCTAATAACCAACTTCTTAGCTTCTGGATCAAACAACCTGTAACCTTTGACACCTTTCTGGTAGCCAAGAAAAATGCACTTCTTGGATCTGGCATCTAACTTTGATCTCTCGTCACTCTGTATATGAACAAAAGCAGGACAACCAAAAACCTTTAGTATAGAATAATCAACAGGTTTAGAGTACCATACCTCTTCAGGAATTTTGAAATCGATGGAAGAATGAGGACTTCGATTAATAAGGAAAACAGCAGTGCTCACAGTCTCTGCCCAAAAATTCTTTGGCAAACCTGCTTGCAATCTCATACACCTTGCTCTCTCTGCAATGGTTATGTTCATCCTCTCAGCAACTCCATTTTGCTGAGGCGTCTTCCTCACTGTATAATGTCGAATAATACCAGCTTGCTTGCAGAACTCTCTGAATGTCTTGTGCTTGTACTCGGTACCGTTATCAGTTCTCAAAATCTTTATCTTTCTGCCGGACTGGTTTTCTACCTCTGCCTTCCATTCCTTAAAGATATCAAATACCTGAGTTTTACTTCTCATAAAGTAAACCCAAACCTTTCTGGAGTAGTCATCGATGAAAGTAACATAATAATAAGCTCCACTTTGAGAAGCAACAGTCACGGGTCCCCAAACATCAGAATGGACATAGTCCAAAATACCAGAACAAGAGTGAGTTGCTGCCTTAAAACTAACTCTTTTCTGCTTACCATAAATACAATGTTCATAGAAATCAAGTTTGCAGGTCTTCACACCTTTCAGCAAGTTCCTCTTATGGAGTTCCAACATATTCTTCTCACCCAAGTGTCCAAGCCTCATATGCCAAAGCATAGTATCATCAAAAGTAGGATCTTCAGAAATTAAAGCAGCTCCACCTACAACAGTATTTCCAATCATCTTGTAGAGATTGCCAAATTTCTTACCCTTAATTACTATTAAAACTCCTTTAGACACCTTGAGCACTCCATCTTTTGCAGAATACGAATAGCCCATCTCATCTAACCCACCAAGAGAAACCAGATTCTTTTTCAGGTCAGGGATATGTCTTACACCTGTTAAGGTTCTCACAACACCATCAAACATCCTAACCTTTATGGTTCCTATTCCAACAACTTCACATTTTGCATTGTTGCCCATATACACACAATTACCACTCTTAGGAGTATAAGTATCAAACCAATTTCTATGTGGGCACATATGATAGGAACAACCGGAATCAAGAATCCAATAATTGGCAAAGGAATCAATACCTGATGAGACAGATAACAAATCATCATCTTTGTCTTCACTTTTATCCTCTGCAACACTAGCTGAATTAGTGGGTTGTGTCTGGTTCTTTCTATCCTTCAGTTCCTTGGCTAAAATTCTGCAATATTTTCGAATGTGACCTTTTTTGTGACAATAATGGCACTCCATGTCTCTATTAAACTGTCTAAGTCTTGAGCTTGATCTTCCTCTACCTTTATCATAATTTCTGTCTTTAGACTTGCTTATTCCACGCCTGTAGCTGTGATTGTTACTATCTTTCTTAGTAACGACGAGACCATCTGCTTGTGATTGCTCACCATCAACTTTCTTCTTCTTGTGGTAAGACAACAAAGCTTCCTTCACACTCTTGAAAACAATGGTCTCTTTTCCATATAATAAGGTGGTAATCAAATGATCATAAGATAATGGCAGAGAACACAATAACAACATACTTTTATCTTCATCATCAAATGTTACCCCTAACTGAGCAAGTTCAGAAATTAACCTATTGAAGGTATTCATGTGTGTCAACAAGTTTGTATTCTCAGACATACGAAGAGTGTACAACTCTTTCTTCAAAAATAATTTATTTGTCATATTTTTGGCCATATAAAGCTGCTCTAAAGTTTTCCATAAATCATAAGCAGTTTTCTGATCAAAAACATTATGAACTACCTCATCTGAGAGTCCCTGACGAATTGCACTTGCTGCCTTTTGATCAAGCTCGTCCCATACTTCATCTTTCATATCAGCGGGCTTTTTATCTTTGCCTTGTAATGGCTTTGCAACTCCCTGTTGAATTAAAACATCTTTCATACGCATTTGCCATAGCGAGAAATCATTATCTCCATTAAATCTTTCAACCTTTGTGAATGACTCTGTGCTCGTCATCTTTAACCAAGCTCTGATACCACTTGTTGTACCCAAGATCAGATAATAATGCGGAAGCGATAAAATAATAATAATAACGAGCACTCACAAAAAATATAAAGAAAATAATCAACACAAAGGACACAAAGATTTAAGTGGTTCAGTAGTCAATGTAACTACCTAATCCACTGCTGAGGCCGGCACCGAAATATTCCACTATACTTGTCAAAGAGGAGTACAATAAGATTTGCCAACAGTTAATTGGCCAAATCACTCAAATATCCAAATACCCAATTACACCCAAATTAATCTCTCTCACAAAAAACAATAAATAAATCTGTCTTGTCAATTTAGCAACAACAGATAAATTAAAGAGAAACAGTAACTATAAATCTGTTACCAAATAAATAGAGAGAGAGAACTTATATTCTTAATTGGATTTATTAAATGGATCTCCTCTTAACTGCCTTTGCTGCCTCAATACAAAACTGCCGCTGGAGTTCTGCTGTTGCCGCCTCTGTTCTGCCTCTGCCGCTGGAGCTTCTTTTTGTTCTTTTTCTTATATGGCTGGTGTTGTTGTTCTCTTATTAATATATATAATCATAATAACCTAATGGGCTTTTTTAATTATAAGCCCATGAACGTGTTTTGGGACAACACGTAGCACTATTCTTACGTTCCACAACCCCATTCTGAGATGGAGTATATGGATATGTCACTCTTCTTTTATAACCCCCTTGAAACAAGTGAGTTTCTAATGTCTTAAACTTTGTGCCACCGTCACTTTGAAGTTGCTTGATCTTCTTATTAAACTGTCTTTCTACCAAAGCCTAAAAATGCAAGAAGATTTGAGCCACCTGCTTCTTATTCTGCAACAAAAACAACCATTGGTATCTAGTACGATCATCCACAAATAAAAAAAAAATCTAACTCCATTATCAACAATAATTGGGGAAGGTCCCCACACATCAACATGCACAATGTCAAATGCTTCACTAGAGCTTTCATGCACATGAGAAAAGGGTAACCTATGAGACTTCCCTAGTTTACAAGCTCCACACATATCTGTTGTATCAAAATGAGAACAATATTCATCTAATTCAAGCAAAATTTGTTTCAATACAAAGAAATGGGGATGCCCCAGCCCATCATACCAAATTAGAATACTTAGAGTAGCCTTATTACACTGAACAGAAGTGATGGAATGATTAGTAATCAACTCACTGGGTACTGTGTTATTAGAAGTAGAACTACAAACAGTCGAATCATGCCTTCTAGATTTGGTATTGAGCAGTCCCTAAGAACTTCCACCAGGAAACTTGTAGAGACCATTATCCAATCCTCATGTTAGTAGCACTTTCCCCTGACTCAGTTCCTTTATAGACATGAATTAGGAAAAAACTCTACTGAGACATGATTATCTATGCACATTTGTCTTATTGAAATTAAATTCTTTGCACGTTGAGGCACATGTTGCAAATGATTGAGTTTAAAAATCAAATTTCCACTACCAATATTTCCTTGTCCTATATGAGAAATAGAAGCTGAATTACCATTACCTAGTAAGACAGCTTCATGCCCTGAATATGGAGTAGCTTGTGCAAGATTAGTGTTATTTGAAGTGAGATGATGACTAGCACTAGAGTCCATGTACCAATTTGGATCATGATGTACTGCAGGTGTTGCTATCCCAGCATTATAAGCTCGAGACAACCAGTGTGGATGTGAAGGAGTCATATGAGTAGGATCAGGTGATTGAGTATCATATTTTTGAGTAGGCCAATAAGGAAAACCAACATAACCATAATAGGGCATTGAATAAGGTAAGACGACTGGTGAATCATTAGTTATATTTGGAACTGGTGAAGATAACATGGGTGAACTTTGAGATTGTAAAGGTAGTATAGGTGATGGTTGTGAAACTGGTGTATTATTAACAAAAGACAGATGAGCATGTGGCCTTGAAGAAGACAGATCGTGAGGTAGATGAGGTCTAAGAGGCACAATGGTTCTAGGAAAGAAGTTAGACCATGATTGGGTTGGTTGGGTTGATTGAGTGAATGAATAAGTAGGTTGTTAGTAACGAGAAGGTTGATCGTTTGGGTCAGTGGATGTTGAGGATTGTGCATATCTGAATCTACAACGTTGAGCACTATGGCCAACCTTCTTACATATTTGACAAGTTCTCTTATATTGACCTCTTCCTCCATTATCATAACTGAGAAAATTGTTACTTGGTTGCTGTGGAAACTGTGAAGGATATTGAAGCAAAGACTGTGTAGGATAGGTATTAGGTGTAGGTGTAGAATGATTATTGATACCTGTATGAGCTGTATGACCACTAGACTTCGAATCTTGAAACATTTTTCCCACAGAAACTGGAATCTGAGATTGGTAAGGACTAGGCAAAGAAGCTCCAAGATTATTATGTGCAAGATTTACCTGCACCAGTTGTACATCAATTGGACTCATCCTTATAATTTGTCTTTCATATGCTCTCATTATAGAGAATACCTCATCTAAGCTTGGCATCTTTTTCTTATTTGTCACCTTAGTTACCAGAGAAAGATAATTGGTGGAATTAAGTCCTCCCATCAGATATATTATCTGCTCACGAAATGAAACATTATCTCCTGTTGCTGACATTAAATCAAACAATTTTTTAGCCTTCTCGAGTTTGAGTTGTCTTGAAAGTTCCTAGCCAAAGCTGACCAGTATTCATGTGCATTAGAATTTTCATACAAAAACTTGAGTTTAGTAGGAGAAATAGAATTATATATCCAATTCATAACAATTTTGTCTTTGTGATCCCAAACTTCATACTCTGGATTATTTTGTAACACTTCTTCAACATTTCCAGTTTCATCAGATGAATTTCTAATCACTTTCTTAATCTACTTTGCAGGTACTGGCTCAGTACCTTTAAGAAAACCTTGTAAACTATACACAACAGCAACATGTTTAATTTGTTCCTTCCATATGAGAAAATTAGCATCATCTAATTTTACTGAGAAATTAGGATTGATAGGTATGTTTGCCAAATGACATGACAAAATAGCATAGAATTTGTTTGACGTAGACGATGACTCTTCAAGAATAGTAGTAGAAGCTGGTGGTTGAGCCATAATAGCTCTGATACCATGAAAAACTTAGGTTCTGATCTCAAAGAATCAAGAACCAGAAGAAAAGAGAGAGTGTTAGCTGAGAAGTTTTGAAAATCTGATTGTTATTCATATACCCTCCAAAGACCCGACTGTAAGTGCAGATCATTCTCACAATGTGTATAGTGTTTGGAAGGTAAATCTTATAAAATTTATAAATACTATATTAATGTTATTATTTAATACTATGATGTATTGTCTCACATTATTTAAGTATAAAAATATGAAGTTTATAAATAAGCATAAGTATAAGTATCAATAATAGACTATATAAATTTTTGATGGTATTAGAGCTACTTTTAAAGTTAACATTTTAAGAATAAATGATTTATGTTACTTATATACTATATAAAATTTACACTACATCATATATGGCGCCTTTCACCGTTAGGATTATGAACAAAACTTGTTTCTAGTTTATTTATGTTTTTCAATTTATAAAATCATAGAAAATATACTCATATTAATTATTTTAAATTAAAAGAAGGGGGATTCGAATTTACATCCAAATAGATATGAAATACCACATTGACTACCAAACTATTGGTATATATGATAACAACTCATTTCCAGTTTACGTAATAGTAAATTGGGAAGTTTTCAAATGTAATTGTGTTGTTGAAATATGTTGTAAACATTAAACAGGGAGAAAAAGAAGAAGATGAGATTTGAATATGTGAATTGGAAGAAGAGAGAAGGGACTTTTATCCACAAATGTTGGCATTATTTTTCTCACCATACGAATTTTAAATAAGTCACAGGTGTGTGAATACTCGGAACCCTGTCTGTCAAACAATCACAATAAAACAAGGACAAAATTAGTTGTTGTAACTTAGCAAGATCAAAATAAAAATTTGGTGGGAGCTGACTATATTTTATGTCTCCTATTTGCCTGCAATCTGATATATATGCATTGCAGACACGCAGTAATGAACCCCACAATTTTAGACAAACAACGATAAAGACACAGATAAAAACCTTTTAGCCCTACCAATAAAAGGGGACATCATATGGCTCCTAATTAATTAGATATCAATTGTCAAAATTAATAAAGAAAAAAGACAAGAGTTAGATCCCAATTATATGTTGGTAATTGGTAGTAAAAGTATGTCAAATGAGTTGAGTTTGAGGTTATTTAATTTGTAATTCAATTCGGTCAACTTTAATTTAATTTACTTTTAAATAAGTTAAAACTTTAATTATGTTTCATTTAAAACAATATTTTTATTAATGATAATATAGTATCTCTTGTTTGGAAAAATTAGTGAGATCGTGTCAAGTGAAGGACATACGTGCTTTTACAGTTGTATTAGCGGTGGTACTCGTATAATGGCAAAAAAAGGCATTATGATGTTGGATTCTAGTATTCTACTATATTTGTCCCCTTGGTGCCTGGCAGCTTCATTTTGATTTGCAAACATCCCTTTTCTAAATAAAATATTAAAAGAAAAGTTAATTTTGATTTTTTTTAAAAGTCAAGCTTGCTTTGGCCTTTTGGGTTCTTTATCGGAGTTACTAGTTAATTAGAGTGTATTAGTTCATCTTCTTATATATATATATATTTTTATAATTCATGTAATTACAATCATGATAATATACATTTTTCCTTCAATTCCATCTTTTTGTATTTTCAGAATGGTATCAGAGCCATGAAACTCTAAGCTTCATGAATCTTGAAAAAATTAATCCAATTCGTTGCAAATTAGACTGGTACAAGTAAATAAAGGAAAATAAAATCTTGAAAAAATTAATCCAATTCGCTGCAAATTGGACTGGTACAAGTAAATAAAAGAAAAAATGTAAATTATCTTGATTGTAATTACATGAATTATAAAGATATATATATACATAAGAAGACTAACTAATACACTCTAACTAACTATTAACTCCAATATTCTTTGCTCCTAGTTTTTTAATTATCATATTTTCTGATTACATAATAAAATATTAAAGATTCATATGTTTCTCGACTTCTATATATTAATTTCATTATTAGAGTCCTCTTTCCTCTATAGACGACACTATAATTTTAGTTTTACATTGTATTAATGTAGAATAGTCATTACTCTAGATTATATAGCAAATCCCGTTTTAGTTAAATTTCTTTAATACACAAGATTTGATTTTACCTTTTAATTAAATTCTACCTATTTGATGGAAGTGTGTATCTAAAATGATTTCAAGAGGGGGACATATTATCAAATATTTTATTTTTCAGGTTATTTAATAATTGAGATAGGGATTTGAAATTGTTTTATTTTCAAAAGGGTTTTCCTTAATTTAATCACTCAGATGTAATGCTATGTAGCCTACAACTCTAATAAAAATACTATTGGAAAATAAAAAGGTAAAAAACACTAAAAAGTTCCATCGAGTACTAATCCTCTATCCATTTTCACATGACAGTCCAAATTAATTAACCAATAAATTTAAAAATTAAAAGTAATTGCAAATTCTATTGTAAAGAAAAGAAACCATCTACTTTCTTTGTAGAAAATGGGCACGTACATGAAGCTACATTAAAAGCCTAAAAACTATATCTCTGCATCTCTAGTGTTAAAAAAAAGGCTCTCTCTATAATTTGCAATATGAGTACTAATTAATTAATATTAAAAATCCTTTGTCCCGGAGATAGAATTTTCTTGGGATCGAACACAATCTTTCTGTCTTTAAAAGCCTTCCACTTAGAACCAAAATGGTTAATCCAGTCTTGCTGAGTTTTGTAGTAAGGAAGATACTGCTTAACACTTATACCAGCTTTTTTGCACGACTCTAATATCTCTTTGTTTTGATCATCAAAAGATTTCCACTCATCAAAACCACTTGAATGTAAAAACCCAACTGTATAAAATACTTGTTCTTCATTATCTGGTATAACTGCTGACATTCTATTATCCCATCTGCATTAATTAAGTCAAAGTCATTTATTAATTAGTTCAATCAATATTAATCTAAATTTTCCAATAATAATTAAAAAATAAAATTACATACTTGTTTTTGTTCATTGGATAAAGAAGGATAGGTCCTGTTGTAATATTTCGTTTTGGAAGAATATCTTGAAAGACAACCTTATTGAAGTCAGAGATGTGACTTCGAGGAATAAAGAGATTAAGCCAGGGATGAGGAACATCCCATAGTCCTTGTGACTGAAGTTTAAGTTCTCCGCTGTGGACTCTATCTAGAAATTCTACGAATGTTACATCTTTTTTGTACATGTATCCAGGCATGAAGCTCAATCCTTCAAACATTGTTTCAAGTTCCTATTTATATATATATATATGTATATACCAAATTTAAATATTCATTAAAATTAATAAATTATATAAAAAAAAATGTAACTAATTAAGTGGTATATATGTTAAAGTATTACCTTGTCTACAGTATGTTGAGTGTGATCGTGGTAATACTTGGCTACTTCTAGACAGTAAATGATTTTGTGTTTAGCAACTTGTGATGCGATTCTTTGGTGATGAGTGGTAGGAAAAAAAGAGGATCGCCAATTATCAGGAGAACCTTGATTGATTAAGAGTAAACCCTCTAAGTAATCCAGTGCATTATTTTTATTATTATTATTTGAGATTAGATGTTCTTGGTCTTTGGTAAATGAAGAAAAGTCATTGTATAACATTCTTACCCATTTGACCTGTAGTCAATTAATTAAATCCACAAAAATAGTTAGTTAATATACCTTTATTAATTAATTGAAAAAAAAAATAGATCAATTAGTTAGGTTCGATCTATCAATATCAATATCAATATCAATATCAATCTTTTTCTTTTTTTTTTGGGGGTTAAAATCAATATCAATTCTTAGCGCGTGGAAAATGTGGAAAGTTTTGGTATTTGTGAGAAGACTTGGAATATATGTTCAAGCAAAAGACAAAGACAAAGTCAATATTATATTTTTACTGAGTCTACTGATCGACTCACCCTCTTCGGTGCAGGCTCTAGTGCAATTCTTGCTCTAACTATAATCCCAAACTGGCCTAGACCTCCAAGAACTGCATAGAATAGCTCTGAGTTTTTCTCTGCTGAGCAAGTCACAATATTTCCTTTCCCTATAATTATTCAACAAAAACCAAAACCAAATTAGTCAAAAGTTCATATCATATAAAGGGTAAATGAAATTAATATACGGTTGAAGTGCATAGTCAAAAGTTCATATCTTATGAAGTGTAAACGAAATTAATATATGGTTGAAGTGTATATAACGTAAAAATATATATATATATATATATATATATATATTTAACGTAATTTTTTTTTTTTTATAGTTATAAAATAAAACAAGCTAAGATTAATTAATACCAGTGACAACGTCCAATTCATATACATTGGTGATTTGAGGACCAAAACGAAACGTTTGACCACTAATACCAGCATTAGATAGAGTTCCACCAACTGTTAAGTGCAAATAATCTGTCCATGAAACAGGTGCAAGGCCATACTTTAAAGTCTGATTCAATACATCTACCCAAAGCTGTTCACCTCCAACGTCTGCATAATAGTAATTACCCAAACCAGTAGTAGAAACAATAACACCAGACCCATTTCGGTAATTTCTCAAAGACAACATATTCAACACTACTCCATTCTTAGCCATAGCTTGTCCCCTAACAGAATGACCTTGACCTCTAGCTGCTATGCTAAAAGTTACTGAAACATTGTTTGCAAACTTAATAAAGCTTGCTATTCCATTTATAGATGATGGGTACACAACACCTGCTGGAATTTCTCTGTAAATATGACCATAATCACTTGTTGCTAATTTTATTGCTTCTGGATCATCACGTAGCATAAACCCTGTGTTTGATGGGATAATTGTAGTCCATGGTTTGGCTTTGCCTAAAGTACAAACTAAACGGGTTATGAGAAAAATATACATCCAACATGAGTGGATAGCATAGTTCTCGGCCATTTATTTAATTATCAATTTTCAGAGAGACAGAGGGGATGTATAGAACAGATTAGAAGTAGGTAGTTTTGGTGGTGAAGAGATGGGAAAAGCTAGGGGAAGAATACAAGTATATACATATATGGGAGGGATAAGATACTCTATTTATTACTTAATTTTTCAAGCATCATCTTTTAAAGATTGAGATTTAAAAATAGTAGAAAAGGAAAAATGAAAAAAATTTATTGCCATAAATTTTAATTCTTGAAAATTAGTAGCATAGAACCTTGTAGAAAATTGTATCTCCTAATGCTATCATAGATTGCCCTAAATCTCAAATGCTATCCCTGATATTTAGGATAATAGATTTTTCTCATTAACACATAGTACTATTTGATGAATATATAAAAAAGTATAGTTGGTTCTCTTCTTAACAGCTTAAATTTTTGGGAGAGTTAGTAACCAACAACTTTTAATATGTTAGGAGAAGAACCAACTATACTTTTATACATTCATCATTCTCCCACAAATGTTGGCTCTATGTCCTATGCAAGCAAAACACTTAGAATTCAATAATTGGGGTTACTGGGCCTTAAATACAAGACATTCAGCTCTAATACTATGTTAGATAAGCTTTTAGAAGAGTTGGTATCTCACCAACTTCTAACATAGTATCAGCATGGGTGGATTTATGTGGGGGTCGGGAGGGCTTCAGCTCAAGCTAATTTTTTTACAAAAAATTAATTTCGTGTATATTTTTAGCATTAAATAAATATTTTATTTATAGTAATATATTGTGTCTAATTTTTATGTACATATTTTAATATATATTAACAATATTTAACAAATACGTAGATAAAAATGACATAAATTGTAAATAAAGTGGTAAAATATATATATATTTTTTCATGTATTTGGTAAGTATTAGTAACAAAAATAAAATTAGAGTAGTATTTTACAAAAAATTCTTCTTAAATATAAGAATCCAAATAATGTTTAAATATTTTTGAACTCAACATTATGAAAATAAAATTTAAAAAATAAGTATATGATAAGCTTGGTATTAAAATTTTTTAAGTTTATGTTTATTATATTTTATTTCAATCCAAATTTTAATTTTATCTAATATTATATTATTTGACATTTTATTTTAATAATCTTTTAAAATTTATTGGAAATTTTTTTATATAAAATTTTTATTATTTTTATTATTATTAGTCATTTTTATATTATTTATAAACATATATTTTTAAATATAGTCTCAAGCTTACTTAAAATTATAAATCATATTTTACTTTTTACATTTTCATATGTTTATTTTAGTTTTAATGTCTATAAATCTTAATGTATTTGATTGAACTTTTTATTTGCTTAGATTTTTTAGTTAATAAATTTATTTTATTCCATAAATGATACTAATATTTATTAACTTGTTATATTTTTGTTTAATTTTCGTTATAAGTCAATTATAATGTGTTAACTCTATCTCTCTATTATAATATGACATGAAAAAATTTAGTGTTGAATTGAGTATAATTTATTATAACTCTTACTAATTTTTTATTTTGTATATATAAAAATAAATTAGCCCTTCCCTCAAATTTTTTTCTGGTTCTGCCCCTGGTATTAGAGCTAGAGATCTTGTGTTCAAGGCCTAGCAATCCCAATTATTAAGTTGCAAATGTTTGGCCTGTATGGAGTATAGATCCAATACTTGGAAGTAATAAATATAAAAAAGTATAGTTGGTCATTCTCTTAATAGCTTAAATTTTTTAGAGAGTTGATAACCAACAATTACTAACACTATCTAAGAATGGTACAACACACTGAATATTTTCCAGTACCCATTCTATTTGACATCTTCTAATAAAATATTTCATCATATTTATCGATCCAACCTACTAAAATAGAAGTGAGATAAAATTGAATAATTTACAAAATTAATAAATTATACATGGACATTCTATACCATTTAACACCTATAGTGTGTCATGTATTTTCTGCTCTCTTTACGAAGATACAAGAGAACAGGCGACTTAATTTAAAAGCTTTCTTCTTTCAAAGTTAGAAAAAATCAAGTTCATGAGTTGCTCGTGTAAAAATGTCAAAAAGCTTTTATCAAAATTTAGCGCGTTTTAAACGTTACTTGGATTTACCTTTAAGATTCCAACTGCCTTCCAGTACATGCTGCATTTATCTGTGGGCCTTTTCAAGAGTTATATACATATTTTCTCTTTTTATCATGCTATCTAATTATTTATATAATTTTATTTTTAATTTTTAAAAGAATTTGTATTTTAAATTGAAAAAAATATTTTTTAATATGTATAAAATATATATTTTTAATCTTATAAAAAAAAATATATGAGCACAGCATGAAATGTATTAAAATTTTTATTTATAAAGCAGATTATGTAACATAACTAAACAATATATATATATATATATATATTCCTTTGTATTAATGAGGGTGGCACTCTAAGGACCAAACTATTGAATTTTGGGCATTGGATTTTTATTTAGTGGTCAAGATACCTCAAGTCAAGTTCGATAAATTTGCAATTTTCCCATTTGTTATTTTCATCGGGAGATATGACTAATTTGGTACATTTAATTTTTAGACTCAGACTTAATTAATCTCAAAATTGATTTTATCAATTTATTAGCATTTAATTATAAATTAGAAAAATTAAGGTACTAAATTAATCAAACAAATTTTTGATTTGTATAGTCAAGAAAGTTAAGATAGCATTAACCCTTTTTCTTATTAATAAGATAGGTCTTTTTTCGTTGTTGTTGTTTTTTTTTTTTTTTTGGCTATAGAAAGATAAGTCCTTTTATTCCCTTCCCTATCTATCTTAGAACAGTCAGAGTTGTGAAACTAGACTCGTTACATGGGAGGCGCGTAACTGACCTTTTGAGCAAAATGTTAGAAATTTGAGTTTTATAGAAAATCGTTTCCTACTTTCTCATGATTCATGAATAAAACTACCGTCTTCAATTGAAATTTATCTGTTTGAGGGAAAAACAAAATAAAATAAAGATTCATACTTAAAGGAGAAACACCAAAATTAAAATCTTTGCTTCAGTTCCAGTTTAAGATTTATATAGTAAGGGACTGCATTAAATACACAAAAGCTTACTAGAACATGTGTAATTTATGCCATGTATTTTGATTGAAAAGTTGTGAATTTATTTTTTACTACATAGCTGTAAGATGAAAAGGTTAAATACGTTTAAAAAAAGAAATTCAATGCTTCATTGTTCATTTGTATTGTTGCGTGGTACTTGTGTGAATAAATTTGTTATTTACAAAAATATACACAAAAGTCAAAATGCTATTAATTACTTACACTGTTACATATGGAAGTTGTAGTCACTTACTTGAATCCAGCTTTTGCTCCTCAAGTACATCTGCTTAAGAATTTAAAAGAAAAATAAAGGAAATAAAGCAATGATATGGTCACTCTTAGATCTCGTTTTAATTGATATTTAATTTTTACAATTACTTAGATTTTAATTTGATTATTGTGGAACAAAACTATTAGTATATATATGGAAATATCATCACCAAGAAAATTTGTTTCGTTAGTGTGTAATTATTATTTAAAAATTATTTTTCTCAAATCAATTTTTGTGAGGGAAGTGGTTTACCTGGTATAGCTATAAGATTATCCTCCGTTGCACTTATGGATCGCAACAAAAATAATACTTATTAAAATTTATAATAATAAAATTAATATTTTTTTTTAAATTTATATTTTTATAATTAAAAAATTAACTAATATATTATTTTTTTAATATACATTCAATTAAAATTAAATTACGATAATTTAAACTCGTTCAATATTAAATATTTAATATTTTATAATTAAATTAAACGTTTAATATTATTAAAATGTTAATTTTACTATTATAAATTTTAAAAATATTATTTTTAATAATTTTAAAAAATTTGACTCACGTTAAATATAATTTAATATAAAAATTATATATATATATATATATATATATATATATATAATGCATAAGACATCGGGGTGTGTTCAACCAGTAAGCATCAGAGTAGAGGCGGAGCATTTAAGAAGTTAGATAGATAGTCACTTTGGCCAATTTTTAATTATAAGTGTATTTTTAATATTAAATAAATATTTTATTTATAATAATATATTTTGTTTAATTTTTATGCAAAAATTTTAATATATATTATTAATATTTAATAAATATATGAATAAAAATAATTTAAATTATAAATAAAATTATAAAATTATAAAATATATAAATATTTTTAATATATTTGGTAACATTTAGCTAGTAACAAAAATAAAATTTTAGTTGTATGTTATATAAATTTTTTTTTCTTAAATATGATAATCTAAAAAAACTCAAATATTTAACTTTAAACTTAACTTTATGAAAATTTAAAATTAAAAAAAGAAACATATAATAAACTTTAGACTAAAAATTTTAAGTTTCTATACTTCATATCCATCTCTTCAAAGTTTCTCATATTTTGTTTCAATTTAAATTTTAACTTTATCTAATAACATTTTACTTTAATAAATTTTGAATTTTTAGTTATATAAAAATTGTAATTTTTTGTCCTTAATTTTTATTTATTTATTTTTATTAGTTAATTTTATATTATTTATCAACATATATTTTTAAATGTAGTCTCAAATTTAAGCTTCAAAATTATATTTTATTTTTAAAATTTTTTTATTTTAATTTTTTATTTGTTTAGATTTTTAGTTAATAAATTTATTTTTACATGCATGATTTTTTTTTTTATTAAATATTGATAGGAACACTTTGTGTGACATTTTTAATGTATTTTCTTACTTATTTGGTTACATTTTGATCATAATTGTGTTACTTTTAACTTAGTTTGATGAAATGAGTTCCTAGATAGCATTAGTGTGTAAAAATAAGCAAAAATGAAATTTTTGAGCTTTTCTTGTTTAATGTAACTTTTCTTTTCTTATAAATTCTTAATTCTTTTGTAGGGAATCTGCATTATCATCATCAAAGTGGAGAGTTTAAGGCTTGTTACACTTGAAAAGGAAGGAGTGGAGGCCAAGAGACAATCAAAATAAAACTCAAATTTGAAGGAAATCAGAATTTTGACAGATTTCGTAGTCCAACTTTGTGGGGCTCTAGCAGACAACTCAGAAGTCCAAAAATCATGAATGAAGTGTCATTGGAAAGCCCTACATGTCTAGTTTTCAGAACCTCCAAAAACTTGATCATATCTATTTTGATGGCTGAGATATTCTCATTTTAGTAATCGATGGTCAATCTGTCCAAAAACTTGGATTTTGAATTCAACTCAAAGAGCACACCAAGTCCCACATCGAAATTAGATTAAAGATTAGCAGAAAATTATCCTATAAATGAGGTATAATGAGTTCCACATTGGAAAAAGAAGAGAAGATAGCCAACCAAGTCTCCTATATAAGGAGCAAGGCTCCACCTCTCAAAATCATCTCTTCATTTGCATTAACCTTAGAGTAAAAGATTATTATCAAGATTTCTCAAGGACATAAGGATCATCATCAAAACTTCTCAAGCTTCAAAAGTGTAATATTTATGTTTATTGTTTTTAATTATTTTTGTTATTGTATTGAAGTTATTTGTTTTGGATTCTTTTATTGGAAATATGATTTATTTGCTAAATGTCTTGTTTATTTTCATATTTGATTAAAGCATTTAATTTGATTGTTAATGATATGTAGTTATGAATTCATGAACTATGATTATGTGTAAGAATTTTCACTCTAATTTAGATATGTAGTCTTATATGGTTCGAAACATATAGGGTTTATATATCACTGGTAGTTGGTAGTACAATACATGAACGTTTTCTATGTGGTGATGAAAAGTATCATATTGTCTATTAGGATTCTCATAGGACGATCCTTATGAAGTTCTAATCAAAAGGTGAAACTTATAAAAGTGTGTGTGAGGATTGCAAGATAATTATTTATGATTTGACACCCATAGTCTTAGCTTGTATTCGAATTATATTCATGAAAGCTTAACGATCTACTTTGATTTTTACATGGTTAGATGTTTCTGCTATGTTTAAGTCGGGTAAAATATCTAGGTAATGGACGTTTCCGATATCTTAGAGAATTTAGAAGAATATGTTGAGTATTTGAGGTCATTGCCCTTATTCTCAAGGGTTCGATTCTTATGCATGCTTATGAGATTCAATTCGTTGCTATTAGTCATGACAATCTGATTGAATGCTTAGTTATCTATGGTTGTGTGAATGGAGATGATCACTTGTATATAATTTTTGTTTTTCTTTTAGTTAAAAACCAATTCCAAAACTCCATAAATTCTTGTACACATTATATATTTATGAATATTTATTATACTAACACTTGTAGGTGTCCCTTCAGTCCCCAGTTCCTAACGATCCCTTATTTGTCCATTACTACATTGATAGGGGTATTGATATGCAAGTAATTGCAGGTTTATCAAATATACATTATTGATATTATTACTTATTAATTTATTATAATTTTGTTTAATTTTATTTATAAGTTTATTATAGCGTATTAAAATTTTATATTTTTATATACTAATTCTATATTTTTATTATAATATAACATGAAAAATTTAGTATGACATTGAAGATAATTTATCATTGTTTTTATTAATTAAATATTATAATATATTTTTTTAATATTTTAAGAAAATTTTTACCAAAAAATTATATTTCAACTCTCTTCAAAATACTTTCTGCTTCTGTCCTTGCTAAGCATGTATTTCAATAAAAAGAACTAATTAGTTTGTTTGATAGGACTGGGCATAGGTTTTTTTGATTGATTATTAAGTCATTTGTAAGCTGACTTTATTTTAGTGGTTTTAAAAATTTTAAATTTTAAATTTTAATCGATCTATAATTCTTAAAAAATTAATTTTTAAGTTAATTTATAATGTCGATTTGAGGGAGATTAATTTGACGATTTTAAACTTATAATTTTATTTGAAAATTATTATCATAATAAAAAATATAAAATCAAGTGCAAACAATATTTTACCTTTACAAACACTTTTTTTAAAATTAAAACATACAAGTATAGTATTACCGGTTATAAAAATTACTATATTTGCTTTTATCAAATGCTTGATAAATTTAAAGCTATCAATATGTGCAATATAGAAATGATATTTTATTATTGACACTTCTTTATGTTTGAAGCTCCAGTATTCACCCTATAAATTCAAAATCTTGATTTCATACTCTGCATATTTATTTAAGACTTTTACATTATATATTATAATATTAATTAATACTTTATTTTATTTATTTTTTTATAATATTTATTATATAATATTTAAAAAATATTTTTTTTAAAAATTAATATATAAAAGTGTAGGTCGGTTTGATTTGTTGGTTTTTATTTTTAACGGACCCGCAATCAAACCAACAATGTCAATTTTGTAATATTTTAGACCTACGAGACCAATTAACAAAAAAAAAAGGCTCGATTTAGACTTAAATTCTAATTAATTGATTAATTTTTGAAAAAAAAAAATGCCCACCTATATTATTTGAGTTGCGAACTTTTTTTTTATATATATATACATAAATAATTATGATATTTATTTGTAAAATTGAAACATAATAGGCATGAAATAGTAATAGGAATAAAATTTGATATAAATATTTGTTTTAACTGTAGAATTAAAATAATAATAAATATTAAAGTAACATTTATAAAATTATAAATAAAATAAAATTAAAAAAATATATTTTTTAATTTTTAAATAAGATAAAATTATAAAAAATAATAAATAATTATACAAATTAATGAAAAAAAAATAGAATATTTCAATGTATTTTTAAGAGATGTGCAATGAATAAATATTTTAATACTATTTAAATATTTTATATTAACGATTAAATTAAACATAAAAATATTTTAAATCATTTTAATTATTATTTATATTATTATCGATCAAATATAATCTTATATTCTTAATTGATAATCAAATCTTAAAACATTATATACAAATAAATCATTTTATCATTAAACCTCAACTTTTTTACGGGTTGCAAACTTACAAAGCATTGTACATGAGGATCAAGGGTCTCATGTCTGAACAAGTGTTACTTTTATGTATTGAGAAATTAATAGATGACTTGGACATCTCATGCGCATTAATTAAAAAAAAAAATATAGCAAGAAAACAACATCATGCAAATCATACGAAGAATCTGATATTAGATTGAGTCTCAAGAATTTAACTAATTTGTCCCTGGCTGAATAATTATAGGCATGGCGTACAATACAATACTTTATAATAGTTAGTGGTCTGGATTAATTAAAATATGATACTTAGAAGGAAAAAATAATGGACTAAATCAACAGTTGAATTACACATTATATTTGAGAGAAAAGAGTTAAATTATTTTTAAAAGTGCACTTAAATTTTGAAATTATTACCTTAGGTAATATAAATCCCATCATTTTATTTAATGGGTAGTCTTAAGAAGTTAATAACTTTAGTTTATTCTATTTAAAATAACAGTTATTCTATAAATGATTAAAAAATGATATAATTAAATAAATTTTATGTCTTTTTACTCTAATATTAATTTTTTTTATAACTAAATTTAACCCAAAAAAAAAAAAAAAGAATAGACGTATCTCTTCTCTCTTTTACTCCTCTTTTCTTTCGTACTTTCTCAATCATCACTCTCCATCTCCCTTTTTCAATCTCATAAGAAATTATCATAAACCAATAGTTTATTTATTTTCTCTCTCATTTTTTTTACTTTCGCGTATTGTTTCAACATTTGACAAAATTAGGATGGGAAAAAAGAGTTATTGCATAGGACACATGAGGGACAACCAAAATATGATAAAAATTGTTTATATAAGTGTTTCTAGCAAGTCAAAAGTTCATTCCAAATAATTTTTAAAAAGAGTTCTACACAATTTGAAAGCTTTTGAAATTTCAAGCAAAAATAATAAAAATGTTTGAAAGAAATTTATTATTTACAAAAAATTATTTTAATTAAGTTAAATATTTAGTTTTGAATATTGGTGGAATTTAAAGTTATATTTTTTGGTTTAATAATCTCATTATCATTCTACATGTAATTAAATTTAAAAATGATAATGAATTGTTACAAATTTTAGAAATGTAATACTAAACTCAAATTTAATTTTTGTTAAGTTGAAAATTATTTCATAAGATTGCATGTGAAGTCATTTTTGACAAAACTACAATGAATATATGGTAAATCATATTGTCTCTCACAGCTATAATTTTTTAAAGTTTTTTGACCATTCAATTTTATAATTTTTTTTAAATTTCAATAGCATATTCATAACATATTGTGTTCCTAAAAAATAGAAATATAAAATTTAGAATCAAATTTTCTTAAAAGACCAACAAAATTTATTTCAATTATTGAAACCAAATTATACCAAAATATGAGAAAATTTTGTCGGAAAAATCCAAAGAGTGGGAATTTTTTTAATCTCACAAATACTATTTGAGAAAAAATATCACCGTTATTTTTTTAATGGAATTTAAATAATAGGACTAATTCTACATTTTCTTATAAATTATGAAATTTAAGATGCTTAAATTATATGATTAAATTATTTTTTAAAATAATTATAAGACCTTTAATGTCATGCAAACTTATAATTAAATTTTATTCTCTCTCTTATATACATATATATTTTATTTTTATTTTTTTTATAAGATATTCTCTCTCTTATATAAATTTAATAGATCTAAACTTATGTTATCTTAATTAATCAATAATCAATAATTTTTGCGTTGAAGAATTCTTCAACATTGTTTCCTATGCTTAAAAATCTGATTTTTCCTCTTGGAATTTCGTTTGAGTCAGATTATTGTATTTTTGTGAAGTTTATTCTCGTGGTGATAGGGACAAAGATATCATACATATTCAAGTCCAAATTAGCAAAGATTTTGAATTGATATGTGCTTCTGAATCATTATATTATTGTAAGAAAAAAAAAAAAGCCATTCAACGGACAATCTTTGACCTAAAGATCTCATAGGTAGGACTCTCTAAATGACCTTCCCACCGATCCATGATGCTATAGGTTCATTCATCATTCTTTTGCTGCAATATTTTTTAAATTTTAAGTTCCACATAAAATTCCACCAAACAAGACCTTAATTAAATTTAATTTAACTATATATATATATATGGACCATGCATATATTACTCTAATCTATAAATATGCAAATGTGAAGCTAAATGCCAATTAACCAGTCATTAAATAGTCAATAGGGTACCTATCAGCAAATGGTTTGCATAGTTAATAGTTAATGGGGGGGTTGCATAGTTCGTAAAATCAAAATTAAATCAATGGATTCATGATTTAATTTTGATACAATGTTTAACTTATAATTATATGTATTAAAAAAAAAAAAACAGATTGGCTCACTTGCATATATAAGTAATATAGGTATGTTTTCTTAAGGAGATAAATACATTAAATACAATTTTTTATATATTAAGATATAAAAAATAATACCATCTATCCCAGCTTATTATTTCAAAGGTACGTGTGTCAATTATAATTGGAAATGTATTTCTTTTAGCTTTTTTCTTTCCTCAAACTATAAATTGCGATACAAATCAACTATGTTGTATTTGCTCGTTGCTACCAATACGTATACTTTGTTTGTACCAACCTCACATCTTGAGCAAATTATGTTTTGCCTTCACAGGAATAAATCAATAATTGGACCACAAACAAAGAGAGATCGATATGTGAGTACGTCCTGACGGATCCAGGTACTGTGTTCAGTCAGTGACGGATCCAGCATTTTACTCCAAAAGGGCACCGTACGATAATAAAAATAATATTATTTATTTTTTTAATTATTACTTATTCCTTATTAAAAAAAAATTATGTATATTTCATGTAAATATAGATATGTTTAAATTATTAAATTTTTTTTTGTATTTTTGAGTAATAAAAACTAAAAATTGAAAATTGAAAGGTGCATATACATATTTTATACATGTAATTTACCTACAATTTTATAAATATTACGTATAAAAATTTTGCAATCTTGAGTTGAGTGGGACAAGTGCCCCTCATAGCCCTCATGCAGCTTTGCCACTGTGTGTTATAGCACTTCTATTTTGCCTCCACGTGTAATTACGGAGGAAAAATTCTGGTAGGTGGATGAAAAATGATACTACAATGTTGATGATTTAAGAAAGTACTACGAGGAGCTTCATGTCCCATTGAGGTTTTATGATGTCCAAAAAAAAAAAAAATTATAGTTGAAGTTTTCCTGCTTGGTGATAAACGTGGTCATCAAAATTGGACTTAAATCTTCTAATTAAAATTCAAACTTTGTGATTTTTCAAGGACCTGTTCATTGCTTAATAAATGTTTCTAAGATGGAATGCCCTATATGGTTTACATCTGTCCGAAAGCATATACCGTAGATATCTATCAGTTACAAATTGATTTGGTACTTGGTATATACGTTTACCTAACAAGTATTTTCGTTGGTGATTTAATAATGGTCCAGCCAAGTGTCCAACCAATTAATGGATTATTGACTTATCTGTGTGAAAACCTGAAAGACCCATTAACTTGGAACATTCACATCTTTATTGTTCATACCTGATACCACCATGAACCAGAGTTGATTTGGGGTTAGCATCCATCTGATAACTTGTCTTTACCATATATGGAATATATTCCTATTTTTGAAATTCGTTTTAACGAAGTAAAAATAAGTCATTCTAATATCTTGCAAAGAATATATATATATATATATATATATATATTTCAAGTACAAAGAAACAAATTTTTCTACCATCTAATTTTGTTGCTTGTTACAAATATCTTCATTTACGGGCATTTACAAATATAGGACTCGAAGCTTCATTTATTGGTATGCTTGTTTCCTAGTATGATTTTCATGTGTAAAGTGATCCATTTCAAAATAAAATCTTTTTGTTAATAACCTCAAATCTACCATGTGGCCTGTGTGGTGGATTTAATAATACACGATTGAGATTAAAAGTCGGGCAAAGGCATAACAAAGCATATTTGACAATTTCGCCCTCTTCAACAAATCCAAATATTAAAATTTTAACAAACAACTTAGATGGGGGCAAGATTCAAGTCTTAACCCTAGATTACCATTCAAAACGTGACATTGTTTGGTTGCAACTACAATTGAATGTGTAACAAGTTCTACATCAGCTAAAGCTAGCCTAGAATAAAGGCATGATCAACAAAAAAACTAAAACTAAAAGGAATAATCCAGTCAGCAACTAGCCACAATACGTAGGATATAACAATACAACATATTGGTATATAAGAACCTTGTCGCTCTTAACTCCTTAAGGTATATGCAGCCAGGAACAAACCAAAAGTAACAAGCGGTTATAAGATTACCAATATACACATAACACCCATGATCTTTAATTAAACCAAAAAAATAGTGCCAAATATTATAAAAGGAGACAAAGGATCTCCATGACCTTAACTTTTAGATGTCGAGTAAATTCAGGTAAAGTTTCCTAGAAAAAACAAGGAAGAAATATGCCAAACTGTGATTATTTATCCGCTCCTGCTAAAATCAAGCAGCTGGAACCTTTCTCCCATCTTCTATAAAGAAAATTGCCGTTTCTGGGACCTGATAAAAGAACACAGAAAGATCAGCTAACCAACAAATCTAAATTAAAGTTCATAGCCATTGGAAGCACTAATGAAAAATAAAAGGATTCAATGCGATGACATAAATATAACACCAGAAACCAGTGGGACATATAAAGTAGATATATCATGTTTGGTGTGAAAAATGCTGGAAAGGATGCACTGTCATTGCCTAGGTTTTAGGATTTCATTTTTAAGATTTACAAATTGGCTATTATAAGTAACTACAAAAATAGCTAATAAGCAACTACTTATCATATTTGCTATAGTGTTCCAACGTTAAACTCTAAGAAAAATAGAGAATGAGAATTTAAATACACTCTTCAGAAAAACAACTACATCCCCTGAAAAGGCATATTTGACCACAAAGTTCAAAGTATAGCCTTGAGCACAATAAAACTAAACAACAACTTACTACCTCCATGACTTCGGTCACTATGATAAAGTGTTTTCATAAATACGATTAATGCAAAGTAAATATATTTTTATATTGTTGGAAAATTACCCACTTGAATGTAATGATCAACATATGATATACTGGAGAAGAGTTATTAGAAAGTATCTTACATCAGGCCAAGACTCAGTAATGAACTCCACAATGTCATAGGCTATGTCCCCTTGAACGTCTATTTGTTCCTTCTCAGTTGGCCCCTGTAACCAATAATTGAGATAAGTACAAAAAATGAGACAAGAAGACGATGTCTCAGATTTTTTCTAAATTAAATGATAAAAATCATACGAACCTTAACGATGGAAGCTCCGGTGGCAAACTTTTTCCCAAATTTCTTTGAAGCATCACTGAGTTTGACACCTGAAATATAACCGCAGATATTAAGATGAAGATGACAACTTAAATTAATGAACGTCTAAAATCAAAAGAAACAAAGAAAATAGGTAAATAGCAGTAAATGCTCACCAAATAAGTCCAACCCTTTCACAGTGGTGATACATTTTCGCTTGTTACGGGTAACCTTTTCAACAATGACTTCTGGGTTCTCCTACAGAACGATTCAAACATTCTAATCTTTTAGATTACTGAAGATAAAAATATCATATGATGGTTCAAAATAATGAGACTATTCATATCTTGAATGAAACTCTTTACCTTTTTCTTTATCTTGCCACCAGGAAGACGTTTAACCTCTTGTTTTGGCGCTGAAAGGCAAATAAAACACGTCAGAAACATTAGTATTTTCAAGTTGAGACCAAAAAAGATCAAATAAGAAAACATGATTCATTGACGCTAGATAAAAACCATATAACTTCCTACGATAAAAAAAATAGAAAACTATCAAGTACTAAACACAAGTAGTTCCAGAGAAATGTTTTAAGAATAAACTTGTGAATAATTTAGCCAAATATAGGAAAAGCATATAAACTCTGGAGAAGAAACTTTCAAAGAAGGCAATAATATCATGTGAAAAAACACTAACCGACATTGAAAAATAAAGCAACTTCCAATTGCCCTTAGTTAGTTTGATTCGTACATATAAAGAAGAATTACAGTTCTCAGAGTAACAGGTATTCTTAGTACATGCGAAGAGCACGTGTTTGTAGAGCAAGGGTATGAAATGAAAAGTACTTGAAGATTTATTAAGAATCACATAAATACCTAAACAATTTATGAGAATATTACCAGAGGAAGCAGCGCCACCGCCAGAAGAAATATTAGTAGATTGTAACTGCTCAGTTACTTTATCAGACTCCTTCGCATTTGCTTCTGCGCGTATAATCAAAACTTATTTCTATGAAAAATATAAATAAAATCAAAGTAACTTTTTATTTCAATCCAACAATATAAAATGAATCGAACTTTTAAAGAGAAATAAAGGGAGAGAACAATAGAGCATAAAACAAATAAGGAATACAACAATTTGTAGAAGAAAATATAACAAAGGAAAAAATTACCATTGGCGAGATCTGGATAAAGGTCAGGGGCATTTTGAATCAACCAGGGCTTGCATTTCTCAAAATCCGATCCAAACTCACAGTACTCGGCCGGCACAGTGCACACGCCACAGTACACTACTTGCATCGGTTGGGGCTTCTCCGCCATTAGGGCTCAATCTCCACCACCTTCTCTCTCAGCAGAGATAACGAAAGGTAAAACGGTGCGTGCCGATGTTGAAGTAGATGGGTTCTCGATGAAATAATTGCTGGAAAAGAAAATTAACGTCGTTAAAGGACTATTACGCTGGAAGTAGATGGGTTTTGTTTTTTCTCTCTATTTTAATAGTTAGTGGGCTGAACCTGAAAGGCTATAGTATAGTGGGGCATTCATTAAGAACCATGGGCTTGTTAGCCATATTTTCTTTTTCCAGTGTATGTCTGATGAAGTGAAGAGGATTAGCAGGTTTTTTTTTTTTTTGCTACATACAAGCCTCGAACTCGAGAGCTTATTAGTTACAATGCATTGGGTACCAGTGGCAAGGGATTAGCAGGTTAAGCATAATAACATAATGTAAGCTCCAACAATAAAAAGAATATAGAGCACGGGTGATTTTTAGCTATAAAAATTTAAAGCACAAGCGAAACGCCAATTTTTTATGAATTCATGCTTACCCTTCCGGCATAAATGGAATAGCAATTGCAATTTTTAGGGTATGTTCATAATATTAAAAAATAATGGAATGAATATTATTTTTCTTGTACATATTTGAAACTTTTAGGACATTTTCAGTTGAATATAATATTTGTTTTAAAGTGGATGCGAGAGGTGTCACTCTAGTGGAGCATTTGAGGGGTTGGAGGTCTGATATATATATATATTTTTTAAATAAATATTATTATAAGAATATATCTATGTCTAATGTATATATTTAATATATATTAATAATATTTAATAAATATGTGGATAAAAATAATATAAATTGTAAATAAAATGGTTAAATATATACATTTTTTCATATATTTGGTAGCTATTAGTGACAAATAAAATTATAGTTGTATATTATAAAAAATTATTTCTTAAATGTAATAATCCAAAAAAATTCAAATATTTAACTTTAGATTCAATATTATAAAAACAAAAAAATATATATATATATACAATAAACTTCAGACTAATGCTTTTAAGTTTCCATAATTCATATATTCAAAGTTTTTCATATTTTTGTTTCACCCCAAATTTTAAATTTATTTAATATTATATTATTTTATATTTTATTCTAATAATTTTGAATTTATTTAAAATTTTATTTATATAAAAATTATAATATTTCTTTGTTATTAGTTTTTATTTCATTTTTATTTTTATTAATCAATCTTATACTGTTTATCGATATATCTTTTTAAAATTAGTCTCAAGTTTAAAATTTTAAATTATATTTTATTTTTTATATTTTTATATGTTTCTTTTAATTTTAGTTAAAATACTTATAAATTTTGAGATGTTTTATTGAGCTTTCTATTTACTTAAATTTTTTTAGTTAATAAATATATTTTAAACATGTATGATATTAATACTTATTATATATATTTTTTAATTTTCTTCATAGATTAATTACAATGTATTAATTTTATATTTTTGTGTGCTAACTTTATCTCTCTATTATAATATGACATAAAAATTTAGTATTGAATTTAAGAGAGCTCATCGTAGCTCCTATTAATTATACATTATGAAACATTGTTTTTAATATTTTAATAAAATTTTTACTTTAAATGAAAAAATTAAATTTCATTCCTCCTAAAAAAAATTTGGATCGATGCAATTATTCTTTTAAATAAGTTATATAACTAAATTATTTATATAAAAAATGGAAGGCAAAGGAAATTTGTAGAGTTAGTGCCAAGACATAACTATAGATAAAAATTGAGATAAAATATTAATGAGATTCACGAATTAATTTTTAAAATTTATATTATCTTGTCTTATTTAATATTTAATGAGATAAAATAATAACTATATAGTACTAATTAAGATATCTTATTTATTTTTAAAGCGTCTTAAATAAAATAAATAAAAATACAAAAAACAATAATAAAAAATAATATATGATCATTTATGATGCAAAAACAATAAAAATATGTGAGTTTAATAAAAAAAATATTTTAAAGTTAGACCGAGCTAAAATATAAATAAGATAAAATAATATTTAAATAAATTAAAATAATATTATATTATAAACTAATTAAATATATTAAATAAGATAGGAGATTAAATAAAACATCTACTTTACAATCATTACGCTTATTTGTAGATGGCATTATGGCAACACAAGAAATTTATAACCATCAACAATATTACTTGACTCTTTAAAAAAAAAAATTGTTTGAGAAGACTGTGTTGGCATTTTTTTTTCTTTTTTTCTTTTAATGAATGCATTGATTAATGTTGTCAATTTTTATCATTGGAATATATAATTGTAGAAAAATTTTGATTTTTTTATGGATGAAGATGTCTTAGTGAAATGAGGTTGGAGATTGCATTTCCATTCTATCAAATTTTTGAATCTAAATTTTTTACAATTTTTTATATATTTATTAAAATTATAATAATATATTTAAAAATATATTTTATTTTAATTTTTTGACAATCATCTAAATAAACAATTTAATTATATATATATATATATATTATACTTAACGTTTAATATCTATTAAACATAATTTAAAAAAAAAATTATATAAATTTTGTTAATATGAAATATAGAATGAACAATTAAATATATATTTATTTGTTAATGGAAATTATCGATTCTCACAAAAAAAAAATTTAAAATTTTGATGAAAAATACACATTCTGCCACTGCAAAACATTTAGCTTGAGATGAATGTGTCAAACTTGAAACCACCTCGCCTTATTGATAACACCAACGCTTTTTATTATTAAAGAATAATAAAAAATTAATAATTTGAACACATACCTTTAGCACTTTATTAGTAGGAATAATAAATTATGTAAAGTGTGGAATTATCTGATAAATGAGTTATGTTATGTCAATTTATTAATAAAAATAATATTATCATGTTGGATTATTTTGAATCTAATTATCGTGCTATTTAAGAAAACAAAAAAATATGTTATTTTAACTAAATATAATTTATTTAATTCATTTAGATTATTTAATGTTTGTATCAAGTTTAATGGATAAAATAATATTAAAATATTAATTTAATTAATTAATTTTAAGTTATTGTATAGTATCATATTTGACCCCTTTTAACAAAAGGGTGATGCCATATCACGTTGGATTAATTTGAATACAAATTGACCTTATGTCAAAAATTAGAAGATAATTTGAGGAATTAATTTTTTTTTTAATGTTTGCTAATTTTCTTTAAAAACAATTAAAACTTACATGTTCATAATTAGGATTTGAATTTTAGAATTTTTTTTAAATAACTGTTCATATATTTGTAATTAATATTACATATTCGAATGCATGCTGATGTTGCATAATTTTTTAATATTCAATTGTTTTATGATATGCTTATTAATATGGGATTTTCATAAAGAAAAATAGTGAACACTGGATGGTAATATATACTCTTTTTGAGAGATCCTATACAATATACACTATTTTACCCAAATTCTACGGTGTAACGGAAATTAATTTATATGGTAAGTAAAATTGAAAAAAAAAAAAATATATATATATATATATATATGTGTGTGTGTATACCACTGCCTAATATTTTTTTAACAAAATTATTTACATATTTTAAGATATTAAAATTAGTTGTCGATATATTATTACCTTAAATAAGAATTCTAAAAATGATAATAGAATAAAAATCACATCCAATAACAACTTTATCATTAATCATATGATGAATTATCATATTTAATAAGAACTCTAAAGCATCATATTATATAAGAACTCGAATCATATGATGATTATCAAATCTAATCAAAACTCTAAATATTATTTTAATTTTATAATTAATTTAAAATTATAATAAAAATTTATTTTATATTTATTTTAAATATGTTATAAAAATTTAAAAATATAATTTTAATTCAACGTACGTATCTTTAATTAATTAATTATATATATATATACAGTTTTACTGTATCAATAGCATCCAATACCAATACTCCGAAATGTGCAGCCTTTTCAAATTTCTTGAAAGTATAGATAAAAGATATTATACAGCATACACTACAAGATGAATCACTAAACCGAGTTGAAAATAAACACAACAGTATTGTCATTTTTGTCAAGTGCAAATGCTTTTTTATCTTCAACGAGGAAGAGGAGAGGCTTCTTTTTTGGTCTTTCAATCAAACTCTATCTTAATTAATGAAGTTTAAGATCACATTTAATCTCACATAGTCAATTGAAATGGAGAAAATACATATATTGTTAAATGAATATGAAAATTTATTAGATACTCCTAAGTCATTAACTTTATAAATGACAATTGGCTACAAAATAAACTAATTTTTTTTATTGTACTGATTACATATTTATTTTAAAAATAATACTTAAATTTGGTATTTATTTTTGTAACAATTTAATTCTATTATTATTAAAAGTGACTGCACAATGACAAAAAATTATTTTTTTTTTCGTGGTCACTTTTTAATAATAATAAAATAAAGCTATTACAAAAAAATAAATAAATAAATAAACAAAAGACTTCATTTTTGAAATATGTAAGAGACCCTAGTGATATATATATTTTTTAATATGCTCTACTTTTTTTTTTTAAAGAAAAAGACATTTGCATTAATTAATTGAAATTGTAGTGCATCAAAAATTCAATCACAATATATAAATAAATAAAAATTGATAAATATATAATACATAATTATTCTTCTTCATATTTCAATGACTGAGAATAATTACTTTTTTCATAGACTTTTCATTTGTTTGTTTGAATTGCTACTAACAATACTTTTATGTATTCAAACAATTTATTTAATTTTATGTATTTAGGCTCTAAGCAAGAAACATCTTTAATAAGAAAACTAATAAATTTATATATATATTGAAAAACATGCCTAAAATTAATAAAAAAAAGGACAAAAATCACACTAAAACAAGTCTATACTATAAACAAATTCACCTACATCAATATATAGAAAGAAATACATTACAAACTATAGTGAATTTATTAAATATAATAAAAAAACATACAAGGAGAGAGACAGACAGCAAACATCAAGTAGAGAATAACGCTCTCTCCAGTTATCATAGTTTGAAAGCAAAAAAAAAAAAAAAATACACACACACACATATATATATATGGGAGATGAAGACTAGAATTTTTTCTTTTTCTCTCATTTAGTTTAAATTTTCCTTTGTTAATAATATTATGCGTTATGTATCTACTTTTTTTTAAAAAAAAATATTCTTTTTAAATAATATTACAAAATTCATGCACATTAATAATCACATATTTAACCTTATATGTACACAGACCACTTTCCCTTTAAAACTTTTAGATACCAAAAATCTTACACAAAATCTGGCACATTCCAACTCATTTAACTAAAAAGTTACACCAACTTAATTAGCTCTTTATGAAATCCAAAACTCCTATATTTGCATTCACAAAACAGTAAATTAGCAAACAATTTCCATAATTTCTGAGTGTGTTTGAATCCAAAATGAACAACAACGATGGAGTTAATTACCAAGCTTGTGCTTCTTGCAAACACCAAAGAAAAAGATGTGATGAGAATTGTGAAATGGCTCCCTATTTTCCTGCTAATAGACTTAAGGAATTTCGAAACGCTCACAAGCTATTTGGAGTGAGCAACATACAGAAAATCATAGCCTCTATTGAACCTGACATGAGAAAAGATGCTGCTGTGTCCATTCTCGCTGAGGGCAATTATAGAAGATCTGATCTAGTCAATGGTGCTCTTGGTGTTGTCTATGACCTTAAGAGCCAGATACAGTATGAACAAAACCAGCTTAATTTTGTGAATCAATATCTCTCTATTTTGAAAGAAAGGGAAAAATTGAAGCAAGAGAAGGAACAATTAGATCAATTCTGTAGCTCTTTGATTATAGGCGCACCAAATCAATCTCATACTGTAAGACCTGTTCATCATCTCTCCCTTAATTACAATTTTTGCACTTTCTTTGTTAATTGGATCTTATTTTTAGATACTAATTTATTATTATTATATGTTACTCCTAATCTGTCAAATCAAATGACTTGACGAATCACTTCTGATGCTATATATTTTTATAATATTTTAAAGGTTTCATTTTGCTAGTATATATGAACACGATTTATCTTTAATCAATTACTTATTTCTATGTTAAATATGTAGGCTATGGATGATAATATGGGTTGTATTGAAAACTCTGAACATGAATACAAGTATCAATCAACAAAGAATCAGACTGCAACTATGAATTCTCTTGACATCCATATGGTGGACAAAGTGATTGAATACTCTTTTCAGCGTGGAGGTGTCCTTGGAGGATCTGCAGATTCCAGGTTACTTATAGTTCTAACTTATTGTGTATGCCTATTTGTAACCTTATTATTTTTATAACTTAGCAGATGGATCTCTTGATTTGCTTTAGATAATTATTTTTATATTATAATTTTCAAATTAATTTGAAAAAATTATAAAATAATATTGCCAAGTTTATCTTAAGTGACGCTAGTGCGTGCATGCATTCATACATAGATATATGTAACCCTTACGCAGATAAATAAACTAATATTTATAACATTAAATAAAAATTTTAATCATGAATGTCCGACGAATTAAACATAAATTATCCTATTTAATCATAAGCAATGCGTGTTTTTGTATAATTTAATCATATATTAAAATTTTTAAGGTACTTGTTACATAAAATTTGCTAACACGTGTATTAAAGAATAATAGGGGACTTTGAATGTAATTTATTTAAAGGATATGTTTCTTCTAAAATTAATTTTCCAGATTAAATAGAACTATTTATGAATTTTGTTTGATTATACTTGATATGTCTTGATATAAATTAGCTTTTTCTTTTGCCAAATATTGATAATAATTTCTCACTTCATGTTGTAATTACGCTGTTTTCTTTTTTCTTTTTGTAAAGAATGTAGTAGTATATGTATTTCTCTTCTCTGATTAATATGAATTAATGTTAATTTATTGTTTGTTATACATTTCAGCTCTGTCTCTAAGGCCCGGGGAAAGAAGCCTATGGAGTAGAAATAAGAGAACAAGTACTATTAAAGAAAATGATGAGACAAATAAAAGCTATGAAATGGGTGCAAATCATTAATGTTTAGTGTGTTTAATTGCGTATTTTGTAATGGAACTGCCATGGTACTCTATTATCTTAATTATGAAATTCAGACCTTAATATCAGTTTGCAATATAACTGTGTGCTTTGCCAAATTCATTAGGACCAGTTATTATTTTCTAAGCATATATGCACCAAATGAGTCCTTTGCTAGCAATTACCAAATAAATTAGACATGCATGTTCAATATTTTCTTTTATTTTTTCTCTTAATATTTTATTCGTAATTTCTTTTGGTCGGGAAAGATAGATACAGTTAAAAAGGTACAAGTGGCTTGGAGAGACTGTTGTCGTCCAATAGATGAAGGAGGCCTTGGTCTGCGGTACCTTCGTCTCCTAAATGAGGCCATGCTAAGAAAGTTTGCATGGAGGCTAATCACAGAAAATTCTAACATTCTGCTTTACTTACGTAGCAGATATCTAGCAAAAAATGGCTATCCAAAGAATTATTATGTCTGCTCATCAGTCTGGCTTGGTTTGCGCCCTTACTATTTAACCCTCTTGGAGGAATCCAGGTGGTTAGTTGGAAGAAATTCTACAGTAAAGTTTTGGACAAACAATTGGTTGGGTACACCTCTAATTGATATGATGGATAATCCCCCAGTGGACCCCCCGATACATTCACTAGTGGGGGATTACCTACAGGAAGATGGTTGGCATTTACCTCAAACTTTCATGGTATCCTATCCAGATATTACCTCAGAAATTCAATCAACAGTTGTTGGAATTGGTTCGGACATCAGAGTTTAGACACGCTCAATTAAAGGAGGTGTTACAGCCAGTGAGGCTTATGACTCACTACGTGTGGTTGGCGAACGCAAGATGTGGGGTAAGGCCATTTGGGCCCATTATATACCACCATCAAGATCTATTTTGCTATGGCGTGCTATCCAAAATAAACTTCCAACGGATTGCCAGTTAAAAAGGAGGGGACAATCGTTTCCTTCCCGTTGCTCATTATGTGGATCCAAAGAGGAAACTATTTCACATCTTTTTTTAAGTTATCATTTTGCAGGTGCTCTCTGGGACTTCCTATGCTTCTTTTTTGGAAAACGACCATGTACAGACTCCTCTATCCTAAACTTATGGACGACCGCAATGGCGATGAAATTTGGATCACAGCTCGCCAGCTTATGGAAAGCAGGAATTATTTCAGTCATCTGGGTGATTTGGACCACTAGAAATGATTATCGATTTAACAATAAGAGGACGACGCTGAGCTCGGCCTTTGCAACAGTGTGGCGTTTTATTCGTGAAGCGAGTCTTTCAAAGAGTGGTTGCATGCAAAATACTGTGGATGATCTACAGGTTCTTAGACGACTTCGAATTCAAGGCATCCCACGACGGGCTCCGAGGGTTATAGAGGTTAATTGGAAGGCACCACATTCGGGATGGATAAAGGTTAATACAGATGGAGCAGCTTTTGGAGCACCAGGATTATCGGGTTGTGCAGGCATTTTTCGAACTTCTAGATCATTTGTTAAGGGTTGTTTTTGTGTCCCGCTTGGAATATCACATGCTTTTGAAGCAGAACTAGCGGCAGCCATTTATGCGGTGAAATATGCATATACATTTCGGTGGAGGCGTCTTTGGTTGGAATCAGACTCGACATATGTTGTTGCTCTACTACAGAATCGGTCTTCTTCGATTCCTTGGAAATGGCATTCGGCTTGGACAGATTGTTTAGATAAAATTACAAACTTGAAATTTCACTGCTCACATATTTACAGGGAGGGCAATGCTGCAGCTGATAGTTTAGCCTCTAGGGCTCCTAGTTTATGTACAGCGACTTGGTGGTGGAATGCCCCACCTTTCGCTAGCTCTTTTATTTATTCAGATGCTAACAACAAACCTAATTACAGGTTTTGTTGAGAACTTTTATTTGTATGTTCAATTTTATTAAGATTTAATAATATTAGTGGTAAGCGGTTTAATGAAGAAGGTGCCAACCTAGTTGGGATGTCCCGGTGCACCCACTGAAAACTGCTAGCTACAACCTTTTATAAAAAAAAAAAAAAAAGTTTAATTGCATGATATAATCCCCATTCATACATAAAATTTTACATTGAATTCTCTAAAAAAAAATATATGTTGTTTTTATTACGACGTAAAATAATATATGTATTTTAAAATATATATATATATTTGTTATTTAAAAAAAAAAGATATATTAATTTTAATTATAAAAAAAATAACAAATATTTTTTAAAAACTAAAATTAAAATTATAGAAATAAGTGAGTTACGTATGCTAAAGTGGGAAAGGAAGTGTCATAGAATAATCTTATAGAAACATGTTAAATTTTCTAATATTTCAATGTCATGGAGCGAGGGTTGAATTTGATAAACCAGGAGGCCCAAGGGAAAAGAATTTTTGGGCCTTTTTTATGTTTTATTTTCAAATATTAATAATATGTATACTAATGTAATTAAAGTATAATAATATTATAGTTGTCTAAAGAAATTAATACGTCCTTATACTTAGTCAAAATTTAAAAAAAAAATCTTTTGAACCGTTCACTGCATTGCATTTTGTAGAGTTTAATTAGCTTTAATTACATAGTGTAATTTTTTTTATTTATAAATTTTTTTAATACCTTATAAAAAAAGAAAATATATTTTCTTTTTTTTAATAACATAAATAAATATATACTTTTTAATGTATGAAGAAAATGACTATATATTTTTTTACTAAGAGAAGTTAAAAATTAAATTAATTGAATAATTAAATTATTTATGCATTAAATGAATTTAACTAATAAGTTAAATTTGTTTTTAAATTTAAGCAATTCATATAAACAAATAAAAATTCATGACAAATATAATTATTGTCGGCGCTATCACAAGAACAATAGATAATAAACTTATGCATTAATATGTTTATTAATTTTTATTTATTTGAACATTATAATTAGATTTTCTAATGTACTAAAATTTTAAAGAACCAATGCAAATTTCTTTTTTCTAAAAAAAAAAAAAATCTTTTAACTTTATTTAAATATATGCATGTAATAACAAAAATATTTAGTAAATTAATTGAAAATAATTAGATTTAAGTTATTATAATTATACATAAGTTCAACTAATATTTTAAACGGTAAACCTTATACCTAGGTGTCATATAAATATAAATATAGTCCTAGAATTAAAATTAAATCAAAATTGACCATGTGCTTGGATTACTTTAATTCAAGATAAATATTTTAATATTTACTGATTAATTTTAACACACAAATAAAAATAAAAATTAGTTTTATTTTTATTTATGGATTAAAATATATCAATAAAATTCAAGCAACTAACACGCCATCAGAAATAAATAATACAGGAACAAAATCATAAAAAAATTGAAGTATATAATTATGAATATTAGGTGATCAAAGTATGAAATTAGGAATAATATAATAAATATTAAATATGATAATAAAAATGACTATTTATATATAAAATAAATTTTTAAATAATAAATTCATATCTATATTTGATTTTAATGAAATGTGCAATAAAAATTACTTTTTATTTGATAGGTAAAAAAACTTTCAATTCACATTTTTAAATATGAATGGATGTAAACAAACAATTTAAGATAAAATAACACTATAAATAAGTCCAAATGTCATATTATTAAATTAACCTTAAAGGCTTTCTCGTCCTCTCAACGACAAATTGTTAATATTTTCCTTATATTTGTATTAGTTATTTAGTTTGTCCTTATTTTTGTCACACTTTTTGTTTAATATTTATTTCATTATGTGTTAATGTCTATATACATATATACATACATACATATATTTATTGAAGCATTTTTAAGGATTAAGGGTATAACATAATCTCTTTTAAAAATAAAACTTTATTTTTAACTTATAAATAATGTACATGTCCTATAATTTAAAAATAAGTAAAATTGTAAAAAAGAAAATAAACTTTTTGAAAATGCTAAAATAAAATTTAAGAACGTGAATTATGTTATAATTAATTAAATGCTCAATGCTTACAAATCAGTCCCAATACACCTCATATATATGTGTGTATATATAAATAATTTAAATAAAAAAAAAAAAAAAAAGGAAAAAGAACAAAAAAAAAAAAACTGAAATTTGACATGATTTTATTAACATGTTTAATTTTAAAATAATATTTTTTATAGGTCTCTTTCTCTTACTCCTTGGGCTTGTAAACTTTTATTTTTTCTTTTAGTTGATTGAACTAACAAGCGTAATCTCATTACAATCAAATGAAAGATCTCTTGATTTTAAAAAATACTTTAAATGAGTAGAGATGTAATTTTTTAAAAAAAATTATAATATCCAATTCAACTCTAAAAAAAATAGTGATATTTTATAAGGATTAATAATATTATAATATGTTTAAATTACATGATTTGACTATTACTAATGAATGTTGGATCTCACACACATATTTTAAGCATGATTATTATATAGTAACTAGAGTTAAGAAATAATTAGAGATAATATCTAATATTTATTAAAATTTGAGATCTTAATATCATTAAGCACTTAAGATAAAATGCAAGAAAATTTTAATTAGAATAATGATTTTTGAAAACCATGCAAGTGTAAGTGTCGAAGAGTTTAATAGGTATTAATTTATATATATTTTTTTAGTTATTAATATTTTTAAATTTATATTTGTTTTATTGTTTACATGTGCTAAAATTGTTTATTTTTATTTTATGAGAATATAAAATTTTTTAGAAATTTTTATAGGTTTTTTATTAATTTTATTGTATCAAGTGGATTTCCTTAGATAGCATGTGGATGAACTTAGCATATAGCCCTTTAAACCCATCACGCTGAAGCCACCCACTTTTGCGATAATCTCTTATCGGAAATAATGACTTGGAATCACAGGATTTCAAGCGTTCATTCATTTTTCTCGCGACATTATTTTTACATAAAAAGATTATGATTTTATCTTAAGACCATTTTATTGATTTAAATCACTTTCTCCACTCATACACACAAGGTCAAACCATTTTATTGATTTGAATCATTTTTTCCACTCATACATGCAAGGTCAGTTTTTATTCTTGAATCAAGTGTCTTTCTATCTCCTCTCAATTGGTCTTCTCCTAGAAGGCAATAGAGGAAGATTGCGTTAGAAAGAAGATAAAGAGGTAGTAGTAGTAGTTATTGACCCCAAGGTCATTAATGATGTCTCTGCAAATTTGTTAACGAAGATAGAACTTGTGACAAATTTGCTTCCGTATTATCAAAAACCTTTTACAATTCTAAATACCTAATGGTGAAAAACACAAAAATGGGGGCTTTAATTTCTTTCTACCATTTTCAAGTTTAAAGCTCGAAACTTTACAATCATCTTTTCTGGGAATTCAATCAAAAGCACCAATTTCGCCATAAAGAAGTGAAATCATTAGAGAAAAAATTGAAAAAATAGCCAACAGTGTTGAATTTTCAATATCTCTTAGGATGATAAAGAAGAAACGTCAATTATTAAAGGATGACTTCCAAGAAGTTGGTGAGTTTATTTACTATTCTGTGAACAAGACATTTGCTTTTATGATGTTTAATTTGTGTTTTCCTTTCTTCTGGGTTTGTGTTTTTGAAAAAGAAAAAAAAATGATGTTATAAGGCACAAATATTTATTATGTTGATTTATTACATTAATTGTTAATGATGAAATTGATCCAAATCAATGATTTTACAAATTAAATATATTTTTATCTTATACAACATATTACATATATTTTCATTATTATATATAACATATTATATATAACATCACTATTGTTTACATGTATATTTATCTTGTATGTAATATATTATATACATATTTTTTATTTTACGTAACATATTACATATACTTCCGTTATTGTATGTAATATTTTACATATAATTTTATCTTGTATGTAATATATTACATATACTTCATTTATTGTATGTAACATGTTACGTACACATTTGTCTTGTATGTAATGTGTTACATACACCATATTATATGTAACACATTACATACCTTATGTAACACATTACATACCTATTTGATAAAATCGACGAAGCTTCGGTAAGATCGTCAGAGTTTTGTTGATATTATCGACAAAATTATCAAAACACTTGTACATTTATTTGTTTGCCCAAAATGGTATTTTTCTAATTTTTTTAATTAAATGTAACTAAAATATTTAATTTTAATTATATTATTGTTAATTTTAAAAAATATAGTTTATAATTAAAATGTAAACTAGTGAGGACAATTTTTCCTCTTATTACGCCACTTGTTGCATCCTTGCTCTTTGTCTCATCTCGCTGGAGTGATAGCGTGTTATTTTAAATCAATAAAATTTATAATAAATATAAATAAATTTTTTAAAATATACAAATATTTAATAAATAATAAATAAAAAAAATAATATAATTAATATAAAATATACTTCAAAATAATAAATAACAATTCCTCATTCCAGAGTTCGCCATAAAGGCCTCTTCATGCCATGTGCCACATGGGATGTCGTACATATACTTCCACAGACGGCCCCAAATTAATCAAATATTAAAATCCTAATTTATTCTATAAACCAAGCAAAGAAAAGTTACAAAAATTATCCGAAAAATGGAATAAAAAAAAATTAATCTTTGTATCGTTGAAGATTTTTGAAGGAGATTAAAAAATAAGTTAAAAATTAATTTTATTAGTTCATTTAGATCCAATAATCCTATTAAATAAGATTATTTTCTATACTCTTTCTTTAATTAGGATGAATTGTTTATTTTATATTATTATTTTTTTATGATAAGTAAATATTTTATGTAATTGTGAGTAATTTTAAATCCTAAATTATAATTTAATTAACTAAATATTATGATAAATTTTTAATTTTAATTATTGAATATTGATGTTTCACTTATATGTTTAAATATAATAATTATGCATATATAAATTAGAGTAATCAAATAGTTTATTTCATGAACATGTTTATATCTAATTTAAGATTTTAGTACGTAATCACTAGTATTTTTATTCAATGTAGTACCTTGTGGCATCTATAATAAGTAGAATTGAAGGTTAAACGATGGTTATAATTTTACCTAATTTAATTATCATATTTTTAAATTATGATACAAAAAGTGAATTAAGCCTATAAGATACCTCTAGGTCGTTAATAATTTAGGTTTGGTTAATAAGCGGACATTTAAACTAAAAAGTCTTAAACATACCTAGACTTCTAAAACTAGAATTAAAAATTTTTAAATGATTTTAGATTACAATAGTAATTAAAAGTTCAATGAATTAAATATTTATTCATAATATATTTGGTTGAATTGTAGGCTAGTGATAATGATAAATTCATAATCACATATATTTTTCAATTAAATTTAATTCACATTTAATTATTTTACGTTTTTTTATTTGCAATTATTTAAAAAATCCTATTTTATTAATTTTAACCAATGTTTTAATGAATTAGTAATTAATGGTAAAAATTATGATAATTTCTATAGATACAATAACACTTATTTTTAAATTATTTATCACTTATATACCTATTACTTATACTTAATGGCTTTCAAGCGTATCACTAACCAATATTATCTAGCTGTTAAGTTAATTATATTTAATGATAAATATTTCTTTTTATTTTTACCTTAATTTTTAAAATTTTATTAATTAATTTTAAATTGTGATATAATTTACATCATTAATTTAAATCAAAATTATTAGTTAAATTCTTTGATTAAAAATATTGATTTTCGAAACATATCTCTCTCTCTCTCTCTCAATTATTATAATTTGTTATATATATATATATATAACAAATTATAATAATTGATAAGTTAAAATAAGTCCTAAACTAAAAAAAAAAAAAAAAAATTAGAGTATGAATAATGGAGTATGAATCTTTTTACCGTTTATTTTTAGCAAGTATTATATTTAAAACTATTAATATAAACAATATTTTAAATTTTAAATTATATATATATATATATATATATATATATATATATATATATATATATATATATATATATTAAATTAAACAAATAAAAATAAAAACAATAAAGAACCTTACTCCCTTAATAATAAAAGATACACTCCTCTAGTCAGATTACAAGCAACGAGCAACAAATTGAATTAATTAAATAATAAAACTTAATTTTGGTGCTTTTTTTTTTAATTTTTTTATGTTATAATTTAATCTTAATATTAAAAGAGTGACAGGAAAAATGATACTTGTTTATATTTTTATTGATTTATTAAAAAAAATTAATTACAATTTATTTAAATTAAAATAGCTTTTAATTAATATAAATGAAAAATAATCGTAAAAAAAATTCAAATGTTTTACCTACAAGAATAATCCAATGAAAAAAATATCCTTTCTAAAATAGGTCAGGAGATTACAATCACATACCCATAAAATCAACCAACCCAATTTTTCTTACCATTTAATATAATTTCAAATTTATTTACTTAAAAAACACAACTTTTTAATAAAAAAATATATTTTATTTTAATGTTTTAACAACCCTAATAAAAAAAATCTCCAGGTCTTTTTCTCCATATGAAATGAAGTAGAATCAAAGGTGAAAATATAATCAGATTAATTTGGAAATTTGATTTAATACGTTAAATTAAGATATAATTATTTTAACCAAATTATTATTAATATTATAATTAAATACATATTTTATTATAAATATATTATAATTAAATATTATAAATAATACAATTACATTAAATTATTATTTTAACTTAAAATAAAAATAAATATTAAATTTTTTATAATAATTTAATAATATTTAAAAATATATTTTTTATTATTTTAGTTCTCTAATTTATATAATTTATAATCATAAACAAATAATTTACTTAATAAGATATTAATTTATATTTTATTTATATTAATAATACAAAAATAAATTACCTTATTTAATAAAATAATTAATATACTCAAATTTAATTTAGTTCACATCGAATACATCATCAGATTAAGTTCAAATTATATATCTTTAAATTTAATTTAGATCGAAATCAAATGAACAAAAAAATTAATTTTGATCCGCTTGACCCAAAATAATTGTAGTAAGGATATTCAGTCAAACACAATCACAGTAACCCGTTTTTCTAAAAAGGATAAATATTTTCAGTTACAAACAACATACTTTCTTAGAAAGAGAAAGATGGTGAATCTAAGTAGTAACAAGAAAAATGGAGAAATCCGGCATATGAGTCTATCTAATGAATTTCCTGAAATGGAAAGACATAAGGCCAAAAGAGAAACCTTTTTACCCCAATTCCATCTTCGTACTTTTCTTAATCATTTCCCTTTGAAAATTTCGCCAAAACGCTCAAAAGAATCAAGCCTCTGCAACCGTAATTGTTTTTTGAACCTGTTGATGAAATCGTCAGCTTTAGCATCCACCCCATCGTCTTCCCCAGACGACACCGTATCATTCTCTGCGTTCTGCCCATTAATCCTCCTATCTACTCTCATCGTCGCCGGCACCACAAGCTCCAGATTCTCGTCGTTCTTTTCCAAGTTTCCAGCCTTCGATTTATCGCTTACAGATTTCCTAATCTTCACCTGCTGACTCTTCTTTGAAGCCCGACTAGACGATTCCGATGTACTCCTCTTGACCAAATGGCCGTTGCTCGGACTCGGATCTCCATTTGGATTTGACTCCGTTTCTATTTCTTGGTTGGCCTGTTCGTGTGGGTAGAAAGAAGGGAATTTGAAACTCTTAAAATTGTCTAAGAGGGAAGGTTGGCGGGCGAGTGGGGAAGGGTTGTGGGTTTCAAATTCGGGTTCTGTAGGTTGAAGATGCTTTGTTTCAGGGTTAGGTAGTTGTTCGAATTTGTAGAGAGAGAAGATAGATTTCAACCGGTGTAAGCGAGAAGGTTGGCGTTCGAGTTGATGTGGGTTGTCTGGATTCAGATAGTGTTGGGGTTCATATCGGTGTTCTGTAGATGGGAGATGCTCTGTTTCTGGGGCTGGTGGGTTGAACTTGTAGAAAGTGAAGTTCATGGACTTGACTCGTTCTAGGAGCGAAGGAGCTCGAGCCAGTGGGGGTGGTGAGTCGTAGTTAATGAATTGGTCTTGGTGTTGATATAGTTGTTGGGGAATTCTATCAGTTCCAAAACGGGACAAGATGACGATGGTGCCGATCATGAGGTTGAGAAAGAGAAAAAGAGAGGTGGGTGTGAACCAGCTGGCCATGGATTCCCATATTGAAGATATCATGTTTTGAATTCATGCAGTTGCAGCTTTCTCTTTTCTTGAGCTATGGGTCGCATAGACAGAGAAAACAGAGTGATAGAGATTGGTGGGTCTTCTTGGGAGATATGAACATATAACAAGCAGACAAGAGGTGTATACAATATATAAAACAATAAATCACCTTAAAACATATAAAAATAAAAATAATACATATTATATTTTAGTTATATAATTTTATAATTAAAAATAATAATTATTATTAAATAATATTTAAATTAAATTAAAATAATTTAAATTTATTTAATATTAAATATCGTTCAATTAAGTATCGATCATTATTATTAAAATAATATTTTTATTATTATAAATTTTAAAGATATTATTTTTGGTAATTTTTTTTTAAAAAAATAATATTTTATACATACATTAAATGATATATCAATTAAATATAAAATTAAAAATATAGATAAATAATTAATTATAAAATTATTTATTAATATACAAATAAAATAAATTATATTATTTAAATTAATGTATCAAGGAGTCCAAATCTCCTGTAACTTTTAGTATATTAATTTTGTGTATTAACAATACTTAGTATACATGTGATAAAAATTATTGAAGATTGGAGCAAAATTGTTTAAAATTTTCCGTAAAAGAAAAACATTTTAAAAAAATTTCGTGAAAATGGGAAGTACGTACTAGGTAAAGTAGGGATGAAGAGAAAGGAAATTGAAGCGTACGTCATGTAATGCAACTCAGAAGCGATGTTTTTGTACGTATGCTAGGATATTTCTCTATTAAGTATGCTACGATATTTCTCTCTGTAGACTGTAGTGCATTATTTTAGTCTAAGTGTAGTTTTTTTTTTTTTAAATAAAAAAGTATTGTATTTAAAATTTATAATAATAAAAATAATATTTTTTATTTAAATTATAGATTTTTATAATTAAAAATTATTTATTATATATTTTTTAAATAATATTTAAACAGACATTGTTTAAATTAAATAACAATAACTTAAATTAATTTAATGTTAAAGATAATCTCTTACAATAATAAAGAAGCATAATCAGCGCTTCAAACTTGACTTTATGCAACTTAAAAAAAAAAAAAAAGGAAAATTATTTGAAATAATAATCTATAAAATTTATAAATACTAAAAATAATATATTTTTTAATATAAAAAAATATAAATTAATATATTTTTTTTGTTATTAACTAATGTTACATTTGTTATTTTTTCAATAAAATTTTAATGTCACGACAACGAATTCAAAGTTAACTTCACACTGAAACACACCAATTGTCAATCCAAGTTTTATACCCTTTTATTTCAAGATTAATAAATAGTTTTATATTTAAGAAATAAGATCGAAGGAAACATTTTTTTATCACTGCATATGAGGATAAAGAAAGGTTTGGTAAACTTTCTTTTTCCTTTTTGCAGAAAGGTTTGCTAACTTTGCTTCCATCAAAATGCTTTTCAATTATAAAATAGCTAATAACTTATATAGAAACGTGTTTTTTATTTCTATTTTTATACTTCTTCTTTTTTTAAATAAAAGTTAATAAGTTATTGTAATTTAGTGTAGTTTGTTACCTAGTTATTTTTCATTTTAATTAGAATTTTTTAAAGAAGCAATAATATTTTTTTAAGAATTAGGTTCTATTTTCCAACTTTATTTTAGAAAATGAAACAAAAAAATTTCTTTTATTGTTATAGATTTTAAAGTCGTTAATTTTATGATTTTTTTTTTCTTTTGCTGAGAATTAATTTCGTCGAATTTTTCAACCTCTAATAATTAGTTTATTGACTTCATTTATCAGAAAGAGAAGATTAGTGACTTTAGTCTACTTTTATTTGTCTGTTTTTTCACAGAGAGAGAGATAGGATATCGTCTTCTGTATTTTTCTTTTTTAAAGTTCACGTATTCATTTAATCATATAATATTTGGAACTTTTATCAAATACCATGGACAGAATCGTCATTTTCTTCGAAATATCATAATTTTTATCTACTGAAGATGACTTCATCAATATTCAGTTAAATAAATGTGATTTCATCTATATTAAACTCAAACGAAGTGTACCCTACTATTTGAAAAAGGTAAAGGATAGATAAGGCCATCCAGTTATAAGTTGTATTATAATATTAACTAAGTAATTATTCTCCTAGAACATGATCTCTAATTTAAAGCTTTGCTTTCATGACCACATGGTTCAAAGCGTTAAATATTCAAATACATACAACTCCAACTTACTTTTGATTAAGGGTGAGAATATTGCGATAATTATTTTTTATTAATATAAGTAATATTAATATGTAATTAATTATAAAAATAAAATTGTGAATTAATACATGTTTGTTTTTGTTTTGTTCAATTAGTTAGAAATGGCCCCGTCTGAAAAGTAAAGGAGGCGTAAGAGAAGTCTATTCTGTAATTATTATATAACTCGTACGCTATCATCTATTGCAAAGTATTCTTCTAAAACATGATAACTAATTTAAAGTTTTACACGACAACATAGTTCAAAGTGTTGATATTTATATATACAAATCCAACTAACTTTGATTAATCCACATTAGTATAAAAAGTTTTCTACCTCAGCCACAACACATTATCGATCGTTTTCAAACATTGTTTATCTTCTTTTTTACTTTGCCAAATAATATGCTATGCACTTAATTTAGAATAATATATATCATATTTTATAAAAATGATTTTTTTTTTTAAGAAAATTTTATCACGCTACACATTATAATTATACAGTATGATTGCACATTTATGTATTGCATTTAACTTTTATTGTATTATCCATCATCTGTGTGTTTATATATTGGGTTTCACCAGGGGTGGAGGCAGGATTTAATTCCTGGGGGGGCTGTTCATGAGGTGGACAGGCATTGTATTAAATGCAGCATATCTTCAGATCCACCAAGAGACTCTGGATTCCTTGTTAGTGCTGGATTTGCTGGAACAATTTCTCCAATAGGATCACATGTTTCAACTATCACATCCAGCTTGAGTATGATAATGGTACTGCAGCAGTAAAATCAAATCAAATTATCACATTCATTGATCAAAAAAAAAAAAAAATTATCACATTGATCAAAAGCAATTAATTTAACCAAAATTGTTGTCTTAAAAGGTAATATATGTTTCAGATAATGCATTCAAATTTCAAAAGATTTTTGCTTTTGTCGGCGCATGTACAACTAATTTTTGAGAATTTGGCCATTAATTAATGCAATGTCAATTATAACACAAGTCCTCTCTGAGAATAAACTTAAATGAGTGACAGAAATTCTATTAAGAAAATAGAGAAACGAATAGACCCCAAACAAGAAACAAGGCAACTATTTATCAAACTAATTCTATGGTCGCATGCGCCAATATTTCATTGCAATAAAAGCTAGTACAACGAGCTACCAAAGCGAACCCAAAGTAAAAGGAGAGTACCGAAGAACATTCACTAACTACTTTCACAGAAAATGAACAAGGGAAATCCCAAATCGTTAAAGTGTAATAAAATGAAAACTTCCCATATATAATAACCGAAATAAGAGACCTTTAGCATCCAACTTTTACATATTTCTTTATTCATTTCAAAAAAAAAAAAACGATGATAAATCTCTCATCAATTCGGTCCACAACGACAAACAAATCAACCAAACCAAAATATATATATATATATATATATAGAACGAAGAACTCTTTTATAAACTCATTCACACAAAAAGTTATTATCTTTTCTAAAGATTCATTAATCAAGAAAGGGATAAGGAGAGTACTAGCGCTGTTGGACTTCAGAGCAAACGAAACCCGTCAAACGGATAATAGAACCAACTCGCAACTTTCCCTGATCGACTAGATCGTTTTCTTGAGAAGTGGTAAACATGGCTTGCTGGCGGTGTGTCCCATCGGAGAGAAGCATCCTGTACCTCTGATCAGAGTGAAAATCGGAACCGTTTTGCTTCTGTAATTTTCGCATTTCCACGACCTGAAGCACAGGCATCCAGGTCGGATCTGTAAGATAGTGGCCCACGTGGCACACTATCTTTTGGTTTAGATAAATAGATATAATGTATATCTATATAGATAATGTTGGTTATTATAATACACATTGATGGAATGTGCAGTTATTTTTATTCCTCTTTTCTCTCACCCACTATCGTACGTGTGGTTGAGGAAATGAAAGGCTGGTCCTCTCTCTACCTACATAAATACAACAGAACGTATTTTTTCATCACTAAGGTAAACGCTCTGTAGAAAAGAAAGGTTAGGAGAGAGAAACTGGTTTTTAATCTTTATTTCAGGTTTCATTATCAAGGATAATAAGCAAGGATCAAAGCTATGGCTCAAGGTATGTTCTTTTAACGTTTTATATGATTATGTGAAAATCATGAAATTCAAGATCCATGTTTAATGATGTATATTATTTGTTTGAATAGAAAGGTTAAATTCACTAATAATTATTTTTTCATTTACATGTGGTATCAGAGCCATTGGTTTAAGAACTCATGATTTTCCATTAAAACTTGAATCGTTGTTTTTACTTATTATTATCCATTATTGATAGTCGTATGTTTCCGCTGCATTATTGATAATGTATATCTGAACTATTTAAAAATATATGCATTTATGCTGATTATGTATATATATGAAAGACAGTAAAAGTTTAGGCTTTATTATTTTTTAATTATTATAGTTAATGAATATATTCTTTATCAGATAATTGTCGATATGTTATATAATGATAATATATTTAACCATAACTGTATTTATATTGATTCTTATCGATTCGTGTATATATAATAATTAAGTTTAAAATTTATGTTTCACAATTCAACAAAGATGTTGATTACTGAATTCTTTATTAATCTATTTAATTTTATTTATCATGTTTGGGAAGATAATTATTATTTTTCTGTATGGTTGTTATTAATTAAAGATTCGGTCAATTGGTGGCTGCAAAAGAATCATGTGTAACTGACTACATGATCCTTTTATTATTTATTAAGTATAAATTACAAATTATATCTAATAAATTAAGTGCTTTTTTCCTTTACATGCACCGTAAATTAATGTTAAATAATTTGAGAAGATAATAATTACAAATAAATAAAATAAATAAACACTTAACAGTAAAGTATTTTTGATAATTATTAACATATTATATAAATATATATATAAGAATCATTAATAAATTTTAAATGATTAAATTTAATAATTACAATGTTAATTATGTACAAATTTATACAATTAAAATTTTATATAATGTTTGGTTTGTTAGTCACCAAAGTGGCCAAACCATAAGGCTTAATTGCATAAATAATCTTCAATTACTCATAAAATTATAAATGTTGATGCTTATAAATGACATAATGTTATAATTAATTTTATTGGTAAATTAAAGTTCATTATCATAAGACTTTTAAGAATCGCCCAAAGGTTGATTGTTTGCTCTTATACTTAATGAACATAAATGTTGGAAGCTAATATGATATATTAGTTATATTTTCATATCCAAAGATAGTAAATATTTCTAATTAGTTGATAAATAGTTTCCAAATTACAGAAACCTTATAAGCATCATTATGATTATTTTGTATATCATTGTATCACCCAAAGGAGAACACTGATATACATGTATTGTTAATAATTTGAATCTGTATTAAATCATTGAAGTTTACAATTCAAAGCACTAATATATGAACGTAATATTATCCTTGCAGTACCTGTACCTGTTTCTCTTCATTCGCAAGCTATGTCTGTTTCAATGTTTAATGGGCTTAATTTCTCTGATTGGTGTGAACAAATTCGATTTCACCTTGGTGTCTTGGATCTTGATTTGTCACTTCGATCAGAAAAACCTGCTGCTATTACTGATACTAGCAGTAAAGAAGAAAAGACTTACCATGATGCTTGGGAAAGGTCAAACAGACTCAGCCTAATGTTCATGCGAATGAGTGTAGCAAACAACATTAAGTCTACTCTTCCCAAAACTGAAAATGCCAAGGAATTCTTGAAATTTGTCGAAGAACGTACCCAAACTGCTGACAAGTCTCTTGCTGGGACTTTAATGGCTACTTTAACCACCATGAAATTTGATGGTTCTCGTAGCATGCATGAGCACGTCATTGAAATGACAAACATAGCAGCAAGACTTAAGACCTTGGGGATGAATGTGGATGAGAATTTCCTTGTGCAGTTTATTATAAACTCGCTACCTCATGATTATGCCCCGTTCCAAATGAACTATAATACCATGAAAGATAAGTGGAATGTGAATGAACTTCACAGTATGTTAGTTCAGGAGGAAACGAGGCTTAAGAATCAAGGAGCTCATTCTGTTCATCTTGTAAGCAATCAAGGAGCTAGAAAGAAAATCGGAAGAAAGCAAGGAAAGGGCAAGCATGGACCAATTAAGGTGAATGAGTCATTTGCTCAAATCCACAAGAAGGAACATAAGGATGATAAGTGTCGTTTCTGTGGGAAACTCGGACACTTTCAGAAAGATTGCCAGAAACGTAAGGCATGGTTCGAAAAGAAAGGTAAGCCTAGTGCTTTCGTATGTTTCGAATCAAATTTAACTGAAGTTCCTTATAATACTTGGTGGATTGACTCTGGTTGTACTGCTCATGTTTCAAATACGATGCAGGGATTCCTTACGACCCAAACCACAAATCCAAATGAAAAGTTTGTCTTCATGGGAAATCGAGTCAAAGCTCCGGTTGAAGCTGTTGGAACTTATCGTTTAGTTTTAGACACTGGATACCATTTAGATTTGTTTCAAACTCTTTATGTACCTTCTGTTTCCCGTAATTTAGTTTCTTTGTCCAAACTTGATTCAATCGGATACTCTTTCAAATTTAGGAATAAAAGTTTCAGTTTGTTTAAACAAAACAACTTTATTGGTTCAGGTATCCTTTATGATGGTCTATACAAGTTCAAACTTGATAATCTTTTCGCAGAAACCCTTTTAACCTTGCATCATAATGTTGGAACTAAACGTAGTTTAATGAATGAGCGTTCTGCTTACTTGTGGCATAAACGTTTGGGTCACATTTCCAATGAAAGATTGGAAAGATTGGTAAGGAATGAAATCCTCCCAGATTTGGATTTTACCGATCTTGGAATTTGTGTGGATTGTATTAAAGGAAAACAAACAAAACACACAAAGAAAGGAGCCACAAGAAGCACACAGCTTCTTGAAATAATACACACCGATATATGTGGGCCTTTTGATGTTTCGTCTTTTAACGGAGAAAAATATTTTATCACCTTTATTGACGATTTTTCACGTTATGGTTATGTCTATTTGTTGCATGAAAAATCTCAATCAGTAGATGCCCTAGAGGTATTTGTTGATGAAGTTGAAAGACAATTAGATAAAAAGGTGAAAGTTGTCAGATCTGACAGAGGTGGTGAATATTATGGAAAATATGATGAAACTGGGCAATGCATGGGCCCATTTGCTAAATTCCTAGAAAAACGTGGCATATGTGCTCAATACACTATGCCAGGTACACCACAACAAAATGGTGTAGCAGAAAGGCGTAATCGTACTTTATTAGATATGGTTAGGAGTATGTTGAGTAATTCATCTTTACCCATATCATTGTGGATGCATGCATTAAAAACTGCAATGTATTTGTTAAATAGGGTTCCTACTAAAGCAGTTCCAAAGACTCCTTTTGAACTGTGGACAGGTAGGAAACCCAGTTTAAGACACTTACATGTTTGGGGTTGCCCAACAGAAGTAAGGATCTATAATCCACATGAAAGGAAACTGGATTCAAGAACAACCAGTGGTTTCTTCATTGGTTATCCAGAAAAATCTAAAGGGTATAGATTTTATTGTCCTAGCCATAGTACGAGAATTGTGGAATCTGGAAATGCTAGGTTCATTGAAAATGGCGAAGTTAGTGGGAGTCAAGAACCACGAAATGTGGAAATTAAAGAAACTAGGGTAGAATTTCCTTTACCCTTATCTTCTCATAAAGTTGTTACTCCTATTGTTGAACAGTTAAACAATAGACAAGAAGAACAATTGAATGATCAAGAAAATCCCACTGAAGATAATATTAATGAACCTATAGTAGATGAACCACAAGAAATAGCATTAAGAAGGTCTCAAAGAGAAAAAAGGTCTGCTATTTCTAATGATTACGTGGTATATCTACAAGAGTCAGAATTCGAATTTGAAATTGACATAGACCCAATTTCATATTCACAGGCCATTGAAAGCATTAATTCTTCTAAATGGATTGATGCCATGAAAGATGAGTTGAAATCAATGGAACATAATAATGTTTGGGATCTTGTTGAATTGCCTAAAGGTTCTAAAAAGGTCGGGTGTAAATGGGTCTTTAAGACCAAGCACGACACAGATGGCAATGTCGAACGTTACAAGGCCAGACTTGTTGCTAAAGGTTTCACTCAAAAGGATGGTGTTGATTACAAGGAGACATTTTCACCAGTCTCCAAGAAAGACTCTTTTAGAATTATCATGGCTTTGGTAGCTCATTATGATTTAGAGTTGCACCAAATGGATGTGAAAACTGCCTTTCTAAATGGGAATTTGGAAGAAGAGGTTTATATGGATCAACCTGAAGGTTTTTCTATTGAAGGAAATGAACACATGGTGTGTAAACTTAAGAAGTCAATATATGGACTTAAGCAAGCTTCTCGCCAATGGTATCTTAAGTTCAATGATACTATCACCTCCTTTGGATTTAAGGAGAACACCGTTGATAGGTGTATATATATGAAGATCAGTGGGAGCAAGCTTATAATTTTAATTCTATATGTTGATGATATCTTGCTAGCTACCAATGATCTTGGCTTGCTACATGAGACCAAGAAATTCCTCTCAAAGAACTTTGAAATGAAGGATATGGGTGAGGCAACTTATGTGATTGGAATAGAAATATTTCGAGATAGATCACAAGGATTTTTGGGATTGTCTCAGAAAGCATATATTAATAAAGTTCTAGAAAGGTTTAGAATGGAAAAGTGCTCATCAAGTATCGTTCCAATTCAAAAGGGAGATAAGTTCAATTTGATGCAATGCCCAAAGAATGATTTGGAACGCAAGCAAATGGAAGGAATTCCTTATGCATCAATTGTTGGGAGCTTAATGTATGCACAGACTTGTACTAGGCCGGACATCAGTTTTGCTGTTGGAATGCTTGGTCGATATCAAAGTAATCCAGGAATGGATCACTGGAAGGCTGCAAAGAAAGTGTTGAGATACTTGCAAGGAACTAAAGATCACATGCTTACTTATCGGAGGTCTGATCATCTTGAGGTGATTGGATATTCAGATTCAGACTTTGCTGGATGTACGGACACAAGAAAGTCCACATTTGGCTATTTGTTCCTTTTAGCTGGAGGAGCAATATCATGGAAAAGTGCGAAGCAGTCTGTCATTGCTACTTCCACTATGGAGGCTGAGTTTGTGGCTTGCTTTGAGGCCACAATTCAAGGGAATTGGCTGCGAAACTTTATTTCAGGACTTGGAATTGTTGACAGTATTGCCAAGCCGCTGAAAATTTATTGTGACAATTCTGCAGCAGTTTTCTTCTCTAAAAACGACAAGTATTCTAAAGGTGCTAAACATATGGAATTGAAATACCTTGCCGTTAAAGAAGAAGTTCAGAGACAAAAGGTGTCAATAGATCATATTAGCACCAATCTTATGATTGCGGATCCGTTAACTAAAGGATTGCCTCCAAAGACATTCAATGGACATGTCAAAGAGATGGGCATTATTGAGAAATTTTTATAATTTTACGGATTTATGATGTTATCGAATTGACACTTGGAGCTCATGTACTTTTTGTTTCTGATGATTACAGACATTCTATTTTATTTTGGCATATGCATGAATGTTTAATGAAGTTAATAGGATGTAGTCTCTAATAGAGACATTATCGTGGACCATTATTGAGCTTTTCAAAATTTAGGTCACATTACGTAGAAATCTAATTAGTGGTACATGGAAGGAACTATGTCGAGGTAATGACATAGAACCGCCATGACCTTATTAGTCTATACTTAATGGTGACATAATGATATAACCAACATGATGAAGATTTTAAATTGTGCACATTATGTTTATTTTATTTTATCAAACCATAAAGATTGATTCTGCCATTTGGGCCAAGTGGGAGAATGTAAGATAGTGGCCCACGTGGCACACTATCTTTTGGTTTAGATAAATAGATATAATGTATATCTATATAGATAATGTTGGTTATTATAATACACATTGATGGAATGTGCAGTTATTTTTATTCCTCTTTTCTCTCACCCACTATCGTACGTGTGGTTGAGGAAATGAAAGGCTGGTCCTCTCTCTACCTACATAAATACAACAGAACGTATTTTTTCATCACTAAGGTAAACGCTCTGTAGAAAAGAAAGGTTAGGAGAGAGAAACTGGTTTTTAATCTTTATTTCAGGTTTCATTATCAAGGATAATAAGCAAGGATCAAAGCTATGGCTCAAGGTATGTTCTTTTAACGTTTTATATGATTATGTGAAAATCATGAAATTCAAGATCCATGTTTAATGATGTATATTATTTGTTTGAATAGAAAGGTTAAATTCACTAATAATTATTTTTTCATTTACAGGATCATCCTTGTACTCTTGACTGAAAATCTTTGGTATTGCACCCGCGGTTAGAATCAGAGCACTCATCGCCATGAAACTCTAGAATTGGGTGTTTAAGGGGCGATAAAGTGCGAGATGTTTTCTGATTATAATGGTTTAAGGATTTCAAACACCTTACGAGCATTCTCAATGTATCCATGACCATGTTCGGCTTCAGATTCATCTTCAAGGTCATCTTCAGATGGTAGGAGTTCAAGAAAATGGGTATTCTTTAAGCACTTTCTTAGAAGTAAAAGCTAAGGAATAAAGGAAATGGCCTCAACAAGTCCTGACCACAGACCACTGCGTATAGGAAAAAAACGGCAGAGGTTGGAGCTGGAGCAAGCGAGCAGCAACGGAGGAGCAGACAAAAAAAAATTCCAGAAAATCCGGTCGGGGCTTCAGCCCCCCCAGCCTCTGAATAGCTCCGCTCCTGGGTTTCACCGTTTCATTGCGTCTTATATATCGATAAAAAGAGAGGAAAATGAGTAACTTAAGCTGCTTCATTTTCAATTTCATAAACAGTCAAATTCGATGATATTTGTAATATATATGATTGAATATTGCATGATCATATTCTTAATACGAACTCGTTAATTAAAATTTATTTGTTTCCTAACAAACAAGCAAATCAACAAATTGTATTATTGATAGGCTTAGTTAAAATCAAATGGTTAATTTATTAAGAAGAATAGTTTATTTATTTATACATTTAATTTGTTATATATATTTTTTCATCGTATAATTTGTTATTCATATTTTTTCAATGTGTAACTTGCTCGTATATCTAACAATTTCTTTTCGAATGAGAACACATTTGTCACATTAATTAGATTCCAAATATGTCCCAATATCAAGGACCAACTATTTGCCGCAACCACCAAACGAACATCTTTTTAGACTTCAAACATGCTCAAATACCAATGACCATCCATTAAGCTGCATCTTCCAAACAGGGATTCATACTCCATCAAGTTCAAACGCGTGGTAAGAAATGGCCAAAGAAATCAAGCCAAATCTCGAAATTCCAAAAAATTTTAGAACAATATTGCACAATTTTCAACTCGATCCAATAAGGACCCATTGTTCATTCAAATTTGGGCTACATGCTTCACCTACAATGGTTCCCTTTCTAATCGAGGATCCAACTTATGTGCACACACAATGCAAATTGGGTCCTAGCTCTAATATCACTTGATGAGCCTGAGGTTCAAACTTAAAAGATTAACATACTAGGAGAAGTAGCACATCCTAACTATATACTTAATTCGCTATTCATATTTTTCTAATGTAGCACTTATTTGCATATCTAATACTCCCCCTTGAACGAGAACACATTTTCCCCCCTCAAACTCCAAACATGCCCCAATACTAAAAACTAGCTATTAAGTCGCATCCACTAAACAACAATCCATATTCCATCGAGTTTAAACAAGTGGTAAGAAAAGGCCAAATAATCCACACTAAATTTCGAAAGTCCAAATGAGTTTAAAATAATATCGCATGATTCTAACGCGATTAAATAGGGACCCATCATTCGTTCGAACTTTGACCACATGCTCTACCTACATGAGTTCACTTTCAAATCGAGGATCCAACTTGTGTTCCTATCAATGTAAATTGGGTCCAAACTCTGTTAAGCCTTAAGTTCCAACCTAAAATATTAACCTATTAAAAAAAATAATCTATCTAATTATATATTTAATTTATTATTTATATTTTTTTAATGTAAAATTTATTTGCATACTTAATAATTACTTTCCTGATCATAATGTTACAAGATGATGAACTCAAACTTAATTTAATCTTAATCTACTGTCCTCAGCAAAAATGAAAGCAGAAATAAATAATTTCCATCTTTATGAATAAAGATTAATTATTAATATCTGTGGTTACTTAACGGAACCAATTAAACTAGTTACAACATGCATTTTGAGATCATATGAAATTCCATTATCAAATCACATGAAGATGTACCATGTACGTACTCAAAAGCAGAGTATTTGCTTAACCCAAAAGCATTTTTTATGTGAAAAATAACACATAAATTTATATTTAAATTAATTATATTATAATACATGATAAAAAAAAAAAATTATAAAAATGATTCACTTTCTCTGTTTTTAAAAAATATTATGAAACATACTACAGCATAAATCGTTTAAATGTAAAAATAGGTATGAACTTGTATAACCTTAGCATTTTCTTGTTCATGTACGAAGCAATCGAGGCCAATCGAGGCTACTTATATATTTGATTGACATGTGTGCATTTATTGTTTTTGGATATAAAAATGGTTCCAGCCTCTGTTTGGAATTGTAAATACATTATTTGAACAATTGGTAATTCTCACCACTTACGTTGTATTTGTCATGAGAATTTCAAGTGAAATGATCAAATAATTTGGATATGTTTAGAATAGCTTATTATTTTAGTATAAAGTACTTTCAAATATTCTAAAGCATTTTTAAATTGTATTTGTCATAACTATAAAAAAAAAAAAAAAAAAAAAAACGTTGCATTTGTCATAATTATTCTTTATTGTTAACAAATTTATTCAACAATTAATAACATTAAAATATATTTAAATGTGGTTTAACTAATAGTTTACATGATTTATTATTTAGATCATATATTCCAATCATACCAACTAGTATTTAATCTTAAAAGACATATAATTTTGTTGATATAATAACATGATCTATTCATGTATTTTTTTTTTTTTTTTTCATATTATCTATGCATATAAAAATGCTAAATGTACACCATATATATAATATGAATATAGATGTGTGTGCGAAATTATATAATTAAAAATATTTTAATAAAAAAAATACTTATATCTAATATAAATTATGTATGTTCTATTAATTACCTATCACTTCACATTCCATGTACCGTTTTGCGAGAATAAACTTTTATAACTCATGAATAATACAAAAGTTTTTTTTATTGATTTTATTATATAGATGTATTTATTTGAGTCTAATAAGCGTTATTATATATATATATATTAGTTAAAAATACATATTTTATTTATGAATTATTTTTTTATTTTAATTTTTTTATTAATTTTTATAATATATTTAAAATAAATATTAAATTAATTTTTTTTATGTTTTTAAAATAATTATGAAAGTACAATAATATTTAAAATTTTTATTAAATGTAATATTTTTATATAATCAAAGTTCTTTTTATATATAATTCTTATAACATTAACTTATTTAAAAATTTTATCGAATATAATAACAAATATTAAAATATAAAAATAATTTTATTTAAAAAATATTATCTATAATTTCAATTTTTATGTATATAATATCGATCAATTATATTTTGTTAAAATTATTAAAGTACGCTACACTATATAAAAGTTTTTCTTGTACAAGACAATAAATACGTCGTCAGATTTCATCAATAACTACGATTAATGTGCATTCCATATATTAAAATTTCATATATCTTTAATTATATCTTTATTTATTTATTATTTTCTTGTTAATTTCATATATATATCGTATTATTATGAATTTATATTCATACCTTTTCTTATATAATATATTTACATTAAATAATTATTTTAATAATGTACAAAGTCGTTATATATTGGCGTAGCCAAAATAGTAGAAAATTGGACTAACATTTCATTGCAAAATATTTATTGCAAGATAATTATTTTAATAATAAAATTAAAAATTGTGCATAAATAATTCATCAACATTATAATACTTATCTCAAAATATGTTGGGTAGCCATAATTATTATTATCGCAATTTTTTCATTAATTAAGACTTTATCTAACAATAATGACATTAAAATGTAATTAATTATAGGCACTAAAAAGTATTAATAAAATAGTTGTGTCAATATTATTATCAATATATTATATTAAAATTAAAAAAATTATATAAATACAATGAAATGCTTCCAAAATATTTTTTATGATAACTTCAAAGTTCAAATCATAATATCCATCTACTATTAAAAGGCACTAAGTTATTTATTATCCAATTTTAAAGATGAAAATTTCATCTAATAAAGTTCAAAATACGAGAAAAAATAATAATAAAAATGAGAATGAGTGAAATTTTTTTCCCTAAACTAAATAAATAAGAGTAATTAATAAAACAAAGAAAGAAAGAAAGGAAAAGGAAAGAGTGTGATAGAAAGAATTAAATGATATTTTGTTTGTGTATTTTGGTCTTTTAGAACAATAACTTTTTTTTTAATTTATTATTATAAATAGTGACTGAGCTAATATATTTGATTTTAGTTAATTTAGAGAATGATAAGTTTATATACACGGTAAAAATAGTTTTTTACAAAATTTAAATTGAGCTTTAGCGCAACCAAGCCCCCGAAGGGCTTTGACCCTCTTGTTATACTTGTAATTCTTAATTAATGATGACAATTTACTAATTCATTGTTACAAATTTAGTACGCTCGTTGGTCAAGATTGCCAATTTATCTATTATTAAATTATATTCATATTAAATTAATTATTTTTGTATTAAAATTATATTATATATTATATTAGTTAAAAAAAATATGTAAATTTAAGATAGAAAATAAAAATACAAAAATAAATAACACAAACAAAGATGACAAGAATAAGTACAAATTGCCACCCTTGTAAACAAATTAATAGTTATGCAGTCACATCAATGTACCAAACGTAGATTATAGTTAAGGTTACATTTGCAGCTCTACAGTGCGGGTCTGCGAATAAAATACTTATCGAGGATTTATATTTATCAATAAAAATAATATATTTTAAAAAAATAAAATTAATATTTTTGTTTAAAATATTTTTTTATTAATTAAAATTGGTGAAATGAATCGATTACAATTCTAATTAATGAAGAAATATTTTAAATAAAATAATAACTTTATTTTTTAAAATATATATCTTTTAGTTCTTAAACAAGCTATTTTTATCATTTTTATTGTTTCTTGTAAATACATACTATATTAAGAGTGAAAAGATTGATATAACATTTATTTGTACCTCAAATATTTCTTTATTAATTAAGATTGTAATTAATACATTCCAATAATTTTAATTAATAGAAAAATATTTTAAATAAAATAATAATTTTTTTAAATATATATTTATATTTTTTAAACATATTATTTTTATCTTTTATTATTATTAGATATTAACACTTTTTATATTAGTTCTTTTATTTTACTTTTATATCAGTTTCACTTGCGGGACTGGGCTAATAAGCATTGCAAAGGCCGAAGCCTTCTAACACCCAAAAGAGATCGGGCCTTTTGCAGTTTTGTTCACGACAGGAAGGCCTATAATCTTACCAAGTAAATTAGGCCAGTTCTGTAGAACTTGTGCTGACCCTGCGTAATGCCAGAAAACAAAACAAACACTAGACAACATGGGTAATTTTTTTTAGGAATGAAAGCACTCTTAAATCCGTTAATTTTTTTAAAAATATATTTTAAATTCATATTTATTTAGAGTAATAATACAAATTCATTACCTTTAAAAAAAATAAAGAGGTGGCCATTTCTAATACGAAACTCGACTCGAATTCGAATCGTATTAATTTTAGGTCAAAAACGGATCAACCCGAAATGACACGAAAAAGGGATCGGGTTAGGGTTGACCCATTCTTTAAAAAAAAAAAAAACTATAATTATCTATTAGATACTCACTCATAAGTCACAACTCACATAACTTCTATAAACCTTAAATCTCTAATAGTCTAATACAACTAAAAATAAATACACATTGTTAGAGATAGAAATTTTCGAAAACAGGAAAAAGACACAAAAAAATCCGACTCAAAATCATATTAATTTTGAGTCAAAATAGGTCAACTCGAAATAACAGAAAAAAAAATCAGGTCGGGTTCGAGTTTGTCGTGTTATGATCGGATTAAAATCGAGTCAATCCAAACACGACATGAACGATCCGAACTGCCACCCCTAAGAAAAATAGTCGTATAAATCTATTTTGTAAAAGTAATACTGCCCCTTTTGTAGATATAATAAAAGTCCATTACTTATATGAAATAGACTTTTGGAATTTTTTTGTAAATATAGTGGACTTATGCTACCTTTCTAAATAAGTACGGATTTAACTTAATGAAATGTAGCAAACTTGGCTACCCTTATAACTTTTTTTTGTCAAAATCATAGATTTTTACTACAAAAATTTATAGCTCATAATTTCACTTTTAAGTTGAACTTTGAACTTTGATTAATTAAATTCATTTAATATTAAATTTTTGTCAATTAAATATCATTTAATATTATTAAATATGTTATTTTTGTTATTATAAATTTAAAAATACTATTTTATGTAAATTTTTTATAATTCAAACCTTATGAACCCTTACGGCTACAATAAAAGAAATCTAACCAAGCTACACAATCGTGTGCAACAACTTTTTATGTGTCAGTAAATATAGGAGGGATAAAAAGAAAATCTATTAAAAACAATATTACAGAATAATGTATTACAATAAATCTGAAAATTATGAAATATCATAAATTAGAAAAAAGATAATATTTAAATAATTTAATTGTATGACATAACTTCATTTATATATAAAGTTTTATTTTTAACACTTATTATAAAAGAAAAAAATATAAGTTCATTTTTCTTACAATGTAAATAAACATATATGTTATAATGTTAAAATATTATGAACATATTTTTTTTATTAAGAAAGTTAAAAATAAAATTAATAAAATAATTAAATTATTTATACACCAAAAATATTTAAATTATGTTGTAACCTCAATTTACTACAAAAACAAATTATTTATTTAAAGAAAAAAAAAAAGAGAGGCCTTCAGCGAACTATGATGTGTACAAGAGATCCTTGTAGTTTACACTGTTTTTTGCTAAATCTTGTAATTTACACTTGTTATTGCACTAAGAAAACCCAATAATATCGAAGGACTTCAAATTGAAGTTTTGTGACAAACAAGACTTCGATCATACTTTTCGTTCGTAATGGGTGATATTTGAAAGAATTGTATTATGTTATTTGAATAATAATATATTATTTAAATACCATAAAAATTAAGCATATGATCGATAGGTTAAATTTTATATATATATATAATAAAATGTAGATTCGTTTAATTTTAAAAAATTTTATTTTTTTCAGACTTACAACCTATTTGATAAGATCAGTTTTCAACCAATTTAAATTTATTTTGAACATCCAACTTTAAATAAAAAATATAAAGGAACAATTTAAATTTAGACTCAAATCCCCTAACTAGTAAAATTCATCAAACCCTCGACACCCATTTTCCTGCGGTGTAATCATTTCATACTACGAAAAAGAATAAGATATTCTGAAGAGTATAGCCAAATCCATTTCCTAATAAGATCTTCGTTTTATTTTGTGCCTTTTCTAATAATTAATGTTAATGTGGATTTTCATTTGTCATTTATTTTATTTATTATTTCTATTATAAAACACTTGGTCTGTCAACACAGTAATGCTTCTTTATAAGAACTTGGATTGAAATAGAAAATAAACAAAATTCACTTTTTAAGATGAACTGCAATTTTCTTTATTGTTAAGTTTTGTATAATTTAAATGCATGAATATAATATTATTATTATTATTATCACCTGCAAAAAATAAGTAACTTATGAAATGTTATACGGTATCACATCTTTAAGTAGCAATTAAACCTTTGTCACATTCGGATGACGATCACGTACGTATAAATTTGATACGAAAAAACAACTTATAATTAATTAAGGAGGAAAGCGACGTTAATTCATTAAAAATTGTTAAATTAAAACGCTACTATTAAAATCTAGCGAATACATGGTATATCCTTTAATTTCCATTATGCATCCACTCTCTTCCCATCAAATATTTTCTGCCCCGGGGAAGATAGACATAGATAGACAGAGACATGGAGAGAATATGTGAAATAAGCTATTAGGCTCTTCCCATCAAATATTTTCTGCCCCATAACTAACAGAGACAGATAGGGGAAGATAGACATAGAGAGAGAATATGTGAAATAAGTTATTAGGGGTATTCTAATTCAGATCGAATGGATCCGATCTATATAAATCAACATAATTTAACTCGCATTCCACAATTTTAATATTATGATCGGATAAATTTATATTCAAATTTTATATAACCAATTATGGGTTGGATCAGTTCTTAAATATTTTTATATTTTATTTTTATTTAATAAATTTATTAAATAAAAAATTTAAAATTAAATTAATCTTTACGTTAACCCTATCCCACCATTATCTAACTCTCTCGAATTATTATTTTAATTTATAAGATTGTTTAATATTATTATTTATGCTTTCATAAATTCTATTAAAGTTGGAATTTTAATAAAAAGGTTCACTTTCACATTGATATATATAAATACTGGTTATGCAAATTCTTCTTTTAAGTGTATTAATTCATAATTGCTTATAATCGAGTAATATTAATACTCTTTCCTTTTTTTCTTAAGATTGTCATGTAATACTAGAATGTTTAGTATCAAATATTAATGAAAAATTTTTGTAGATGACTCATTTGGTTGCATTTTGAGATAACATAAAACTACATATAAGCATGCAATTATTTATTCAATTACATTTATATTATTTAATATAAACACTTGTTTGTATATGCAATTTGTGCTTGAAATTGATACAAAATTCAATAGTAAGTAATTATGTTAGTTTATGTGTTATTTAAAATTTAGAATTGAGTATATCATCTTTATTTATTTATTGTTTGGAAAAAATCAAAATTTTTTTAAATACTAATTTTTTTTAATTGTTAAAGCATAAAATTGAATGCAATGATTGTTTATCTATTAAAAATAAATATATATTTTTAAAAAATTTGGATAATAGAAAAAAAAATACTAAAACATAAAATTTGATCCACTTAATCAAATCCAAATGGTTTAATTTAGAGTTTTATGAGTTGTATTGAATTGGATTGGTTTTACTTTCTAAAAATTGACATTATTAATTCAGTTTTGATTTTAACTCTAATTCAATCAAATTCATGGTACGCTCACCCCAATGTCATGTTTCTCACGTTACTTTATATTATGGTATTAATTTTTTATTTAACACAGTTATATAAAAATAACTATATTTATTAATAATATTAAATCAAATTTATTTCAAATTAAAAAATATATAAAAACTTTTCATTGTCAGTATGAATGGGCCCTTAGATTTCCAAAAACCAACTTGAAAGGTAATCAAAATTTTGGATTTGGACATATTCTCTATTCCTGACAAACTACTTAGTTGATAATTTCTTAACGTCCCCATCTATGTCCATAGCCCCGACATGCAAGGTCATTAGTGAATATCCTATAATGCATACTTACGTAGCCTCTTTTCTCATCTTAAAAATTCTTTACTCTTTTCTATTTTATTTTGTAAATCTCCTTATAATTTGAGACTCAACTCTAGTTAAATGGATATTATCATGTTTCAGCATGTAGACAAACAAAGAATTTCTTATGATCCATATTGCGCTTCGGTGTTCCCATTACGTATTTAATTGCTCATATTCCTGATCATCTTATCATTTAGATATTTTTATGCCTTAATTGTCCATGAGAACAAAATTTACAAAAATAAAGAAAGAAATTACAATTTTTTTAGATTAAATGGTGTGAATATTCTTATATATCATGCAACTAAGAACTCGTTTTGTAACTTTTTTTTCTATGATTAAAGTCAAGTTTTTGAATTTAATGCTATTTAATAAAAAAATTCTATTTTTATTTTTCATTTCAATCAGAAATGAGTTTCATTTTTCATTTTAATCAGAAATGAGTTTCGTTGAAAAAGACGGCAAAAATTTACCTTTTTTTTTTTTCTATTATCATTCTAAATATTAAAAAAAAAAAAAATTAGTGCATAAATGATCAAGTTATTCAATTGATTTCATTTTTTACCTGCCTTAGTAAAAAAAACATATTTATTTTCTTAGGGGCTTAAAAATGAAACTTTATACATGAAGAAAAGTTATGAATACAATTAAACAAAAAAAAAAATTTAGAGTATAAAAAAATAATTATTAAATAAAGAAACAGATATCAGAACACGAAACAAAGTTTACCAAATAATTTTTATGTTTTTTTGTGTTCATATTTTAAAAAACAGAACTTGTTAAGTGATTTTCAATTTTATTTTTTAAAAAAATCAATTAAAAATTAAAAATTAGTTTTATACACAAGGAAACAGAACTTGAAGAAAATATGAACTACATTCAATTTAAGGGAAAAATTAGTAGAACATAGAAATTTGATATAGACATGAAATTCTTTATTGTTTTTTATTTTAACAATATTTTTGAAACACAAGAAAAGTAAAAAAAAATTATGATTTTTTCCCCTCTGGTGCATAAATGATCCAGTTATTTAAGTAATTTCATTTTTAACCTTCTCAATGAAAAAAACACATATGTTCATTTTCGTTTAACACTAAATAACAAATGTTCGTTTACTTTATAAAAAAATTAACATATATTTTTTTTTCATAAGAATATTAAAAATAAAACTCTATACATGAAAATGGTCATGCCATATAATTAAACTATTTTTTTTTTTTTTGGCTTCTTCGATCAGCCATAAGAATCAAAACGCAACTATAGTGAAACCTCGGAGGACAAATATTCATAGTTTTCTTTTGCTTTTTCTGTGAATTATTTATGCTTTCTAGTGAAAACTCGTTACTCATCATTCATAAATGTCTTTTTGAGATCAAAAAAAATGTGTTGTTATATGATGTGTACGTTTTCTTACTTCAACACCCTAAGGACGGGACAGAGAGAGCAAAATCAAACATATTATGTTATATGACACTTAATAATTTTATGAATAAAAAACAAAGCAACTATCTCAATATGTGACAGATCTATAGAGGACTCTACGCGATTACTGATCAGTGACAACACCCCAATTTCACTGCTTAGTCCAATCTTTTCTACGGTATCAAATGAATTCATAAAAGAACTTACTTTTTATTTAATTTTATACATTTTTTCAATTTTTTTTCATATATTTATTGCGTATTTGTGATACATGCAGCAAGTAGCAACAAGGGAACAGACTATAATTTGTTCAATCTTAGACAAATCTATAATATTCCTGCTTTTATGTCGGTTTTTCATGATAAATATAAATTTGAATATTTCATTTTGTTCGAGCCCTAATCAACAGAAACATTTGAAGATTGTCTAAAGTGGTCATAAAACTTTATTGGAGTTAAGTATTTGGGAGATTAACAAAACTAACACCCCTCAAAACTTCTAATAATAAAACTAGCACTCATTATTCAAATTTATATTTTCACAATTAAAAAAATGACTAATATGTCATTTTTTTTAACATTCATCCAATTAGAATTGAACGACGATAATTTAGACTCATTTAATATTGAACGTTCAATATTATACGTTCAAATTGAATATTGAACGTTTAATATTAAACGTTCAATATTATTGGAGTGTTAGTTTTGTTACTATAAATTTTAGGGGTGCTATTTTTGGTAATTTCTCTAAGTAATTTAGAGTTTTCCCTCTAAAATGTAACAGAAAAAATCATGGGATTGTAACAGAAAAAATCATGGGATTGTAACAGAAAAAATCATGTAACTACAAAACCGGACTGTTTTGCCGATTTTTAACTTTTTTTTTTTTTTTTTGCTAGTAGATTTTTAACGTCCACATTTCCAATTCTCAAACCCAAGACTTACATTTTATACTAAAGTATTATATGGCACTAGGCCATAAGGTCATTGACAAATTTTAAATCAGTTAAAATAGACTTTACTGCGATGAAATAAGCCACACTTAAAAAAAAGTTTGTCTGTTTGTAATATATAAAATTTTCTCTCAGTTCATATAAAAACAAGCTAATATATATATATATAACCGTCTTAGACAAGGAAGAAAATCCAATATGTATGGAAGCAACGATGTATAATGTTTGTAATTTGATTCACCATGTACGGTGAATGAATTTTATTTTATTAAATTGTTATTGTTATTGCCCTTTTTTTTTTTTTGGTTTGAGAGGATTCTATTTTATTAAGGATTATCTATTTATTTGGTTTTATTTTATTTAAAATATAATAATTTAGTCCATAATTTTTCAATTTATACAATTTAGTTCTTAATGTTTCTAAATTTGACAAATTTAATCTAAAATCTTAATTTTTTGTTAAATTAATTTATCCGTATTAACTATAAACTTAATGAAAGATTGAGGAACAATTATATTTTTTTTTCATAGGTAGGGACCAAATTATGTATTTTAAATTTTGAAATAGGATGGTAACTAAATGAATTAAAAAATCAAGTTTTGTCATAATTAAGTATAATATTGTTATATCAATTTTAGGAAATTGAAATTTTTGACTAAAATTTTCAAGTTCAAGAATATTAGAAACTAAATTATGAGAATTGAAAAGTTATAAACTAAATTGTAATATTTTAAATAAATTAGGCAGAAAGATAAATTTTTTATTAATTAGTCGTTAAAGATGGTAAATTTAGAAGGAAAATCAGCTATATGATTAAATGATAGATCATATTTCACGATTTGCAAGCCTACTTTATCTGATATATATGCAGGAGAGAGGAGGGAAATTCATATGGAAATCGTTATGTATACATAATGTGTAGAGAAGTGGAGGCCCGAAGGTAATAATTGCAGTGCAGGAAGTAGAAAAATGTGAATTGTACATTTGTACTGTACTTCATGTGAACTACTTGCTTACATGGAGTTGACTCCATCACAGAGATGCTAAATGTCTGTTTTTTTTTCCTTCAAAAGAGGCTGGCTAATGGCATGAGAGTTTGAAGAATTAATTATTAGTAACAAAAGCAGTTAAATCCCACAAATATAATGTTTGGTTTATTTTTGTAATTTTTCAATGCTACTTGTTTTGGCATCGAGATCATTAATTTAGTTCTAACCTTGAGGAAACCTACTCTATCTTGTTCTCTGTTGCCCGTTAGTCATTATTTTTTTTTCTTTTAACTATATATAGAAATATATGAAATTTGAAATTTAATTACAATAATAATATTCAATAATAAATTAATATATCAATTATAATTATGATATATTTATCGTATTAAAACATCTAAGGTTAGTCTCACACAAAAAGTTACCTATGTAAATACGTCGGGTCAAATAAAATCAATCAGTTGATGTAAATAATTATAAGAAAAACTAAGTAAATTTTAACTTATCTGACCTAGAATATCAACACACAAAGAAGATTTATTTTACTCTACCATCTCGTGTGGTAAAAGTTTATGGTAATCAGATGTACATCATTGCATTAGTCTTATATGTAATATAACTAATAATTTCATTAGTCTTGATTAAGTAGTTAAAAAAAAAAAAAGTGTACAGTTCAGTTCATAAGTTTGCTTCTCAATCATTGTTCGGTAATCAGTATTCATGAATTGTGAATTGGAAAGAAAGATAAAAAAAAAAACAATTATTAAGGGGAAAGATTGTCCCGTTGCATGCACGAGCATTAATTCATTACATTTTGGCAATACTAAGGTGGGGAGTTGCTCCCATGCAAATAATACTTTCTTGACTTTTTCTCATCTTTATAATTCTTGAGCTTATATTTTCTTTTTCATTTACATGCTAGCTTCAAAAATTAAAATGGCGTTCTTGTACATACATGTACATATAATTCATTTTCCATGAGATTAATTTGTTACATCTTATAATAGTTCTATTTATCAATTTAACCTTTTCAAAGTACATGAAACAATATATTTATATTTAGATAGTCAAGTTAAAAAATTAAACTTGTTAAACGTGAACTATATGGGTAATCATACAAATGAAAAATCAATGATTCGAGTCCTGAGAGATGCATAGTTCTCTTTGCTAAATTGTTGATCTTTTAGTTCAAAATGTCAAGTTATCGCATCTGCGATGATACCTTAATCTAGATATGAGTTATGACTAATAATTTTTTATAATCTTGAGAGATATGTTGCGTCTGTAAAATAATTATGATCCTTTATTTATTTAAAAAAAAAAAAATGTAATAATATGAATTTCATCCTTCTTTTGCAATTGAAAATAAAATAATAGGAGAGAGATGTACTGGCTATAAAAAGCTAGCCTGTCATTTCATTTTCATAACAAACCCAGATAATTGTACTCACTTTATATGTAACCAACGCAGTTGTATAAATCTGCAGCCCCAGAGTGAGGACCATTGCCCCCTTTACCTCTGGATCTTCTACTACACTTGACAATATTTCAAGAGGGTCCATGCAATGCTTATTCTTGCGCTGTAATTATTGGTTTTTTTTTTTTTGTCTGGCTTCTTTTGTCCGATCACTTTTTTTTTTCTTTTTTCTTTTTAAAGAAAGAATTTAACTAGTTGTTAATGTTCATTGGTTTATAACGAAAGTTATGCTGTTAAAGGGCATTATAATCAAGGATATTTTTGCCCTTGCGTTGACATTAAGCTTTGTGAAGTATATATAATAAAATGAGTAATATTATATATAATATAAATTTATCATAATTTTAATTAACAAAATAATTTTTTATTGAACATATTAATTATAGTATCGATTGTGCTTACCACTAATATTTTTATATTTCATTTGTGATTGATTTCAAATTTAAGATATATAACAATTTTTTAATAAGACATTGTTTTTCAAAGAGTTTGGTTCTTTTATTTTCTTTTAACTATTTAATCATTTTGTTATTAAAAAACTATTGTATAAGAACCAATAATCAATTTTTTTTTAAAATTATTTTATTTATTTTTATCAATTTGATAATAATTATTATTTAATTATAAAGATAATCAATAAAATTGATACCTTAATATTAATAAAAAATAAGAAAAATAAAAATAAAAATAAAATAAAATAATTAATCATTTATCTTTGTAACAGTCACATATCTAAAATAAAAGGACTAATTTGTCCTTTTTAACATAATTAAGTGACCAATGCATGCTATCACATGTAGCTTGGTTGTATGATGCTTTTAAGCTAGTAATTCATTTTTATTTAATTGTCGTGCGTCTTTTGTCAATATCTTAAAATTTGAACTAATTGCACTTTTTACCTGACTAAAAAACTAAAATGCAAAATTTAAAGCTACATACTAAATTACATTCGAGAAATAATTAAACTAAAGTAACTTTCAGTGGACAGTAGCCTCTTGTATGGTTATTTTTCCATAAATAATACGTATGTTTGATCCTCCCCAAATTTGACTGTTGTAAGTACACTCTTTTTGAATTTGAGAGAGAGAAATATTGAAATATTTGCAAATCAGATTCGAATAAACAATCATAATATATGACCAAGGCTATCTGCTTAGAGGTAGAAGCTCCCATTTGATTGGTGATGATGAAGTGGATGGACGTGTCATTAGAGTTGGAGATTAACTGAAGCTCATAATTTGATTGCTACTTTGATAGTTGCATCCATCGTCATATATATAAATGATTGGCTTAGGTTGTGTGAGATATATGTGATCCTATTTTGTGTGGCTACCATGAAATGAAACCATTAAAGAGTACTACTATTACTCTTGTAGTAAATTAATATATTTTATTATTTATATAAATTCGGACGATCGGTTAGCCAACTAACCAGGGTTTGTCGCAAGGATCGATAAAACACCTTTTGTAGATGAATTTTTTTTACATGAACTAGGTTGATAGATTAGATATATAGACAACTTTTTCGTTTATTATTTTATATAAATGCTTGTACTAAATTTTTTCTTTGTAGATAGGGTTATTTGTAAATGGGGTCTGCTTTGTAGCATTCCACACATCCCCTTTTTGTTTGTCCTTTTAACTTCATCGACTCACGTGAACCTCCTAGACCTTACAAGTTACAGCTAATTCTTCTCTCTCTCTTTCCAAAACATTTCCATCTTTAGAAGAACAGATTTAATTAAGATTACTTTGTTGTTTCACTTTCTGTCATATAGATATATATGTGTGTGCGCGCGCCTTATGGCTCAACCTTGTCATAATTCAACATCTTCCTTCCAAGAAGATCATCAACACTACCACCTATTCAATTTTGATCAAATTTCCTCATCTTTATCTTTCTCATGTCCTGTTTTCGTAAATGATCATCTTTATTCGCCTCAACTCCAAGGACAGACTTACTTTACAGAGGCACCACAACACTTTCAATTAGCACTTCAACTAGAGGTATATATTTAATACTCATTTTTCGATCTTCTCATATAATATAATATTATATCTTCAGTGCTAATTTTATTATTTGATTAAAAAATTTCAGGCTGATCAAATGGTTCCATGTGGTGGATCATGTGATCTACTCGGTGCTACTACTGCTCATGATCATGAGAAACAAAGTAGCCACTATGGAGATAGCAGCCTCAACTTGAAAATTTGGAAGAGTAGCGATCACGAGTTATTAATAGAAACAAATGATCGTACTGATGATCATCATGAGAATACTATTAATTCATCAACTAAGTGGATATCTTCAAAGAGGAACCCTTCAGATCAAATTACAATTTCAGATACGGCGGTCGTAAACTACACTAATACTCACAAGTTTGAATATGCAAAGAAATATCCAACCTCACCTTTAGTAGCTACTGATCAAATCAACAATTTATCATCCCCCAGTAGCAGTAATACCCCAATTAGGGTTTGTACTGATTGCAACACTACTAAGACTCCTCTTTGGAGGAGTGGTCCAAGAGGTCCCAAGGTAATTAATCTAATTTTCATTCTATATTTTTTTTTAATGGATACTCTTTACCAAGATCTACTATGATTTTTTTTTTTTCCTTTTTAGATGAAACAAACAAAAAAAGTAAGTATATTAATGAAATATGAAATTTTGTAAAAGTATATCGGTCACTAATTCTCCCAAAATTTTGAGAGAGCTGTTACAAATTTTAAAATTATAATATTAATAGAATACAAAAGCGTAATAACATTTTCTTTGATTCTTTTTTGTTCCTACTTAATTTGCTGGTACAGACGCTTTGCAATGCCTGTGGGATTCGACAGAGGAAAGCAAGAAGAGCGATGGCAGCTGCAGCAAGTGGTACAGTCATTAAAGTTGATAAATCCTCGAAGGAGGGAAGATCATCAACTGTGCAAAAGAAAGAGAAGAAAACAATTAGGAACAAAAACAATAATATAAGCTGTCTTCCGTTTAAGAAGAGGTGCAAACTTAACTCTCCAAGTACTAGAGGAAGAAAGAAAAAGCAGGTTGGAAGTAATTTTGAAGAGCTGGCTATAAGGGTTAATCAGAACATTAATTCAGCTTACCAACTTAGTGTTTTCCCTCAAGATGAGAAAGAGGCTGCTATTCTGCTCATGGCTTTATCTTATGGACTTGTTAATGGATGAATCTGATCAAATTTCATCCTGCAGTCTTTTTAATTTGATAAACATATATCAATTACCTTTTCCGTTTAATTAGACCTTGGTAAGGTTTATAATAAATATGGATTAATATTTCAGTTTTAATTAAGAAGAGATCATTAGCAACTAGGTGATCATGATAATCTTGCGAGAAATTCAAATTCAATAGTTAATATATTGTTTTTATACTCGATATTAATAAATAAATTTTCAAAGGTTTTTTATATGCCTTCATCTTTATATATATTTACATGCATGTGTTTAATTAGACTAATCGACTTAATTCTATGTTTCCTATTGTAGGGTTGCATATATTATGAAAAAAATGATTAAAAAAAAAACGTTGTTTATCACCCGAATACTTTAGCACAATTAGTTAGATAATATTTGTATTCATTTTTAAATTTAGAGTTGGTGTCTTGCCTAAAATATTATTATGATTTTAATGAATAATATTTAGGTTAAAGAGACTATTATTTGGGGGTTTTTATATATATATAGCTTTATAGAGAGAGATTGCAGACAATAAGAATAGAAAGCAGCCTAACGAACTGGGCAATAAATGATGATGGTGATAATTCACACAAGAATTTTACAGCCTTATGGCTTATGAAAGATCACCTTGACGCCTGGACCTCTTGACTCAGACATTGTGTTCTTTCTAACTTTTTTAGAAAGATATAGAAAAATTACTTATTAATGTACGACTACTACCCTACAAAACCAGAGAGCGACCAGACTTGCCTAATTGTAATTCCTTTCTCGCTTAAATTATTGATATTGCTTTACACTTTAAACTACCTAATATTCCAAGAGGGACAAACTGATTAATTGAAAGAAAAAGGTCTTCACTTCCGTTACATATACAGTCTACATGCCATTATTTGAGAGGAAAATTTCAAATTTGGCTTTAATGATGATAAGTCAATCCAAAACAGTCAAACATATGATTAATATGATCTTATATATGGAACCTTATTAGCCTGACAATGTATAGTAAATATATTGATAAAACGGAGAAGATGAAGAACAACTTTGTATATAAATGGACTATGAATTGGGCCGAGCTGAATGTTCCGGCCGAGTCGAGAGCATCAAGGCCCACTATAACTACATAAACTTTTTATTTATTACTTCTTTTTTTTTTTTTTGATAATAAAAAAAGACCTCCCCTGGATAGGTTGGATAGGGCATCATCGCCGCACACCTCCACACACCAAGATCACCGGCCGGTTGGTATGCCACAAGCACGGTAAAGAGCCAGCGGCACCAGCGGACTGCAGTCCGACTCAGCAGAGCGCGGAGGTTCGAAGAGGCAGTATAGCCACATGCCTAAGAGGCTGAACCATAACGCCCTTACCAAGCTTCGAACCGGCGCCCTGCCTTGTGAGGACAGAAGACTGGTGCTTAGCACAGGCGCCCAAACCACTGGGCTATCCCGTGATGGGCTTATTTATTACTTCTTTAGAAAAAAAGAAAAGGAGTTGTTGTTTATTTAATTATTTATTTATTTCACATACACATTAAGATCTTAATAATCATTACTTTGAACGTCACATACCGTTAATAGTGCAAAACAGCATATGATGATCCTTAATTTCTTACTTTTTATCGGGTAATCATTTGAAGTTGAAATTGTACTAAATCTTCTGTTACAGTTATAGATAATTGTTGTGTGACCGATTTATGTTGTTCAAAAGTGAATATATTTGATAATTTTATCCAAACATGGGTTAACGTCTAATGAAATAAATGATACTGTCATATTTTAATTAAATAAAACGTATAAAATTAATTTAATTATTTTTAAAAATAATATAATTATTTAATGTTTGATAAAGCTACTATCAAAAAAATTATTATAAATTATGTTTCTAAAACCAATAAATAATACTCATAACTTTTTATCTTTTTAAACAGTAAGAATTAAGATCATACAAAACAGAAAATTAATAAATTTTTACATCTCAGTAGAAACAAAATCAACCTAAGATGTCAAGCATTTTTCATTTTTCACTCTGTTTCGAGGAAATCTGTACTTTAATTAAACGACACCTTGTGTCCTGTCGTTTGTATTCCATTTAATTAAACCTGTTAGAGTAGATTACCAAAATAGTTACCGTTTACGACTGACGCTTTTGAACTGACATTACCCACACAAACAAGAAAAACTACTACCTTGGTCTCATCAATGGCGGAACAACCACTAGCTCCCCTTGTCTTACCTATAATGGAATTACGAATCAGACGCTTTAAGCTCCTCTGGAGAACCCTTTTGATCTCCAACCTTGCTTTCGGAGGTCAGCTTCCCGTTTCGTCTACTTTGCTTTTGCACGTTTGCATCGATATTTGCCGTTCGTTGTTATAGCTTTATTGATCTTTTATTAATTTTTTGTTCTTTTATGTGGATAACTTAGCAATGGGTTTTATTCGTATAAGATACAGCACATTATAGGCTTTGGTTTTTGACTTTCCATTTTAGTTTAGCCCACGATGTGTTTGATGCTTTGCCTAGGAAGGACTCGTTGGTTTGAACAGTTTCAGAGTAAATTTTTGGGTAATTCATGTTTTTATCTTTTATTATGTTTCATCAAAACTATTATTTTGTTAAGTCAATGTGACGATCTTAACGAACTAGCTTCCCCATGTAGGCCTGTGGCCTATCCTTTGCAATATAACTAGCTCATTGAGCAGAAGCCACCTGGCAACAGCTGTCGCAAAACTTGTCTTTTGTCATTATAAAGCCAATAATGCTATGGTATTTATCATGTGTTTAATGATAAAATAATTATGAATCATAATTGAATTATGCCATATATATATATATATATACAGACACACACACACCAAGTTTTGAATTAAAAAAAAGAGTTTTTTCACAAAGAGGAGAAGAGGGGCCAAAAATTGCATCCTTTTACCACCACTAGCAAAGAGGAAATAAAGAGTTTGACTTTTGAATCCCCCAACGAAACTGATTAGGTTTACTTCTTTCTTTTTTTACCTTTACGTTTTTGGGGTTGAACAGTTAAATGGTCCTTTCTTTCATCAGAAAAAACAAGGAGATCTTGACTGGTATCTAAGCAACAGACATTGATTAATTAGAGATGATATGATACTGACTATATAAGCAACAGAGTCAAATGCATTCTTTGAATTGTTGTCTGCGTCTGATGCGGCTGGGGTGTTAATATTGAATTGCGTAATTTAATTAGTTAATAAATGTGTCTAAGCGTGGTTTGAGAGATTTCTCAAGGTAATAAGAACCCAAGGCTACTAACAGGAGCAATCAGATCACACGATATTCTTTAAGCACTCTCAGGATTGAAAATAATCTTGATTATTTATGTGGAGATGATTTAACTACATGCATAGCTAAAACTAAAAAGACTGCTATTGTTCTTGTAGTTTTGACTTTAGTTCTTACATAGTTTTATTTCTAGGAGATTAGTTGTGGGTTTTGCTAATCAAACTTTCAAGCTTTTATATACAGGTCGTTTTTGTTTTGAGAATGTATCTTCTTGTCTTACTGTTCAATTCCTTTTTATTCTCTGAGTTCTCTTATTGGGGTTTATCACACCTCTTTGCAGCTTATATATTTTACGTGGCTAGAAAGAAAGAGACAGAACTAGTTAACAAAAATTATTCAGCAGAATCAGAGTCCAAAGAGAGTAAAGCTGCAGGGGAGGAACCTTCTCCTATTGCAAAAGCTCCAATTTCTTATGCCATAGCATTCCCTCTACCAGTTGTATATCTTCCCAAGTTCCGGGTTCGACAGCCTGTTACCGAAGTTCAGCAACGTGAACTCTTCAATTGGATGTTGGAAGAGAAAAGAAAAATAAAACCCCAAGATTCTGAAGAGAAGAGACGAATCGACGCAGAAAAGGCCATACTCAAACAGTTTATCCGTGCAAAATCTGTACCACGTTTGTAACTGATACTATGATTAGTTTCCCCCACTTTTTTAGTCCATGAGGGAAATATCTTCCTTTACGAGAAGATCAATTTTTTTAGATTAATGGAAGCTTGTCAAGGAAAACAATGGAGGACTAGTACTTCGACAGTCATATTGTACTGAGGACTGAAGATTACTGTTGACAGGCTTCCCATTTATTTTAGGGAAAGGATCTTGCTTGCTTAAAACCACCACTCTACTCTTCTGAGCGAAGTACCCTGTTACGAGATTCTTAAATATAAGCCACCTGCAAATTACAAAACGTTTGATAGGGTATATCGAATGTGAGGAAGGGGGTGATAAGAGATATAACTGCTTCTGTTGAGGGCTAGAAGTGCTTTCAAATAGGAGAAAACACATCGGATGATATTTGATATTCTCCAAAAGAAGTGTTTACAAAATTTTGAAATATTATAGTGCTTGTAGGACAAGTAATTCATGATTTTCATTTTGCAGTTAGTTTACAATAACTACAAAAAAGGTTTTTATTTTTATGCCAAACAATGCTCTTCAAATCCCTATAACTAAACCAATTCTTATGAAATCACTCATTTTAAAACCACTAATAGAATTAGTGTTAGAAATTGAATGAAAAAACAGTAACGGCTTTTAAGCCGTTGGAAATTGATTTAAAGGAAAACAGTAAGAAACTGATAAATTAAATCAAAGGAAAACAGTAGGAAACGAGGAAACGTTTTCTTATTAATTGTTTATGCCCGTTTGGGCTGTTTTGCTTTTTTCCTTGAGCCGTTCGGCTCATAATTTATTACCTTTTAGGCTCTCTTATGTGTATATATATGAGATGCAATGGAGAGGAAAAATACACAACACAACACAACACAACACAACACAACACAACACAAGACATCAAAGAAGAAAAGAAAAAAAAAGCATAAATATTTTTTTTTGTATTTCCAATCTAGAATTAGGTTCCATTTTAATAGAGTTCAGACACAGGAAAGTTCGTCAGAGCAGTAAGTTAGTGGTGTCTAATTTCTGCGCAAGATCGTTTTATCCTGGGAGATAAGTTTCCGGAGTACTCAAACACCCACGGTGAGCGGAAAAAATTATCTTAAGGACACCGTGTGTTACACGGGACTCGGTCATTTCTAAACTTTATCTTCCTTTTATTTAAGTTATGATTTATAAATTGTATGTATTTTATTTCAATAATGTAATTATAATTTAAATAAATACAATTCTTTACTTCTTATAAATTGTTTGTCCATTATATTTCTTCCTACAATCTTAAGGATGCTCTTTTGATGGCATCTTGGATGTTACGCACCAAGACCCACAGGATGGCACCAACCAATTCCTGCAGTCGACCATCAGGCCTGCAGACCACTCCCCCCAACTCATCTCTTGGATATTACGCACCAAGCGAGTTTGTTCAAGCCAGGATTCGAAGCCCTGACCTGCTTGATACCAGCACATGGTACCATCCATTGAGGTTACCATATACTGGACAAGCAAGTTTATTTCTATTATTCTTTTATGTTACTTATTTTCAGGTTCTGCTTTATTCATTTCACTTTAAAAAAAAAAGAAAAAATGTTTTTCCTTCGTTACTGGAAAACTGAGAACTTTTAAATTACCAGATTCGCTGGTTTTTGGTTTCTCTTAATCTATTGCTATATTAATCTATTGTATTACTTCACTGCTTTTTAATTTAGATTAATATTTTCCCAGATTGCTAACCTTTGTTTTCTTCTTGCAGATTAATTCATCTCTTTAATTTGCTTTATATTAATTCTTTGCATATCTATTAAGCCTTTTGTTTATTAGCTTTATTTGTTATAAATCACTTATTTAAACCAATATTTTGTTACTGAAAAAAAAAAAAAAAAAAAAAAAAAAAAAAAAAATATCAACGAATTCATTTTTAACGATTCTTTCTGCGTTTGTTTCTCTTGCAATTTTTTCATATATGAAACGCAGTTTCACATTTGTAACAGTTTCACATTTGCTTTATTTATAACAGTTTCACATTTGCTTTATTTATAACAGTTTCACATTTGCTTTATTTATAACAGTTTCACATTTTCAAACGAATTCATTTGTAACAGTCATATCAACAGTTTCATTTGTAACAGTTTTTGTTACTTTAACAAAAAAAAAAAAAAAAAAAACAAAACAAAAAAAAAAAAAAAAAAAACGCTCACTGCTCCTTAACTATATATATATATATATTTTAGTTATATTTTCCTTTTCTCTATTTATTTCTATTATTGTTGTTCCTTTCGTAATTTTGTTTACTAAATAATTATTTTACTGTTATTTGTTAGTTAATTTAAATAAATAAATAAATAAATAAATAATAATAATAATCAATTCTTTACTTGATTATAGTTATTCTATTTAAGTTTCTTTTAATTGATTTTACATATTTATCAATTTATTTCAGTTTTGTTGCTCTCATATTTTTAAGTTAGTAATTACTGTCTGTGTAATTTTCTCGATACTATTTCTGCTTCAATTTTATACTTGTTTTACAAATTTATCTTAATTTGTTAATTGCTTTTATTACTGTTTGAGTATTTACCTTCTTTCATATGTTGCATGGTTCTAACTTTCCTTGATAGGGAAAATTTTATGTTGTTTATTATTATTATATTTTATACTGATTGCAGGTTTAATTTTTTCAAGATTCTACTTAGTTCATCTACAATATTGTCATATGCATGTTCACGTAGAAACTTAGTTTCTGACTACTATTTGTTATTTCACTACTATTACTTTATTACTTGTTTTTATTGTCTTTTACTTACTACTACTTTATCATTTGTTTACTGCTGAAAAAAAAAAAAAAAAAAAAAAAAAAAAAATATATATATATATATATATATTATATATATATATATATATATATATATATATATTACAAGTTTGTTCTAAGTTATTTATTGTATAAATTGTTGATATTTTGATAAACAATACAAATATTATTGAAGATTTTAACACTTTGGTTATTGAAATTATTTTCAGAAATATCAAAAATGACTTCTGAGATGATCACTCCTGACATTTCCACTGTGAATGCTGCTAACCCTTCTGTGGGTGGTTCAAATGTGAACCAAGTGGTGAGGCCTACTGTGGCTCACGGGGTTACCCCAATGTTACCGGTTTCGGTTCCTATGAACCATGCTGTGGCAGAGAAATCGGAGAAGTTCAATGGATTGAACTTCAAGAGGTGGAGGAGTAAGATGTTGTTCTATCTTACCACCTTGAACCTAGCAAGGTTCTTGACTGAGGAATCTCCCAAACAACCTGAGGGTGAACAGGATTTTCAGTCTGCTAGTGCTATTGAAGCATGGAAGCATTCTGATTACCTGTGTCGGAATTATATTCTGAATGGCCTAAGTGACTCCCTATACAATGAGTATAATAAGGAGAAGACGGCTAAAGACTTGTGGGAGTCATTGGACCGGAAGTATCAAACTGAAAATGCCGGTGCCAAGAAATTTTTGGTTGGTCGCTTTCTTGATTATAAGATGGTGGACAATAAACCAGTATGCAGTCAAGTACGTGAACTCCAAGATATCATAACAGAAATGCATGATGAAGGGATGGTACTGAGTGAGACCTTCCAAGTTGCAGCTATTATTGAAAAGTTGCCTCCTTTATGGAGAGAGTTCAAGGCCTACCTTAAGCATAAGCGAAGGGAAGTGTCTATGCAAGACTTGCTTGTAAGATTCAAGGTAGAAGAAGACAACAAAGCTTCTTCCAGAAGGGGTAATATCCCATCAGCACCCAAGGCTAACGTGGTGGAGCATGGTCAAAGCTCCAAGCACAACAAGTATAAAGGCAAGGGTAACGGCAAGCTGAATAAGGGCTCAAAGTTGAAACCTAAGGAAGCAACTTTCAAGAAGTCAAGCTTCAAGGTGACTTGCTTTAACTGTCAGAGGACAGGACACAAATCTCCAGACTGCACGTTTCCAAAGAGAAACAGAAACCGTGAGGCAAACATGGTGGAAGACACTCAAGACTTTTCTGACAGTGACTTGTGTGCAGTCGTCTCTGAAGTGAACCTAGTTGGGTCGAACCCAAGGGAGTGGTGGATTGACACTGGTGCAACCAGACATGTCTGCTCAGACAAGGGGCTATTTACCACCTTTGAAGCTGTCAAGGAAGGTGAAAAGCTATTCATGGGCAACTCTGCAACTTCAGCTGTTGAAGGGCAAGGGAAAGTTGTACTGAAGATGACCTCTGGAAAAGATCTGACTCTGAATAATGTACTGTATGTACCTGAGATTCGTAAGAACCTTGTGTCTGGTTCATTGCTGAATAAACATGGCTTTAGAATTGTATTTGAGTCAGATAAGGTCGTGTTGACCAAAAAGGGTATATTTGTGGGCAAGGGGTATGCTTGTAATGGGCTTTTTAAGCTTAATGTAACAACTGTAATGCCTAAGAAAATTAATAAAGTTAATTCTTCTGCTTACTTGCTTGAGTCTTCCAATTTATGGCATGGTAGACTAGGTCATGTTAATTATGAATCTTTGCGTAGATTAATTAACATGGAACATATACCTTCTTTCCAAATTGATTTTAAACACAAATGTGAAACTTGTGTTGAAGCGAAAATGACAAGGTCATCGTTCCATTCAATTGAAAGGAACACTAAACCTCTTGATTTAATCCATAGTGATTTATGTGATTTAAAGTTTATTCAAACAAGAGGTGGTAATAAGTATTTTATTACTTTTATCGATGATAGCACAAAATACTGCCATGTATATTTGCTTAAGAGCAAAGATGAAGCTATAGAGAAATTTATTCTCTATAAGGCAGAAGTTGAAAACCAACTCAACAAGAAAATCAAGGTACTACGAAGTGATCGTGGTGGTGAGTATGAAGCACCTTTTGGTGAGTTCTGTGCAGAACACGGAATCATACATGAAACCATAGCACCTTATTCGCCTCAGCAAAATGGAGTAGCTGAGCGAAAGAATCGTACCTTGAAAGAAATGATGAATGCAATGTTACAAAGTTCTGGGTTACCCCAGAACTTGTGGGGGGAAGCCATTTTATCGGCTAACTACCTTTTAAATAAGGTTCCCAAGAAAAAGGCACAAAAGACACCGTATGAGTTATTTAAAGGAAGGGTACCTTCCTATAAATATTTACGAGTGTGGGGGTGTCTTGCTAAAGTAGCCGTACCTATACCTAAGAAGGTAAAGATAGGTCCGAAAACAATAGATTGCATTTTTATTGGATATGCGCATAACAGTAGTGCTTATCGTTTTCTTGTGCATGAGTCAAGGATTCCAGACATACACAAGAATACAATAATGGAATCAAGGAATGCATCTTTCTTTGAACATGTATTTCCTTGTAAATCCCAAGGGGAATCGAGTTCGTCTAAACGAACTTATGAGACTATGAATGAAGATAGTCAAGAACAAGAATCTGAACAAGAGGTTGAGGTTGAACCTAGACGTAGCAAAAGGGTTAGGACAGAAACATCCTACGGTCCAGATTTTCTGACCTATTTGCTAGAAAGTGAACCTCAAACCTATGAAGAGGCTGTAAACTCTTCTGAAGGTCCTCAATGGAAAGAGGCCATTAATAGTGAAATTGAGTCCATTCTGCAAAATCACACTTGGGAACTAGTCAATTTACCTCCGGGTACTAAAACACTAGGATCCAAGTGGATTTTTAAGAGAAAACTTAGACCAGATGGATCAATAGAAAAGTATAAGGCTAGACTTGTAATTAAGGGTTACAAACAACGACATGGCCTTGATTACTTTGATACTTATTCTCCCGTGACGAGAATAACATCCATTAGGATGATAATTGCTATCGCAGCTTTGCGAAATCTTGAGATACATCAAATGGATGTTAAGACAGCCTTTTTAAATGGAGATTTAGATGAAGAAATCTACATGGATCAACCTAAGGGTTTCTCTGCCCCAGGGCAAGAAGAAAAGGTTTGTAAATTGGTGAAGTCATTATATGGCTTGAAGCAAGCACCTAAACAATGGCATGAAAAATTCGATAATGTCATGAAGACAAATGGATTTAAGATCAACGAATGTGACAAATGTATATACGTCAAGGACACTGAAGATGGTTATGTCATCTTGTGTCTGTACGTTGATGACATGTTGATTGTGGGTAGTAATGATCAAATGATCAAATCTACCAAAAATATGTTGAACTCAAGGTTTGACATGAAAGACATGGGACCTGCTGATGTAATTCTAGGAATTAAGATATCAAGGATATCAAGCGATCTTATTCTTGGTCAAAGTCATTATGTTGACAAAATCCTTGAGAGGTTTAACAAAGGTGATTCTGGTATTGTTAGAACACCGGTAGATATTAATCTGCATCTATCCAAGAACAGAGGTGAGAGTGTATCTCAACTTGAATATTCTAGAGTGATAGGAAGTCTTATGTACTTGATGAGTTGTACAAGACCGGACATAGCTTACGCAGTAAGTAAACTAAGTAGATATACCAGCAATCCAGGATCTGACCACTGGAAAGGTATTACTAGATTACTTAGATACTTAAGATACACACGTAGCTATGGACTGCACTACACAAGATATCCAGCTGTATTAGAAGGATACAGTGATGCAAACTGGATATCTGATATGAAAGACTCTAAGTCTACTAGTGGATATGTGTTCACACTGGGTGGTGCAGCTATTTCATGGAAATCATCTAAACAAACTTGCATAGCGAGATCCACGATGGAATCTGAATTCATCGCTTTGGATAAATGTGGCGAAAAGGCCGAATGGCTACGCAATTTCTAAGAAGATATTCCAAAATGGCCTAAGCCTGTGCCTGCAATCTGCATCCATTGTGATAGTCAATCTGCAATTGGTAGGGCACAGAGCAACATGTATAATGGTAAGTCTCGACATATACGTCGCAGACACAATACCATTAGACAACTACTCTCAACTGGGGTTATTTCTGTTGACTATGTGAAGTCAAAGGATAACATAGCGGATCCGTTAACCAAAGGGTTAAATCGAGAGTTAGTTGATAAGTCATCAAGGGGAATGGGACTGAAGCCCATGAAAGAAAAAGGATTTACAAAGGAAACCCAACCTAGTTGACTGGAGATCCCAAGATCTAGGTTCAAAGGGACAACCTAGTTGTAAAGACTTGGTGAGATCACTGTAGGGGTTTACCCTTAAGTACATTCCTATGATGAAAAGCAGTGATACCCGTAAGTATAGGTTAAGTTAATGCTTTTAATGATTCTTATGAAGAGAATACCGAGCGGAGTACAACGGGTTACTCTTTGCGGATAACTCTTATCGATAAGAGATCACCTATGTGAGAGAGAAGTGGGGCCGCTTCGAAAGGGAGTTGTGTAGGGCTCAATTCTTTAGAAACTCTCGCAGAACCAGGCGTGTGTTCATGGCCAAAACGAACACAACAGTGAGAACTGAATTGTGTCAGGAAATACTCCTGTGTGAAATATGTCATCGCTTACATAAACGGCAGGACAGTTCAAAGACATTATGTCTACTGATCAGTCAGTAAGGTAAATATATTCTCACAAGGGAAGGTTCAAAGGTTAGCACCTACCTATCCTATGCAGGCTTCTAACTGTTGAACTCTATTTCCGTGTCAAAATTGATTTGAAAACTCCGTCAATTTTCATTCATGTGGGGGACTGTTAGAAATTGAATGAAAAAACAGTAACGGCTTTTAAGCCGTTGGAAATTGATTTAAAGGAAAACAGTAAGAAACTGATAAATTAAATCAAAGGAAAACAGTAGGAAACGAGGAAACGTTTTCTTATTAATTGTTTATGCCCGTTTGGGCTGTTTTGCTTTTTTCCTTGAGCCGTTCGGCTCATAATTTATTACCTTTTAGGCTCTCTTATGTGTATATATATGAGATGCAATGGAGAGGAAAAATACACAACACAACACAACACAACACAACACAACACAAGACATCAAAGAAGAAAAGAAAAAGAAAGCATAAATATTTTTTTTTGTATTTCCAATCTAGAATTAGGTTCCATTTTAATAGAGTTCAGACACAGGAAAGTTCGTCAGAGCAGTAAGTTAGTGGTGTCTAATTTCTGCGCAAGATCGTTTTATCCTGGGAGATAAGTTTCCGGAGTACTCAAACACCCACGGTGAGCGGAAAAAATTATCTTAAGGACACCGTGTGTTACACGGGACTCGGTCATTTCTAAACTTTATCTTCCTTTTATTTAAGTTATGATTTATAAATTGTATGTATTTTATTTCAATAATGTAATTATAATTTAAATAAATACAATTCTTTACTTCTTATAAATTGTTTGTCCATTATATTTCTTCCTACAATTAGTACGAACCCTACGATGTTTCCACAAATAAAAAAAAAACGAAGACAGGGTTGGATGGAGAAAATAAATACCTGTTCAAAGTCCATGTCCATCTCAAGACATTTCAATGCTTTGACAAGTGTTTTCAGCTTCAGCTGGTGAGCTTTGCTTCTGATTTATAAAGAAAATATTTAACAGTCAAAATATCGTAGAAAATTAAAAGGATGTATTAGATAATGCAGGTAGAAGACGTAAAAAAAAAAAAAAAAAAAACCCTTCATAATTTGTCGTCCAGCGGAGCCTTGAAGAAGGTGATTCGCTCTATTGACTCCTTTTCAATAAAAAGGAATAGCCAAACTAACTCAACTAGCTGGTCAATCTCAAAGATTCATTAATTCGTGCACCTTCGCTTGGTTCCCTCAGCAAAGTTTGAACTTCTCTTTCGACAGCTTTCATTCGATTTCTTGTTTGTCTATAATTGTAAAAATATAGGAAGATACGGCCAAACAAAGTGATAGCCTTGTAAATTCTTATGGTTTGATCATTTACAGTAAAACGCAGTGTGTTCGAATTCTTATCTCTTTTATGTGAGAAACGAGAACGGGGACCATCTCTAAGTTTAAAAATTATTAAAAGTGTCCATTAATAAACACCTTAAATTCCTATGATGACTTTCTTCTTCTTCTTCTTCTTCTTCTTCTTCTTCTTTTTTGCATCTTTTTCTGACCGAATGTATCCCTTCCCTCCCCAACGACCTCAATGCTCTGTATCTCTTTGTACTTAACTCGAATTCCAGCTGAAATGTCATATTTGTAAAAGCTCCACCAATTCAAACAGACCTCGTCACCACTCTAGTAAGCGATAGTATGATTGTGTTATTGGCTTATGATTTGACGAAGTAGATTGCTCTAGTTGGTTGGCGTAACAGTCCTCCCTTCTTTTTCTGCTTAGATAACTAGAAAATTGTCTAATGGGCCTTGTCATTATGATGTTGTATACTTGACTGCGAACCCACATCTGCTCAGGTATGTCAAGACTTTTAGCATGCTCGATTATCCCATGGACAAAATCAGTACACCATAAAAAGACACATTAAAACTAATAGACTGTGTACCATAAGGCTTCGTATCAGTATTTGATCTAAATCTTTCCCTGCCAATGCTCACCTTTTTCCTTCAATGTTAATTGCTTAAAATCAAACATCCCATGAGAATTTAAAGAGATTACAAAATTACGTCCTTTTGTGTAAAAAAAAATCAAACTAGTCATGCCAAAAAACTACCTCATGCCTATCCCACAAGTACATGATTGAAAATGGAGTAATGCTTGCTCCAATATTTCCCATCAAATGCCTCTGCAACCATAGGTTCTTGGCAAGAAACACTGGTATAATCACATTATGAACCTTGAATTGGTTCTTGAATGGGTCCAATTTTGGGTCTTCGTTGATCATGAACTATAGGATACTATCTTGATGAACTAAGGGGGCATTTGGTTCGCTGAATGTAATCATAATCGTAATGGAATGTAATGTAAAGGAATCAGTATTACGATTACAGTGTTTGGTTTAGTCACTGTAATCAAAAAAGAAATCAGTATTACAGTGTTTGGTTCGACAACTGTAATGTAATGGAATAGAAAAAAAATTATATAATTATTTTAAAAATACAATTTCAAAAAATAAAATTTCAGAAATAATAAAATTTCATAACAAAAAATTAATAAAAAAATACAATTTTACAATTTCAGAAATATAATTTTATATAACATTAATTACATAAATTAACAAAAAAAAATTCAGCACAAAAAATGAAAAAAAAAATATTCAATTTCAGAAATACAATTTCTGATACATTAATTACATAAATTAACAAAAAAAAAATTTAGAAATAAAAAATGGAAAAAATATATTCAATTTCAGAAAGGAAAAAAAAACAAATCGCGATGGCTTTCTGGAGTAATCGACAGGCTGGACGACGAGCTGAACGGCGATGCTCGGTGGACGACGACGCGAACGATGGACGGCGACGCGAGGCGGCTGCTGACGCGACAGAGGAGGCGCTGGTTCGCGATGGTTGGGCGCTGGTTCGCGAGCTGACGACGACGGTCTTGGATGGACGACGAGCTGGATGGCTGGCGGCGTCAGGGACGGGACGCGACCGACGATGATTGGATGGCCTGGCTGCGCTGGTTCGCGATGGACGAGAATGGCCTGGGAAAAAAAATACTGTTCATTACAATACCAGATGTAATCCCCATTTAGTGTGTTTAGGTGTGTAGTGTTTATTACTGAATTAGATGTAATTAATTACATTACATTACATGTGTTTGGACAAACCAAATAATGTAGGGGAAAATAACAAAACTAACACCCCCAAAAATTATAATAACAAAACTAGCACCCCTGTGTTCAATTAAAATTGAACAACGATAATTTGGACTCGTTCAATATTGAACGTTCAATATTATCCGTTCAATTAGAATTGAATGACGATAATTAGATCTATTTAATATTGAACGTTTAATATTTTACGTTCAAATTGAATATTGAATGTTCAATATTAAACGTTCAATTCTAATTGAAGACAAGGGGGTGCTAGTTTTATTATTATAATTTTTAGGGGTGCTATTTTTGGTAATTTTCCATAATGTAATGTGCTGAATCAATTACATTACACCTCTTATTATACCCAACCAAACATACCCTAAAAGATTAAGGATCAACCGTTTATTTAGTTCCTCATGTGCATAAAAAAAAAAATTTGGGTTTTTCTTAAGCAATAGCTTCGCCGTAAACTCACCATCAGAGATAGTAACATCTTGAGCTACAAAGGTACACGATCCAAGTTTACGAGCTTAGGCTTGTTTGCAGAATGAGACCTGATTAGAATTCCTAAACTCTTCCCAATAAGTCTTTTGAAAAGAAACACCTAGAGGGACAACACAAGAGAATTCACACTAAGAAAAAGTTGAAAGAACATGACCAAGAAATTCATACGAAGATAGAACACTCAATAACAATTCCATAAATTTCGCGCTAAGAATCACCACAATCATGAGGAAAAAATCAAAGGTGATGAAGTCGTCCCAATAGAAAAAACGCTTGCCCAATTTGATCTTTATTTGCCATCGAAAAAAATTTGAAGATGACTCTGATATCATTCTAGACTTCAAGAAACTGAGAGAAGAAGAAGTTCTTAAAGTACTATTGAATCAAAACAAGAAAAAGAGCAATACAATAGAATACAAAGACTTACCCTCACAGTTTTTATTTATATTATTCTATACACCACACCTAACTAACTAATGTAACAGCTTTAATAACAAACCTATATTTACTATAACAAAGTACATTCTATACACACTAATATTCCTGAGTCAACATTTATGATTGTTGTGTTTTTATTTTCCGTTTTGAATTTACTCTGCTTGATTCGTTAAGAAAAAATTAGTTTTTCGGTGATACGGTTTTTACTTGCACGCGTTATGTTTGAGTAAATATGTCTCTGAGAGTATGCTGTCAAACAAGAAATATAAGATTATTTTATCATCAAAACTTGGATTCTGCTATTTTATTCCATACATCAACTAAGGTGATGTATTAATTCATATGATTCACTACAACTGGTTACTGGAGTGAGCTTATTTCTTGGTTGGTACTTGGTACGTCTCATAGACTGTCCTCAGAGGGGCTAGGACATTTTTTTTACTTTCAGATTTGTATAGCCTGCAGGAGCTCATTTTTTATTTTGTCATGCTCATAGTTACATGTCACTGTCGCCTTGCAAACTAATGATTAGATAATAATTTTAATCAGTTATAACAATAATTGGAATAGGTTTCTAAATGTAGATCATGGCACTCAATAACTACTCATATCATCCAGAGTCTTACTAAAAACTCGTTCTGACTAGTAGTAGTACGGGAATTTTGAGTTTGAAAAACAATTGAATTTCTTCCCAGTACATTTGCTTGGTGTTGCATATCTAAGATATTATTTAATGAGATGTTTTTTGTTCTAGTACTACTCAATTTCCATGGTAAGGACTCTCTGTAATGTGCAGGAGAAATATTGGGAAGAACACCCTGGGCAAATGGTGCCTTTGATGAAACCAATATTCTATGGAGGACCTTGGAGAATAGTGAGAGGGGGCAATCCCTTTTAGCAAAGGCTAATGCTATTCATCTCAATTTGGGATTGATTTCTCAACTCATTTGGCATAATTTAGTTGTCTAATATTCTGAAAAATGGAGCTATTTGTTGTGATTGTTGGCTCATCCCAAGGTGGGGACATGGGGTAGAAGGCATGTGTTTTCCTTATAGGAAATGAAAGCAATGGCAACTGTTGGAGATAGTACCTTAGGACTTTCCTCTTTATGAATGTAAAAGGCACGATGGCTTGTGAAAATAGTGGGTGAATTTTTCTATGGATACTTAATAGCTATCTTTCTTCCTTGTTTTTGTGTTTGTTATATCTTAAAAGAACATAAGTATGCACATGTTAATTTAATGAAAAAATCTAGCATTTTTTAAAATTGTTCATAAATGATCCAAATTTAAAATTACTGAATGAAATGGACCACCCTAATGGTTGTAACTTAATGGACCACGTAATGGTTAAACTTACAAGGTTAAAGCGTTACTTGAGGAAACTTACTAAATCGACCCAAAACCTATAAGAAGTATGGCTATGGAGTTCAGCCACAGATGTTTTAATGCTGGTAAGAAAATTAAGGCAGTTGAGCGCAATTTTTTAAGCTCTTTTAAGTGTTTGGTTGTCTACCTTAACTGCTTTTATTTTTGTTTAGGATTCTTTGTGCTCTAATCTGAAGAGTTTAGATAAGGGTATGAAGATAGCTGGTTACACCATGATCATCCTAATCGATCAAACAATGTTGAGTATCTAATGGGCTTTGCACTTGGTTTATGAGTAGCAATGGGCTTTGCACTTGGTTTATCTGATTCTCTCTTTGAGAGAAGTGTAAGGCTAATACTCTCAAAGATCCTTTGAGTGATCCTTTAATAAATCTTTTTCTCCTTTAACCCAAAAAAAAAAAAAATGGTTCTTTGGTCCCAACAAAAGAACATAGAGAAGATCCTGAAGCAAAGTGATACTAACAACTCAACAATTAAGTACATGTTAATAAAAAGCATCAAGAAGAAGGCTTTTTACAAGAAGTAGAAATAGAGGAACAGTGGAAAACCCGGAAATCACACCGTGGTGAAATAGACTGCAAGAGTAGCTTAGCCGTATGTTCTTGTCTAACCAAAGCACTTTCCTTTTCCACCAAAGCTGCTGCAACAATTTTCTCATATCCATCACCTCCATCTGCAATATAAGCCACCAAAGCCGCTTGTACAGGACCCAAACTCGGATTATAAGCTGCTGATTCCATATAAGATCCTTTGTATATCTTCTCATCTGAATCCAAAATCGACAATCCAGATGGGCATTCACTATATGGAGCATGAGATTTATTAGCAGACTCAAGAGCTGCAAATTTCAATTCTTTCATTTTATGGTGATTAAGACCCTCCATAGCTTTTTCATCACAAACACCATTGGAGAAATTATTGGTTTCGTTCAAAAGTGATAAGCCATTGTGGTGTGATTCTAAAAGCAAAGGTAAGTCCTTACCCAGAAGATCATCAGGTCCAAACCTATGAGGTAAAAGCTGCAAAAGTGGGTTGAATTGATCGCATTTGGGTTCATAGGTTCCTTTGTTATCATCATTTCCTTCGTCGTGTTCAGCCGAAGTTATTAGAATCTTTATATTGGGTGCCCCCCGAATTTCTTGTAGGAATTGGCGACAATGGCCACATGGTGCAGAGGAAACGGCAATGTATTCAAGTTGGGTCTCGGCATTAATGCAGAGATTGGTGACGAGGAATTGCTCGGCGTGGACTGAGTGGTGAAGAGGTAGACCCGGGAACTCGATATTAACTCCGAAGAAAATCCGACCAGACGACCCGTACCCGACTGCGCCAACGTGGAACTTGGAGATGGGTGGACGAGCGAGGGTTTGAGCTGCCTTCACGAGGGAGGTTAAGAGTTGGAGGATGGTGAGACCGGATTGGTTGGTCATGGATTCGGCTTCTGATGCTTCGATTACGAATTTGGGTCGGTCCATTTTGACCCGGTCAATTGATTTTGGATCTGCTGTTTTATTCGTATTAGAGGAAGAGTGAAAGAGTTCCTGGAGAATGGGAAGAGAAAAGTGAAGCAGGGGAAGGAAAAGGGAGAGCAATGGTGAATTTATAGAAATTTAATGACGTGTAATAACTAATATGAGTGTATATATATAAAAGTGAATAAAATTTTAATTAAATATTATAATTAATATAAATATAAATTTATTTATATTTAATATTTTTTGTCATTATATTCCCCAGAATTGCTTAAAAATTTTAGTGCTCGAGTTTTGTTTATTTAGCAAGAAAAGTGAAGGCTACATTGATAATAGTGAGTTATGATATATTATTTTAAATTAATAAAATATAAATTAACGTAATTATTTAGTTTAAAAGATACAATTATTCAATACTTAATAAAAAAATAATTAATAAAATTATAAAATTTATACCCTTATTTTTAATAATAATTATACTTATATATATATATAGGTCTATATTTTTATTTATTTTTTAATTAATAGTAAATTGTAACAATAGTTGTTGCTGATAATATTATATGGGAAATTGTTGTTGAGCAATTGAATTTTATGATATGTTATTAAATGAAATAATAAATACAAGATAAATAAATAATTTATTTTAATAATAAATAATATTAATAAATTATCGCAATTATAAGATAATTTAAAGGTTTAAATACTTTATTAATTTCAAACTTTATTTAAATTTATACTTAGATATCTAAATTTTAAATTTTACGATTTAATTTCTAAATTTTTAAAATATATAATTTAGTCCCAAAATTTTAAAAATTCATATATAGGTTTAATATTAGTTACTAAAATACATAATTTTTTAATTAAATTTTAGGACCTATCTATAAATTTTTAAAAGTTTGATAACTAAATTATAATATTTAAAAGTTTAGGTATATGTAAACTTTTAAAAGTTTGGAACTAAATTGTAGAATTTAAAAATTTAAAGATTTAAAGATTTAAGTGTTAATTTAGTTAAAATTTATGAACTAATAATATAATTTAACATAATTTAAATTAACTGTATGAATGCTATTATATTTTTAAGTTTAAATTTAATAAATAATTTTTAAAATTAATTTTAAAAAATAAATCAAACAAAAATATATATTAATATTAACGTTTAGAAATAATTTGTAAAAGAAAGTATGTTTAAATTATTTTAAGTGGAAAACATTCCCATCTAATTTAAATCCATTATATGCACAAATTCTAATACATAACCGACACACGTACCGAGAAATAGAGTTTTGGTGAACTCATTTTATTTGACTAATAACTGCATATTTTATTTATAAAAAATAAACTAGTATATTTTAAATTTTTAACATTTATAAAGATAAAGTAAATGTTTATCCCAAATTATAATATTATTGTATAGAACATTCAAATATTTTTAGAAAATACTATGTAAGATAATAGGTGATAATTTAGGTTAAATAAGAATTAATTATAATACGATACAAATTAATTTTAATAATTTTTGTTTTGTATTTATAAATATATTAGTTAAAAAAATATGTTGCATGTCAATTATTTTATTTTTTTAATTAATTTTTGCACCATATTTAAAATAAATACGAAATTAATTTTCTCATATTTTCAAATTATTTATGAAAGTAAAATAATATTTAGAACTCTTATTAAATATGATAATCATCATTTGATTATAGTCATTGGTGAATATAATCCTTATTATATTATCATTTAAATATTTAGAGTATTTATTAAAATAATATTTATAGTCATTTTTAGATGTAATAATCATCATATAATTAGAGTTTATAATTATTAGATAATATGTAGAGTTCTTATTTAAATGTAATAATATATTTTAAAATAATAACTAATATTATTAATTTAAAATATAAGAATAATTTTATCTAAAATAATATTAAACATGATTCATATTTTTATATATAGTATTGAAAGTTTTTAGTTACGGATTAAATATACCTAGAGGGGGGTGAATAAGTTATTTTTAATTTTAATAAAATTTTAATTATGTAACCTAAATACAACGGCCAGATATGCAATTACGTGTAAAAATAAAATGCGAAATTAAGAAATAACACACGGAATTTTTAGGTGGAAACAACCTAGGTCACAACAATGACCTAAAAAAAAAACCACCGGTTCACCGGACCACCTAACTATCCACTATGAAAATTGATATTCAATTACAAGACAATGTTTTAACTTACTTACGAGCCGTCGCCCCTTTCACAGTCTCCAACAGCAAGATATCTGGATCCAGAACAACGTTCGATCTACTTCAGTTACACAAGATCAATCAAACATGTCAACTTCGATAATTTTGAGTCACACGAAATACCGAACACATCACCAATAGTACTTGAAAAGTTAGCACAAATAGCACAAAGTGTAAAGTGTGTTCTAGAGCAGATTCAACAATGAAAAATCTTAACTAGTAGATTCAATAGCATACAATGTAAAAAATAAATCAGTTAGTAAATTCTAGAACAATCATGCAAATCTAAATATCATGAAGAACAATTAGGCACATAAATTATTCAAACATAACAACACAATATGTTTAAACAATTAAAATAAGAAAGTGCCTAAGATTGATAGATGAAGAGAAGAAGATTTTTCTTTAAAAACTCAATCAGATGTAGAAAATATTATTTTAGTGTGGTTAATATTTTGCACAAACAAGCGTTGATTATATAGAATCCAATTTGACTTGAAAGAGGATTAATAAAAAAGACAACTCTACTCATATCATGATTTAGTTTTCACAACAATTCTAATCAAAATGTATTTCACTTGTAACACTTAAAAGGAGTCAATTTGGTAAATATGAGATGCAGAGCAAATTTCAAAACTACTTGATCGATCGATCGAATACTTAGTCTTGATCGATCTAATCGTTCCCAATAATGCAGAAATTCAACCCGAGACCTCTCGATCGATGTTCAATCGATCGAACAGGTCTAGATTGATTGAACACCTCATTCGATTGATCGATCAACTCGTGACTCGATCGATCCAGTTCAACCTGAGAGCACCTAGATTGAAATCGATCTATACTCGATCGATTGAACTATCCTCTCGATCGATCGAACAATATGTGCACAATTTCTTTTCATTGCAATCCATACTAAGTGTAGTGTTCAATTGTGTGAGAATGTATGCATGAGAGAATGTTTTACCTGTCATATGAGCATTGCAATCATGTATTATCTGATTAAACGGTAAACGCTTATGCTAAATTATAATTAATAATTTGTTCACGAGAATTGTCAATAATTATAAACCTTACAAGTATAAATTAAGTTTTTAATTATTATAAATAAATGAATTAAATAAAATTAATTTATTTTCTTTCTAATATTAAAAATATATGATTTGGATCGAAAAACACACATGTGTTTAATACTATTTTATTTTTTATACATGTATTTAAAAATAAAAAAGTTATCAATTTTTTAATAATTTTGAAGACAAACGATTATTGAAATACACTTACATGCTATTATTAAACATATATGTAAATAAAATTTATTTTTTAATTTTATCCGATATTTTATCCGTTACAACATATGGTTTGGCAACATAGATGAGATAGGATTCACACTTAACCATTTGGAATTTTCTGTATAGTTGCTGCAAGCTAGCAAGCATATTAAGTCTCTAATAATACCATTATATTTGTATTATTTTTTTCTTCTTTTTCATTTTATTTTATTTTAAGAAGGTTTTCAGAAAGTTTAGTCAAATAATTTTTAAAAAATTACTAAAAATAATACTTTTAAAATTTATAATAATAAAATTAACATCTTAATAATATTAAATATATAATATTCTATTTAAATTACTGCAATTTAATTTAAACAATTTTTAATTGCACGAGCATTCAAAAAAATGATATAAAAATTATTTTTTAATTATAAAAATATATAATTTATTAAAATAAATGTTATTTTTATTATTTAAGATTTTAAGAATACTTTTTTTATTATTTTTTTTAATATTTTTTTTTTTATATTTACTAAAAACTTTCTACCGAGGTCAATGTGCAATGAATTATTTAATAAGAGAAAATAACATTATTATAAATTATAAATATACCACAATTGTAATCATTTTTTTTTATAGTCCATATTTATAGCTTTTTTTTCTTTTTCTTTTTTAGAAAGACCTCACCGGAGTTTAAAAAATAGGACATTGTAACACATCTATATCACTATAATTCATTGATTATAGAGTGACTTTCATCTCAAACCAACGTTTCGTTGTACAACGAAGTCACGAAACCTTCATAGCCACGTACCCTTATAGTTCTACCTGGTAGTCCACAAATATAACTTAGGTGATAGAATCCTAATGAATAAAATTCTGTAGGCTTAAATGTACTATTGAAACATACTTTACTACAACGTTTGATCTATCATTTGATTTACATAACAAATTTGTGATATTAAAAAGTTTCAAGAGAGAACTTAAAAGGCAGCTATTTTGTTTTTGTTAAACGTTTATAATTCTTTATTTAAGTACATATTTGGATAATTCATTTTTGCTTGAATTTTATTCTACGTAACACTAAAAAATTAGCCGAGTACAAAGCATATTATCTTAAAAAAGGACCATATTCAATGATTTTAAAAAAACATAAATCATGATCAGCCCAAACTTAATCTACATATAAATATATTCAAGTTTAACAATTAAAGGAAGGTGGGTTATATATTCTAAGAGGGCTAATTTTGCTGTCCATAATTTAGTTAAATATGGTCTTAGATGTAATGATTATATAACATGGATAGACACGAAACTTCCTTGGCTTCGTCCTATATCATAGCAATCGATGTTGCAGCACTCCATATATAAATGCACTATTATTCTTAAAAAAAGGTGGGCTATCTCAATTGTATATTGTTCTTCATCAAATTAGAGAGAACCATCAAGTTAGAGTGCAATTGACACGAGTCCCAAACAATTAAATGCAAATCAATATTGAATATTGGTTTTATCTTTCTGATCCAAAAAAATATTTGTAAATTTATCATTGTGAAAGCTTCAATATTTCTCATTGGGAACCTTTTTTGTTTGAAGATATTGTTGCCCATAGTTGGTGATGCATGTGCCTTTATACTCAAAATAATACAATGGCCAAGTCACTAACAGAGTTAGGACGCGGGTAAACTTGGCTTTAACGTAGTGCCAATATAATAAAAGAAGACTGATCTGTCAAAGAAGCCCAAATGACCACTTACATAGAAGAATCTAATTCCCCATCTTATCTTCACTGGCTGTCCATTCACAAGCAATGCCAAATGTTATAAACAGAGGAATATTTACATAAGCAACAATACTGATGCAAACTCAAATCACCAATTGAAGAGGTTGGACTATTTTTTCTTTTCTTTTCTTATATAATAACAAAATCAAATCAAATCAAACCCAACCCTGTTTGTAACGGCGGAAGAGCTCCTCGGTTTGGGCATTCTTGAAGGCACTACAAGCAATAAGATAGACCCAAATCAGAACCACCACTGTTACTATGAGAATCACATTGACCTTTCTCCATTCTTTTCTTAGATTTCCCAAAAGACCAGCCTTGCAGGACTCACAATTGTAGCATAATTGGCTTTGGTCATTGCTCCACAAAGAGCAATCGGGATCAACCATTGGGTTTGTTGGGTTTATCCATAATGTTGGGTTTACATAATTATAGCCACAAGCTGTAGGAGGTTTACAACATCCAGACTACAATTATAAAATAAAGAACAAAAAGGTTAATCATAATTGAGTTGTTGTCTTGTTATTGAAAGAACATGAATGAAAGAGCAAAGGACAAAAGATAGAAACCCCCACCAACCTGCTGGTAACCATAATGTGCCTTTTAATCTTATGCTATGAATACAAACTATGACCTTAAATTTAAAATATTAATGCTTTAAGTTAGGTGCAACTTCCACAATTTTTAATCATAATTGGGTTGTTGTCTTGTTGATGATACTGTATACTGGCTTTTTCTAGCAAACAGATTCCTTTTGTACAGAACGCTAAACAGTTCCAGGAAATTCTTTGATCATCTAGAACTGTCCTGTCCTCTGCAGTATCTTCTAGGTAACGAAACATAACTTTGTAGCCATCTATTCCCATTCTAATATGTTTATATGCAGATTCCTTGAAAGTGAGCCAGAGACGAAAGTAAAAAATTGAAAATGATACAAAATTTACCAGAAAAATAGATAGATTGAAGAGAGAGAGAATTCCCCAAGTACTTTACTTTGTTTTCCGAATGAAACTAATCGCTGATTGGCAAGTACCTGACACTACCATGCCTCATTGTGCCTATTGGAAAATATCAATTTGGATAACCTGGTAGCTGTTTGCTAATGAAAGAGCATTTGGGAGAAAAGAGTCGTTGAAGTATACAAAATGCGGTATTTTGGAAAATGAGAAACTTAATGTATCCCTAAGTGATGTCAGTAATCTGTTCAATATTTAATTTTTGTGGTTTTTTCTCAGATCTTTAAAACAAACTGTACAATTAGCTAGTTTTCGCATATGGGTTTCTTTCTTTATCATCAAACATGAACCGTAAACAACAGTCAAGCTAAATTTGATGAAACGCTGTTCTAAATCACTATATTAAGTACTTAAATACGCAGCCACTGAGGGAAACAGAACAAATAAGTAGACCAAGAAGAGGACTTGCCTGAAGAGGAGAGATGTGAGCAGCAAAAAACTGGTCAGCAGTCATGTAATTCTGAGTCAGTCTCGTACAGACACTAGAATCAGCCAAGCAAGTTTTTATCTTGCCCCAATTTTTAGAATCGGTTATATGGTCTCTAAGCCATTCCGAGAAATCATTAAGTCTATACTCGTCGTAGCCTCTACCAGGGACGTCATAGCTTCCACCATGTCTAGTCACAACGAAAGCGAAGATCAGAAGAATGAGAAGAAGGACTATGAGAATGGCCATACAGACAAGGTAGAAAGCAAGAAGACCTTGCTTATTGTAATAAGCACCTGCAAAGCCAGAAAGCGAGACCAGCAAAATAAGAACTCCTAAAAGTACAACAGGCCATTTAAAGGAGTGGATACACTCGTTGCCAGGCTTGTCAGCTAGCCATATTCCAGCAGCTATAATAGGTATGGAACAGAGGAAGGCTATGAAGTTGAGAAGTGCTGTTAGGTTGTTGCTCAATCCCATGGTGATTCAAAAATTTCTGGGTTTCGGGAGTTTGAAAGAAAAAAGTTTGGAAAAGAGTAAAGGTAAGTGATAGACTGAGGATTGTGAATTAGTGATAGAGATATGGTGGGTAGATAGGGAAGGGAATTGGAGGTTTCGTTTTCAATGAGTTTGTTTTATTTAGTAGAATTGTGCTTGTGCTGGAGTGGGAATGAGGATTGAGATATGCCTAATTGTGTGTGCAATAATGGATTCTTTTGACTTAGGCGGTGACTTTATGGGAACGCATTTTTTTTCTTCTTCTTCACAGCCCCATAAAACAACAAGAAAAATATAAAAAGAAAAAAATATATAAGTTATGTGACTTAACTAACAAAAATTTACAAATGAAATGCAAGTTATATATTCTTTTGTTAGTTGCAATTCATATGGCCACCCCCAGCTCTTGCTACCAAGGTAATCAAGTTTTTAATCGGCAACACATCTTTAACCAGCTTAGATGCAATGCAGCGTGTCTGTCACTTTCTGTTGTAAATAAATAAAAAGGAATATTTTCTTGAAATTATCGCCTAAAACTTTTTTTCTTCGTCTCTACTTTTTAAAGCATTTTTAAAATATTTATTTTTAGTACATCTTTCTGAAGCAGAAAGATTAAAAGTGTTCTAGTAACTTTGATGATTAAATACCACTAAATACGGCCAAACATATTATGCATCCATAAAAAAAAAAAAAATTGGAAACATGAGTATTACTTTTAGGGTTTAATAATATGGTATAATATTTTTATATATAAAATTCATCTAATATTTCTTATAATGTAAAATTTTTTTTTTCATAACTCAAAAAAATAAAATTTTAAAAATTAAAAATAAAATTAATTAAATAATATATACATACATATATATTTGATAAGTTTTAAATATATATTTTTGAGTGTGCTTTATTTTTAAGTATATCTTCAAGTTTAAGTACATACATGGAGTTCCACTGCTCACATATTTACAGGGAGGGTAATGCTGCAGCTGATAGTTTAGCTTCTAGGGCTCCTAGTATATGTACAGCGACTTGGTGGTGGAATGCCCCATCTTTCGCTACCTCTTTTATCCATTCAGATGCTAACAACAAACTTAATTACAGGTTCTGTTGAGAACATGTATTTGTAATTTAAATTTTATTGTTATTTAATAATATTAATAGTTGAGCAGTTTCATAAAGAAGGTGCTAAGGAGGTGCCAACCTAGTTGGGATGTCCCGGTGCACTCACTGAAAACTGCTAACTATATAACCTTTATTAAAAAAAAAAAAGAAAAAAGTATAAAATGACTAAAAGGTCAAAGAAAGTAGTTAGAAAAGAAAATTGCCGTTACAAAAACACGTTTCACTGGAAACCACAACACGCACAAATAGAGTGGCAAGTCAGCAACAACTCCCAGTTTCACAACACTTAATTTATGTTGTATTAATTTGTGATATTTTAAAATATGAGGAATTCTTGTGATATTAAATCAAACAATAAGAGCGTATTTGATATTATCCCTTTAAGGATAAAAAAAATCTTATTTCACAAAATATAATCAAAATAATATTTAAACTAATAATTTTTATTACAAATTTTAAAGTTGTAAATGAGTATCTTGTGAGCTTAAAAGTGATTACAATTGCAATTCATCTCAAATAATTATAATCTTGTCATTTAATCATTATAATAAGATGGAGAAATTTTTATGAGTCTCATAGATTAAAAAAAAAAATTCATTCATTATTTTAAAAAATATATTTATTTAAATATAAAAAATATATTTTAATATAAATACTAATATATATATTTTTAAAATAATTAATAAATTATTTGATGTATTCATACAAATTTTTTTCCATAAAATAGAGGGAGTAATGGTTTAGATCTCAGGCCATCAAACTAAACTTTACTAGTCCCGAAGGACTTGAACTTCATATAGCAAATGAAAATGTTTATGTCTAACAAAAAAAAAAATTATTAAAAATAATACCACTAAAATTTATAGTTACAATACTAACACTTTAATAATATTGAACGTTAAATTTAAAAGTAAAATATTTAATATTTAATATTAAATGGGTCTAAATTATCGTCGTTCAATTTTAATTGGGTGAGTTTTCAAAGAATAACATATTAATTATTTTTTTAATTATAAAATTATAAGTTTGAATAAAGAGGTGCTAATTTTTTTATTAGAAGTTTTAAAAAGTATTATTTTTGTTATTTTAAAGAAAAACTGAAAATGTGCATGGGGAAATGGGGATACATCCATAGGGATCACTAACGGTTCTTCCGTTACAGTGCTGATAGAGCGTGGGTAATACCCTCCAAATGTGTAGGTTTGCACGTATATTGGTGATCAGTTAGTTTTCTTCTATTCTTTGACGTGAAAGTCTTCTACTAAAACTTCTCTCCGTTAATTTAATTAATTCTAGAAAAATTATTAAAAATAGTACCTTAAAATTTATAGTAATAAAATAAATACTTTAATAATATTAAACGTTTAATATTTAATTTGAACGTTTAATACTAAACGAGTCTAAATTATCGTCGTTCAATTTTAATTGGATGGATGTTAAAAAAAAAGACATATTAATCATTTTTTTTAATTATAAAAATATAAATTATTAATTTTATTATTAAAAATTTAAATAGTGTTAATTTTGTTATTATCTCTTGATTCTATTTCTGCCTATGCTGATAAATCTCGTTGTCATTAATTTATAATTAGCCATACCAATGTCCAGGTATTTTCGTGACAAATTTTTTTATTTTTTATTTGAACTTGTGGAGCATTGTATTTGTTAGAGAGGCAGTTATAATTATGTACACGTGTAATCTATGTAGGGTTAACAAGAAAGCTCGGAGAGCTATATATGTAATGTTGAATTAGTTAAGAAATCAGTTTTCGCAGGTGATAAAATTACTATATATATATATAATTAACCAAATAAATTACACACATGTTGTAAGCTTCTAACAAAATTTAAATAAGAAAAACATTTTTATTTATTTTATCGTTTCCAACAATTAAAATAGATTTTTATTTTTATTTTTTTAAGCTAAAATGTATAAGGTAAGGCTCTAACTTTAAAGGACGAATGATGCTAGTAGTCAATTATTTGCACAAAGAATCACTTTAATCACTTAATTATTTGGTAAATTTTATTTTATAAAAAATGACCCCTTAAATTTAAAATGATTAAGTGCTGAAAAGTTGATTCAATTTAATAACAGGATACATCATGTGGCTTTTTTATTTTATTTTTTATTTATGGATAATTAAGAATATTTAAACAAAAAAAAATTGCTAATGGTAAAAAGATTTACCTAATTTTTCGTAACTCGTTTAGTCGCACCCAGCGGACCCAGCCCATTTGAATCGAATAGATCGCGAAGTCTCGTGCCAAGCCGAGGTCAAATTTCTCTTCGTGAGTTTATGGAAGGTTTAGTCTTACTCTAAATGCATTATGATTTTTAATTTTATAAGAATTCACTCTAACTTATTGTGGAGGGCTTCCAGTTTAACGAACCATTGGAACCGTCGTCTTCAAAATGAAGCAGTCTATAACTTAGAGAGATATCAACGTGAGACATTGCATCTCTGCAATTAAAATGGGTGGGTAGGAAGAATAGTCAGTTTGGGTTCTAGGGATTGAACGAGTCGTGAGAAATTAAATAATTTTTTAACATTATTAAATTAGAATATTGCTATTCAATACGATTACGGTCACGATCCCACTTAATAATTATATTTAAAAAAATTAATAACCGAAAAATAGACAAAATTTTAAAAGACAACCAATAAAGTAGCACCAAATCAAGGATAATAGCACATCACGATTGAGAAATTGTGATAAAAAGCATTTTCCATTAAATTATCCCAGTTACATGATCTATCATGTGAGCACAATAAACAAATTTTTTTTTTTGTTAGTCATTAAGCATTTTGTTTTTGTTGTTGTTGTTGTTGCCAGCTCTATAAAAAAAATCTAATATCACCTAATTTTGCACCTAAAATTTTTACATTTTGTCATGTGTCAGAATTAAGATTGTCCCTTTTTTATGACTATTTTGGAGGTAAGAATGTGGATAACAAAAATGAGGAATGAGGATCTATATTTTATAATATGAGATAAGATAAGAACAAAGATTACATTTTCTACCCCCTTCTTTGAAATTATAATAAATACTAGTTAAAAATACATGCCTTTTAAGTTAATTATTTTACTTATTTTAATTTTTTTATTAATTTTTACATTATATTTAAAATAAATACAAAAATAGTTTTTTAATGCTTCCAATTAATTGAGAAAGTAAAATGATATTTATCTTTTTGTTGGATATAGTAATCATCATATTATTATAGTTTTTATTGGATGTAATATTTATTTTATTATCATATTTAAAGTTCTTATATAAATGTAATTTTTATTTGAATATCATGTTTACATATATCATAAAAGAGCAAGTAATATCAATAACTTAAAATATAGAGATAACGTTATCTAAAAAATTGTTAAGCATGATTCAGAATTTTATGTATAGTATATATATAAATTTATTTATATTTATTGTATTTTTATAAATATAATTATATAAAACTCAAATTAATTCTAAGTAATGTATTATATATTATATATTTTGTTTTTAAATTATATTTTTATTCTTTTAAAACATCAATAATTTTTAAAAAAAAATTACTTAAACTATTTACTAAAATTCAAAAATTTAAAATCATATAAAATCATATAATATCTTATAATTTATTTTTATTATTTTAAACTAATTTGTAACAAATTTTTATCCATATTATTTTGAATATATATATATATATATATATATATATATATATATATTTATCATATAATATTATTTATTAGCAATAATTTTTTTTTCTCATTCTAGAATATTTATTATTGAATAATATTTTTTTTATATCAAAATAAAAAATTAATACAAAATTAAAATTTTTATTTTAATATTACTTGAATTATCATTCTTTAAGAGTTTTCATTCTTTATTAAAAATATTCGATAATTTTTAGCAAAAATCTTAAGTAAAGTTAAAGTAAATTTAAAATCGTGTACGAACAATGGGTAGAAAGTGTTTGGCCCATTATTCCTTGATAACTTAGTTAAAATTATTTTAAAAATTAAATAAATTATTTAATATTTTAGATAATATTAATATATAATAAAATTTAAATAATATATAAAAATTTATATATTTTAAACATTTTTATTTATAAATAAACAGTAGTTATTATAATAAACTGCATGCACCCAAACTTTAAACTTAAAAGTTAACCCATTATCATCATTAAATTAATATTAAAATACTGTAAATTCTATTTATTTGTGATAAACACTAATCTTGATAGCAAAAAAAAGCTTAGGTTAATAAAAAAAAGAAAATCTAATTAAATTATGAAGTGTTGAGTTATTTTTTTTCCCGGAAAAATATCACCAAGGGAGAGGTCCAATTAACATGTCTTGTTTGAATTAATGAAATTGGAAGGGTTATCAATCATTGGCCAACACGAAAAGCTATTTCTACAAATTTGACATAAAGATACGTCATTGATGAGGTTTAAATCACGTAACTCATAGTCCTACGAAATAGTAGTGCCGTTGTTTACAACTTGCCTATCCCACAATTGATATGCTTTATTATTAAATTATTTTTCAACATGAAAATGCTTATCAGTTAGAAGAGAGATCATTATATTTATGCATTTGGATTATCCACTATATTAAAGGGCATCAAATAGAAGCTAACAAGACTTTAATATTTAAGAGATCTTTACGTAAAATTAAGACTATTTTACTACCTTAAATTCAAGCACTTTGATGCATAAAAAAATAAGTGAATTGATTAGCATGAGGTTGATAAATAACGTTTTTCTTAATTATAATTTTTTTTTTGCTCATCTTACGCAGGCTGCCTGCCAATTATTGGTGCTAGTATTTGTGACACTTGACACATGAGTCACACATCTAAAGGAAAAAAAATGGATTTGGTACCTTACTTTACTACAATGTTTCGTCTTTTTTGTGGTATAACATAAATTTTTTACTTTTCAAAAGTGTATAGTTAAATTTAATTTCTTAAAATAAAAAAAAAATGACATCTTTTTTTAAAGTTGTTAAAGGATTATTTTGAGATTTTAAAATTTTAGGATTTAAAAAAAAAAAAAAAAATTGGTTATATTTTTGTCCTTAAATTTCATTTGGCAAGTAATATACTGCTTTTTGGAAGTCCGCATGCTTATCACAGGATGCAAATCGTCCAACAAGTAAATGTGTAAACTTCGAAAATACAAGAGAGCTTTTTATTTTGTAGGTTAAAAAGTTTAGTTTTTTTATTCTTAATTTTGATATTTGATTTTAAATTACAGACTTATATACTGATTTCTTAGCTTTTAGATATATTGATTATCTGAAGTGTTTTTTTTTTTTTTTTAAGACCTTAAAATTTTAAAATCTCAAAATATTTTTTTAACAACTCACATGTAACTTACATGCGAAAAAAAAAATCATTTTTTTTTTGTTTTATTTTAAAAATTTAAATTTAAGTATAATTTTTTGATATGTAGGGTATTTATAATATATTATTTAAAAAATAATAATAATAAAGTGTATATTTTATAAAGATAAGTGATCAATTGTGTACCAAGGAGGGTGATTATGTACTTTTCACTCCACCCGTTCCATTTCCCGACTCAACTCAAAACTGTCCGTCTGGTTTCCTCTTACACATCCCACAGGACCCAGACGACGGTTGTTGCTAACTTGCGCCGGTGCAATCCTGCGCAAACCTCACCTTCTCTCACTTTCTCTTTCTCAGGGCCTCTGCCATGAGGTTTCGATCCCCCAGGATTATCGCACTGTTCGTCTGCGATCTTGTTATCTGCTTTACTGCTCTTCCTTCTGCGTCTTTTCCTCTATTCGCCACCACCGACTCCGCCGATTTCAAATCGGTCACGAATGAGATCAATGCCACAACTGTTCACTTCAACTCTACAGGCGCGAGATCCACTGATGACAGCTTCGCCGGAATGATTGATCGCGCTCTGGAACGAGAGTTCCCCGAGAACGAGCAGAATGAAGGTCCATAGATCTGAGCTCTAGTATTTGTTTCTGCATTGCTTTCTTTTGAGACTGTCAGTTAAACTAGGGTTTTATATTTTTTCGTCTTTTCTATATTGGCCTCTCATTGTACGCACGCTATATCGTATTCCTTTTGCTCAAGGGAAATGCAAGAATAAGGAGAGAAAATTTTGAATCAATCTTGGTATTCGAGTAATCTTATTTTTGCATTCTCGCACTCTTACTTGTGTCTTGTTTTGCAGCCACTGATTCTGGTAGCTTCAACAATAGCGTTAACGAACAACAGGTTGGCAGTAGCTTTCTAACTATGCTTTAGAAAACTCTCTTGCCTTCATGTTAGCTGAATATGTATTTTTTTTAATCAGGCAACTTTGGAGACTGTTGCTCGAGTGACAACCAAAAAGAATGAGACCAAGGAGGATAAGTGAGCTTTGATTTCGTTCTCAACGTGTTTGGGACTGAATACTTTAATCTTGTATCAATAATGTTATTTTTATTTTCAAAGCATGCTGAATAATTTGGACACTTATGTTAGGTCATTTCAGTTTCATGATGTCTTCCATTTGGATAATGAGAACCGAGCAGAAGACATGCCAACTTTAATAGATCGAAAGGTTTGCCGGTTACATGCCATTGTTCGTTTTCTATTGTTCAGAGCAACACACCTGTCTGTTGTGAACCTTATGCTTGGAGTTTAGTGAATCTTGACATTCTACAATTTTTTTTCCAGGACAACGTTTTTATAATATCCAACCCCAAATCAAAGTATCCCGTCCTTCAACTAGACCTGAGGTAGCACGTAGTTCCTCTTCCTTTTTATTTCTTGTTATTTTTCCTTTTTATTTCTTGTTAATTTTCTTTTCATCTTTGAATTGGTTGATTTCACCTGCTAAATTGTTATTATTGCAGGTTGATATCTGATCTGGTTCTTGTCATTGTCTCTGCGACCTGTGGTGGCATTGCCTTTGCCTGTGCTGGACAACCGGTCTGGTCATTATCACTATTTAAATCTTTCATGGCTTGTCAAATTACTAGCTATTCTATAATTATCCTGAGGAAATTGGGCTCGTAGGTGATACATTACCATTATCATTGTAAGAAATCTGGCTTTGTTAGTTTATGTGCGTACTATCTGATTTGCAGGTTATCACTGGATATCTGCTTGCAGGTTCTGTCGTTGGACCTGGAGGCTTGAGTTTTGTCAGTGAAATGGTGCAGGTTTGCCTTTTGCTTATTATATATACCTGACCTATTACTCTATATGCTTTGTCCATGACGATTGTATGCTCATTCTTCTTTACGATCCTTTTCATTTATTTTTGTAAGGAACTTTTTGAGGAATTAATCTTTGCTTGAAGTATCATATCCCTACCTACCTATCTATCTTTTTTCTTTCTTGTCATTAGAGCATATATAATGCTAGTTGTTCAGGGATTGCATTTGCACATTGTTAATTGGACTCGGAAAGGAAATGAGTAAAATTAAACATAATGTTTGTGTGTGAAGGCTTCTAGTTGGTACTTGGTCTACAAAACAACTTTGTTGATCAGAGTAGGTTGTGTGTTTTACCGAGTTTGCTTAAATGAAAAAAAGAGAGGATATTATTTAGAATCTTTATTATATTACAGTTGCAGACTGTGGGGTTCTCTTCCTTAATATTATGTTTTGTTTTTAATCATCTTCATGCATAAGATTTCCATTTTCTCATTTACAATTTCTACATGAAGGTTGAAACAGTTGCTCAGTTTGGTGTTATCTTTCTTCTTTTTGCTTTGGGCCTGGAGTTCTCTGCTGTGAAGGTGGGCTTGCATTTCTGTCCAGCAGTCTTCTTTTGATTTACTTTTTGGTTGATGTGGTTTGTGATAATAATGTCTTATATTCAAGTTTGCAGCTTCGTGTTGTCCGGGCAGTGGCTGTTCTTGGAGGTCTACTCCAGATTTTTTTATTTATGTGCTTGTGTGGAATAACAGCCTTGGTATGTTTTATATATCACTTGCAATTTTGAGGTATACATGCTATACAAATGGCTGCGTCTAACTATAAAATTGATCTTGAACTGACACCTTATATTGGTTTTATATTCTTTATGCTGGATTTAGCATTTGATGAGCTGTCTATGTTTGAATTAGGTTTTTCTTATGCTTCTAAGTTCCATGGGGCTAAAAATGAATTCATTTACATAGCATGATGAATTTGTGGGTACGATGTTCTAGAATCTAAGCGGTTTTTCCCCCCATCGAAAGTTGATTGTTATCTTCAAGTTGCTTTATTGACAAAGAGACTGTACTTCATTCATTTTGTGTTATGAAAAAAGCTGCATGTCTTTTCTAGTTGTGCGGTGGAAAGCCTACTGAGGGGGTGTTTGTTGGTACATTCCTATCCATGTCATCAACAGCAGTGGTAACTGTTTTCCCACCATATCTGTTTCTTTTGATTGACTTTATATGTGTCTAGTGATGAGAATATATTAAGAACTTCTGTTTCTTTCCTTTCTTGATCCCTAGGTCTTGAAGTTCTTGATGGAAAAAAATAGTATCAATGCGCTTCATGGTCAAGTCACAGTTGGCACTCTGATACTGCAGGTCATTAGCATTTGCTTACTTTTGTACATCTATAATTATAACCTGGCATTTTTAAACTCACAAGTACTCAAGTTTAAACTGTTGTGCCTATCAGGATTGCGCTGTTGGCTTGTTGTTTGCTCTTCTTCCTGTTCTTGGTGGTACTTCTGGTGTTCTTCAAGGAGCAATGTCAATGATGAAATCGTAAGTATTTATCATGAACAGTTATATGCAATGTTTGAAAATATTTTGGAGATGTATATTTTTCATTTGGGAAATTACCAAAAATAGCACCCCCAAAATTATAATAACAAAACTAGCACCCCCTTGTGTTCAATTAGAATTGAACGTTTAATATTGAACGTTCAATATTCAATTTGAACGTAAAATATTGAACGTTCAATATTAAATAGGTCTAATTGTCGTCATTCAATTCTAATTGAACGGATAATATTGAACGTTCAATATTGAACGAGTCTAAATTATTGTCGTTCAATTTTAATTGAACATAGGGGTGCTAGTTTTGTTATTATAATTTTTAAGGGGTGTTAGTTTTGTTATTTTCCCTTTTCATTTTATGCTTAACACTGCAATAAGTATATTTCATGAGATTGTGTTAAAAGCCTGGCCTGATTTATACTGTGCTGTCTACAAATGTGGTAAATAATATATTTTTTGCATTTGTGCATAGCACCACAAAAAAGATATCATATATAATTGTCGTTAATGGCTTGCTTTAGCTATTTCATATCTCTCTCCCTTTTTTCTTCAATAAATTAATTCCTTCTGTAATCTTTAACTGAAACTGGTTTTGAGATGATCAATTTTGTCTTAAAATAACTGCTAAAGAGTTTAGGACAATGACGGAGTATTAACAACATAAGAGATGAACATTTTTTTTTTAACGTGGCTAAAATAAGAGCTGAAGTTTGTATGCATTTGGTTCATACAGTACAGATTGGATTGTTTTAACTTTTAACATATTTAGGCAACTATCTACTGTCCAATTTCTTTAGTCTGCTTCTTCCTGTTGAGTCATGCAGTATTATTTCCCTGCATCCTACTTTTCTTGCAGGTTAGTTGTTCTGATTACATTTTTGACTATATTAGCAATATTATCTCGAACATGTGTACCATGGCTCCTTAAGCTTATGATAAGCCTTTCATCTCAGGTACGTATATGTATTTCACTTTGCATTGTTTTGGTTGGTTCTTTTAAAAAGTTTTACTTCTAATATGCAGACAAATGAACTCTATCAATTGGCATCTGTTGCATTCTGCCTGCTGGTTGCTTGGGTTTGTCTCATTCCTACATCTTTGTTCTTCCATATTGTTTTTGTGCATAAGCTAGAGACAGTAACTACTTCTCTGCTCTGTAACTTCTTTATCAAAAGGTCTCCATGATGAATACTAGCATCCTAATAGGCACCTTTTGCCTGCAATTTGGATATATAATGTAGATTGTTCTTTTGTTTCAGTCTAGTGATAAGCTGGGTTTAAGTCTCGAACTTGGCTCCTTTGCTGCTGGAGTGATGATATCAACAACTGATCTTGGTCAACATACTCTTGAACAAGTAATCTTATGCTCTAGTTACTTTTGTTACCTTTAAACTTTTATTTTCAAGATTGATGATGGAGCTTCCTCCTGTGCTGAATAAAATTGAATAAGTAAAATGGAAGTAGGGTTTTTGTTTTAAATTTATTATTGACTATTTGTTTATTTATAATTTGTTGATATGGTGCTACTATTTGTTGAATTATGTGCATATCCTGGATTTCTCTTGTTGATGATATCATGTGATAGCAGAAGTGAACGAGTTACAATGCTCAAATTTTATATCTTTCTTTCCACTGTTTACAGTCTTGTGATATCTCATGCTTTTCCACTCGAACTTTTGGTCACTGCCTTGCAGGTTGAGCCCATACGCAACTTCTTTGCTGCTCTTTTTCTTGCCAGCATTGGAATGTTAATACACGTTCAATTCCTTTGGAATCATGTTGATATCTTACTTGCAGCTGTTATTTTGGTGATTGTCATAAAAACTATTGTTATTGCCATTGTTGTCAAGGGATTTGGATATACTAACAAAACTTCCCTCCTCGTAAGATTATTGAACATTTTTTTTCTTTTGCTTCACTTAAGATTAGTGAATTACCAAAATATTTAGATTGTTTGAAACATTTCCATGGATGGGCCTTGGAATTTTTCGATCTGTGTAGGTCGGAATGTCTCTAGCACAAATTGGGGAGTTTGCTTTTGTTCTTCTAAGTCGTGCTTCAAACCTTCACTTAGTTGAGGTGAGTGCTTCATTTGGTAGACATATATTTTGTAGTTTATCCATGAGCCGGTGAAATAAAGAGTTGGAAACTTTTTGGGTTTTTTTCTTTTTTTTGGGGTAGGGGTGGTGTGGGAGGTAGAGGTTGAAAAACATGCATTTGCATTTGATATATCAATTGAAGTTTGAAGCACAAAGTTCCTGATGCTGCTTTTGAAATTTTAATAACGTTTGCAGGGTAAAGTATATATTTTGCTTCTTGGCACAACAGCTCTCAGTCTGGTATGTGAGCCATCTAATTGTATGTTCACTGTACTGTTTGGAATTTGGGGGATCACGTAATAGATCATGATTTACTAAGCTATGATGTAGGTGACCACGCCATTGCTTTTTAAGCTGATACCTGCTGTGGTTCATCTTGGAGCTTTATTACGGTGGTTCCCATCTGATACCTCAAGTGAGGTAACAATCTGCCCTTGAAAGTATACATCAAATTAATCACCATGCAAAAGTTGCATGAATTTAGAATTTTGCCTAATTCTTGGTGGAACAAGAGTTTGAGGCATTTGAATACTATTTTTCCTCCTAGATTGGATATAAAGGAGATATTCGTCGGTCAGACAGTGCCAAGCGTATTGGTCCAAGGCTCTCATGACTCGTGATGTTAAAATAAATCATGAACCAGTAAACTGCAGTTTCAGCCTTTGCCTGATGGAAGTTGTTATTGGAGGACAGTTGCTTAAGGAGGCAAAACTCAGTGAAAAAAGTTTCACTAGGGCAAGGTAAAAGCTCTTCATCTGATGCGTTTTTAGAACGTTAAACCTGATGAAGCACGAGTGAATGCAAACGGAAGCCAAGGGGTAAACACCAACTATGTTATCCACACTTTCAGAATTATTTTTTCAGGTCATCATATATTCTTCCGAATTATTTCTTGTGTATAATATAGCGTCCACCTTGTAATGCATTTTTTCAGCTAAGGTCATTCATATTTGGTTTGATCCTTTTCTTTTTTGTTTAGCTAAAAATTCGTTGTAGGTATTGTTACCACATTCTCAAATGTATAATCATTCCTCCTTATCACGCTGAAGTACATAATAATATGTCATATGTTTTTTTATCTTTTCTTTTCGTAATAATAATATTTGATATGTTGACAAGGAAGAATGTTAGCGAGCACCCTCTTGCGTGTACCACACTATTTGCCTTTTATTGTACCTGTTTGAGTTGTGTATTTTTTTTAAAAGTGAGATAGCCAAGCTGTTAAAGCAATTGTGCTATATGCACAGAAATCAAGGCTAGTGAAAAGATGAGTAATTGTTAATAAGACCTTCTGACGATAGCATGCTAGTTCACTTTGATATTTTCAAATATAGGTGATAATTTAGATAAATGGATAAATGTTGGCCTTATGGGAGCCTTTTTTTGTTAAAAAAAATAATAATAATCAAACTACATGAAAAATGTCTTTGGTAGCTGTGCTTATTTTGGTATCAGGAACCAAGTCCAGAAAGCCATTCTATTTTAGTAACATAATACGAGTCATCCATGATGCTTAGGCTGAAAATATGCTCAGGAATATTATTTCATTCACATAGGGACGACCAGCTAGAGTATCTACAATGGCTTTACGGTTTACGGTATGATAGTTTCAGCATATGGGATAATTGGATAATTTTATTTATATTACATTTTTAAAAATAAAAAAAATTATTTTTAATTTGATAGAAAAAAAAAAAATTAAGACATATAATTTTATAATTCAAAATTCAAAAAAATTAAATTAATTATTTATAGTTTAGACCCATATCTCCTGATTGTATAATTTTTTATATATTAGTATTATTTTTATACTATATAATACAATTTAATTTTATAATTAAATATATAATTATATATAAATTATATAATTAAAATATTTAATATTGTGTAAGACCGGAGAAAAACACCTTATTCAGTTATTTGAATTTGAAATGTTTCTTTGACTCGGCCCTAATTATTGTCATTTAAAGAGAACAATGCCTCCGCTCGTTCCATTCTTTTAATAACAATTATATTCTCGTATGCTATAATTTAAATCCAAACATAACAATTTTTACATTTTTTAGTTAAAAAATAGGAAAAATAATAGCCAAAATTCATTACTTTTAACAAAAATATAATTTAAAATCATATTTATTTAAAAAATAAAAAAATTATTATATTTACGAAAATAATTTTAAAAATTTATTTTATAAAAATAATATATTTGTGTTATTTTTTACAAAATAAACTTTTTTTTTTATCCTTTATTAATCCTATTGGTAAAAATAATAAATTTGTACTACATTTTTAAATAAATATAAATTTAAAGCATATTTTTGTTGTAATAAATTTGTAGACTTTTCGTTCTAAAAAATTATAAAAGTATGTAAAAATGATAAGTACTCTAATCTCAAAAAATTAAATTAATAAATAAAAATATTCATATTTTTTATAAATATTTTTATAATATAATTTTTTATCAACATAAAAATTTTTCTAACAAAAATATGTCACTAAAATTTTAATGCGTAGAGGTATCATTAATCGATCCCATTCATGGCCTCCCCAACTTTACTCCCTCCTCAAAATCTAAATAAGAAGTCTTGGACATTTCAGACTCATCAATTACGAGGAAAAATCAATTTAAAATAAAATCACCTAAAAGTCTAAATTGGGGTGGGTTGATTAATTAACAGGCAACTTTTGCAATAAATATATCCAAGTTAACAAACAAGAACTATTTACCAACGTCATAAAAAGGTCGTTTATCATCCACCGGAGAAAGTAGAAATTATAAATTACTTTATATTTGGTAGATTACTATTATTAATCCAAAAATCATTTAGGATATGTTAAATTATACTATTAATTTTTAAAATTTTATTAAATTTATACTTAAATTTTTAAATTCTATAATTTAATTATCAAATTTTTAAAATTTTAAATTATACAATTTAGTTTCAATTTTTTTAAAATTCATACATAAATTTTAAATTTTGATTCAAATACATGAATTGTAATATTCAAGGTACGATTTATGTATGAATTTTCAAAATATTAGAGACTAAATTATAGAATTTAAAAATTTAGGGACATATATATAAAATTTTAAAAATTTAAGGACTAAATTGTAGAATTTAAAAATTTAAAAATTTAAATGTAATTTTAATTAAAATTTGAAGACCGAATCTTTAAAATAATATAAAGAAAAATAGTATCGTTATTAATTATGACGTTTAATGGAATGCTAGTCAGATACAAAAATTGAAAGAAAAGAGAAATTTGAGACAGGTAAAATAATTTATGACGAGGGTAAATTTTAGACTTAATTATCATAGTTGAACATGTCTGTGAGTGGGTAACCATTTTGTTTCAAAAGAAATTTATTATAGTTTTAACTAGATCAAGTTTTTTTTAACCTGATTCGAGTCTTACCTTATATTATTATCTATAAATACAAAATAGGTGATGTGTACCAAAAGTCCAAAAGTCAATAATAAAAATATAACAAAATATGTCAATAAAAAATATAACTAAATTATGTCCATAAAAAATTATAACAAAATTATTAGTGTATAACGATTTTTGAGACGGTTTTTACTTCAAAAAAAAATCGAAAACTTATCTATTTAAGACGTGAGCATTCGAAATTTTGCATTTTATGATACTCTTTGTTAGTAGGCAAATTTAATTGAAAAAAACATTTATAATACTTTAAAAATTTGCAGTTATAAAAATAACTTTTTTTTTTTTAATATCCAATTCATATATTTTTATTTAAGAAAATTTTTAGTTTAAATATTTCACATTGAATATTGTCTAATTAAATTCTAACAAATTTAACTTGTTCAATATTAAATTATAACCCACATATTTTTATTATTATAAATTTTAAGATATTATATCATTTCATGTAATTTTCCAATTTAATTTAACAAATCATTGAATTGCCCAATAAATTTCAATGAAATATTCTTTTTATTAAAACATTATATAACATATAATTTATGCTTACGAATAGGTTTGTTTAGACATCTTAAATGGTGATACTATTAGAAGAATCGTCCTATATTAATAAAATAATATTGGGAAATAGGCTCATATAACCCCTTTTTACTATTTTTATTCTATATTAGACCCCTCACTTACAATTTTAATAATATTCCTATTATACCCTTTTTGATACCTGATATGCATGTATTAGATTTGGTCCCGTTTCCCAATTCCATATTCATTTTCGTCTTGGCCCCTTCCTCTTTATTTCCCGCTTTTACCATTTCTCTTCTGCCATAGAAGGATCAAAGCTTCTTACGATTCACTCTTTTTTCTGTGATTTTCTTCTCTATGGTTTGATACGTAGATATCTGGATTAACACAACAATTTAATCAGCCATTTCTTAACTTTCTTTCCACGTATAACCTAGGCCACAATTTAATCAGCCACTCATCCAAGAGTACCGACACACCCAATTTGATTCCTCATCACTTTCTAATCTTTCCCTTATTTTCGCGAGAATTAAACCCTAATTTCCTTCGTTCATATTCGATTCAATCTTCGGAATTCGGAATGGCACGAACCAAGCAAACAGCTAGGAAATCAACCGGAGGCAAGGCTCCCAGGAAGCAGTTGGCAACTAAGGCTGCTCGGAAATCTGCTTCGGCAACTGGAGGAGTCAAGAAGCCGCATCGATTTAGGCCAGGAACAGTGGCTCTCAGAGAAATCAGGAAGTACCAGAAGAGCACTGAGCTTTTGATCCGAAAGCTACCATTTCAGAGGCTGGTGAGGGAAATCGCTCAGTTGTGATAGAATTGTAATCGTCATGTGGTAATGTAATTTATATGGGTTTAGGTTAAAGTGAGATTTTGTGGAATTATTTTGTTGGTATTCTTGCTTTCAACACGAAGCTTGACCTTTTGTGCTCATTTGATAGCGATGGAGTGTGAAGAGGAAAGAAACTCCCTTGTTATATTTTCTAATTTTTATACTTTCTTAGTATCCTATAATTAAATTATGATGCTCAGAATTTGTGGTGTACCGGAGCTCGTATAACAAATTTGATCAGTTGGACAGTCGTCCAACTGAGCTCCGGCGAGTGAAATAAGCTCGCTGGTTTTTAGTTGGACGTACGTCCAACTCTGTTGAAAAATGTCCAATTCTGTTGAAATAAGCTCGCTGGTTTTTAGTTGGACATACGTCCAACTCTGTAGTTTTTAGTTGGACATGCGTCCAACTGAGCTCCAGCGAGTGGGGTTATCGGCCAATCAAAATTCGATCAGTTGGACATACGTCCAACTCAGTTGGACATGTGTCCAACTAAACTCCGGTGAGTGGGGTCGTCGGCCAATCAAAATTATGCTAGTTGGACAGTCGTCCAATTCTGAGCAGTCTAGTTGGACATGTGTCCAACTGGACTCCGGCGAGTAGGGTCGTCGGCCGGACAGTCGTCCAACTGAGCTCCTGCGAGTGGACATATGTGTCCTCTAAAATATACTCCCCTGGTTTTCAGTTGGACACATGTCCAACTCTGTTGAGGTGAGTTGGACAGTCGTCCAACTGAGGGGTTATTAAGGGCATTTTTGTCATAATATGTAAAAAAATCAAGTGGAGGGGATCATATCAGATTTTTAATAAATAGGGGGTCATGACAGCATATAACCCAATAATATTTATCATTCTTATAAATTTTTACAGATACATTGACAAATAACATTTTCGATAATCCTTAACTTGTAATATTTGTAGATTAAAGATAAGCATGTCTCTATCGGTAGAATAATAATTATTAAACACTATTTTCACAACAAAAAATTTATTTTTAAAAATATTTGAAAATAACATTTTAGGATGGAAATTTTAATTTTTTTTCTCGCAGCAATTCCCTAAATCATATGCTGGCAAATTTTACCGTTACATTTACGCATAATAAATGAGAGTATGTAAAAACATGGAAAAGTAGGATTAGATTCTTGTTTATAAAGCCATAATATAAATTAGTAATCTGAAAACATGGAAAAGTTGTATTAGATTCCTACTTGCTAAAAGAAGAAGATGTTTCTACGTAGGATTTACGTTTTTGTTGAAAGCGGTAAAAACACTAACAAAAATATTTGATAATTTTTATACGAAATATTTTTAAAATTTTGAGAAATATTATTTATATTTTCAATAAAAATAAATAATATTTATATTAGGTGTGCTAATAACACCCATATTAAAAAATACAAAAAATAAATTGAATATATAGTTGTGTTTAACTACTCTTTTTAATAAATTAATATTTTGAATAGAAACTCAAGTTCATCATTTACTTTTAAATGAAATAATTTTAAAATTATTAATTAAAATTATCTGTAATATTTTTATTATCAAATAACTAAATGCTTAAATTCATAACTGTGTTAGAGACTTTGACTCCTCATTATAGATTTACAGGTAACAAAAATAAGATATATTACGTTGGTTGAAAGGTCAATGTTTCTTAAAATTAAGAGCGAGCTGATAATAAATCACCGATGAAATTGTATTTATATCCAAGTAGGCAATTAAATAGACAAACCAAACCATACAAAAATCGAAACATTTATTATATTTTGTGACAAATATATAAGTGGAAATATTCAACAAGTGGGTGCCATTTCAATTCAATGATATATATATATATACACACACACACTTAAGTATTGGACGTGTTTCAACTGCATTAATATTATATTAATAGAAATATGTAGAAATAGACGGCCGGTTTTGATAACATGCAAGCAACTTCTATTTTTAGGATTAATGCTACTTTAAATATCTTTTATGTTCTTATATAAGAGCGTTTCATTTACTCGTATAAGTATTTCAATAAAGGTACATACATAATATAAGAAGTTTAAATTGTAAATTTATTTCGTAACTGAAAGTTTTTAGTTACGGACCAAATATATTTAGAGAGGGGTGGGAGTTGAATATGTTATTTTTAATTTTAACAAATATTAATTATATAACCTAAACACAACTGCCAGACATGCAATCGCATGTAAAAATAAAATACGAAATTAAAGAATAACACATTAGATTTTTAGGTAGAAACAATCTAGGCCACAACAATGACCTAAGAGAAAAACCACCAGACTACGTTCAATTACAACCTCAGGTCTTAAACTACCCTTTACAGATAGATCCCCCTTATGTAATTTACTTACGAGCCGTCGTTCCTTTCACAGCCTCCACAAGTTAGATGTCTAGATCCGGACCAACGTTTCGATCTACTTGAATCCTACAAGATCAATCAAACTTGTCAACTTCTGTAATTTCGAGTCACACAAAATACCTAATACTTTACCTTAGTACCTGAAACGTTAGCACAAATAGCACAAGTGCAAAGTGTGTTCTAGAGCAGATTCAACAATAAAAAATCTTAACTAGTAGATTCAATAGCATACAATATAAAAAATAAATCAGCTAGCAAACTCTAGAACAATCATGTAAAGCTCAATATCATGAAAAATAATTAGGCATATGAATTATTCAAATATAATCACACAATATGTTTGAACAATTAAATCAAGAAAGTGCCTAAGATTAATAGATGAAGAGAAGAAGATTTTTTTTAAAAAAAAAACTTAATGAGATGTAGAAAATATTATTTCGGTGTGTTAGTTTTTGTCTCTAACAAATGGTTGTTTATATAGAGTTCAATTTGACCTAAGAGAGAATTAATAATAGAGTACAACTCTACTCATATCAGGATTTACCTTTCACAACAATTCTACCATACTAGGATTTTACTTTCACAACAATTCTACTCAAACATGGACTCTACTTTCACAACAATTCTATTCATATAAGGATTCTGCTTTTAACATTAAATGAAGTCAAATTGATAATAGTAACATATTGGCCGAATTGCAAAAAAGAGTTGTAGTAGAACTCAAAAATAAGCTCGATCGATCTAGCCAATGCTCGATCGATCGATCGATCCAAACCTCGATCGATCTAACCATGCATTTTCAAACCCGATAGCAGCTAGATTGAAGTTGGTCTATACTCAATCGATCAACTGCTCGATCGATCGAACTATCCTCTCGATCGATCGACCAACATGTGCACAATTTCTTTTCGTTACGATTCATACTAAGTGTAGTGCTCAATTGTGTGAGTATGTATGCACGAGAGAATATTTTACCAGTCATATGGGCATTGTGAGCTTGGTGATTCCATCATTATGTATAATTTGATTAAACGGTAAACGCTTATGCTAGATTACAATCAAACATTTTGTCTATAAAAATTACCAATACTCATAAATCTTATAATAAACCTCTTAATATTAGCTTCCTTAGATGTTAATATGTCAAATCTCAAAACGATATTTGTTCATATATCTTCTATACAAATGTAAAATTTTATCTATTGAGATGACTGAGTTAGAATTTTTTTTTTCTTTCCTCAATTTGGAAAAACTGCCCTTAATTAATGAAGTCAGTTCGGATCTGCAACCTTATGTTGACATATTATATTTATATGAGAAAATTGACTTACGGCTGATTAATAATTTGATATTTATTATCTTTAGTCAATATGTATAGTTTCATTCTCCACCAGAAGATTTATTTGTGACTATATGATTGATATTTATTACATTTGTTTAATTACTATTTCTTTGTGTATGTTGTTCTTGTTTTGTATTATAGAAAAAATTTCACAGAAGTTACGGAACTTAACAACAAAGTCAAAATCCATGGGCTTGTATCAATTTATTTTATGCAATCCTTAAGGAATTTGATTTAATTAAATCCATTAGTCGTGAAACATTTTTGCGTTACAAATCTCATTAATTAAAGTTTTAACCAACACTAATTTTATATTTATTTAAAATAAGATGGTATCATCTTATTAGTCAAATTAAAACTCATAAGGCTCCTTTATTTTAGTAGTTCATCATATTCCACCACTTCATTTAAGTTGATAAACAAATTTATGTTTTTTCACTTATATTTTGATTGTCACATGACATATGTATATAAATTATAAAAATATGATACAAACATAATTATATTATGTTTAATTACATGATATGTATAATCCTATTGAGTTTACTCTCATTCAAGAAAAAAAATATTTATTTATGTTTTTTAATATTGTAAGTAAATAAATAAATATTTTTTTATTGAAAAGTTTAAAAATAAAATTAATTAAATAATTAAGTTATTAATACATAAAAAAAAAAATTACATGTAGGTTTACTATTTTGTTTCTCGGTAGACTTCTAAACTACAAGATCACGTCTAAATTTAGGGTTAAGTAATATAAAGTGAACACTTCTTATTTTATCTTTATCTTCATATGTAAAATAGTAATAGAAAAAATATCACAGTTACATCACCAATATATACGATATAATTTAATTAGTCTTTTATTAGTAAATAATTTATAATTTTACATCACTAATTTTATATTTTATCAATAACTTACAAATTACTTAATGTATATAACTAGGGGTGTTCAAAAAATTCGATCATCCGATCAATCCGACCAATCCAATCCAATCCGATCCGTTAATTTTTGAACGGTTTCGATTCGATGATCGGATCGGATCGGATCGAAATTTTTTCAATCCGTTAGGTTCGGATCGGATCGCAGATTGTACTATTTATCATCCAATCCCATCCGATCCGACCAAAAAAATTAAATATATTTTAAATTTATACACATGTCATATTTTTAAGGTTTATTTTAGATTAAATATGTTTATGTTACATAAAAAAATTAGTTTTTTATTCAAAAATATTAAAATAGAGTTAATTAATTTTATTGGTCGGATTGATCGGATTCAATCCGAATAGATTGCGGATCGGATAGGATCGGATTTGAAACATGATCGGATTGGATGCGGATTATGATATTTCAATCAAATCGGATGGTCAGATTAGATCGAATGAGCATAAAATTAGCGGTTTCGATCCGATGAACACCCCTATATATAACTCTATTTAAAAAGTAAGAATATGTTGAAGCTAGGATTGTCAATGAGGTAGGATGGAGTCATTTTTGATTTTGAATTTGTTCTCTATTCTCATTTAAAATCCTCGTGGGTGGTTCCAATGGAGAATGAAGACTCTCAATGGAAAATGGGGATCCAAATAATATTAAAAATATATATTTTTTAAAATTTTAGTAATTTATATTTTTATTATATATAAAATAAAAATGATAAAAATATTATTCAATAATAAAAATTTTATGATAAGAATGAAAATAAAATTTTGAGCCAATAAAAAATAATGGATGATAAGAAGAAAAATAAAAATATGTAACAATAAATACATAATATTTTTATACTAAATAATATTGATACAATTTTATTACAAACTAATTTAAAGTAATAAGAATAAATTATAAAATAATTATATGATTTTAGATTTTTTAATTTAAGTAAATAGTTTAAATTATTTTTATAAAATAATTATTGATGTTGTAAAAAAATAAAAAATAATTTAAAGATAAAATATATAATATTTTAATTAAGATTAGTTTAAGTTTTATATAATTAAATTTAGAAAAAAATTTAAAAAATATAAATAAATTTATACATTTATTAAAATAAGGTATATAATTTTACAAAATAGGACAAAGAATGCAATATTCGTCTTTACTTTACTTCATAGTATATAATATGAATTCCGTTCCTTATTTTTAATTCTCTATTTTATTATCCCAATCATTACCTCTAATTTGATGATTTGTTAATTAATATCAATAATAATTTAATATTATAAATTTTAATGATAAAAAAAAAATAAGAATCATTTTTAACTTTGTACATTCTCTCCCTTCCATCGTAATAATATGTTGTTGGTTTAAATTAATGATCCAGACTAATAAATAATTTATCAATATAAAAATATTTTGATTATAATTTAATTTATATATTAATTTATATAATATAATATTATTGATTTCTTATTATTATTAAGTTGTCACACAATTCTTTTATCATTATTAAGGTTGATAAAAAAATTGACTAATTCGATCCAAGTCAAACAATCCAACCCAAGTTTAAGAGTTTTCTTATTATGATTGGATTAGTTTGAATTTAGAACTTATACAACTGATTTACATAAATTAGCCAAAATTTTCACAAAAATTAATTCAATTCATACTTATATTATATTATAATTTTTTTATTTTAATATAATTTTTTATTAAATAATTTTTTAAAATAATAAAATCTAATATTTTTTTTCTCTGCCCACTTTGCATTTCGTACTGAAGCACTGCACAACCCACTAACAAAATTAATGAACTAATGATACAAATTATTATTTTTCAAAAAATAAGTGCTTTTGTTATAACATTATATTATTCAAATTGTTATATGAATAAAATAATGTGTTAATATTATATTTGATATTAAATGAAAATTATGCATTATAATAATTATAGAATTATTTATTAATAAAAATAAATCTAAAACAGAAGTTTACATCAAGGGAAGGCAAAGAGGTGGGACTGGTTTGTCTACTAACTTTGAATAATAATACTAATAATATATAAATTTATATTTAATTTTATGTTTAGATTAAATTATATAACGCTCTTTTGACTTCCTCTTTCCAAGTTCCAGTTAATACTTACCCTTACCCAAAGTCCCTAACCCAGTAACCTTATCAAATTTCTCAGCTGTAAGTATAACAAATACTTGTATTAATTTTTATTGTTAATTATTCAAATCTAACATTTTTTTTTTTAAGAGAGAAACAAGAGATAAGAGAAGAGATAAAAAGAGGAGATTAGGGCAACCTTCTTTTAATGCAATGTTAAATAGGCTGGTCCCAAAAGCTAGTTTAAAGGAATAGAGTGTCCAACCACATATAAACATTATAACATCCAAATAAATTGGTAATGTAGGATAAATGCAAATATTAATTCAATATTCATCCTCATGCTCGGCCTGGGTCCAATTTTCACATTGCTTGAAAATTAACAACTATGTTCTGATACCATGTTAATTATTCAAATCTAACATTTTTTTAAGAGAGAAACAAGAGAAGAAAGAAGAGAGAGAAAAAGAGGAGGTTAGGGCAACCTTGCTATGATACAATGTTAAATGAGCTGGGACTCACGCCCAAAAGTTAGCTTAAAGGAGGAGGGTACCCAACCACATATAAACTTTATAACAACCAAATAAATTGACAATGTGAGACAAATGTAAATACTAATTCAATATTTATGAAATACTAATTCAATATTTATGTTATTTACAATTTAAAATTAAGTATGTAATTTTTGTTTATTTATTGTTTGAAAAAAATTAAAATACTTTTAGATACTAATTTTAATCAATTATTAAAGTATAAAATTTAATATAATAATTATTTAGCTATTAAAACAAATATTTTTAAAAAATTTGCCAATAAAAAAAATACTAAAACATAAAATTTGATCCACTCAATCTAGTCTAACTCCATCTAAAAGGTTCGATTTAGATTGGTTTCATAGATTTTATTGGATTGAGGTTCTTACTTTTTAAGAACTGATAATATTGGTTTTGTTTCATTTTTAGCTTAAATTTGAACTCATGGTATGTACACCTAATCATCACACATTAATAATTTTATATACAATTATTAATTAACTAAGATATTATTTAATGCATAAAATAATTTGATGCATATAATATTATTCATATAAGTAGGACCGGTCTACCAAAGTCACAAAAAAATTATTAATTGGTTTTGGATTAATGGTGATATGATGATCAAAACTAATGAAAATTTAGTTTTGCAAATTATATTTTTGAAAAAAGAAAGGAACTACTTTCAACTCTTTTATATTCTTTCTCATCTATGATAATGTAATGCTATTTGTTTTAAAAAAATCTTAGTGAGAGAATTACAACTAAAAAAGGTCCAAAGTTCCAAAATAGTTTGATTATTCACCTATTTATATTAACAATTTTGTTTACATGATATTGAGTCATTGGTTGTAGTTAATGTAAAATGAATGTGCATGAAACTCTTGGCATAGTCAAGGTAGTAGACAAAATGAATGAAATGTCCAGATTATCATAAAGAAAATTTGTACAAACTAGAAGTCAAAATTGGCATTGGAGCTAAGGTTGGTCCAAACAAGTTAAACTTGTCTACGCGAGTTGGACTTGGTTTACACGGGGCTGATGCTGGTCTACGAAGACTCGTGCTAGTATATGCAAGCTAAATCTGGTCCACGCAAGCTGGCTGTAGGCTACACAAGCTTAAGCTAATTCATACAGGTTGGCGTTGATCTACATAAGTTGGTGCTAGTTTATGCGGACTGAACTAGTTCAAGGTGGGCTCGTGTTGAACTTTTGATAATGAGCCTTGGTTCCATCCATTTGATGATATCGAACTGTCTTATTCATTTGATTGGACTATTCCTAAACCGCTGAACATTTCATGCCAAAATCACAGGTGGTAGATTCATCCGACAAGAAATGAACACCTGTCGGTTATTTGTTATGTTTCTTAAAAATCTTGTTAATTATTTCACTGTCATTTGTCTCTCTTCAGTTTTTGTTTTTATTTTCCCTCGTTTCACATTTCTCATCCCATCCAAAAATTCCCAAGCTGTGTCTCTTTAGAAGAAATAGTCATACTCTAATTCTGACATCGACCCCATTTTACTAAAATGAAAAAAAAAAAAAAAAATACAAGTACCAATAGTAAGAAAAATTATATAAAGGTACTAGATTAATAATGATTCAAAAAAGATAAATACATCTAGTTTTTTTTTTTTTTAATTATGTTAGTTAAAATATTTTAATTTTTTTAGCTATATTTTTATTAATTTAATTATTTTTATTATTAAAAGTGATAATATAAAGACAAACAAATTAATTCTATTTTTTTTTTATTAATTTTGTAATAATTATTGCCTATGTTAAAAGACAATATATAAAATAAATATCTCAATGACAGTTGAAATAGATATCTCAATAACAGTTAAAAAATATGAAAGAAAAAAATTAAATGAAAAATTGGACATTTATTCTTAATTTATTATTTTTAAGAAATAAAATGACTAAACTTAAAAAAAAAAAAAAAAAAAAAAAAAGCAAAGGGCTCAAACAGCTCTTCTTGACACAAGTAAAAAACTTGTGCTATCACTTACCCAATTTAAAAATAAAAATTCAAATGTACAAAAAAAGTGAGATTATTTTTAATTTTTGTTATTCTCCCTTGATATAATTATGAAATGCTATTAAATGAACAATTGATACGTTGATAGTGTACAAATAAATAATTCCAATTTCATACAAAAAAAAAAAAAAAAAAGCTACAGTACAGTGCGGTACCGTACCTCATGTTCGGAAAAAAAATCTGTTTCGTCATGTCTATGTCTTCGTATTTATTTATTCACGTACGTGCATTCGCTTTGCATCGAGGGGTGTGGTCTCTTCGTAAAAACGGATTTTTTTTATAAATAAGATGCATAAGAATATATAAATATATTCATATAAATTATAATATTAATATAATAAAATTTTTTTATTTAAAAAATTTAATTTTTTTTTATGTATAAATAATTTAATTATTTAATTAATTTTATTTTTAACTCTAAAAATAAAATTTTATATATAAATAAGTAATTTCATATTATTAAAGCAAAACTCAATAACTGTATTCATAAATTTTTCAAAAGAATTTGGACCTCATCGAGTTCTTGGATTAAAAGCTTTCGGGAAAAAAAAAAAATAGACAAGCCACCTAGCTGAAGGTCATCAGTGTCTTATGTGTGTAACGTATTGGATAAAAAAACTATGACAATGGATATTATATTACACATCATATTTGCTTTTAAATACAATTGACACCATGAAAAAACGACAAAAAATTGCTGAGTAATAATGATGCAAAATATTTCTTGATTATGTTTCTTTTTTTCCACGAAATTGTGTTTTTTAAACAATATTATATTTATATGCATTTATGGTGATAATTTTTAACACAATTTAATAATATAATATAAATATGATTCAATGCAAATAAAAAATTTAATAAAATTTAATTAATAATTTTTTATGTTTTTAAAGATTTTATTATTTTTTATTATTATATATAAGTAACATGAAAAAAAAATTAAATAAATTTTATTATATGTCAATTAATACAAAAATTTAACACAATTCATATTAGAAGACGAAACAAATATAATTAAAACAACACAATTATCACCCTATATGCATTATAATAATTGCGTTGTTCACTTCCCTTTGAATCAAAGAATTATGTGTTATCATCAAATAAGAAGTATATAAGAGAAATAAAGTAATTAAAATGAAATGAAAAAAATGCACAATATTTGTAGAAAACAAGAGGGACAATAAGGACAAAATTCTAAATTGAATGTCTATATGGATATATTGGTTGGAGAAACGTTTGATACTTCTATATGTCTTATCATCAAATAAGAAATATTTCAGAAAGAAAGCAATTAAAATGAAATTAAAAAAAAAAAAAAACTCAATATTGCTAGAAAACAAGAGGGTGAAAAGGTCATCGTCCTTGTATAGAGGTGATGAAAGGAATAGAAAAAAAAAAAAAAAAAAAAGAGGAAAAATAATGAACGGAAGCCATAAACAAATGAGAGAGAGAGAAATGAAAGGAGAAATTTTCTCTCCTTGATGGATCTTGAGAAGTCATTATATTCGTTCATCATCGAACATAAAACTCAATATTAATATTGAGATTGAGAATTCATAAAATCAAGTTTGAGAGCTTGAGAGAAAAATAATCTCCTTGTATGTGTGAGAGAAAAATATTCTCTTGTTATTAAAATTCAAGATAGTGTAAGCCTCAATTTATTGTGAGCTTATTTTTGTATTTTTATTTATCTATTAATATATAATAGAAGATATTATATATTTTATTAGTTTATTTCAAATACACAAGTTTAAAAAAGTTAAATACAAAAATTACAGCAAATTTTTATTTAACTATTATTATTATTATCATCTTTCCCAACAGATTGACAATAAGGACAAAATTCCAAACTGAATGTCTATATAAATATATAGTTGGAGCAAATTTTTTTGATACTTGTATATCTTCTTTGCAGCCAAATGAACATAAGTGGTTTATATATCTATTTTATAATTTAATTGAGAAATTATATGAAAATAGAGCAAAGAATAAAGAACCTTCGTTCTCATGATTCCTCAATAACTCATCAGCTGGTTCTTCTCCTCAGCTGTCACTATATATTGACACAGCTAGCAAATAGTAAGGAAAAGTGACAGTATGTTATGAACCTGCAATTTGGTTTGGTGATTGGTCGATCAAGAAAAGGAATTTAAAAATAATTTTTTTGAAGAAGAAGATTGAGAGTTATTGAACCAGAAGCTGGGCGTTTAACAAAATGCTTTTGAAGTCTTAATTTAGTTAATCAATAAGCTTAAATGAGTGGAGAGAACTTAAAAGTGGTAGGAGAGTTTTTTTTTTTTTTTCTCTCCCTTACTAAATCACGTATTAATGAATAAATAAGAGAGATATACTTAAATACTTTCTAATTCATCTGTTTTGTAAATTAATTCTTGCTATTCTCACCCAGACATAAATTATTCTTTGGAAAAAAAAAAAAAGTTAACATCCATTTGTGGTGTCAAGGACCACCCCTTGCAATGGATACCAAATCTCTCTTTAAATTAATATTATATATGTAATTATAATGAAGGATTCTCAAGTACTGTAGTCGAATTTGACCCCAAACAATTGGTGGATCTAATCATATATTTTAATCTTATTCTGTTATATATATATATATAATGTTAAAGAAATTTCCATATTGCTTGTATATAATATAATAGAATATATCACATATTACATCTGTTTATTCTAGGAAGGAAAAAGAAGCAGGAGGATGAGTAAACTGAATTGTTTAAATAATGTTCCTTGATAAATCCTCCTCCTGGAGTAGGCAAATTATAAGGAACTAGACAAGTAGTGGTTTCAATTTCATATGTTTATGTAACAGTAATAGGGCCAACAAAGAGTGGAGTTGTTGGTGATGTCTTATTTTGTTCCAAATTATTATTAGATATTGGAGCTGCAAGCTTCAGATCTAAATCAGGTGCTGCATTATTTGGCAGATCAGAGTTGGCTTTAAATCTATTTGAAGAATCAATTAGTCCATACAGCCAAACAGGCATTTCAGAAGCTGGTCTTTGTGAACACTTTTCATCTTGTTTTTGGTTAACTAATGCTGATTTGTGCACTGAAGAGGTATGGAGCGGAGGAGGAAGAGAGGTCTTGATTGGATCTGAAATACAACTTTTAACTGAATAACATGCCATTTTGTTAGCACTTCCAACCTGCAATTAATTATAATTAACCAATTAATTATGTTTATGCACATGTTATAATTGAGAGAGAAGATGTATTCATTCATACCATGTCAAAGAGGCTTGAACGTCTCTTCTTTTTGTTGAAGCTTGATGATTGTCGAAGGAAATACTTTTGAGCATGACTAGCAACTTGAGTTGGAGTTCTTGTAGTCACATAATTTTTAGATATGCCTCTCCAGTCACCCTTCCCTAATTTCTGAAGCCCAATTAGAAATGTTCTGTGCTCCTCTTCTGTCCATGGAACTCCTATATATATATATTTAAACATTAACGAGTTTCAGTTACAATTAAAGAGAGAGACAAAGATTTTGCTGCAGAGAAAGTTTCAATTTTGTAAATAAGTACGTACTAACCCTTTTTTCTATCTTGGGCACGAGCTATGAGACCATCAGATAAATAGCCTAAACTAGCTTTATCAGAATTTTCATCGTTATTGCAATAAATTCTAGATGAAGAAGAGGTGAGACAGTCCATGCTGAAACTCTTCTTCATAAGGGCTACAGAAGAAGATGAACAAATGTCAAGTTGGACCCCAAATAGACGAATTCCATTAACAACAAAATTACTAGTGCTGCCTTTTCTGTAGAAATTAGAACAAGTTCTTGAGTTGTGGCCTATGTTTCCACAATGTGAGCACTTTCTACCCATTATCATTCAGACACAGACTTATTCAACTTCTCTCAAACTAATAGCCGACACCCACAGAACCAAACTCCCTGAAAGAAAGAAAGAAAGATAGATAGATAGATAGAAAGCACAAATAAGTAAAATGCTTGGTGATATATATGATGATGGTGTGAGAATTTAGATGCCACACACCAAGAGAAGATTATTGGAGGAGCGTCAGAAGTTACTGTTGGATATTTTCTTTTTGTATTTGGTTTATTTTAAGAAAAAGTAATTAAAATATAAAATAAAAGCAAGTGCACATCTCTCTCTCCTCTCTAATAAAATTTAGGAAAATTACAAAAAAAATAAAATAAAAAAAATAATACCTTTAAAACTTTTAATAACAAAAATAGTAGCCTAATAATATTAAATGATATTTAATATTAAGCGAGTCTAAATTATCACTGTTCAATTTAAATTGATTATAATTGGATTGACGTTAAAAAAAATGATATAACAATCATTTTTTAAATAATAAAAATATATTATTTAAATAAAAGAAATGTTATTTTTATTATTTTAAATTTTAAGGGTACTATTTTTGTTATTTTTTCTAAAATTTATACAACTCTTGTATATAAAAAATGACTTAATTTTATAGGATATAACTTGATACCATATCAATTTTGTAAAGCTAGAAGCACCATAAACTACCCATTTCAAAAAGAAAAGAAAAGAAAAATTTAAAAATTCTCTTATTGCATTATATCATTTGAGATAAATAAAAAATTTATGAAATTTAAAGTTGTTCTAAAATTTAACTAATGCAAAGAAACGTTTTTTCCGCAGATATTTTGTAGCATAATAGGACATCTTTGTAGTTGTGAAATGTGGACCCTTGAATGGAGATATTCATAAATTAGTTTTACAGCTATTTGTGCATATATATTTAAAGTGAAAGCTCTTTATATTTTAAGACAAAATGATTTTTTATTCGGACAAGCTTTTTGATAAGTACTAAGAGAGGGAATTAAGCTCAGTAATCAATTTTGCCATACTAAGAGAGGGATAACAAAAGAGACATAAAGACCATGGAAAGAAAAGAGATCCTCCAACTCTTTAGGGTAGGCCGTAGGCAGGTGACTTTCAAAAGGGAGAGAAGAAATATCACAGAAGATGAAATAGCTTTGAATTAAAGTCGACATTGATCAAACAATCGACGTTGATCAAACAATCACCACTTTCCTAGGAAATTCACTTGAACTACAACCAAATTGACCAGTAAAGCGTGTAGCCGAAGTTATAAAAGAAATATTCTTAGTAAAATTAGACCTCAATTTTTCAATCTTTTAATTGACCATATATATATATATTTCAATGTCTTAGTCAATTCGGTCAATTATATAATTTTGGGAATTAGTTAATTAGATTATGTATTATAAGTCAATACCTTATTTGTTAAAAATAAATTAAAAAATAAAACATATTGTTTTGCTTCTGAAAAAAAATGAAGTGCTTTCAGATCTCTCTCTCATAAAAATAAAAAAAAATAAAAAAAAAAAGTCTCAACTTACGAAGGATGTAAAATAGTTACCAAAATACTCAATATATGCAAATTGATGATAGTTTTACCTAATTAATCAAATAACGAAAATCACTTAACTTAATTATAGGCGTTAGACTTTCTTGCTAATTTTATAAGATTAATTTTTTTTTAACTGGAAATGGAGAACGACAAATCTTTTTCACTGTGTGAATACACGTTATTCTTAGACCCCCATTTTACAAAGACTCACAAACATTTTTTTTTATTGCAATCTATGATTTGAATTGAATAATATTATATATTTTACATGACAAAACCTAAATGAATATGAACATGTAACTATTGTTGTGTGTTGGTTAGATGAAATTTTTAAGTTACCAGCCACTCAGTTGAGTTAGTAACGAGATTATTCTATATTAAAGAGAATGTAGATTCTACCAATCATTCAAGAAACAAATTGTAATTTATCTTACTTCTTTTAAAATGAGATAATTTAAGTTGTGCCATGATTCAGGTGATAAATAAAAGTATTTTACTTTCAAATGATCGTGAGTTCAAGTCTTAATATTAGCATGTAAATTTTTCATTGGCCAAAAGCTAAATTTAGACCAAAGGGTACCTGATTTGATAAAAAAAAAAAGAAAAAAAGACAAGAAAGAAAGAGATAATTTAAGTTATGAATTTAGAATTTTCCGACTCATTCTCTATAACTAGAATATGAGTAATTAGGATGGCAAAAAACACTAAAAAAAACATTGAAGAGAGAAAAATTATGTTAAACTATTGGACATACATGTCATGTCAATTTTCCTCCTTAAGTCTAATGAGTAGTTATATGCGAATGACTTAATGTTAAGGTACTAATGTCAAAGTAAGGGAAAATGAGAAAGATATTCTTTAAATTTAATTATCATATTGGAAAGTTAATACATATAGATACAGACTTTAATATAATATTTTAGATAATATCTCAAACAATATTTATATTACATGCTTTTATCTTAATCTTATTGTTAATTACTTAGATGGGCCAATTAACTTGTAAAATAAGTATCCAATATATCTGGAAGAGTACAAGTTGACGATTTTAAATTGCTGTGTGTCTGCTGAACTATGAACCGGCAAAGACCTCGGCATAGTAATTTGATTTGGACTCATTTGGCTTTATTATTCCAAGGAATCTTCTCTGATATTAAACGAAGAGAATACGAGTATAAAAAGTTTTTTCTGATGATCTTGTTTTGACTAATTATGATCTTTAAATATTTAATTTCTTAATAATTTTTTTTTTTTTTTTTTTATTTTGCTATTAATATATGTAATTAGAAGCTGATGTTTCTGTTTGAGATGTACGTAATTTTATTAATTGATTATGAAAAATCACTAGACCTCTCAGTGTTCCTAGAGCTACAATCTCTCAGTTATTTTGTATAAGCAAAATCAGCTATATTTTTCATGCTTAATTATTTCTCTATGCAAATTGATAGTTCAAATTTATTTAATTTTTTTAATAGTGATAAGTTTTTGGCCCTATTGATAAATCATTTCTAGATATTTCTCATTTATCTTCTAAATTAATTGATGTTTAGTTTCATATAAGGCTCTCAAAGGTGAACCTATAAGCTAGTTAGAAGTTGTAACTTAGAATTGATGTCAAAAGAGCAGAGGACTAATTTAAAGTGAAAAAGACATTTTACTGAACACAAATCATCAGAATCTAAATTGTTTATAAGATTATTAACTGCATAAGAAAAAAAGGGGAAATTTATGTTGTTAATTCATTGGAAGCTGTAGTTTGATACCTAACTGTTAAATAATGCTAAAGTCTGATGTAAGATTGATTTAAAAAAATCATTGTCTTTTTACCTTATTGTTTCCACACGAACCCAAAAGGCATCAACTTTATGGGAAACAAATGGCCACAAGTATATAATCAATTTGCGCTGCTTAAGTCTAATGAGGTGATTGATCAGCGTTCACATTATACTTTTGTCTTTTCTTTTCTTTTACTTTTTTTTTTTTTATAATGTGAAACTGCAATTTATATTATAGCTAGCCAAACTAAGTAGCAGAGTTAAATAGTGTGTGACAAATCAATTTTTTTTTTTTTAATCAAACGATATTTAAAATGAGTAATTTTGAACTACAATATATATTGTGGAGAAATAGTAATCCTTTACCAATTGTAATAAAAGGTGGCTGGGATTAATTTGTTTTATTTGGTAAGCTTAAATATCTCACCCACTACTTGTATAGTTCCCAATCAGTTTTCTCTCTTTGGATATATAATTTTTTTTTTTATGGAAGATCTCTCTTTGGATATAAACCTTTGATTCTCTAGCATACCTCTACTAAAAGATATGGACTGGAAATAAAACATTAAAATAAAACCCAATTTTTTTTTTTTTTTTTTTTTTTTTTGATTTATGAAAAACTGCAACTGGGGATAACTAGTTTTTGGTATAATGAAAAAAGCCGCATATTATGCAAACGAGAAATTATATATGTTTGATTTTATGGCATAATTTTTTTTACATATAAAGTTTTATTTTTAATATTTTTTTTTAAAAAAAAATATGTTTATTTTCCTTAAAGTGTAAATGCACATAAATTTTTTAATATTAAAAAAATATTCAAATAATTGGGACCATTTATACACTAAAAAAATTATATATTAGTATTTGTTATATATAAAAAAAATTATATATTAATATTAGACAAGCTGATTGTATGTTGTTCGAGGCCAACAAACATCAGCAGAGGATAAGAGATAGAGACAAAGAAAAAAAAAATCATCACTCTTTCTATTTCTCATTTATTTTTATTGGCCAAAATTAACATGCTAAAATTGAAGACTAATAAATACTTTTGGAATTGAAAGTTTGAAAATAAAATCTGATATAAATGGGGAATACAAACAACGCAATTCATACAATTTAATTATTTAATTCATTTTATTTTTAATTATTTTAAATAAAAAATATATATTTATTTTTTTAATATTAAAAAATATATATTCATTTATATTATAAAAAAATAAATATATATATATATATTTTTTTAATAGAAATTAAAAATAAAATTTTATATATAAATTTTTTTTTTTATGTAATCCAATAAAACCAAAAGTTAATCCACTAGTTGTATTCATATCTTGATACAATTATATATATTAAATAATTATAATATATAAGGAAAATTTAAATTTTAAATCTTTTACATTTATAAATAAATTTTATGCTATTAAGTAATAACTTGTTTGCAATAAAAAATTATACATGAACTCAGAAATTCACTCTTTTTCTTTTTTAAATAAAAGTTAGTACTACACACTGACCCACACAATTACAATAATATGATTATAATACATGCCATTGTTATGTCCTCTACCCCCAAAACACATACATTATTACATTAAATAACTTTTATTTATTTTTATCAGTATTTTAAATTTTTAGCTTAAATAGTGATGAATTTACCGTTTAATTATTGGGTGAATTGCCACAATTTATCCATTATTTCTCAGTGACAAAAGTTACTTGGACAGTATTGATTTAGATTACTCATTTTATAATATATTAACGTTTAGGATCGGAATACATATAAACTATTGTGGTTCTAGAATCACATTATAATAAGTTTACAACGTTGTTATGTTATATTACATAAAAAAGCATTATCGATTCACTGGGGCCAAAAATGGAGAAATTATCGTAAATATTCCTAAATTTTCATTTTTGTCACATATACTCCCAATAATTTTAAAATATCACAAATATTTCTAACACTAATATTAGAAGTTATTTCTAAAAGGAAAAAAAATTACTTATACCTCTAAAGGATCTTTCATTTACAAATGTCCTTTAAAAAACAGTTTTTAAAGACATTAAAGTTAGATATATTATTACAAATAGCTTATGTAATGATCGTTGGAGTTGGAGTATTAGTGACAATATACAAAATATTCGGATATTTGTGATCAAGTTATAAAGGTTGAAGTATTTGTGACAAAAGATGAAAATTTCTTATAAAAAATTGAAAAACTAACTATAAGTCTTGTAAGGTTTATTTTGTATTGGCAATTTTCGTGGACAAAATGTTTGATTGTAATCTAGAATAGGAATTCAATGATTAATCAGACGATACAAGATGATGGAGTCACCAAGCCTTCTACGCCCATATGACAGGTATAATATTCCATCATGCATACATCTGCACACAATTGAGCACGACACTTAGTATGGATCGTAACGTAAAATGTTTTGTGCACATGTTGGTCGATCGATCGAGAGTATTGTTCGATCGATCGAGTGATCGATCGATCGAGCCTGAGACAACTTCGATCTAGATTCTCTCTGTTTGGATTGGATCGATCGAGAAATTGGATCGATCGATCGAACCCTTTTCGATCGATCGAGTATAGATCTATCTTCGATCCAGGTTCTCTCTGTTTGAGTTAGATCGATCGAGTGTAGTGTCGACCGATCGAGAATGGTCTCGATCGATCGAGATAGTCGTTCGATCGATCGAGCCAGTATTATATTCCTACTCAAACTCCTTTTCTAATTCGACTCTTATGTTTCTTTTACCTAAATGACCACATTTAATGTTAAGGACAGAATTCTTATTTAAGGATAATTATGGTAATTAATAAATCCTGATGTGAATAGAATCATAATATGAGAAGAATTCTTTTGAGAACTAAATCCTGATATGAGTAGAGTTATAGTGAATTGCAAATCCTATTTGAAGTAAAAGTTGGACTCTATATAAGGGAGGTTAGTTTGTGCATATTTCAACAACTTGAACCACATTGATCTAATATTTTCATATCTGATTTGTGCTTTTAACTTCTTCTCTTCATCTATCATTCTTAGGCGTTCTCATGTTTTATTCATATGCCTAATTGATTTGCATGATATTGAGCTTTATATGATTGTTCTAGAGTTTGCTAGCTGATCTTGTTTTTACATCGCATGTTGTTAAATCTGCTAGTTAGGATATTTATTGTTTGAATCCGCTCTAGGACACACTTTGTACTTGTGTTATTGTGCTAACGTTTCAGGTGAGGGGTTCGTTATTTCGTGTGACTCGAAATTACCGAAGGTGATGGGTTCGATTGATCTTGTGTGACTCAAGTAGATCGGAACGTTGGTCTGGATCCAGACATCTAGCTATTGGAGGCTGTGAAAGGAGCGACGGCTCGTAAGTAAATTACAGAAAGGGGGATCTATCTGCGACGGGTAGTTCTGGACTCTATGGTTGTAATTGAACATTGATTTTTATAGTAGATAGTTAGGTGGTCCGGTGGACCGGTGGTTTTCCTCTTAGGTCATTGTTGTGGCCTAGGTTGTTTCCACCTAAAAATATCGTGTGTTGTTTTTTATTCCGCATTTATCTTTACACGCGATTGCATGTCTGGCCGTTGTGATTAGATTACATTATTGAAAGTTGTTAAAAATTGAAAATAACCTATTCACCCCCCTCTAGGCTTATTTGATCCGTGATTAAAAACTTTCAATTGGTATCAGGGCGGGTCACTAGATATACTTAGTGTTGCCTAGGACCTTATTATGGATCATTTGAGAGAGGGTTCTTCTACAACCCGTCCACCTTACTTTGATGGGTCTAACTACCCATATTGGAAAGCTCGTATGAGAGCCTTTTTACGTTCCTTAGATGAAAGTGTTTGGAACTCTGTGCTTTATGGTTGGGAACCACCTACGGTTACCAAGAATAATGTAGTCACACTTAAACCTAGAATAGATTGGACTTCTCAAGATAAGATTGGTAGTGGATGGAACCAAAAGGGTATCAATGCTATTTTTAGTGCTGTGTCGCCGGATGAATTCCGACGTATTTCTAATATTGAAACTGCTAAGGCTGCTTGGGACACTTTAGAGGTTGCCCATGAGGGCACGTCCCAAGTTAAACGAACAAAACTTCGCATGCTAGCTACTAAGTTTGAAAATCTTAGAATGGAGGAGGATGAAATATTTTCTGAGTTTTATGCTAATTTATGTGATATTGCTAACTCTTCTTCAAATCTTGGAGATAAAATTGATGAATGCAGGTTAGTTCGAAAAGTCTTATGCTCACTACCAGAACGCTTTCAAGCAAAGGTTACAGCAATAGAGGAAAGCAAAGACATTGACACCATCAAGATTGAAGAACTCGTTGGTTCAATTCAAACATTTGAGATGAATCTTCGAACACCCAAAAGGAACATTGGTATTGCTCTTAAAACTACCAATGATGGTGATGGTGATAGTGATGATGGTATAGAAGATGAAGATCTACTCACTCTAGCTAGAAAACTCAAGAAAATGTTCAACAGAAAGGATCTACAGATTAAAGAAAAATCAAGAGATCGTATGGGAAGAGAATTCGTGCAAATGAGTTCAGAAGGTAAGAAAACTAAACCCAATGGACCTAAATGTTTTGAATGCAATGGTTTTGGTCATTTTGTAGCTGAGTGTGCCAACAAGAAGAAGAAGACAAGAAAAGCTTTCAATGCTACCCTTAGTGACACAGAAAGTGATGAAGATCAAGCTAATGGTTCAGAAAATGCTAACTCTAACTACGTAGCTTTTACAGCAACTGTTGGTGGATACTCCAGTGAGTCAGACCTTGACTCAGATGATGAGGGAAGTAAATCTATTCTTGCTAAATTTAATGCAAACAGTTTTGAAGAATTATTTATTGATTTAATTAAATGCAAGAAAGAAAAAGATAAACTGCTCATAACTGTAACAAAACTGAATGATCAAATCAATTCGCAAGATCTTAATTTGTCAGTTTTAGAAAAAGAAAAAGTTGAACTGTCTGAGCATGTTGACAAGTTGAGTTTGAGTCTTGCAGGTATCAAACAGGAAAATTCAAAGCTTGTGCAGGAATTAGAGCAATCAAGTGAAACAGTGAAGAGATTAACAATTGGAGCTGAACGACTAGACAAGATGTTGAGCATTGATAAGCCTTTCAGTGATACACGTGGACTTGGATTCTTAGATGAAAGCTGTACACCTTTTACTTCAAAAACTACATTTGTAAGGTCTTCTAACTCTACTTCTACTACTACTAATTTTGCACAAATACCCACTACAACTGTAGTAACTAAAATTGTTAAGTTTGTGCCTGTTTGTCATCATTGTGGTAGAAAAGGCCATATTCGACCTAAGTGTAGATTTTTGATGAATGCTCTTCGATTTAATGATCATCTTCATGCTTATAGGTATAGAACTCATAATTATCATCCTACCATGCATATGTTGAATTTGAATAGGAAAGATGAGTCTAAGAGTATGTTTTTAAAACCTAATGCAATTAAGTCTCAACCCAAAAACATAGAGAAATCAAAATTCATAAAAATTTGGGTTAGGAAAGATTGCATGTTTCCTATCAATTGATCACTATTGCTAGACCACCTAGGTACTTTTGTTTGAGTGCTTAAATGACCCTAGGTGAGTATTTTCATATGTTTATTTTGTTTTTGTTGTTAGATTTTTGTCATTAATTTAAAAAAAAAAAAAAAAAAAAGGCCTACAAGGTATTGGATTCAAATAATGCTTATACTTATACAACCTTGTCTTTAGTGGCTTATTTTGATTCTCATTGTATATGTAATGCAACAATTCAAAATTTTACACACACTTGCATTTTTCACATGTGATGATACTATTGACTGAACTTATGCACACACCCACTGAACACTCATGTATGTCATCGATGAAATTTACGATTAATTTTGAAAGACTCTAAGACTTGAGCTAATCTTGACTGCGAAATTATGTTGAGTTCTATTTCTTAGGTTTTAAAATGTTTCATCTTTGGGAGATAACTAGTATTGAGAGGGCTACCTACTATGATGTGTGAAGCTACCGTAGTGAGCGGAGAGGGCTACCTCATAACTAGTGTGAAAGTCATCATATTAGGTTTATGACTCGTACATGTTTAAAAAAAATGGTAAATGAAATAAAAATTTAGTTGAAAAATTTTATTTGGCATGTACAAAAAGAAAGAGCAAAAAATTAAAAAAATATATAAGAAATTTCTTTTGATAGACATATCTCATTATGTAAGAATGAAGACTCAATTATGATTTAGCATGATAGATGAAATTATTTTCTTTTGAGTCTCTTAAAATTGGTCATAAATGAATTTATTGAAATACAAGTGGAGTTCACACTGTATACTACTTTAAGTGAATGTCAATATGCCATTATATGTGTTAGTGTGCTTGTGTGACCTATTTATTTTGATAATACAATGAATGATCAAAATTTAAGCAAAAATAATTTTTCAATTGGTTGTATGCTTATTAGTCTTAAATGAGTTTATTGCTTTGTTGGTCAAAAAAAAAAAAAATAAAATAAAATAAAAAAAAATCTTTTTTAAATTTATTTTTCGTCTAGAGAGTCATAGAACTTAGGGGGAGTCATTGCATACATATTTCATTATTCTTCTTTTGACTTATGCAATTCCTCCTACATGCTTTGGACATATACATGTGTGATCTCATTTGCATTTTTAGCCCACTTCAATAATAGTTTTATGAGTTGTCAATTTCGTATGACAAAAAGGGGGAGAAATATTCATGTTGCTATGGAGATTGGATTTAAAGGGAGATGTTGCATTTATTAGTTGTGGTGGAGAAAGATTCATGTTGCACATACACTACATTTCATTCGCATCTTTATGTACACTGAACTAATAAGCAATGAGGCTGTCAAGCCAAATTTGTGTGCTATTTGTTTGTCTAATTTCAGTGGACCGAGCGTATCAAGTATCAAGCGAAGATGGTCCATCAGATCATAGACAGTCCACTATGTAATTGATGTAATGATATTTTAACTATGAGCGTTATGTAGGGAGAGAGTGGTTTTGTCACACGAAAATGCCAAAGGGGGAGATTGTAAGGTTTATTTTGTATTGGCAATTTTCGTGGACAAAATGTTTGATTGTAATCTAGAATAGGAATTCAACGATTAATCAGACGATACAAGATGATGGAGTCACCAAGCCTTCTACGCCCATATGACAGGTATAATATTCCATCATGCATACATCTGCACACAATTGAGCACGACACTTAGTATGGATCGTAACGTAAAATGTTTTGTGCACATGTTGGTCGATCGATCGAGAGTATTGTTCGATCGATCGATCGAGCCTGAGACAACTTCGATCTAGATTCTCTCTGTTTGGATTGGATCGATCGAGAAATTGGATCGGTCGATCGAACCCTTTTCGATCGATCGAGTATAGATCTATCTTCGATCCAGGTTCTCTCTGTTTGAGTTAGATTGATCGAGTGTAGTGTCGACCGATCGAGAATGGTCTCGATCGATCGAGATAGTCGTTCGATCGATCGAGCCAGTATTATATTCCTACTTAAACTCCTTTTCTAATTCGACCCTTATGTTTCTTTTACCTAAATGACCACATTTAATGTTAAGGACAGAATTCTTATTTGAGGATAATTATGGTAATTAATAAATCCTGATGTGAATAGAATCATAGTATGAGAAGAATTCTTTTGAGAACTAAATCCTGATATGAGTAGAGTTATAGTGAATTGCAAATCCTATTTGAAGTAAAAGTTGGACTCTATATAAGGGAGGTTAGTTTGTGCATATTTCAACAACTTGAACCACATTGATCTAATATTTTCATATCTGATTTGTGCTTTTAACTTCTTCTCTTCATCTATCATTCTTAGGCGTTCTCATGTTTTATTCATATGCCTAATTGATTTGCATGATATTGAGCTTTATATGATTGTTCTAGAGTTTGCTAGCTGATCCTGTTTTTACATCGCATGTTGTTAAATCTGCTAGTTAGGATATTTATTGTTTGAATCCGCTCTAGGACACACTTTGCACTTGTGTTATTGTGCTAACGTTTCAGGTGAGGGGTTCGGTATTTCGTGTGACTCGAAATTACCGAAGGTGACAGGTTCGATTGATCTTGTGTGACTCAAGTAGATCGGAACGTTGGTCTGGATCCAGACATCTAGCTATTGGAGGCTGTGAAAGGAGCGACGGCTCGTAAGTAAATTACAGAAAGGGGGATCTATCTGCGACGGGTAGTTTTGGACTCTATGGTTGTAATTGAACATTGATTTTCATAGTGGATAGTTAGGTGGTCCGGTAGACCGGTGGTTTTCCTCTTAGGTCATTGTTGTGGCCTAGGTTGTTTCCACCTAAAAATATCGTGTGTTGTTTTTTATTTCGCATTTATCTTTACACGCGATTGCATGTCTGGCCGTTGTAATTAGATTACATTATTGAAAGTTGTTAAAAATTGAAAATAACCTATTCACCCCCCTCTAGGCTTATTTGATCCGTGATTAAAAACTTTCAAGTCTTAATACTGTTATAAATTGAGAGTATTAATAGCAATACATAAAATTTTAGGAGAAGATTACATCAGAAACCATAATCCATTTAAGTTCATCGGATTGTCCAATGTACAAGCACTTAGTATCTTTCTTCAAAAAACACATAAATAATTTTTATTTATGTAAATAATGTTGCAAGCTAGCTGCCAAATAAAAATAAATGCTACTTATTTATGTTCATTCTTTAATATCATAATCCAAGGGGAATGAATGATTGTAATATTAGGCGAAAGAACACTTGGTTCTTAATTCAGTACATTATTGCATAAAATAAGACTGAAATTCATAGATTAGTCTTTCCTTTTATCACAAAAAGGTACCATATCAATAACAAATCTTGGTCACTTTTTAATCTAAACAACTTGGAGGTCTTGAAAACAACAATAAACCTTGATAAAGCTCCTAACATGGTTAAACCAAGGAGCGGACAGAGACTTTTTTTATTATTATTATCAATTTTACTAAAATTAGTGTACTAAAGTTTTCATTCAGCTTTGTGTTATTTTATAAATATTTCCGACTTAAATTAAAAGTTTATTGGAACTCAGTATCAACAATTAAAGTTTGTCCTTTCTTTAAAGCATATATCACGAGTTGTAGGGAAGGCTTTCTTTAAAAATGAAATATAAGATTAGTGTAATTTTTTTAAAAATATATATATAAATAATCAATACTTAAAAAAATAATATGATTGGTAAAAAATATACTTTAAAAACAATTTAAGAATAATGAATAATACACCTTGTTATTTGCTTTTGGGAAATTAATAAAACAAGGCAGAATCATTATTGCTTCAATTCTATCATTAACCTGCAATTAAAATTGAAAAAAAAAAAACTACGAAATAATATCAACCAGCTTGGTACATAACAGAATAAATTTGTAGGTCAAACAATACTTTCGAATTTTCGGGATCTAATAATTTTTAGATAGAATTAATTTAATCCAATTTTTTTCAAAATCATATTTTTTAATGTTAAATTGAGATTTTTCTTAAACATTTTTTTACAGAGGTAAAAATGACATTAAAAATCCCAAAAAATAATATAAAAAAACATCTCTTTTGTTCCATTTAAGTTCCTCTCGATCTCTCAAGAGTTTTTTTTTTTTTTTTTCTTCTTCTTTTTAAAGAGCTCTAAAATCTCTTCCTTTTTATTAATAAAAAGAAAACATATACACTCGGATGAGATTCGAACTTGAACTTGAACCTGGTGGGGGATTGAAAGTCTTACCACTTGAACTACAAGTGATTCCCAAAATACAAAATGTAATAAAAATAAGAAATTTAATGAAAAAAAAATGTTATTGTTACTATATTTGTTTGAATAATAGAATTAAAATAATAATAAATATTAAAGTAATATTTATAAATTATATAATAAACTTTACTTTTATTTTAAATAAGATAAATTAATAAATAATTATATAAATATGTAAAAAAAAATAAAACATTCCAATATATTCATGAGTGTGGGACGAATGAGTATTTCTGATAGTATTAAAATGCTTTACATTCAAATTTTGGGTCAATTTAGCCATGTAATTATACGCAATTAACTCAATTAACACATTAGTTCAGCAATTATTAAAATATGTTCATTTAATTCTATAATTTTAATTTTGGATCAAATTAGTCTAAATTTTTAAAACTGATATTTTTTTCAAACGTAATATTAGATTTTTTTTATTTAAAAAAATACAAAAAAAAAATCTCTATCTTTTTCTCCATTTTCTCAATTTACTCTCTCCTCCCTTCTTTCTCTATTTCTTTTTGTATTTTCAAATTGTTTTCTTCTCTTGAATTTATTATAATTTTAATTTTTAATTGCTAAATAATAATTTATTAATTAATAAAAATAATATTTTCTTCAAGCGTAATATTGAATTTTTTTATTTAAAAAAAATCTATATCTTCTCCTCTATTTTCTCAATTCACTCTCTCCTACCTTCTTTTTCTAATTCTTTTTGTATTTTCAAATTTTTTTCTTCTCTTAAATTTATTATGACTTTAATTTTCAATTGATAAACAATAATTTATTAATTAATGAAAACTTTAAGCCGCCACTCATTTGTACTTGTATCTTTAATTAATTTTCAGTAAGCTTCAAACGGAAAGAAATGAGTGTATAAACGTCTTAATTAAGTTGTGGGATATGAATGAGAGAATTGTAAATTCAAATAATATAAGTAAATTTAGAATGTGAAGAGAGAAAATGATGAGAGGGAGAAATGAGGAAATTGAGGACATATAAATTTTTACTTTTTTTGTTTTTGTTTTAAATAATAAATAAATAAAAAAGAGATCCAATTACCCTTGAAAAAAATATATTTTTTAAAAATTTGACCAAAAATTGAAAATATATGACTAAATAGATATGCATTTAATAGTTACAGGACTAATGTATAAATTGAGTAAAATTACAAAATTAAATTGACCAAAAATTTCTTTACATCACCAAACACATGAATAACTTGAATTATTTTCGTTATCATTTTTATTACCATCAACTAAATATGACAAAAAAAAAAAAAAAAAGAGACCAACGTGATTGAGATGACAGTGAAAATGATATTTTGGAAGAGGGGGGAGTTTTTATTGTCTTTTTTATTTTTAACAAAAATCCAATTTTATCCTTGAGAACTCAACATTTAAAAAAAAAAAAACTAGACTTAATTGGCTCTATTTAAAAATTAATGTATTAAATCACCCAACTTTAAAAAAAAAAAAAAAAAAAAAAAATTTGGGCCTTAATCCGTCTGCTTCTTTAAGAAAATATTTGTTATAGGTCCAACATCCTTGGTGCGATTTATCCAACAAACCCTTTACCTGAACCATTATAAAGAAATATCAACTAATCACGTTGGTTCTTTTTTTTAGTTGGAATTAAGTGGAAATACAGATGTAATACAAGTTCTAGATTGGATTATCGCTGAATGTAAGAAAATACAATGTGTTACAAGTAGTATGCACATTGTCAAAATTGTTAACACCCCACACCGAAGAGTAAAAGCACAAATGAATCAGAAATATAAGAATCCACGTACCAATTCATGACAACTTTGATATTGATCAGCTCATCCCTTCTATTACCATACACTGGCCAACAGTTCCATCAACTTGCGTCCGAAACTAATTAGTGCGTTACATTTCATTCCCCAAAGCCAACATACTTCAAACAATATCTACTGGACTCTAAGCTATCAAGCGGAGTGCCTTTGCAAGCTGCCCCTCTGCATTTTCTATCTAATCTTTCAAACAATAGCTGTTAGGACAAATCCGCTGATTGAAGGGATCCAAACCAAATGTTAACAGCAAAAGGAAAGATAAACATCATCTATCTCGGACTTACCAATAGAGTGGATAATCCAAATAATTGATTGATAAATAAATGAATGAATAAATGAACTGTGATAGTTTTTATAGGGAACATTTTGACTCATAAACAAACAAAATGTGCACTATACACATAAGCACACATTGAGCAATAGTACAACAGTGGAGCATAGCAAAAAGGCAACTAAGTGTGTGATATGCACATAGGATTAATGGGTTGAAATATTTACAATCTTAAGAATGATATTTGTCGTGTGATATATATAAAAGCTCACCATGACATGCTTTTAAGAGCCACTCCAATTTCTGAATTTGCATATTCCACGCCGATTTTCTTTTAAAGAATCTTGAATTGACTGCACCATAAGGCAGACTGCAGGAACCTGTGCCAATTCTTCATCTTGCTCCTGCAAGATAAACAAAATTTCATTATTAAAATTTCTTACATTTGGTTATCTTGAGAAGTATTTTTGGAATGGGGGTAGGGTTGGAGGGTAGATGTAATACCACGTGAGCAATACGTTCTTCAAAACCCCTGAGGTTCTCAACAACTGGCATGAATATCCTTCTGTAAGCTGCTCTGAGGCTACTGATCTAGATCCTCGTCCAAAGTAATACAAACTATTTAATGTTTTTCAAAATGGGAATATTTTAAATTTTCAGCTTGAACTATAGAAGCATATTGTTGGTTAATGGAACCTCCATTGTTGTGAATCCACGACGCCGAAGACCCTCTACATTTAAACCACGAAGCTCAGCTCTTTCTCCAGCAACCATCACGTACTTTGGGACATCTTGGCAAACCTTTAAAAGTAAAGGAGCTAATAAAATCATAACATTCATTGCAAGAAGAGTTGTTCCACACTTCCACTTTAAGACAATTCATGAGTTTCATCATAAGTACAATCTTAACTCTTAATCGGTATCATGTTTATTCTTTCATTTTATCTATTTTTTCAATAAAAAGCACCAAATTGTATGTTCTGGATAGCATTTGAAGGAATGGCTCCAGTTCTATAATTATTCCAAAGTAACTAACTGTTAAAGTGCCCCAAATCAATTTTGGAAACTAGCATCTATGTTAGTTTATAAGAAAAAGTGTGATCTTACCACAGAACCACCACCAACAAAAGAGAAAGAGCCAACATGACAGAACTGATGAACAACAGTAGCTCCCGCTGTGTGAGTGTAGTCCTGCATGGAAACACTTAATTAACATGAACAAGATGGTAACTTTGAACTTAAAACTCTTCAAATCATGCCTTCTTATTTAAATTGTATGAGTACAAGCAAAGCACTTACTTCGACCACAACATGACCACCAAGAAGAGTATTATTTGCAAAAATATTGTTGCTACCCACTTTACAATCATGGGCAATATGACAAGACCCCATTATTAGATTTTCATTTCCAATAACCTGATTACATATTGCTCGTCAGTATGGAAACAGTACATATAACTAAAAGAAATTAGTCCCAAACTCAGGAAATAAAACACTAAGCCCACTCCATACCGTTCTATCCCTTGACTTTGAAGATCGATGGATTGAGGTATGTTCCCTGATATCATTATTGTCCCCAACATCAAGGAAAGATTCATCCCCTGGCTAAAACATAAACAGAGGATCAAATCATGGAAGCTGGAACTTATTCCATCTTATACAAATTAAACTACAACATGGGTGTGATATGAATGAGCTAGCAATTATAAATCACAATGTGAACACAATGATGTTAATCAACACAAGGATGTTAATGTTAATTAAGAAGGAAGTTGAGAGAGAGGTCCCATGCAGCAGAGAATATTAAGAGCATCATAAGAACGCTTACACAATTTCAAGACTCACCTTGTACTTTATATCTTGGCATTTAACACCAATCACAGCATGATGTCCTATAATGTTTTTGTGTCCTATTACTGTACACCCCGGAATATCATCACCGACCACAGCACCACTGCCTGACAAAGTTGACCAGGTCAAGATTATCAATGCAATATCAAATGGTGTTTTTAAAAATATTACGAAGATTTATATATCACAGAGGGACAATGTGGTGCAACTTACGTCAGCAAAGTGCAATGATTCCCCAACTCTGTATTTCCAAATATGTGGCTTGCTGGATAAAGTTGACAGCCATTCCCAAGCTTTACAGAGGATCCAACAGTACAAAAGGGACCAATTGAAACACCCTGAATCAATTTACCAACATCTACAAATACATAAGGGTGAAGATAACAATCTGATCACCATAAAATGTCGTGCCTGGAATAACGTGACAGAGGCATAAATTTGTGGTGATGTGTTCACAGTGATGGGTGAAATTGTGGTAAAGAAAATTGAACAAATTAGAACCACAAAGAAGCCGTTATAACATTTCAATTATTTAAAAGTGAATTCTATATCAGTATTCTTTTACCATTCTTGCTCTCAATATGAAACTAACAGAAAGATGAATTCTGATATCAAGAAAGGTACTTCTAAGTTGGTGCAAATTTCAGCCAAGTTCAACAACTAACACAAATTATATTTCTTTGAGGAAAAGACAGAAATATAACCAAAAAATAAAGATAACATTTTGATAATATCATTTCCTACAAAAAAGATGAAAGAAAAAAGAAAAAGAAGAAGAAAAAAAACTTTTAAGTTTGGGAAAAGATATAGTACCCGGCCCATAACAGCATTGGGGTGAACGATTGCAGTAGGATGGATGAAGCTAGGGTTTTCAGCTTCCTCCTTCTCGTCCTCAACATCTGAAACAAATATTTAAATACATGAGGAAAAAGAAAAGAAAAGAGAAATCCAACATGAAATAAATAGTGAAGAGGGAGAGAGGGAGTTACTGGAGAATGAAGTTGAGAAGCGCCGGAGGTAGAAAGTGGTGAGAGCACAATTGAGAGATTTGGTCTTGCCGCGAAGTTTAAAGAGCGCATACATCTCAGCGCTGTGCCTGTTACTCTCGATACTATAGCGTCTTGTATCGTTCTCTACTTTTATTTTTATACACCTGCCGTCCCGTGTGTTTCGCAATTCGCTTCCCCTATTCGCACACCGATCACGCCTTCTTTGCCCAGCAACAATTTTTTTCTTTTTTTCTTAGTTCGTTTTTTACTCCCAATTTTCTTTATTTTATTTAATAAAACTTGATTCGAATTATAAATAAAATTAAAATAAAATCAATAATAATACTTTCTATAAAGTACGAACAAATTCAATTCAATAAGATTTATAAAATCAATCAATCCTTTATATTAAATTGGATCGAATATTTTACCTTTTTTCCTATTATTTTCAAAAAATTTAAAAATATTTGTTTTAAATAACTAACAATATAGTATTAAATTTATACTTTAATAGTTAATTAAAATTAATACTTAAAAAAAATTTATTTTTTAAAAAACAATAAATAAATAAAGATCATGTACTCGATTCTAAATTCCAAATACCACAAAAACACAATTCTAAATACCACAAAAATACAAGTATTTATTATTTAATTTATATCAATTTAAACACAATTTGCATGCAACAAAAATCAGTGACAATCTGGGTGTCCTACTCTCTTTTGCGTTAGAGCTAATAAGAGTACATATCGGTTGGGAAATTAGATAAAATTAAGTTAATAATTCTAAGAAACTAATAATTACTTTTTTTTTGGTTACTTTTTTATTTAATAAAATTCATATATATATATGAATTACATCGGTTATCGTAAAAATTTAGCTTTAAGAATTTATCCAATTCATAATAGATCGTTTATACAAATTTTAAATCCAAATCAATCCTATTATATTGAAAAAATCGTGTGACATGGATAGAGTTGAGTTAGATTATTTAAGTTGAATTGGATTGAGTCTAATCCATAATAGATCGTTTATATAAATTTTAAATCCAAATCAATCCTATTATATTGAAAAAATCGTGTGACATGGATAGAGTTGAGTTAGATTATTTAAGTTGAATTGGATTGGGGGAGGGAGGGAAAATACATATCTTTGGAAAAAAAAAATTAATTTTCTGAGTCAATTTGGCTCCTATATACTGAAATATCCTAGTATTATTGATAATAATTCACTCAAAAAAAAATATAATTGTTAAAAAGTATGAGTAAACAAGTTCAATGTTGATAAAACAATAATAAGAGTATAAATTTATAAGTATATGAATTAATCTTAACTACTAGATTATGACAAAGAGAGCATGAGATGTATAATATTATTGGGTATTGTAATATATTATGATTTAAAATATCCTTAATATAATTTACTTCTATCTTCACAGTTCACATAGAGTAGAAGTGGAGAAAAAATTCCGAGCCCCAAAACTTCAAATCATCCTTAGTTCTCGCAAGGCTTTGGAGCTGCCTACTCTATTAAGCCACCTATTCTTAATATGTGGTACTACTACTGTTGTCCTCTAACTGCATACTACTATTTTTATTCATAGTTTGACACCATTCATGCCAGCGTCACCTTCCAAAATCCGAAGCACCTAAAAGACATAATGAGACATAAATAAACAAAAAAACATTAAGCATGTAGCTGATTGAGAAAAAATGGAGAGCTAAGTCAGGAAGCATAGTGTGAAAAAAGTCGAAGAATTTCTTTAGAATCTTTCAAAATGTTAATACTTGTTTTTGTAGAAATGATTTTGATAAACCAAAAACTTCCTGTTCAGAAGAAGGACAATTATCTCTAGCAGCCTGCTTGAAGTCTTGAAGCTTATATCATATCTCTGTTTTGAAAGATAATCATGCATTTCAAATTTCCAATAGAAAAAAATGGTGGGTGACCTCGCAGGCTCCTCTCTTAATGGAGTAGTTAAGTGCCCCATTTATTTTTTGGAGCAGTTTTTTTAAAAAGTATGGTGTGTACTTACACTAGAAAAAAATAAAATAGTAACTGGTAACAATTTATGGCATTCTCAGTAATTCATGTATATAAGGCTCTCCTAGAGGTTTTTATCAGCATAGTTGGAATGCATATCTGTTAAACAGAAGGCATACTGGCGGTGGGCATTAAAACATATTTTAATTAAGAGGGAGGTAATTCTTTAACACATCAATGGAATTCCTCAATTACCGACATGGTACTGAATTTTATTAAATGTATTAAGTTATAAAGAAAGATATGAATATTGATCTTCAGAACATACCTGAGACATGCGAGGCCTCGAATGAGGATCCCGCTTGATGCACAATGAGGCACATTGCAACATGTTATAGACTTCTTGCTCTGTGTAGCAATTCCTTAACCTGGGGTCTACCAGATCTTTAATGGAAAGTTTCTCTAGCAAGGGTCGTGCCTGCTCTAGATTTGAATTTATGCAATAATCAATATTTACATTCTGACAAAAATATATATATATTTATAACAATATAAGAAAAACATAACAAACTAGAGTATAATTATAAGTTATGAATATATGTTAAGACTCGGGGATATTTCACATGCTATAATATGTAAAACTAAAGCAACTAGTTCTTACCCATTCAGTAAGGCATTGCTGCCCTTTGGGCCTGTTTAAGTCAATGGCTTTTCTCCCTGTGACAAGCTCCACTAGTACAACGCCGAAAGAATACACATCAGCTTTATCTGTGATTTGTCCACTTTGTGCATATTCTGGAGCCAAATACCTACATAAAAGGAGCAATTTTCATTTTCATGTCACTTCTGGCAGATACCATGAAAAGAGGGAATTTCTTCATTGTTTTTGAACTCATATGATTTTACCCAAAAGTTCCAAGTACTCTTGTTTCCACCTCCTTGCTTCCATCAGGCTGCCACCTTGCCAGTCCAAAATCTCCAACCTGAAACCCAAAATGATTATTAGCTCCTTTTAATCCTAAATGGACAATTTAATAGTCATTAGCTCTCAATTTAATTTTAAATAAAAGAAACAAGTGCACATACTAATGGTTCAAAATCATGGGTAAGAAGGATATTGTTAGGTCTCATATCACGATGGACAATGCAACCCACTCGGCATTCTTCATGGAGATATCTCAACCCTCGAGCTGCTCCAACAGCAATTTTTTGTCGTGCAGACCATCCCAGTGGTTTTTGATCATGCCCTGTAGTTTTAAGTATTATATTTAACTGGTCACCCAATTAACAACAAACGAACAAGGCTTCTAACAATAGTTTTCACAATGATCACCCTGATAACAGAGACAAAAAAAAGAAAAAAGTGCGGTCTTATTCTCTTAGAAAAGTCTCAAAGCAGTGACATTAATTTTGAAAGAAATTTCTGAATAAATTATTGTTGATTCGGCAAGATAGTTCTTTGAAGGATTAAATGCATGACACAAAATATTTTGACAATCACAGTAGTCAGAACTGGCTTGGCAATGATATAAAATTGATTACCAACTGATAATCTTGGAACAACAGAGCATTAAGACCACAGACTGGTTCAACACGTTACATTATTCGGACTGAAACATGCCAAAGCTTTTAAGTGGGTTAAAGAAAAGGTAGACAATAAAAACTGCAATTAATATCAGTTCTGAAGTAAAAGGGAAATTGTATAGAAATGTCAGAGAGGCTTATTGTGTGCATCAAGAAACATGCCCATCACCACAGTGAATAAACGTGAGAAAAGAACAATTTACCATAAAGATGTAAATCCAGAGATCCATTGCAGATGTATTCATAGACCAGCAACCTTCTTCCATCCTCCACACAAAATCCAATCAGCATCACAACGTTACGATGTTGTGCACAGCTTAAGACCTCAACTTCCGAGCAAAATTCCGGGTCACCCTGAGAGCTAGCATACTTATGCTGCTTAACTGCAACAACTTGTCCATCAGTTAAAACACCTCTGAATACAGAACCAAACCCACCTTCAGCCAGGAAATTTCCCTTTGAAAATCCACTTGTAGCAAGGTTTAATTCAGCATAAGTGAACCACTTAGGAGGATTGCCAAATACAGGTGCCTTGTGCTGACACACCGAACACAGTGGAGGATGACCAAGAGGAGAATTTCTAGACAATGAAATTGCTTCTCTCACACTTCTGCTTAAGTTCAGGTCAAGCTTGATACTACTACCGCCAATATCAGCTTCTTGATCAAATTTAGACAAATTCTCCAGCAAGGCTCCGTATGTAGACAATAGAGCCTTGTTATAGAGTCTTTCTGAACTTGTAAAACAAGAACTCAGCTTTTCACTTTTTGTGTTTGAGTCCAGTTCGTTAAAGTTATTATTTCCTTCAATGTCAAACACATACTCTTTCTTCATGCTCCCATGATTCCGAGGAAGCAAAAATGGTGATGATCCTATATCCGATGAGCTTGATATTGATGATGTTCCAACATCAGTTCTAGTTAAAAACGACTCTTGCTCTGGACTGCTTGCAGGAGTCACAACTGGTCCTCTTATCATATTGGACTGTTCTAAGTTGCTTTTCAAAAGTCGTGGTGAAGATTCTGGTTCAGGCATTAAAGAACAAACCACTGCAGGTTCCATCCTCTGATTATTAACAAAATTTAGCCGAAGAACTTCTGGACCAGATTTTTTGATAACCACAATGTTACATTTCAGCTCATCCATGCAGCATTTCTTTTCAAATTTTAATTGTCTGCCAAGAATTGCATAGAGCAATGATGTAAATAAATAGTAATGAGCTTTCAAAGAAAATTAACTTTTCAAGTAATACTCAAGAGACGCTGCAAATACTTAAAACATTTGAGAGATGAATGAACAAAGAAAAATACAGGAAATTTAAACCTCTCACTTCACTCATCTAAGAAATGCATCACTCAAAATAAGAAGCCACTATTTCCATGCCAGAAGCAAAATTTATGTGTGTATATATATTACTTGTCCAGTATAACCCAGTTTGATTGAATTCTCTTGGCTTCAACAGCCACTACACCACATGGCGAGCTAGAGACAATTTTTAGCCTGACCTTTATCTGTGAAGAAGAAGCGGAGGGAGAGAGGGAACATCAATTTTAGACATAAAATTGAAGAATTTATGAACCAATAACATTTGAATAAGAATGTTGCTCTGACCTTCTCTGGATCATAAACCTCACGTAGTTGGAGCACCATCTGAGAGCACGAATTTACTACATCCTCTTTCTCATCTGCACTGGTTCCAGACAAAGATTTATTCTGACCCGTGGTGCAATCACTGGCAAATCTTGAAAAATCCCATATCCTTTTACCTAAAACATATATTGCTTTCCATCAAAATCAATATTTACTGCCCCTTCTTTTAATAAAAAAGCATAGAATAGTTGAAGAAAATGAGATAAATAAAAGGATGAGGGGCAACAAACATTCCATTTTTCTTTTTTAAATTGACTCTAAAGTCCCGCAATTTCTAAATCAAACATTACTAATTTTGTTATTATAAAAAGTTATTACATTTAATTTCATAATTATTAAAAATGAGAATCTAAAGTTCCATAATTATTTAAAATAATTCACATTAGTTCAAGCACTAAAGTGCATTTTTAAACTTTAATTCTTAATTTTTATAAATAATAAGATTAGAGATGCTCTTTATAAATTTTCATAATATTAAGACAACAAAGACAATTTTTCCCGTAAATAAAATGGAATAAAACAAGACATGTTCATTGCTAGGGTACTTATTGGAAAATTTAGTTCTAGGAGATACCGAATAACTTAAAACGTACAGCAAGCAGAGCAAGTAAAACAGAGAAACATGAACTAGGTGTCCTATCAACTATAAACATTTGCACCTTAACCGACATTTTGAAACAAAGTGAGAACCTTTTGTCAATAAAATAAGAGATAAAGGGGATTACTTGAGGTGTGAGAAGGAATAACCACTAGCAACTTAATGCAATCACCAGGTTGCACAATATGAGTCAAAGCCCACAGAATAGGATCCTTTGTAATATCCTTGGAAGCTTTAACAGCAACCACCACAATTTTCCCAGCCGCGTATGAATTGCCAGAATCTTTGCAAGCTTTCTGCTTCATACTCTAACCCACCCGCAATAAAAACACACCACTTACCTTCTCTAACACGACACAAAATCAAAACCCATTTTCAATTTGACCATCAGAGACCGTAAATTGTTATAAAAAAAATACAAACCCTTGAGAACACAGACGATGCATGATCACTGTAACTTATAATCCTATGACATTTACACAGACCAATGTGCTTTATTTTCCTGAACTTTTCGGAATGAAAAACACTGGAAACAAATAAATGACACGCTCTGTCTTCGAGGTAATTTAACCAAGAAATAGGCTGTTTGGCATTAAAGTTGAAAACCCATCTCACCAGTATTACTATAGTTTCGGGATTAGGATAAAACCAATCAATATTCTCAAACGAAAAGTTCGTTTCATGAAAAATGAACCTACCCAGCTAACCTTTTCATGTGATGTGCGTGAGAGAAGGTTGTAAAATAAAATCTGATTGATTCAAATTTCAATGGGAAGAAAGCAGTTGGCCTAAATTGGACTTATTTGTTGGCATATTCTTGTTTTGACTTGTGGATAATTGCCAGACAGATCCGCCAAGCTGACAAAAAACTAAACGACAAAAAAGGAAAGGACAGCTTTTACAGTACACAACACAGCAATTGCTTGAGTAATTACATTATTTAAGGATTGAATGAACATGTCAAATGTCAATGATTGGTGCTTTAATTGAATTTGTGACTTCGGATCTTAAATTAATACTGCTTCCAAAGGATTTTACTTATCTAAATTGTCCATTCAAAGACACATCACACATGAAAGTTGATTAATGAGCAAAAGAGAGGTTTTTTTTCTTCTTCATCTTCTTCTTTGACCTCTATATCGCCTTCAATAAAGTTTCTTAATTGGACACCAAGTAACATGCATGCATGTGAAAAGTGGCTTCATGTTCCAAAGTAGCTCCAAAACATTATGGTATACATGGAACAAGTTATTTTAACTGTGCCTTCATTAATTTAGCATGTAATAAAATCTTTATCTTTTGTTTTTCCTTCATGAAGAAGATTAATTTTTAACATCAATCTTATTAAATTATTGCATGCATTAAGTGATTTATCATATGTTAAATTGAATATGAGAATGTGAGATGTTAAAATAACTATGAAACTACTTATCAACAACTATATTATGATATATAGAATATTGATACAAGAATAAAGTCTATATATATATAAAAAGAGTGGTAATTATAGCATATCATTTAAAAAAAATATTTAACATCTTATCTGTACAATTTCAAAGGTCACCAATTATATATATATTAAGCCACGTAAAAATTAACAAACTTTTTTATATTTTAGATACAAAAATAAAGAATTATAAATTTATCAATTATTTTATCTCGTATTAATCTTTATATACTAAGCACAAATTACAAACTTAACATGTAGCAAAAAAATGTAACAAAAAAGATAAATTTTTTAATATAATAACACCAACAACAATAACAACAACAATAATAAATAAATAAATCTAGAATGTGGTAATTATAGCATACCATTTTTTTCTTTTTTGTGTTTTTTTTTTTTTTTCCATTTTATCTTATTTTACTCTCTTTTTTTTATAGAAAAAATAATATCTTATCTGTACAATTTCAAAATCCACCTACAATGTATGAATCACTAAGCCACATGAATATTAACAAATATTTTTATATTTTAGATATAAAGAATTATACATTCTTTAATTATTTTATTTCGTATAATTTTTTATGCACTAAGCACAAATCATAAATTAACATTTAACAATGTAAACAAAACAATGTTCACATAATAATAAAAAAAAACAATAATAATTAAAAAATCAAAAATATTCCCATGTTTAATTATTATTAGATAAAAATATGTGCATTAGACATAAATTATTTTACTTATTTTATTTTATTGTTAATTTGTACAACATATTTGAAACATAATTTTTCTTATACTTCAAAATTGTGAAAGTAAAATAATATTTGAAGTCATTATTGGATATGATAATTATCATATAATTAGAGTCCTTTTAGGATGCGATCTTTATTTTATTATCATGTGTTTAGAGTTTTTATTAGATACGGCCGGTAATCATCATATAATTAGATTTATTGTTGCATGTGATCCTTATTCTATTGTCATGTTAGAATTCTTATTTAATTTGATAATATATTATAAAAGAGTAATTAATGTTAATAGCTTAAAATATAGGGATAATTTTATCCAAAAATTATTAGACATAATTCAGACTTTATATATAATATATATTATTTGTATATGCAAAAACACATTATAAGCAAAAATTATGAATTTGGTCCAAAATTTATTATTTGTTAATGATAGATAAATAATTAAAATAAGGCTGCAAACATAATAGATCTTTTATGAAGCATAAATTATTTTATTTGTACATATGTATCATTTAACAATAAAAATTTCAATTATTTTGATGTTTATTATTTTTTTTTTATCTTTCAAATTACAAATCTATATTTTTTATTTTAGACAAAATTTTTAAATATAATTACTGTTGCACGAACAAGGCGTTTTAGTACAAAATGTATTTTTATTTCGATTATACAATAATTAATTTTAATTCTTCATGTTTCTAATTGTAAAAATTTATAATTCAATCATTGTTTTCATTCATTTTAAGTTCTATTAAAAATTATCAAATTTGTCTTTAATTAACAATACATTTTGCATCCTTAAACATATGTTTTAAGTTTACTACAAACTTTAATTCTTTTTAATAAATTTTATTGAGATTATTTTTAATTATAATTAACAAATATTATAAAAATACATTTGAATTAAATAGTGAAGATATTGTAACAATTTAAATTGCTCCACCAACAATCTCAATTCGTTAATAAAAAATTTATCTACTAATAAAAACATTAAATTATAGTTAATTATATATATAAAATATCTAATTATACATTTTTAATATGACAATAACAAAATAGTTATTTCAATTTTATTATTCGTTAAATAATACAATTATTTATCAAGTAAAATACAAATTGAAGGTAACATGCACATAGGACATGCCCCCAAACCTAGTTATAGTAAAAAAAAAAAATTCAATTTATTCTTTTTCCTTATTCAATGTTGCATTACGAAAACCAATCCAAAAAAAAAAACAATCATTACAAAATAAAAATTATATGAAACAAGAAAACCTTTGCATTACAAACATAAAAATTTTCAATTATAAAGTAATTGTCAGCTACATTCTAATACAGTTGATAAATACTTGACATTTAGCCTATAATACCTTGATTCAAACCTACATCCTCAAATATTCGTTTGATAACAAAATTAATATAAAGTAATTAATGTTCATATAATAGAAAAAATAAATTTTATTAAAAAATTTAAATTTTAAGATAATGTAATAATATAATAAAATAAAATAAATAAATAATAATGATAATTTTTAATTAAATTTGAATAATTTTTTAAAAAATTTAATTACAAGCACTGCCATTATTTTAAAATAAACATGTATTTTAACTTAGAACTTCTACTATAAAAAAATAAACTATAAATAAAAAATATCTTATAGTTTTATCTTTAATCTTTCAATTTTTTTTCTTCTTTATTTGTTTACAATTTTTTCTTCTTCTTTATTTGTTTACAATTTTTTTAACCCATTATTTTAAAAAAAAGATAAAAATTTAAAAATTAATAAATTTGTTATAATATTTTTCATTAAATAAGTGTAAATAATAATAATGATAAATTTTGTAATTAAATTTAAACTATTTGTCCAATTTTTTCTTAACCTACGAGTACGGCAATTATTTTAAAAAAATAAGTATTTATAAAGCTTATTTAAAACTTTTTGTAAAAAGAAGTATACTATAAATAAAACTCTTATGATTTATAATAAAATAATGTAATTATTATTATTAATAAATAAATAAAAATATAGCAATCTGACCATTTATCGATTTTTGCGTACTATTATTGTACAGTTTTGGTGGTAGAGCAATCTGACCTCTATACCCAACATTAAAATTTATATTTTATTGTAGGGATAAAAATACTTGTAGTTAATATTCATAAAGAAAAACAAAACAAAATATCTTATTATTTTTTATTTATAAAAATTAATTTTGTTAAATTTAATGTATTTTGAAACATTTTAAAATAAAAAATATTTCTTTCTAAAAAAAATCTATAAAATTTATGCATTTATAACTGACACTTTAACTCTAAATCTTTTATATGCCCAATAAGCTACATTGAGCAACAAGCTTATTGACAAAAAAGAAAAAGGGAACTCAATTTTATGAACTACGAACTGAAAACGGTTATCCGATGGAGATTTTCCAAATTATACCCACCAATTTGATTTCAGTTTCAAAACTAGTGTAATATTTCGAATAAAATACCCCAATTTGTTTCATCACATTGACATCAGTAACTAAAGTTTTTTGGTGTATAGATATAAATGCACTTTTCAGCCGCCACAAGTGCCTTAATTGGTTTTTTATTCATTTATAAAAATATATAATAAAACTCTCTCTATTATTATTATTAAAAAGAGGAATGATTCTAAAATTTACTATTCAATTGAATAATATTACTCCAAGGGGTGAGTAAGCTTTTATTCAAAAGGAAGCCAAAATATGATTTTTCTGAATTATATAACTAATAGAAAAAATTATCAATGTTAGCTTAAAAATATATTTCAAAGAATGCGTCACAGTAGTATTAAAATTATCAATGTACAATTTATTTGGTAGCATTGCCTAATACAAATGCAGTTACATATTTTATAGAATATCTTTACTCATATCATAATGATGAAACTATTGCGCTAAGGAGAAGAAATTAAGATGCACACATTTGACAAATAACTTATAGTAATGATCTGCAATACAATAACAAGAATTAAGTTACACGGGAAATTAATTAGTCCTTTAAACCAAGATAGTTTGTTTTTCCTATTCTAACAAAAAAGAAAAAAACTGTGGATATTTACAGTGCATTGTTATTATTAAAAATCTAAGCAAATTCTAGATGCTTATTTTTCTTACTAGCTTTGCCTTAATCAGTGCTGCTCTTATGAAAATCAAATCCCATGTATCGCTCAAGACATTGAAATATGAATTTCTCCAAGGCCTGCTGATGATTAATGGGCCAACAAATCCACAAAACCCAACCACAAACCCAATTCCCAAACTGTCGTAGAATCCTTTAGAGCTTGTCAAAGACCAATTAGCTTCATCAGAGCCTATCTGATCTTCTGTGCACTTCTTTTGGATTAGAGGACCACAAAGTAGGGGATTCCCTTGGACTCTAAAGCCATCTAATTCTAAGGTCTCTAGGTGAGGGTTGGTGGGTATCCTACCGGACAAGTTATTATTGGACAAGTCAATCATACCAACACCATCTAACTTAGACAAACTTGATGGAATTCGACCTTGTAACTGATTATCTGATAAATCTAGAAAATTTAACCATTTCAACTCACCAATTTCTTGAGGGATTTGTTCAGTTATGTGGTTCCTTGATAAGTTGAGACCAACCAATCCAATTAGTTCACCAATTTCTCTTGGAATTTCTCCACTCAATTTATTCTCAGATAAGTATATACACTTGACAAGTCCCAAAATGTTACTGTAAGCGAAGAGTACCCTTTTCCATACCAGCTCTACTTGATCATAATAATCGTCTGGAGACCAACCCGTACGATCCCTAACAGTAGTGTAAGGATGCGAAACAGTTTTGTCTATGTTGCCATGTACTCGCATTGCTGTAAAATTATTAAGACAATGTGGTATTTTTCCTGAGATTTTATTAATAGACAAGTCCAGCAATTGAAGATGTTGTAGATAACACCAAGATAAAGGAATAATTCCTTGGAAGTGATTGGATCGTAGAGTGACAATAACAAGATCTGTTAAGCCTTCTCCTATCCATTTAGGAATTGATCCGGACAATTTGTTCTGTCCGACGTCTAAAACTTTCAACTTTCTACAACTCTTTAAAGATGAAGGCAATTCTCCTGTTAAATTATTCCTGCTTAAATGCAGTGAGCTAATTTGTGTCAATGAGCCCAGAGAAGCAGGGACTTTTCCTGATAAGTTATTATTTGTCAAAATGAGAATGACCAAGTTTTTCAAGTGTGACCAACAATCAGGAAGCTCTCCTGATAAAAGATTGTAAGAAATGTCTAGAAAATTCAAGTCAACATCATCAACAACATCACATAAAGAATCCATGTGTGAGAATTCATTTCTGGAAAGATGTAATGCAGACACTTTGAATAGAAAAAGTGGTATTGAACCTCCCAATCGATTAGAGCTCAAATCTATTTCAGGCTTAACAGTTGGATCAAATGAAGAAAAGTGCCCAATTGTTCCATTGATCTGATTATTTGAAAGATTCAATTTCTCTAAGTTAGAATATGGATCCCAAACCCAATCAGGTATAGAATCTAAAATCCCAGTATTAGACAAACCAAGGTACTTACAACTCTTTTGGGTGCGTAGCCATTTTGGAAATAACGGGCCCAATTTGCAAGAATTTAACCCTATGACTAGCAACTGAAAAGGAGGAACCCAATTATTAAGATCTAAAACTAGCGATGGGTTATCAGATAAATCCAATTGCTGAAGATGAGATAGTTTTCGAAAATGAGCTTCAAACATAGTGCCCTGGAAAGAGTTGTTAGACAAATCCAACTCTACCAGTTGAGATAATTGTCCAACACTCTCAGGTATTATTCCATTGAATTGATTGCTGGCTAAATTCAGATGTGTGAGGCTGGACATGTTTGAAATGAAGTCTAGAATTCTACCCCCAAAACTATTATAGCCAAGATCAAGATACTTGAGTGAAAACAATTGTCCAAATTCTAATGGAATCTCGCCTTGTAGTTGATTGAAAGAGAGGTCAAGACGCTCAAGTGAAAACAATTGAAAAAACTGTGATGGAATCTGACCTTGTAGTTGATTGTCAGAGAGGTCAAGATGCTTGAGTGAAAACAATTGAAAAAACTGTGATGGAATCTCACCTTGTAGATAATTGTAAGAGAGGTCAAGATGAACAAAGCTACTCCGACTAGTCAAGTTGAAAAGCCATGAGTATATGGAAACAAAAAAATTGTTATAAGAAAGATCAAGGTGGGTGAGTGATTTTAGCGAAGAAGAATTCACATGCGAAAGTGATGAAGGGACAATGTCTGGGAGATTACATCGACTCAAACCCAATTTTGATAGATAGGGAAAATTATTGACTACCTCAACCCAACCATCAGCTATGCTGAAATTGGTGCCACTCAAATCAAGTATTCTTAATGATGAAGAAAGACGAGAAACCCACTCTATATTTTTGCTACTTAGAAAATGAGTACTGAGGTCAAGAAACTCTAAATTCGAAAGATTAGCAAGTTGAGGAGGTACTTCTCCAACCAAATAAGTTTGAGAGAGATTAAGGTATTTTAATTTGCTCAGAGAAGCAATGAAACTTGGAAAGGGGCTTGGATAGAAGTCATTGTAGCTTAAGTCCAAATGGTTCAAATGCTGCAACTCACCTAACGAATCAGTGATATTGTAACCTCTAAGTTCAAAATCTTCTTCGCCTTTGCGAAAAGTTGAAGGAGAAAGATCAAGACTGACCACATGATTAGACGTGTTATCACACTGAATTCCAACCCATTTGCAGCAATCTCTATTTTCTTGTTCGCTGCTCCAAGAAGAAAGAAGACGTTGGGAATCTGCATAATAACTCTCTTTGAACTTAAGAAGTGCTTTTCTCTCAGATTCAATGCATCTTACTTTGGGATTTGGAATGGTTAATACCAATACAGCTTTCACATAAAGCAAAACTGTCAAAAAGATCACAATGCTATACAACAATCCTCTCATCTTTGGTCTTTACAATCAATCAGAATTTATAAAGTTAACGTATGTATTTTCTGAGAATTGCTGCTGCTTTTATAACCTTCAAAGTTAATAATAACCATAGGTTTCCAACACTAAAAAGTTAATTTATTTTAATCCAATGAATTGATACATCCATAATTCTTATAAATCATATCACAGTATTTTATTTAATTAATGTGAAACACTTTACAGCCAATATTTTCTCAATAATTCTTTGTTCTTTACAAAAGTAATCAAGTTCTAGTTTTTAAACAAAATAAACATTGCTTGGTAATTAATTCTTTTTTTAAATTCTTTTTTTAAACAAAATAAGCATTGCTCCGTTCCATTTTTACATAATTTTTGTTGTTTAAAACTTAAAAAAAAAAAATTAAAAAAAAAATTTAAAACTATATTTTAAGTTCACTTTTCTTTTCATTAGTTACATTAATTTTTCTTTATTGTGACTTAAAGAGGGAATGAACATAGAAAACAAAAACTTTTACTAAATGAGTTATTATTTTTTTTCCCTTCAAAATGTATTTAAAAAAAAAAAACCAGTTTAAACACAAGAAAACATAACGTATTACAAAATGATCCCCTTCTATACGATAATAATATAGAAAGATTGAATACATTTTATGAGAGAGATAAGCTCAAGTCACTCTAATCTTCTATTTTTTAGATTTTTATACTTTCCTTCCTTCCATATTAATTCAATATTTATCTCTATCTTTATCTTAATATATTCATTATTTTTATATTACTGTTATATAGAAGAAAAAAAATCCTAAGGTGGGTTGACTCAAACAAAAAAAATTAAAAAAAAAAAAACCTGAGTCATATTACAAGACTATTAAGTGTAAGTTAGTAAATTGCCTTTTAATATAAGAAAATATTAAAAATATATAAATTTGGATATATATAGACACTCATAATTATAATGTATTAAGTGGTTATATAATTTTAATAATAGAGTAATTATTTATATTTTAAAAAAAATAATTAATATAAATATAAGTCTATGTGTATTTTAAATTTATAATGATAAAAAATTTACATTTTTTCTTAAAATGTACTTTTTAATTATCTTTAATGTTAGAAAAAATGTACTTTTTAATTATCTTTAATGTTGCTTTTGCTAGCGTTAGGGTACCTTTGCGGGTTGAGAAAAAAAAAAAAAAAAGCGTGAGTCATATTGCAAGGTTTTTTTTTTTTTTGATAGTACATATTGCAAGATTATCAACAGACTGGGTCCACACCTTCAATAATTTACCTCCTACATGTTAGGTGACAGCAGAAAAAGGGAAGTTGATTATTGAGCAAAGGCTTAGGTGCGATGAGTTTTTTTTTTTACTTTCTTTTGTATAAACTTAGCATTTAACTAAATTTTATGCTAGAATGATAAAGAGATCCACTACAAATTTCACCTTAATATCAAAAATGATAAATAAATAAATAAAAAAAAAAACTCAAAACAAGAAAGCATTACAAATCTAAAAAAACATAACTGAAAATATTTAAGTATTTTATTTTTGCTCTAGTAGTATAGATAGGTCATAGCAGTGTTGTCGTTAATAAGAAGTCATGTAAACTATATCTCAATCATCACTAATCAATAATTAAGAAGAAAACTAGCGTGTCCTAATCGAAATAAACCCACCCTTCTCATGGGTCTATTTTGAGCGCATAGAATCCAAAAATTGATGGCTCGGGCTAATTTTATCAGAGCACTAAATTTTTCCAAATACATTATTGTGTTGACGGACAAGACTGAGTCAATTTTTTAGGTGACTACAAAAAAGGAAAGTTTGAATATTGAGCAAAAGGGCGTCTTGATGCGATGAGTCAATTTTTGTTTTTTATTTCAGTCAAGCTTAGTTGCATTGCTTTTGGTTTTTGGAGTATGATAATATGTAATAAATATTTAAACAAAAATAATTAAATAAAAAAGTTTTTATCGTATAAAAATGAACATTTTGTTCATATAATTATCATTTTCTCTACTCATATGTAGTTCAATCTTTATTTTTATCTCTCTAAAATAATATATACTACTAGACTATTAAATATATTTAAAAAATCATTAAAAATAATATTATTAAAATTTATAATAATAAAAATAACATCTCAATAATATTAAACGATTTTTAATTAGATGACGTTCAACATTAAACGGGTCTAAATTAGCGTAGTTCAATTTAAACGACATCTAATTGAACGACATTCAAGAACAATGATATAATAGTCATTTTTTTAATTATAAAAATATATAATTTAAATAAAAAAATATTATTTTTGTTATTATAAGTATTGAAGAGTATAATTTTTATTATTTTTTTAATATATTTTCAACTAAAAAATAATTGTCCTAAAAATTCTCAAATACAGTGATGCTGAAGCATGAGTGTTCGTTATGAGAACTAACCATGAATCACGCTTCTTATTGTATTTATTCTCTTTAGGTAGGGTAAGCAATAATTCAATAAACGAGCTAGAAGACTAAACTTTCAACAACAACCAAAAAAAGAAAAAAAGCAAACTATTTACTGCCATCAAAAGCTTATTGACCTCTTCTAATTTAGAGTCTAAATAGTACGTAAAGATTGCATACCGCTTTTATACCAAAATTTAATGTTGTTGGAGTACACAAAAGTATATGTATGCGATAGCATATGAAAATATCTTAATATTTTTTTGGATATTTTCATCAAAAATTTCATAAAATAAAAATACTGATATTAAAATTTTGTTTAAAAATATCTTCTACAATATCCATAAATTTTTCAGCATTTTCATGAAAATATAAAAAGAATTCTAACTTTTTCAATATTTTTGCAAATTCTATTATAATTTTCTAAAATTTTGATAAAAATATCAAAAATATCTATATAAATATATAGCAAAATATTAATTTTATTAAATTAAAGATATATGTAACTTAATTTAACTTAGTACAAGCAATATATGTATGTTTGAATCATAAATATAATATTTAAATAAAAAAATTAATTAGTATTTGTTTTAGTATTTTTAAAAAATTATGTAAAAATTTAAATTAATATTTTTATAAATATTAATATTTTCGTCCATAAGACAAAGAATAATAAGCAAGGAAGAAAAAAGAGGAAAACAAAGAGAGAAAAAAGTGATCAATATCAATTCATTTATTTATATATATTATATATATATATATATATATATATATAAATATAAATGAGAGTTTATTTTCTTCTATTTAATTGTATTTAATATTTGTATTTATTTTATTTATTTGTATTTGATATTTTTATTTCTTTTATTTTAATTCTATTTATCTATCTATCTATCTATATATAAAAGAGAGTTTTACTTTCTTTTATTTGTTTGTGTTTCTATGTATCTATCTACTATCTATATATAAAAGAGAGTTTGCTTTTTCCTATTTATTTATGTTTAGTATTTTTATCCCTTTTATTTTATTTTCTTTATTTGTATTTGGTATTTTTTATTTCTTATTATTTATATATAAATGAGAGTTTAATTTCTTTTATTTATTTGTGTTCGGTATTTTTCTTTATTTGCATTTGGTATTTTTATTTTCTATCTATTATCTATAGATAAAGAAGGGTTTACTTTCTCCTATTTATTTGTGTTTTTAGCTATCATCTATTATCCACATACAAAGGAGAGTTTACTTTCCCTTATTGATTTACGTTTGATTTTTTATTTATTTTATTTTATTTCTATTTATCTATCTATATATAAAAGAGAGTTTTACTTTCTTCTATTTATTTGTATTTCTATCTATCTATCTAACTATTATCTATATATAAAATAGAGTTTACTTTCTCCTATTTATTTGTGTTTAGTATTTTTATTCCTTTTATTTTATTTTATTTATTTGTATTTGATATTTTTTATTTCATATTATTTATATATAAACAAGAGTTTACTTTCTCTTATTTATTTATGTTTGGTATTTTTCTTTATTTGCATTTGGTATTTTTATTTTCTATCTATCTATTATCTATATATAAAGAAGGGTTTACTTTCTCCTATTTATATGTGTTTTTATCTAGCTATCTATGTTAAAGTGTGAGTAATAAATTATGTATTAATTGTTACTTTTTATTTCTATAAATAGCTTGTATTTGTATTCAAAATATATGAATGAGAATATGTCTCTATTTGAGTTTCTCATTCTCCTCTCCACTTATTTCCTATATTGTCACTTACAATCCATTATTTAACTTGGTATCAGAGCACTTCGATCATCAGTATTCGATCTTGTTCCTCTTCTTTTCATTTGATTAATATCAGATTGTTCAATCCTGAACACAAACAAACACTTCTCTAAATTCTCTCATTTTATTTGATCAATTCCATTTGATCAGGTCATTAAAAAAAAAAAATACCAAATCTGTTCGGTCCCTACCCAGTCACCAGTTCACATACCAGATCCGCCAGCCCAGCCGCGCCTGTCCGCTCTGCGCGCCGCTCAGTCCACTGCCGCTCCTCTGCGCGCCGCTTCAGTCCACTTCCGCTCCTCTGCGCGCCGCTTCGTCCACGCAGATCCACCGTCGCAGCCCAGTCAGTCACCAGTTCGTCTGTCTGCACCTGTCTCAGTTAGCGCGCGCCTCCGGTTCGAGCAGCCCCGTCGCGCCTTCAAGTCACCAGCCGCTGTCGCGTCGTCAGCCCAGACCAGCGCACCTCCAGCGCCTCCTGCTGCGCGCCGAGTCACCAGCGCCCCTCCAGTGCCACCCGCGCGCCGTCCAATCAGCCCAGTGCCTCCAGTCCGCTCCTGTGCGCCTCCAGCGCCCGCGCGCCTCCAGCCCATCCAGCTCGTCCAAGCAACCAGCACCTTCTGCGCGCGCCACCAGCGCATCCAGTCACCAGCGCCTCTGTCCACCTTGGGCCTCCAACTATCCATTCCTTCAGCTCCGCCCACCAGTGTCGCAGTCCTCACGACAGGTTCTCACCGTCCAGATCGCACTCACTTAATGTCCATGTTGGAGAATAAAGGAATGGTGTTAGCTGTCCATGTTGGAGAAAAATGGAAAGGAAAATAATGATACCCATGTGGTGAAAAAGGAAAAGTATATTACAGAGACAGGGTGTTTTGAATGGAAAAGATAAGAAAAGGAAAGGAATATTTTATATTGGAGACAGATACAGAGACAGAGACAGGGTGTTTTGCATGTTCTGAATGGGTATATTATTATGCTCATGTCTGCATGCATTTTCTCCATTCTTTATTAAAAAAAAAAAAAAAAGGCTTCTTTATTTAAGCCCAAATCAAAGGCCCAATAAATTGAGGCCCAGTCCATTCATCAACCCATTTATCCACAGTCCAATCTTGTTTAAGTCTTGGCCCATAAAAGCCCAATCTCCTTTATCAATCAGCCCAATCCAATTAATCAGCTTAGTTTGAGCCCAGTTTGCAGTACAGTCAGCAACTCAACAATCCAGTCAGCATCTCAGACACGGTCAACGGTCCAGTCAGCAAAAAAAAAATTCATGGATTTATTTTCTATGAATATGTGGCAGTTGTACTTTCTAGCTGACATCAATTGTAGACGGCAGGGGGAGTTCTGTTATATCCATCTACAATTGAGTACTTACTATTTAGGAAAGTTCTGTCTAAGGAGATTGGAATTTAAGTGGCTCCGGTGTGACCCTCCAATCTTTCCTGGGAGCTTTCTTATAATAGTAGTATTCAAGTGACTTCTTCTATGCATGTTGGGCAAGTTGGCTTCATCATGGTGTAGTTTTATCAGGGGCTTCTTCATTAGTGTTATTATCAAGGGCTTCATGATCAGTGTTATCGCCAGTGTTATCATCAGGAAGGACGGTCCTTCCGCTATTAGAGTAGGTTCCTGGGTTCAGCGGTGTACCTAACATTGCCGCCCTCAGCGGTGTGTCCAACATCGGTGTCTGCCGATGTGAGGGGGAGTGTTGAGGAGTCCCACATCGGCCAGGGACGTTCCTTCCACTATTAGAGCAGGTTCTTGGATTCAGCGATGTGCCTAACATGACCGCCCTCAGCGGTGTGTCCAACATCGGTGTCTGCCGATGTGAGGGGGAGTGTTGAGGAGTCCCACATCGGCCAGGGACGTTCCTTCCACTATTAGAGCAGGTTCTTGGATTCAGTGATGTGCCTAACATGACCGCCCTCAGCGGTGTGTCCAACATCGGTGTCTGCCGATGTGAGGGGGAGTGTTGAGGAGTCCCACATTGGCCAGGGACGTTCCTTCCGCTATGCTTATATCATTAGGCTCGGTGGATTTATTTTCTATGGAAATGTGTTATCATCAGGGAGGTCAAGATCATCACTGGCCCCACTATTATCTCCATTGTCTTTCATCTCAGTTTAGCAGCAATCGTCTTCAACCATGGCCCATCAACGCCATTCTCTGTTACAATTTCTCGAGCCCTACGTGGAGGGGGGAACCCTAGCCCTGCGTGGAGGGGGGACTACCGAGTGGGTCCAGCCCCTGACGTTGAGGGGGGTATCCAGCCCCTGACGAGGAAGGGAGTATTGAGTGTCCTACAATTTCCCGAGCCCTACGTGGAGGGGGGAACCCTAGCCCTACGTGGAGGGGGGACTACCGAGTGGGTCCAGCCCCTGACGTTAAGGGGGGTATCCAGCCCCTGACGAGGAAGGGAGTATTGAAGTGTCCTACAATTTCAGATTGGTGCATTCATGTCAAGCTCATGTCTTCGTAGCCGTTGTTTTCTAGAAAGGTCAACCGACCAACTCTTTTGCTTATTTCTATTTATGTTATCCAATCTGAACATAAATTATGTTCAGCTTGAGGGGGAGTGTTAAAGTGTGAGTAATAAATTATGTATTAATTGTTACTTTTTATTCCTATAAATAGCTTGTATTTGTATTCAAAATATATGAATGAGAATATGTCTCTATTTGAGTTTCTCATTCTCCTCTCCACTTATTTCCTATATTGTCACTTACAATCCATTATTTAACTATCTATCTATTTAAAGGAGAGTTTATTTTCTCCTATTTATTTGTGTTTGGTATTTTTATTTCTTTTACTTTATTTTCTATTTATTTGTATTTAATATTTATATTTTTTTTACTTTCTTTTGTATAAACTTAGCATTTAACTAAATTTTATGCTCGAATGATAAAGAGATCCACTACAAATTTCACCTTAATATCAAAAATGATTAAAAAAAAAAAAACTCAAAACAAGAAAGCATTACAAATCTAATAAAACATAACTGAAAATATTTAGGTATTTTATTTTTGCTCTAGTAGTATAGATAGGTCATGGTAGAGTTATCGTTAATAAGAAGTCATGTAAACTATGTCTCAATCATCATTAATCAATAATTAAGAAGAAAACTAGCGTGTCCTAATCGAAATAAACCCACCCTTCTCATGGGTCTATTTTGAGCGCATAGAATTCAATAATTGATGGCTCGGGCTAATTTTATCAGAGCACTAAATTTTTCTAAATACATTATTGTGATGACGGACAAGACTGAGTCAATTTTTTAGGTGACTATAGAAAAGGAAAGTTTGAATATTGAGCAAAAGGGCGTCTTGATGCGATGAGTCAATTTTTGTTTTTTATTTGAGTCAAGCTTAGTTGTGTTGCATTTGGTTTTTGCAGTATCGATAATATGTAATAAATATTTAAACAAAAATAATTAAATAAAAAAGTTTTTATCGTATAAAAATGAACATTTTGTTCATATAATTATCATTTTCTCTACTCATATACAGTTCAATCTTTATTTTTATCTCTCTAAAATAATATATACTACTAGACTATTAAATATATTTAAAAAATCATTAAAAATAATATTATTAAAATTTATAGTAATAAAAATAATATCTCAATAATATTAAACGATTTTTAATTAGACGACGTTCAACATTAAACGGGTCTAAATTATCGTAGTTCAATTTAAATGACATCTAATTGAACGACATTCAAACAAAAATGATATAATAGTTATTTTTTTAATTATAAAAATATATAATTTAAATAAAAAATATTATTTTTGTTATTATAATTATTAAAGAGTATACTTTTTATTATTTTTTTAATATATTTTATAAATATTGAAAAAAATTATTTTTATTATTTTTTTAATATATTTTCAACTTAAAGATAATTGTCCTAAAAATTCTCAAATACAGGAGTGGGGCCTTCCTTATGAGAACTACATATGTCAATAATTCAATAAACGAGCTAGAGGACAAAACTTTCAACAACAACCAAAAAAAAAAAAAAAATTTTAAAGTAAACTATTTACTGCCATCAAAAGCTTATTGACCTCTTCTAATTTAGAGTCTAAATAGTACGTAAAGGTTGCATATCGCTTTTATAACCAAATTTAATGGTTGTTTGAGTACATAAAAGGATATGTAACTAATGCACAATTAATAAATAATTTAATAAGAAGGTTAATAAATTTTTTTTTTAAGTAAAGACCGAATTTTTTTTATATAGAATATGAATGCAAGAGCATATGAAAATATCTTAATATTTTTTGATATTTTCATAAAAAATTTCATAAAATAAAAATACTGATGTTAAAATTTTGTTTAAAAAATATCTTCTACAATATCCATAAATTTTTCGGTATTTTCATGAAAATATAAACAAAATTCTAACTTTTTCAATATTTTTGCAAATTCTATTATAATTTTCTAAAATTTTGATAAAAATATCAAAAATATCTATCTGAATATATAGAAAATATTAATTTTGTTAAATTAAAGATATATGTAACTTAATTTAACTTAGTACGAGCAATATATGTATGTTTGAATCATAAATATAATATTTAAATAAAAAATTAATTAGTATTTGTTTTAGTATTTTTAAAAAATTATGTAAAAATTTAAATTAATATTTTTATAATTATTAATATTTTCGTCCAAGAGATAAAGAATAATAAGCAAGGAAGAAAAAAGAGGAAAACAAAGAGAGAAAAAAGTGATCAATATCAATTCATTTATTTGTATCTATTTATTATCATATATAAATGAGAATTTATTTTTTTCTATTTATTTGTGTTTGATATTTTTATTTATTTTATTTTCTTTATTTATTTTTGATATTTTTATTTCTTTTATTTGATTTCTATTTATCTATCTATCTATCTATAAAGGAGAGTTTTACTTTCTTTTATTTGTTTGTGTTTTTATCTATCTATCTATCTATATATCTATCTATCTATCTATGAAAAAGAGTTTACTTTTTTCTATTTATTTATATTTGGTATTTTTATCCCTTTTATTTTATTTTCTTATTTGTATTTGATATTTTTTATTTCTTATTATTTATATATAAAGGAGAGTTTAATTTCTCTTATTTATTTGTGTTTGATATTTTTCTTTATTTGCATTTGGTATTTTTATTTTCTATCTATTATCTATATATAAATAAGGGTTTGCTTTTTCTTATTTATTTGTGTTTTTGTCTATCTATTATCTATATACAAATAAGAGTTTACTTTCTCTTATTGATTTATGTTTGATATTTTTATTTATTTTATTTATTTGTATTTGATATTTTTATTTATTTTATTTTATTTCTATTTATCTATCTATCTATACATAAAAGAGAGTTTTACTTTCTTCTATTTGTTTGTGTTTATATCTATCTATCTATCTATCTATCTCTCTATCTAACTATTATCTATATATAAATTAGAGTTTACTTTCTCCTATTTATTTGTGTTTAGTATTTTTATTCCTTTTATTTTATTTATTTTTATTTGATATTTTTTTTAATTTATTATTATTTATATATAAAGGAGAGTTTATTTTCCCTTATTTATTTATATTTGGTATTTTTCTTTATTTGCATTTAGTATTTTTATTTTTTATCTATCTATTATCTATATATAAAGAAGGGTTTACTTTCTCCTATTTATGTGTGTTTTTATCTATCTATCTATCTATCTATCTAAAGGAGAGCTTACTTTCTTCTATTTATTTATGTTTCTTTCTATCTATTATCTATATATAAAGGAGAGTTTACTTTCTCCTATTTATTTATGTTTGGTATTTTTATTTCTTTTACTTTATTTTCTATTTATTTGTATTTAATATTTATATTTTTTATTTTGTTTTAAATGAAAAGTAAATGGCTAAAAAATGTAACCTATATAATCTAACAACAACATATTGACGGACATGTATTATTTTTTTTAGTAGTGTTATATATATTAAGTTGTTATATATTTTAAGTAACATATAATAAAAAAGTAACTAAATTATACCAGTTTAAAAACTAATTATTAAATCTAATTTGTAGAAATAATAAATAAAAAAAGTACCATGTTACCTTCGCTTGTAAAAGATGAGGCTTTTATGGAATAATTGAATCTTGAAATAATTTTTATTGGAATTAAAAAATATATATAATAGATTTTTTTACGATTCTTTGAATAGTAAAAAAGGTTTTAAAGAAGAATTTGTCAATTTCTTTATTAAAAATAAATAAATTTGCAAATAAATAATGGCATAAGTAGGTGAAGTGAAGAGATAATAAATAAGTTAAAAAATATTGAATGTATAACACGAACATAGAGGATGAATCTTCAAATACTATGTACTAACTTTCTGACAGATATTATTTTAAAAATTAAAAATAAACTCCTTGACAAGCATGACCAAGTGAGAAATATGCATTCCATTTATTTAAAATTAAATTATTTTTCTCTAGAGCTATATATATATATATAGGCGAATTGTCCTCCATACAAATAATATTTATTTGATTTTATTTTGTTTGAGATTTTTTTTATTTGATAAAATTATTTAGGAGTTGATGTCAAAAAATTCTCAGAGAATTAAAAAAACTATATTTGATTTTTTTTTATTATCTAATATATTTTTTATTTTGTTTGATAGTTTTTTTATATTATTGTTATTTTGTTTAATAATGTTGTTTTGTAGTTAATGTTAAATGATATATTTCTAACTACATATGTAAATAATATCATATATTATGAGCTTTATTTATAATTTTTAAATAATATCAAGTTCTAGTTTTTAAACAAAATAAGCATTGTTTAATAATTAATTCTATTTTTAAATTCAAAATTAGTTTGAAATTTTGTTCCATTTTAACATAGTTTTTGTTGTTTTTAAAACTAAAAAAACAATTTGAAAAAAAATTAAAAACCATATCCTAAGTTTACTTTTCTTTTCATTAGTTACATTAATTTTTATTTATTGTGACTTAAGGAGGGAATGAACATAGAAAACAAAACTTTTTACTAAATGAGTTTTATTTTTTTTTTTCCTTCAAAATGAATTTAAAAAAATCAGTTTAAACACAAGAAAACATAACATATTACAAAATGACGCCCTTGTAATTTTGTACTATTTTAAAATGAAGGAGGGTCGACTCAAATTGTTTTTTTTTATGCGTGAGTTATATTACAAAACTATTAGTTGTAAGTTAGTAAATTGTCTTTTAATAAAAAAAGGGTTAAAAATATATAAATTTGTATATACATATGCATTTATAATTATAATGTAATAAATGGTTAAACAGTTTTAAAAATATAGTAATTATTTATATGTCAAGAAAAATTTGCTAAAATAACTTTAATAAAATAATCAATACAAGTACAAACGTACGTGTATTTTGTATGATAAAAATTTAACAATTTTTTAAAAAAAATATATGGTTTAATTTTTAATGTTGCTCTTGACTTAGAATAGCTTGCGGGTTGACTTAAATTTTTTTGTTTTTTTTTTTTGAAAAATGACAGTAATATTGCAAGACTATTAAGTAATGTTGAATAAAAAAGAAGAAGAAGACTATTAATTCAATGTAATATGTGAAATCATTTAATAAATTGTATACTAAAATGTTAAAAATATATAAATTTATACATATTTATGCGCTTATAATAAACATTTAAATAATTAATATAAATATAAAGTATGTTAAAATTATAATAATAAAGTTCTAATATTTATTTTCAAAATACGGATTAATTATCTTTAATTTTGCTCTTAAATTAAAAAACAAAAAAAAAATAATTTAGATCGAAATCTCAGTATAATTTATTTAATAATTAAACTAATAAAAAAATGATCTTTTCGAGAAAGAATTTCTACAAACGGGAGAAAAAAATTGGACCTATACTCAACAAAATATGAACCTATACCCATACAATTATCCTCCAATCGAGCAAAAGAGGGCCTTTGTGCGATGAGTCAAATTTAGGTGTCTTGCTTTTGGTTTTTGACGAGTCAAATTAATAAAAAAGCTTATTTATTATAAATATATTTTTAATATTTATTAATATATTAAAAATTAAAGAATAAAAAATAATCAAAATGGTACATAATAAATATTGATGTATAAAAAAATTAATTTATAAAAAAAATTATTTTGATATATATTGATGTATTAAAAATAGAACTAAAAAAATTGAAAAAGAATTAGAACGGTACACTATAAAATTAACAAAATTACATTTATAATAAGTGTATTTGTTTTAAAGATATTTTAGTATTTATTAAATATAATAAAAAAATGATAAATATTAAAAAGGTACGCAAAAAAATTAACAAATAATTATTTATAAAAAGTGTATTTATTAGTATAGAATAAAAAGAAAAAAGATAAGTATGTATAGATATTCTACTATTTATAGGTATACAATAAAACTAAGAAAATAATTATAGAAATTAAAAAAATGAAAAATAATAAAAGCAAAACAGTTATATATAATAAGTATAATTATTTTAAGAATATTTTAATATTTATTGTTGTGAAAAAAAAGAAGCTAGCAGAATAGTTGAGCTAGAAAATAACCAATGTACTGTCCGTTGGTTATTCCTGCTTTTAATAGAAAAATATTATTTATTTTAAGTTTAAAATAAATTATAAATAATATATTATAATATTATCAATAAATATAATTAAATTTATAAAATTATCATATTAATTAATATTATAATAAATTTATAATATATAACATTTTTATACAATATAATTAATAGATTTTTTCAACTCGAAGATAATTGTCCAATAGATTTTTTCAACTCGAAGATAATTGTCCAATAGATTTTTTCAACTCGAAGATAATTGTCCTAAAATTTCTCAAATACAGTAATGCTCAAGCATGAGTGGGTCCTACTACTTATGAGAGCTAACCATAAACCACGTTTCTTAGGTGGGGTCGGAGTTTTTTGTGTCAATAATTCAAAAAAACCGGCTAAGGGGGTAAACTTTCAACAACAAATGATGTAATTGAAAAAGTGACAACAACCATGACATTTTTTTGCAAGAGAGGATCGAAGCTTACGGTGGGATATTGTTTAATATTTAAGAATCTCTTAATTTTTTTTTAATTTAGAGTTTAAATAGTAAGTAAAGTTTTTTTTGTTTTTAATGAGAGTGAGTAAAGGTTGTGTGTATATATATATATATTATTCATTTATATTAATTTAAATCAAAATTATAAAAAATTAAAAAATTAAAATAGATGAAACTATTATAAGAATCTTAAAAATAAGATGTAATATAGGGGAAAAAAAAAATTCGAGCCTCTTTTTTAAACCCTTTAAATTTTTTGACCTTCATGTATGATTCTTTTATTTGATAAATTATTAGATCTTTAAACATTTCATAATTTGAAATCTTCAAGATTTAAATTGCAAAAACATAAAACATGCCAAAAATCACTCATAAATAGAATCAAATTTAATCAAAATCTAGATGTAATGTATTTATTGAATAAACTACAAAAACATAGAAAAATTACCTAAAATAACACCTCTTAAAATTTATAATAACAAAAATAGCATCATTTTTTTGAATTGGGAAGATATAAGTTAGTATTGAGTTAATACTATGAGTATCATTTTTGTTGTTATAAATTTTAAGTAATATTATTTTTGTTATTTTACTAAAAAAAAAATTATTATATCGGAGAGAGAACTCCTATAATGGGAGACTTTTCCTTTGGTAACAAGCAAAACTTAAAAAGTTGGCTTAATTTTTTTAAAATAAAATAAGAGGGGAAGAGAAGAATCCAAAAATTGTAAAAACAAATATTCTTAATGTTTATAGCCAATGTCTTTCACTTATAGTAAAAAATGGGGGTTCGTTATTTAAGTAGTATCTTAATTTTATTTTTGTTACTTTTTTAACCCTTATTATTAATTGGTATCTTAGTAATACCCATATTTTTAAAATTGTACAAATTTAATACAATTTTTATATATGGCTAGTATATGTAACTTTAATAAATGGTATTTTTTGCATTTTCGTCTTTGCCATCCCACTACAAAAGAAACAATATTTTTATTTATAACCATTTTTGACATTTTCAGCAAACTTGTTTTCCTTTCTTCCCTACCCTACGTTGTTAATTAATTCATATTCCATAAAGAATGCATTGTCATATTTGACTAATATCTACTTGATGCATTGTTGCCTTATATGTTCAAATTATAAAATATAGTTTCTAACAGCAAAAATAATAAATAAATTTTCAATCTTCTTTCCCAATTGAAAAAAATATATAATGGGCTAAACAAAAATAAAAGTATGGTACAACCTATTTTTATAGTTAGTTAAAATCACTTAATTATTTCAATATCTACTTTATAACACCTTCCTCTTTTTCTTGTTTTAGTTTTCAATAACAATATCTTATTTTATTTTGCATTTTTTGTAGTTAGCTAAAATAACTTGATTTTTTTCTTATAGTCTAAACTTATAACACAAGAATGCATCAAGTATGTATTGGCCAATTACGGTAGTCCATCATTTAGGGAGTATGATTCGATTAAAAATGTAGAGAAGGGAAGAAATGAAAAAACTTGATCTGAAAAGCCAAAAAAATGACTAAAACGAATATTGTTTATGACCTTTTGTTGTAATGGAGGGAAGAGACGAAAAATATTGGCTATATATACCAAAAATGACTATAAAAATATTGTTTTTGTGGAAGGGAGGGAAGAGACGAAAAAACTAGGTAAAAATGCCAAAAGTGACTAAAAAAATATTATTTCTGCTGTAGGGGAGGGAAGAGATGAAAATGCTAAAATACTCTTCATTAGTATTGCATGTACTGGTCACATGAAGAAATTGCACTAAATTGATACTATTTTTCAAATATAAGTATCATTAAGGTGCAAACTAATAATAAAGATAAAAAATAGCATCAAAAATGAAATTAGGGTACTATTAAAATAGCAAACCTAAAAAATGGCACTTAAATTTTGTGCTTATTTTTTATTATAATTTGTCGTATTGTTATAAAAAAAAAAAATGAGGGTACAAAGACAGTGTAAAACTATCTTCATTTAATTTTTATAGTTTTTTCAATTACATTAAATAAAGGTCATTTTAACTTAAATAAACTAAAACAAAAAATATAAAAATCAAATAAAAATATTAAAATATGGTCTTTTATTTTTTATATAATTACTTTTTAATAATAAAAAAAAATTAAACTATAAAAAAATAAAATAAAGAATGCAGGTGTCTTTTTAAAATAAGTATAAACTTATGCGGTTGTTTTCTCATAAATATAATAATGTTCAAACTAAGCTACTATTTTGTTGCTAACTTTAAAAAAGCTTATAGAATTTTAAGAAGAAAAGTTTATTTAGTATATATTTGTGATAAATTATAGATAATGTAGTAAAATATTATTTGTAGGTATATTTGAGCTCATATAATCGTATTGAATAAAAATTATCACATTGATGTACGAAAACCAGTACCTAAATACTAATCTCATAAATGCTTCTTTAAATTTATAAAATCTCGCAAGTGCACTTATCATTTTATAGAAAATGATAAGTATACTCTCAAGGTCGATCTAAGGAAGGAATTTATGTGGTTTTTAATAATTATTCAAACTTTTAAAAACAAAATTAAAACCTAAACATCCTGTTACGATATTTGAGTTTGGTTGAATCTAATCTAAAGCACAAAAATAAGATAGACATAAATTTAATAAATAATCATGCAATTATATCATTCATAAACAGTGGAGAATTAATGGATAATAATAAGTTAATTATGTTTGCTTCATATTATATAGGTTATGAAATATTTGAATTAAAATTATTGATTCTCTCTTTTATGTATAAATACCACCTTTGGTAGGGTTGGATATCGTTTGGTAATTAAACAAATCAATTAACACCTATGAGTGGAGTTGATAATTAATTTGGTTAATTAAATTAAAATTATTTTTTTAAGAGATTGCAAATGAACCATTTAAATGCCACTTTTGGTGGGGTTAGACATTTTAAACTTTATTCAAGGTGTCCAAGTTAAATTTAAGAATTTAATTATCTGAATACTAATTTTCAAGTTTTAAAACTATTACAGAAAATATTTTGTCAATACATTTTCAAATAATAATTCTTTGTAAAAAACCTTTGAAATAGAGTTTCGCATCAATAATACTAGGCGATTGTACCAATAAGTAGAAGAGCATTACTCTAAATCAGACCAGATAATTAAATCTTAAAATCTAATTTTCAGATTTAAAGTTTGTAATGAAAAATAATGTATTTTTGTCTAACATTCTTTATATGAAAATCTTGAATAAAAATAATATTTAATTTTGTGAAAATGTTTTATCTATTAATATTTCACAAGCATAACAACAATATTATCTCATATTAATACTCAGCCAGACATGCTTAATTTAATAATTAGCTAGAAAATTAAATATAGCATGTAAAACAAAACATAAAAAATAATGCTGAAAATAATACATTTAAACATACCTTAACATAATTTCAGAATTGTTTCTGGAAAAACCTCCAAACGAAATTACATTCCTATTTATTGAATTAAAACTAAAATATTACAAGAACATAACTAAGTTCTTCTCAAAATGAGAAAAACTTTAAAACTAATAAAAACTAAAAAAAAACTAAGAAAACTAAGAAAGCTTTCTAGAGAGAGAAAGCTAGAGAAAGAGAGAAAAGAGCTCAAAATTATGTGTATGAAATACAAAGGAGAGGGGGTGTATTTATAAGTGAAAATATGGGGCTAAAATTGAAAAAAAATGTCAAAATGGCACAAGTGGGTGTAAAAGGCACCATGACAGGCTGGCTGGGCGCGCTGGGAGGCTGGTGGGCGCAGGGCGCGCGCGCGGACAGGCAGGCGTTAGGCGCAGGGCAGGTGCGCGAGATGTGCGGTGTGGACGGGCGTGCTGCGCACGGGATGTGCGGCATGCTGGGCAGGCTGAGCGGCGTGAGCAATGGAGCACGCGCGGGGTGTGGGGCATGCGGCGCTCGAACAGGCAGGCTGCACGGATGTGCTGCGCGCGGACAGGCAATTTTGCGCATTTTTTCCATTTTTTTGATTTTTCTTTATTTATTATTTTTTTCTTCACCTTTTTGAATATTAAATAAATAATATAGTTTAAATATTGTGATGGATTGCTTCCAACTATTTTTAAACATTTTTCAAGTAATTAATTTATTTTAGAAGCAAAAATTCCTGAAAAATAATAAAAATATACGTGATTCCGAAAAGATAGATTTATATAAAATATGATAAAATCACGCATATATAAATCTATTTAATCAATTAAAGTGCATCAAATCATAGTATCTTTAGTGCTTTTTAGGTACTCATCATACATTAATTATTGTTATGATATATAAAAATGTTCTTTTTAGATGGAAAAAAACAAAAAGAAAAAAATCGAAAAACCTTTAGAGTATGCGTTCCATGCCTTCAATAATTGACTTGGTGACAACAGAAAAAAGTTTCATTGAACATTCAATCGTGTAATATTAAATATTTAATATTGTGCAAGTCTAAATCATTATTATTTAATTTTAATTGAATAAATGTTAAAAAAATAATATATTAATTATTTTTTGTAATTGTAAAAATATAAGTTTGAACACAAATGATGCTATTTTATTATTACAAGTTTTAAAGGGTGTTATTTTTGTTATTTTTTCAAAAAATTAATATAAAGCAATAAATGTTTATGTAATAGAAAAAATAAAATTTTATTAAAAAAATTAAATTTTAAAATAATGTAATCATTATAATTAAATAAAAATAATAATAATGACAATTTTTTAATTAAATTTGAATAATGTTTTTTTAAAAAATTAATTATGAGTATTGTCATTATTTTAAAATAAACATGTATTTTAACTTATCTAAAACTTTTAATACAGAAAAGTAAATCATAAATAAAAATTAACTTATAGTTTTATCTATAATCTTTCAAAATTTTTCCTTCTTTATTTGTTTACAATTTTTTAACCCATTATTTTAAAAGAAAGATAAAAATTTAAAAATTAATAAAATTGTTATAATATTATTCATTAAATAAGTCAAATTAATAATAATGATATATTTTTTAATTTTTAAAATTAATAACAATTTCTCCAATTTTTTCTTAATTTACAGGTACTACAATTATTTTAAAAAATAATAATTTATAAAGCTTATTTAGAACTTTATGTTGAAAGAAATATATTTAGAACTTTTTGTAAAAAGAAGTATACTATAAATAAAACTCTAATGATTTATAATAAGATAATATAATTATTATTAAATAAAAAAATTAATAATAAAAAATATTTATAATTAAAACAAAAATTTGAAAAAAATTTATCTAAAATGATGAATGACACAAGGGCAAATATACATTGTAATAAGACTAAAGTCTTCTTTTAAATTTTCTTTTGAAGAAGTTGTATTTGTTTTTCTTTTTTGATTGCTTAAAGTTTATTGAAAAACTCCTTAAAATTTCTTACATTTTTAATGTCTAATTTATATAATTTTATTACAAAGAAAAACTCAGTTTTTAAAAATTTTACTTTGAGTATTATTTAATTAAATATCGTTCAATTTTAATTAATTAAATTTATTTAATATTAAATTTCATATAATTAAATATTATTTAATATTATTTAAGTATAATTTTTGTTAGGAGAAATATAATTTCTCAAGTTTATTTCATTGTTTCGTACTCTCAAACTAAAGTAATCAAAATTAGCCAGCTATAACTAGGGATGCCAAAATCTTTCGTAGATTCAGGTAATTGTGGGTAATAATTGAATGAGTTTGATTTTGCATGAAATTTTTTTTATCCATTTTTGCGTACTATTATTGTACAGTTTGGTGGTAGAGCAATATGACCTCTATACCCAACATTAAAATTTATATTTTATTGTAGGGATAAAAATACTTGTAGTTAATATTCATAAAGAAAAACAAAACAAAATATCTTATTATTTTTTTATTTATAAAAATTAATTTTGTTAAATTTAATGTATTTTGAAACATTTTAAATTAGAAAATGTTTCTTTCTAAAAGAAATCTATAAAATTCACGTACTTATAACTTATTTCTAGCCTTTAGCCGATCAGTAACTAAAGTTTTTTGGCGTATAGATATAAATTCCCTTTTGAGCCGCCACAAGTGCCTTAATTCGTTTTTTATTCATTTAGAAAAATATATAATAAAACTCTCTCTATTATTATTAAAAAGAGGAATGATTCTAAAATTTACAATTCAATTGAATAATATTACTAACATTTTTATTATCAATTGACACCACCAAGGGGTGAGTAAGCTTTTATTCAAAAGGAAGCCAAAATATGATTTTTTTGGTGCATTCTGGATTATATAACTAAAAGAAAAAATTATCAATGTTAGCTTAAAAATATATTCCAAAGAATGGGTCACAATAGTATTAAAATATATAATTTTTTTTAATAAAATTACACATCATTCACATAAATATTAATTGGGTTCGACACCAGATGGAATTAAATATTAGAAGATATAATAGAAGTTAGGACAACTGGGCGAGTGGAGGAAGTAGGAATTCACTGCTACTCATTCAAAACTCTCCCCCCTCTCTATTTGTGTATGAGATCTGTCATTTACATGTGATTAAGTAAAATTTATTTGGTAGCATTGCCTAATACAAATACAGTTACATATCTTATAGAATATCTTTACTCATATCAGAATGGTTAAATATTTTTTTTTTTATAACCATTAATAACATAAATAAAATTAGAGTAGTATATTATGTAAAAAATTTTCTTAAATATAATAATTTAAATAATGTCTAAATATTTTTAAACTTAACATTATAAAAATAAAATTAAAAAAATAAATATATGATAAGTTTCATATTAAAATTTTTTAAGTTTATATTTATTATATTTTATTTCAATCCAAATTCAACTTTATCTAATATTATATTATTTGACATTTTATTTTAATTATCTTTTAAAATTTATTTGAAATTTTTTTATATAAAAATTTTATTATTTTTATTATTATTAGTCATTCTTATATTGTTTATAAACACATATTTTTAAATATAGTCTTAAACTTAAAATTATAAATCATATTTTACTTTTTACATTTTCATATGTTTATTTTAGTTTTAGTTTTAACAACTATAAATCTTAATGTATTTGGTTGAGCTTTTTATTTACTTAGATTTTTTAGTTAATAAATTTATTTTATTCATGAATAATATTAATACTTGTTATATTTTTGTTATAAATTAATTCTAATTGAATATACAATCCTAGAGCTATAATTTCTATTTGTGAGAAGAAAAAAAATACTAAAGAATATGACTTGTTCAATAACACTACTTGATCCAACTATAAACCATTAAAATCAAAATATAGAAAATATTAATAAAATAAATAAAAATCAAAGGTCATGATAAATGATATAGTATATTACTCTAGAAGTCATATGCATTTAAAAAAAAAAGCTATAAACCATAAAAATAAAATAACATTTACCAAATCAACTCTTACGTTTTATTCAAACACCAATAAAAACAAAAATGATTCCAATTAATCACATTCTACAAATCTGAATACTCATCTAAGAATTAACTACAACAAATATTGAAAGAAAAAATTATTTGAGAAATTTGAGTAGGAATCTGAAGAGTTTGATATGATCAGGGTTATAGTGGATAACAAAAATAACAATAGGTGATGAAAGAAAAAAAAAATATTAATCAAATAAAAAAAATAGTTCATATTTGATTATTGCGCGAATAGAGACATTCCGATGGATGGAGGTGTTTACTTCAAGCAATACGAAGCCATGAAGAGAATAAGAGGATTGAGTCACTAAGAAAAATGTCGTCGAAGTGAGTCGATGAGATTTGCACTATTGGTTGGTTACAACGGCGAGGGCTTTATATTTTAATTTTTTTAAAATTGTGTTTATTAATTTAAAATATAATTAACATATTGAATATAAAAATACTAAAATACGTGTCTTAATTTTATTAAGATTATTTTAAAAATTATTCTATTTATAAAATATTGTAGTTAATATTTCATTTTTTTTATTATCAAATATGACAAAAAAAATATGTTGCTAAATCAATTAGTAATAAAAATTAATATATTAAATATTTATAAAATTTATTTTATGAACAATATAAAATATTTTTTTGGAAAAACAACAAAAATAACACCCCTCAAAACTTATAATAATAAAATAGCACCTTATGTTCAAATCATATATTTTTACAATTCAAAAAAATAATTTTTACGTCATTTTTCTTTGAACGTCCGTTCAATTAAATGTCGTTAAAATTAAATAGTGGCAATTTAGATCCGTTCAATATTATACGTTCAATGTTATTAAGGTGTTAGTTTTGTTATTATAAATTTTAGGGGTGTTATTTTTGTTAATTTCCCTAATTTTTTTTTTCAATTTACATAACTAAATAAAATTTAATATAAATAGTGAAAATTTTCAAGATAGGATTTAAATTATATTTTTTTGAAAGATAAGTATATTTTTTAATATTGAATAATTTAAGTTTTTAAAATATATGAGAGAAAATAAATAATTTATTTTGTGTGCATGCACAAATGGTTATTTCATGTACTTTACTGAATTTCATATTTTTTTTTATTTTATGTTTTCAACATGTAATGAATTTATGATTAATTTTACTTGTTTTGAATAGGTATAAATATATGTTGCTTAAAAATACTCGTATTTTTGTCTAGTAAATTAAATTAGGCTTGATAATCATGTTTTGTCGTGTTTGCATATTAGGTTCATGTTTTCATGTTGGTTAATACAACTATAAACTTAGACAATTTTTTGCTAGTAAATTATTTATAAAAATGAAAACAATATGGGAATAAATTTATAAAATAATTAGTCAAAAATAATGTAAATTTTAATTGTGTAATAGTCATATTTGTTAGTGTTGTCATGTCGTATCAATATCATAATCCCTTATACTTTAATAAAAAAACGAAAAAAGAAAAAATCAATTTTAGTTTTAGTTTTTATTATTTTTTAATTAAAAATAAGAAACATATATATATGATGATTAGGGCCCTTAGGCCCCGCTTATATGGCCTGGACCTTGGACCGACAATGGTTCGTTAATGTAAGGAATAAAAAATCGAGAATATTGTCAACAATGTCACATTTTTGCACATTTTGATATTAAAACGTGATATTCAAATCTTTTAACTAAAATGTTGAGAATGTTGTATCAATGTAGACAAAATTTCAAGAATATATTTTTTTTGCTAAAATATGGTGGATACTATGGGTATTGTTGTGAAATTGTCAATAAAATATCAATGCATACTAATTTTTATTCTAAATAATTTACATTTAATTTTATCTATTTATAATTTTTTTAACATTAATCAAAACATTGTTTATTTGAATTTGAAACAATATTTTTTATTTTCTTTCATATAAGATTTTTTTATACGTCATTTTTCACATTTATTTTACAAATTTTACCTTTAATTTTGTTATTCAAATTTTAAATTATATTATTGAGGCTTATCAATTGTAATTTAAATGATTATTTCATATTTTAACTATTTATTTTATTATATTTTGATTAATTAATTGACTTTTTGAACAAATTGAATATCATAACTTTTATAAATATATGTACTAAATAATAAACTAGTTTAAAAATAAAAATAATTTATTATTTTGATGTTTTATAAAGTTTTAGAAATAAATTCTATGATTTTAATAGAATTTTTCATATTTTTCTTAATAATTTTTAAATTTTATGGGTATAATATAGTTGACATTTTCTTAAAATTAAACATTTTAAAGAGTAATGCTATTCATGACATGAGGAAGACAAATAATGTTGAAAACAAATTTCGGATTGAAAATAAGTAAACTCATAGCACAATTCAATAATTTTCTACTACATCATTTATGAACCATTATAAATTTGTGATGAAAAACTTTCCTCGTTTTAATACATGAAGCTCTATTGGCCCTTGAGGAAGGAGAGGGACGAGAAGGTGATGACAAAACCTTGGAAATGTCATTTCTCGGTTTCGCCATGGATGGGACAGCAACTCAGCAAGCAGCCATCCAAGCACACCTCGATCCTTTTCACAGAGATCTATTCAATCATTCTACGACGTCGCTTACTTCTTTCTTTTATGTGGATCAGGCTCAAACACACGACCATTCATGGATCAATCCTCTAAGTACATCCCATGTCCAAGTTAGACTGTGCCTTTAAATTCAATTCTTTTTTCTTTTGCGTAGCTCTAATACATATATTGAGTTAAAGGATAACAAAATATGTAATTTAGTGTTATAATTATTGAGTTAGTTAACTAACTCTCATAATTTAACAAAGAAGAGTCAAATTGATTCAATTAATATAACATCATTGAAGTTAGACCTTATATATAATGAAAAATGCATTTGTAAATATGAAGGTTATTCAATGGTAATTAAACTTGTTTTCATTGGCATGGAGTGTTGCTAATTTCATATAATTAGATTACGTATATATCCATTTATCTAATTTTTTTATAATGTTTGGGCTGTAAAAGTTGTGTATGAGATCTTTCATTTACATGTGATAAAGTACAATTTATTTGGTAGCATTGCCTAATACAAATGCAGTTACATATCTTATAATATTAAAAATCTAAGCAAGTTCTAGATACTGATTTTTCTTACTAGTTTTGCCTTAATCAGTGCTGCTCTTATGAAAATCAAATCCCATATATCGCTCAAGACATTGAAATATGAATTTCTCCAAGGCCTGCTGAAGATTAATGGGCCAACAAATCCACAAAACCCAACCACAAACCCAATTCCCAAACTGTCGTAGAATCCTTTAGAGGTTGTCAAAGACCAATTAGCTTCATCAGAGCCTATCTGATCTTCTGTGCACTTCTTTTGGATTAGAGGACCACAAAGTAGGGGATTCCCTTGGACTTTAAAGCCATCTAATTCTAAGGTCTCTAGGTGAGGGTTGCTGGGTATCTTACCGGACAAGTTATTATTGGACAAGTCAATCTTATCAACACTATCTAACTTAGACAAACTTGATGGAATTCGACCTTGTAACTGATTATCTGATAAATCTAGAAAATTTAACCATTTCAACTCACCAATTTCTTGAGGGATTTGTTCAGTTACATTGTCCCTTGATAAGTTGAGACCAACCAATCCAATTAGTTCAACAATTTCTCTTGGAATTTCTCCACTCAATTTATTCTCAGATAAGTATATACACTTGACAAGTCCCAAAATGTTACAGTAAGCGAAGAGTACCCTTTTCCATACCAGCTCTACATGATCTTGATAATGGACTATAGAACTACCATAACGAACACTAAAAGCATTATAAGGATGCAAAACAGTTGTGCCTATATTCCCATGTACTCGCATTGCTGTAAAATTATTAAGACAATGTGGTATTTTTCCAGAGATTTTATTAATAGACAAGTCCAGCAATTGAAGATGTTGTAGATAACACACTACAACAATATATAGATTTAGGGACGGTTGTAATTTAAAAAAAAACAGGCGAACCGTCCCTAAAAGTGTGATTTTAGGATGGTTGTGCGGAAATTTTCGTAAAAGACATTTATAACCGTCCCCAAAAGTTTTACGTTTCGGGACGGTTAATAACCGTCCCTAAATGTCTTTTATAAACATCACCACCACACCAGCTCGCGATAGAAAATTAAAAACCCTAACTAGCAGCCCCCCCACAGCGCCTCCACTGCCGCACGATCGACACCACCAGTCAACGTCCCAGCTGTCGCCGTCGTCCGTCGTCCTCGACTCTAGTGTCGGCCCACGCGACACCTCGTACGGTATCTGCAGCAACCCCCGTCCACTGCAGCAACAAGCGTACAAGCAGCTCTGCCCTCAATATTTTTAATATATGTAATTAATAATCTGTTTGTGTCTTCTCTTTGTTCTCCTTGTTCCTTTTTTTGTTTCTTTGCCATCTCTATTCCAAGCCTTCCAACCACTTGTTCTTGTTCCTCCATGATTTGGTGAGTATTTCATTTTCATTCTCCTCTTCACGAAAATTGATGTAACATACATTGATAAAAGGCTTGTTATTATTATTATTATAGGGAATACTGGTTAAAATCTCCCACTAAAAATAATTCAAATACTTTGTGAATGATATTTGTTTTTGATTAATTTTGTTAAGGTTTGTTTGTTTGTTGCTTTGTTTGGTGATTGGAGGATGCGGAGCTGCAACCGTAACAGGATATCTGGGGAGGTATAGGAATAGCCACGCAGGTTGGGCACCATTTTGCTAAATTCTGCAACAGTGTTTCAATTTCTGTTATTTTTTTTTTACTTGTCTATATATGCTTTTCTATTTGATTAATCTTACCATTATCTCTTCAAGTAAAACTAGACAAATTCAGGTAAGTTAATGTTTTTTAGCTCAACTCATGTATATATCAAAACCTTCATCCAGCTATTTCGTTAATTACTTTTTTGTCGTATGTTAATAAACAAAGAAAAACTTTGCAAAAATAAATAAAGAATAGAACAAATGCACGTGGTTCAGATTATTGAAAAAATGAAGGATTTTCATGGAACTACCACCAAATCAGTTAGTTAGTTGCTAGTAGCTACGACCTTATAATATTGCATATATATAACCCACCTTTAGATAATCATCAAACAGTAACAGAGTGCATCAAACAACATACTAATAGCAGTTTGTGATATTAATGAATTGACACATGCATGCCCCCATTGTGCTGCGTTAGCCAGGTACCTTGCTTATCAAGTATAAAGATCTAGCTTCCCTTTTTTATGTAGCCTATGACTACACTGAGCCAAAAACTTCAAACATGTTGAATGTTTGATAAATACATAATCTTTTTCACCTTTCTCTATTGACTTGTTATATCAAGGTATTATGCAAATTCTTCCTAGTCCTCGACCACTTGGAATTTTAAACACACATTCATGTGTCAACACCTTATTTTAAAGGTATACGTCCACATGTACTAGAGCTTATGGTAGGTGACTTCAATATTTTTAATATATCTAATTAATAATCTGTTCATAGGTTTCAATACAACCTAATGATATTGAATGTGGATTTTATGTTATGCGATACATGAGGGACATTATATTCAATCCAAGGAGAGATCGTCAAGAGTTGGTAAGTGTTAACTATATTGTTCATATGTATATTTTAATCCTTTCAAGATTTTAAATATGTAATTATTTTTTGATTTGAATATTATAAATTTATTTATATAGTTTACAGGAAAAAAGACATATACAAGAGAAGATATTGATGTTTGCCGACGTGAATGGTGTACGTTTATCATTAACAGAATAAGTAGAACTTGAAATTGCTGATATATAATTTATATTAGGACGGTTATTAATATTTTAGGTGAGAATTAGACCAAATTTTGTAATTAATTACTACTTGTTAGTAATTAACTAGCTAGGTCTGTTATATGTTTAGTTTAATGTATATATTGGAGACATATATTAAGAATGACTCCAATTATTTTGTAACTAATCACTAATTATATTGTAATGATACTTAAACAGTAATATTGTCATTTTGTGATTTTGAATATATATATTATTTCAGCATTTTACAAGTAATTATTTATATAAGATCAGCATAATATTGAAATTTAAAAAAAAAAAAAAACATTTAGGAACGGTTAAAAGTTCAAGTAAAATTATTTAGGAACGGTTACTAGGACAATTTTAGGGACGATTAATAACCGTCCCTAAAAGTATCCCATTAACCGTCCCTTTTAGGGACGGTTGTTATACTTTTAGGGATGGTTAAATTTTACTTTTAGGGACGGTTAATAACTGTCCCTAAAAGTGTGACTTTTTGGGACGCCCGCGTACGGGACGGTTACGACCCGAAATGGAACCGTCCCTAAATATCTTTAGGGACGGTTAACCGTCCCTAAATCTCTTTTTTGTAGTAGTGACACAAACATAAAGGCACAATTCCTTGGAGGTGATTGGATCGTAGAATGACAATAACAAGATCTGTTAAGCCTTCTCCTATCCATTGAGGAATTTATCCGAACAATTTATTCTGTCCGACGTCTAAAACTTTCAACTTTCTACAACTCTTTAAAGATGAAGGCAATTCTCCTGTGAAATTATTACTGCTTAAATGCAGTGACCTAATTTGTGTCAATGAGCTCAGAGAAGCAGGGACTTTTCCTGATAAGTTATTATTTGCCAAAACGAGAATGACCAAGTTTTTCAAGCGTGACCAACAATCAGGAAGCTTTCCTGATAAAAGATTGTAAGAAATGTCTAGAAAGTTCAAGTCAACATCATCAACAACATCACATCAAGAATCCATGTGTGAGAATTCATTCCTGGAAAGATGTAATGCAGACACTTTGAATAGAAAAAGTGGTATTGAACCTCCCAATCAATTAGAGCTCAAATCTATTTTTGGCTTAATAGATGGGTCAAATGAAGAAAAGTGCCCAATTGTTCCATTGATCTGATTATTTGAAAGATTCAAATTCAGTAAATTAGATTTATCCCAAAACCAATCAGGTATAGAATCTGAAATCCCAGCATCAGACATATCAAGGTAAGTATAACTCTTTTGGGTGCGTAGCCATTTTGGAAATAACGAGCCCAATTTGCAAGAATTCAGCCTTATGCTTGTCAACTGAAAAGGAGGAACCCAATTATTAAGATCTAAAAATAGCGATGGGTTATCAGATAAATCCAATTCTTGTAGATGAGATAGTTTTCGAAAATGAGCTTCAAGCATAGTGCCCTGGAAAGAGTTGTTAGACAAATCCAACGCTACCAGTTGAGATAATTGTCCAACACTCTCAGGTATTATTCCATTGAATTGATTGCTGCCTAAATTCAGATGTGTGAGGCTGGACATGTTTGAAATGAAGTCTGGAATTCTACCCCCAAAACTATTATAGCCAAGACCAAGATACTTGAGTGAAAACAATTGTCCAAATTCTAATGGAATCTCACCTTGTAGATGATTGTGAGAGAGGTCAAGATGCTCAAGTGAAAACAATTGAAAAAACTGTGATGGAATCTCACCTTGTAGTTGATTGAAAGAGAGGTCAAGATACTTGAGTAAACTAAACGACAAAAAAGGAAAGGACAGCTTTTACATTACACAACACAGCAATTGCTTGAGTAATTACATTATTTAAGGATTGAATGAACATGTCAAATGTCAATGATTGGTGCTTTAATTGAATTTGTGACTTCGGATCTTAAATTAATACTGCTTCCAAAGGATTTTACTTATCTAAATTGTCCATTCAAAGACACATCACACATGAAATGTCTATTTTTATTTCTTGTTTTTCAGGTATTCGATAAGCATACAATTCTTCCTCATCTATGAAATTTGCATATTATTTGGAGATGTTTTAACATAATATTTGCGACTCAAGCAAACATGTATACGTGTATTCCACCATAGAATTTGCTTCTTTTTGTTGTTTGTTTCTTTAAGTTCTCAGATCAGTACAAACATGCGAGCCAAATAAATAATCCACTACATAGTATGCGTAACTAACATAACATCAATAAATTTTTTGAAAGAAAACAATTTATATTTGGGTAATCTTAACTTAGCTTTAGAGATATTCAATGGTAATTAAATTTGTTTTCATTGGAATGGAGTGTTGCTAATTCCATATAATTAGATCACGTATATATCCACTTATCTAATTTGATAATGCTTGGGTTGTAAAAGTTGTACATAAGTTAATAAGTAAATTATTTACATGTGTATATAATATTAATTTATATATGGTAAAACATCATAATGTAAAAGCTAAAATAATTGTGGTAAACTTAAACTCAGAAACATACAAATATTAGAAGTCCCGAGTCATTCATAGGAGAACAGAACAAGAAGCTTATAGATCGAGTTTCTAAGGAAAAAAAAACCTCAAGAGTCTGGGTTCCACACCTTCAATATATAACTTTTTTGGTGAAAACAGAAAAATGAAAGTTGATTAATGAGCAAAAGAGAGGGTTTTTTTTTCATCTTCTTCTTTGACCTCTATATCGCCTTCAATAAAGTTTCTTAATTGGACACCAAGTAACAAGAAAATCTTTGCATTACAAAGTACAAACATAAAAATTTTCAATTATAAAGTAATTGTCAACTGCATTCTAATACAGTTGATAAATACTTGACATTTCGCAAAAAAAAAAAAACAATCATTACAAAATAAAAATTATATGAAAGAAGAAAATCTTTGCATTACAAACATAAAATTTTTCAATTATAAAGTAATTGTCAGCTGCATTCTAATACAGTTGATAAATACTTGACATTTCGCCTATAATACCTTGATTCAAACCTACATCCTCAAATATCGTTTGATAACAAAATTAATATAAAGTAATTAATGTTCATATAATAGAAAAAATAAATTTTATTAAAAAATTTAAATTTTAAGATAATGTAATAATATAATAAAATAAAATAAATAAATAATAATGAAAATTTTTAATTAAATTTGAATAATTTTTTAAAAAATTTAATTACGAGCACTGCCATTATTTTAAAATAAACATGTATTTTAACTTAGAACTTCTACTATAAAAAAATAAACTATAAATAAAAAATATCTTATAGTTTGTTTATCTTTAATTTTTCAATTTTTTTTCTTCTTTATTTAAAGAAAGATCAAGGTGGGTGAGTGATTTTAGCGAAGAAGAATTCACATGCGAAAGTGATGACGGCATGTCTGGGAGATTACATGAACTCAAACCCAATTTTGATAGATAGGGTGAAGAAATAAATAATTTGAAGAAACAATCTAACCGAAGAAGAAATGGTTTCTCCGATATATTTTCATTCTTAATTCGTATGAGTTTGTACATTGTTTATATAGGAAAATATTAATTACTATTACAACTACCACACTCAACATTTACAGCTGCACGTTTTCTTTGATAGGCGTCGTTTGCCGTGAAGGTTGGTAATTGTCGGTAGGCGCCGTCTTCTTTGATAGGCGCCGTCTACCGTGAATTGTTGAACGTCGGTGCGTTCATTGTTGAATTCAACACTCCCCCTCAACCCTCAAGTTGGTGCATAGATGTCTGTCATGCCCAACTTGACTGAAACTTCTGTGAATACTCGATATGAGACTGCTTTAGTGAGAATATCAGCCAATTGATCTTCTGACTTAATTTTTGGCAATTCCAAAGAATTTTCTTCTATTTTTTCCTTAATAAAGAATCTGTCCACTTCAACATGTTTTGTACGATCATGTTGGACTGGATTGTGAGCAATATCACATGCTGCTTTATTGTCACAAAATAATTTAATTGATTCTTTAACAGGATATCCCAAATCATTCAAGAGAGATTGTAACCACAAAGCCTCACAAAGTCCAAGTGCCATGTCTCTGTATTCAGCCTCTGCGCTTGAACGGGCGACAACATGTTGTTTCTTACTTCTCCATGTTACAAGATTTCCACCTACAAAAGTGAAGTAGCCTGATGTAGATCGCCTATCATTTATTGATCCAGCCCAGTCAGCATCAGTATATACTTCTATTCTTTGGAACTCTGTAATTTTTTTGAACAATACTCCTTTTCCAGGAGCAGACTTTAGATACCTCAAAATACGAATAACTGCATTCATATGTTGTTCTCCAGGATTATGCATAAATTGGCTAACAATACTTAAAGCATAGGCAAGATCTGGTCTTGTGTGTGCCAAATACATCAACCTTCCAACAAACCTTTGATATCTTTCTTTATTTACTGGAACTTGATCCACCTTGATACATAACTTTAATCCTTCCTCCACTGGTGTATTAACTGGTTGACATGCCGACATACCAGTTTCTTTTAATAAATCCAAGGCATATTTTCTTTGAGATAAGAAGATTCTTTCTTTTGATCGAGAAACCTCAATCCCAAGAAAATATTTTAAGGAACCAAGGTCTTTCATTTCAAATTCTCTAGACAAATATCTTTGTAGAGCTTTCCTCTCTTCATCATCATTTCCTGTTACTATCATATCATCAACATATACAATAAGTGCAGTGATCTTACCATGCCTTTTTTTCAGAAATAAAGTATGGTCTGAATTGCTTTGCTCGTATCCAAATGCCTTCATAGACTTTGTGAATCTGCCAAACCATGCTCTTGGAGATTGTTTTAAACCATACAATGATTTTTTTAATCTGCACACCTTTCCATCATGTATTTCTGATTTCTTGATTCCTGGTGGTAGATCCATATAGATTTCTTCAATTAAATCTCCATGTAGAAAGGCATTTTTTACATCAAACTGATATAATGGCCAATCTAGATTTGCAGCTAGAGATACCAAGACTCGAACAGTGTTGATTTTGGCTACAGGTGCAAATGTTTCTGTATAGTCGATCCCATATGTCTGAGTGTATCCTTTTGCCACCAATCTTGCTTTATAACGTTCAATCATACCATCTGCTTGGTACTTTACTGAAAAAATCCATCGACATCCAACAATTTTCTTTGTTGGTGGACGATCGACAAGTTCCCAAGTTCTATTTATTTCTAAGGATCTTAGTTCCTCATTCATAGCTTCTTCCCATTTTGGGTTAGCTAAAGCTTCCTGCACACTGTTAGGAATAGATACAACAGATAATTGATTCACAAATGACATGTTTGATTTTGACAAACGGTGTGTAGACACATAGTTATTCATGGGATATTTGACTTTACTTGAAATCTCAGGTTCATACATGGTTTTAGGAATACCTCTGTTAAGACGTGGTGGAAGTGTTTTTCTGGTTGGTTCACTAGTTGGAACATCCTCTGCAAACGATTGGTTAGGTATATCAGCAACTTGTGGAGTAGGAAACTCGTACTCACTTAATGGTAGTAATGAATTTGTTTGATGATCTTGGAGTTGACGAGGATTTGATTACATTTCCCTTGAATCTCTTCCATTTTGGGAGTTATTACCATCTGAATCCAAATTATTTGTGTTTTGATCACATATAATTTGTCTTTCTTCATAAGGTAACAATTTATATGTGAGGGTCTGAATTTCATCATGGTTGTAGTTGTACTCCCCCTGAAATTCAGGCTTAGAAGAGAAATACATTGTATCCTCATGAAAAATAACATCCATGGTGGTAATCATTTGTTTTGTTGGAGGATGATAACAACGGTACCCTTTTTGTTGTGTAGCATATCCCATAAAAACACAACGTAGTGCTCGTGGATCCAACTTGCTACGTTGCTGTTTATGTAGGTGTACAAATGCTACACACCCAAAGACATGGGGAGATAAATTTGGAACACTTGGTGCAACAATTGTTTTGGTGATGGCTTGTAGTGGTGTTTGGAAGTCAATTGAACTGGAAGGTATCCGATTGATCAAATATGCAGCAGAAACAAGTGCTTCTCCCCAATAAAATAATGACATATGAGCTTCGATCAATAAGGCACGAACAACCTCCAATAAGTGTCGATTTTTCCTTTCTGCAACTCCATTTTGCTGAGGCGTATCAACACAAGTAGTTTGATGAATAATTCCTTCTGATTGAAGATATTCTTGAAGCTCAGAACTCTTATATTCTCCTCCATTATCACTACGTAAAACTTGAATCTGTGTATTATATTGAGTACGAACCATTTTATGAAATTTTCTAAATAATAAGTTTACCTCACTTTTAGATTTCATTAAACAGACCCAAGTCATTCTACTAAAATCATCAATAAATGTAACAAACCAACGTGAGCCACCCAAAGTAGAGACTTTAGAAGGGCCCCATACGTCAGAGTGTATAACCATAAAAGGAAAAGGACTTTTATTTAAGGTTATAAGAAAAGAAGAACGATGACTTTTTGCTAACTCACAAACATCACACTTTAAAGAAGAAATATCTAAATTTAAAAATAAACTTGGAAATAATTTCTTTAAATATCCAAAAGAAGCATGACCCAATCTCCTATGCCATAGCCATATATTTGATGTATCCTTTCTTTTAGATCCATTAGCTACCAGTGCATGATTTGTTGAAGCCAAGTCCAAATAATACAAGTTTTCTCGCCTAACACCACGACCAATCGTTTGCTTTGTTTGGATGTCCTTGAACACACAAAAGTCAGGCCAAAAAGTAACAAAACAAGATAAAGCAGTGGTTATTTGAGAAATAGATAAAATGTTATACTCTAAAGAAGGAACAACTAGCACTGAATCTAAATTTAAAGTACTAGTGAGAGATAAAGAACTTTCCCCAATAACTGGAGTTGTGTTACCATTGGCAGTGCAAACAGTTTTGTGTGAAGATGATTTTGAGATTTGTTTAGAATTGAATGTCATATGATCAGTTGCACCTGAATCAATTATCCATGTATTATTAAAAACAGGAGGAAAAGCTTTCTTACCAACATTGTTTGAGGTTGCTACTGATGCTGAGGAGTTTGCAACATGATCATTCATTGCTTCAACATTGGTGGCAATAGACATCTGTCTTGGATTTTTTTTGCGAGATTCACGGCTGTGATCCCACCAATCAGGGTATCCCACAAGTTCAAAACATTGTTCTTTTGTGTGACCCTTTTGATGACAATGGGTACATTTGAATGATGATTTTTCAACAGCCTTTTTAACATTCATTTGTTCTTGTTGATTTGAAAAAGAACGGTTTTGAGATATCATGGCGGAAGCATCAGAGTCTCCAGATTTTTCTTTTAATGATATTCGACGCACTACTTCTCGTCGAATCAAGGAGTAACATCCTTCTAAATCCGGGATGGTTTCTTTTCGCATAATTTCTCCACGAACCTGCTCAAATTCATCATCTAATCCAGCAAGAAAAATATGTACCCTCAATCTTTCAACAGACTCTTGATATGATATTAAATCATCAGGATCTTTCATGACCACCTTATCACGATGGTCTAGTTCTTGAAAAATTTCAGTTAACTCTCCATAATATTCAGAAAGTGATTTTCCATTTTGTCTGGAAGTAAAGGCTTTTTGGTTTAAGACAAATACCTGTAATTCGTCAGTTCCATCATAAAATGCCTTTGCCAAAGCACCCCAAATTTCAAAAGCAGTTGGTATGCGTAAGTAACGCTTCATGATTTCAGGACTCATTGACATAAGTAGTCATCTCTTCACTTTTTGATTTTCTGCATACCACTTGTTATAATTTTCTGATGTTTTTTCGGGTTGCAAATTTTTGTCATGAATATAAGAGAGTTTTTCTCTCTCTGCAATATGCATTTCTATTATTTGAGACCAAACATCATAATTAGTCTCAGTAAGAATAATTCCAGCATTAAAAACACCTTCAGAATGGACAGATTGTACAATAACTGGAGTTGATTTCTCCACAGGTAATGAAATTGTGCCCTCTGTCATGATGTTAGGGTACAAAAACTAGAAAAATGGTGTAATAATTTCAGAACTGGAAAGAAGAATGCAAGAACCGGTATTGAAGAAACAATCTAACCGAAGAAGAAATGGTTTCTCCGATATATTTTCATTTTTAATTCGTATGAGTTTGTACATTGTTTATATAGGAAAATATTAATTACTATTACAACTACCACACTCAACATTTACAGCTGCACGTTTTCTTTGATAGGCGCCGTCTGCCGTGAAGGTTGTTAACTGTCGGTAGGCGCCGTCTTCTTTGATAGGCGCCGTCTACCGTGAATTGTTGAACGTCGGTGCGTTCATTGTTGAATTCAACATAGGGAAAATTATTGACTACCTCAACCCAACCATCAGCTATGATGAAATTGGTGCCACTCAAATAAAGTATTCTTAATGATGAAGAAAGACAAGAAACCCACTCTATATTTTTGCTACTTAGATAATAAGTACTGAGGTCAAGAAACTCTAAATTCGAAAGATTAGCAAGTTGAGGAGGTACTTCTCCAACCAAATAAGTTTGAGAGAGATTAAGGTATTTTAATTTGCTCAGAGAAGCAATGAAACTTGGAAAGGGGCTTGGATAGAAGTCATTGTAGCTTAAGTCCAAATGGTTCAAATGCTGCAACTCACCTAACGAATCAGTGATATTGTAACCTCTAAGTTCAAAATCTTCTTCGCCTTTGCGAAAAGTTGAAGGAGAAAGATCAAGACTGACCACATGATTAGACGTGTTATCACACTGAATTGCAACCCATTTGCAGCAATCTCTATTTTCTTCTTCGCTGCTCCAAGAAGAAAGAAGACGTTGGGATTCTGCATAATAACTCTCTTTGAACTTAAGAAGTGCTTTTCTCTCATATTCAATGCATCTTACTTTGGGATTTGGAATGGTTAATACCAATACAGCTTTCACATAAAGCAAAACTGTCAAAAAGATCACAATGCTAGACAACAATCCTCTCATCTTTGGTCTTTACAATCAATCAGAATTTATAAAGTTAACGTATGTATTTTCTGAGAATTGCTGCTGCTTTTATAACCTTCAAAGTTAATAATAACCATAGGTTTCCAACACTAAAAAGTTAATTCATTTTAATCCAATGAATTGATACATCCATAATTCTTATAAATCATATCACAGTATTTTATTTAATTAATGTGAAACATTTTACGGCCAATATTTTCTCAATAATTCTTTGTTCTTTACGAAACTAATCACTTTGAACTTATTTTGTAACAAATTAAGCTTTCAAGTTCTAGTTTTTAAACAAAATAAACATTGCTTGGTAATTAATTCTTTTTTTAATTTCTTTTTTTAAACAAAATTAGCATTGCTCCGTTCCATTTTTACATAATTTTTGTTGTTTAAAACTTAAATAAAAATTTTAAAACCATATTTTAAGTTCATTTTTCTTTTCATTAGTTACATTAATTTTTCTTTATTGTGACTTAAAGAGGGAATGAACATAGAAAACAAAACTTTTTACTAAATGAGTTATTATTTTTTTTTCCCTTCAAAATGAATTTTTAAAAAAAAAAAAAAGCAGTTTAAACACAAGAAAACATAACGTATTACAAAATGATCCCCTTGTAATTTTGTACCATTTTAAGATGATCCCCTTCTATACAATAATAATATAAAAAGATTGAATACATTTTATGACAGAGATAAGCTCAAGTCCTTCTAACCTTCTATTTTTTAGATTTTTATACTTTCCTTCCTTCTATATTAATCCAATATTTATCTCCATCTTTGTCTTAATATATTCATTATTTTTATATTACTGTTATACAGAAGAAAACAAATCCTAAGGTGGGTTGACTCAAACAAAAAAAAAATTCAAAAAAAGACCTGAGTCATATTACAAGACTATTAAGTGTAAGTTAGTAAATTGCCTTTTAATATAAGAAAATATTAAAAATATATAAATTTGAATATATATAGACACTCATAATTATAATGTATTAAGTGGTTAAATAATTTTAATAATAGAGTAATTATTTATATTTCAAAAAAATAATTAATATAAATATAAGTCTACGATGTATTTTAAATTTATAATGTTATAAAAAAATATACTTTTTAATTATCTTTAATGTGCTTTTGCTAGCATTAGGCTATGTGTATAAATATAAGTCTATGTGTATAAATATAAGTCTGTGTAGCTTTAATTAACTTTTAAATTCTACAATTTAGTTCCAAATTTTAAAATTTTCACAAATAGATCATTAAATTTTTAAATACTATAATTTAGTCTCAAAAATTTAAAAATTCACACATAGGAACTAACTTGGATACTAAAACATATGTTATTTGATCAAATTTTTTGGACCTATGTGTAAAGTTTTAAAGGTTTGGGGACTAAATTGTAGGATTTAAAAGTTTAGGGATCTATGTGTGAAATTTTAAAAGTTTGAAAACTAAATTATAGAATTTAAAATTTTAGTGATCTAAATATAAATTTAATTAAAATTTAGAGACAAATTGTATAATTTAGTAATCATTATAAGTTCCTCCTTCCACTACTTGTGTCCGTACCCTTTTCCTACTTGAAAGAAAAATATGCATAACATAATTGATAAAGATTCATCTTTTATATTGAATAAAAGTATATTTTTTATAACATAATAAATTTATATTCAACACGTAACTGCATAAAATTTATATTGTTTTTTTTTTTTTTGTAATATTTTGAATATTTTTTTTATCATATTTTTAACTTTTATTTTATAATATTAATTTTTTAATGTTTTTATTTATAAAATATATTTATATAAAAAATTGAAATTGAAATTATAAGTTATTAATGTATGAAAATAATGACGTGTATTATTTTATAAAAATATTAAAAAGAAAATTGCTTAAATAAATAAGTTAAATATAAGGGAGCCCTTAAAATGAAGAAGGCGGGTTGACTTAAAAAATAAATTAAAACAAGTGAGTCATATTACAAGACTATTAGGTATAAGTTAGTAAATTGTATTTTGGCACCGGGAAATATATATATTAAAGATATATAAATTTACATCTTATAGTTATAATTTTAAAAGTATAATTATCACACCTTCAATAATTAATTGTCTTTCTTTTGGTTTTTGACGTAATTATCAATTCTTAAAAATATATATTATACTTAAATATTTCTGACTCATTTGTAAAATTTTATCATTTTTTCCTACTCATATGTAAATTCAATCTTTATTTTTTAACATCTATCTTAATTCCTAAGTCTTAAATTCAAAATCAATATCGAAGTGATACATGTCACTTGATTACAAAATTATTTTCTATTAAATATATTTTCAACTTGAAGATAAATTTTTTTTTTAACAAAGAAAAAAAAACAGTGATAAAAAAAACTTGAAGATAATTGTACTGATAAAAAAAAAAATACTTACAAGATAATTGACCCAAAAATTCTCAAATACAGTGACTCTCAAGCATCAGTGGGTCCTACTTGTGAGAACTAACCATGAATCACGTTTCTTTTACCATTTATTCTCTTTAACTAATTAAAAAAGTAACAACTATTTACTGTCATTAAAGCTTATAGACTTATTCTAATTTGGAATCTAAATACTACGTAAGGTTGCATACAGCCGAGGTCTTTTTTTTCCTATATAAATTAATATTTAAAGATGGGTGTAAAAGTCATTTTATTTATATTAAATAAATATTTTAATCATTTTATTTTTAAAAACAACATTTAAGTTATTTTTTATAAAAGCAAGATACTCACTTTTTAAATAGCAAATTATTATTATATTATTAAAAAATTTTGAAATAATAATAAAGATAATTTAATAGAGGCAAAATTATTATTTTATTTTAACAATTTAAAATTTAACTTGAACAATACAATATTTTATTTTTTTTATTTCTTTGGTCAATTTTGTTATAAATTTTTTTTATTTTTTAGCACTTTTTTGTAGGTATAGTTTTTGCATCGAAACTGTAGACTTTGTAAAATCAAAAATAGAGACTATACATGTCAAAAAATTAAAAGATAAGTGGCATTGGTTTTCAAACCTTTTTTTTTGCTAAACTTTTTTCTATAACTAAAAATACAATCAAATTATAACGCGACACACATAATAATAAATTAATACATTAATCCATAAAATACATATTCATAAAATACATATTTATAATACAATAATCCATAAAAAATTCAAGACAATTACAGTCTAAATTTTAAAATAATAAAAAGTTTACACAAATTTATAACAATGATTAAGAAAATCAATATTTTAAATTCAACAAATTTATAGGTGTGAATTTACTTTGAGGGATGTGAGTTTTCAACTATTAAGGAAGATTAGTGTAATGGTTGTTCCTAAGTCGTAATCTTCAAAATTTTCAGTCTGCACTCAAGGGAAAACACAACTGACTATATGATGGGATTCTCTTCTATTTATTTCCAGCCTCAAGACAGAGACGAGAGAAGTGAAAGCTGCGAAACAAACAGAGATGTGAGAAGTGGATTAATAATAATAATAATAATAATATTTTATTTATAACGTTCGGCCCGGTTCGATTGGTTCAAAAATTTACAAAATCGGACCGAACCGTTTTACTAACGATTTGTGTTATTTTTAACCGGACCGAGCCATATATTTTTTGAAATTGTCAAATTTATTCCGATCCGATCCGGTCCGATTTAGACTGATTTTATGACACCCCTAATAACAAGTCATATTCATATTGTATTTTTTAAAACACATTCAAATTATATTATTATATTGTATTATAAATTATCACCCCTAATCATTACCGATCCAACATTTATATAAAATTGGAGTCAAATTTGGCATGTTCCCTCGTTTTCTTGTATCTTTTCTGCACCAATCAAAGATTTATGGGATATCTCCCTCCACCAATTACTCTACAAATCCTGACCAGTTATGGTTTTCGAGACTATCATAATTTATTCTTTTTGTTTTTCATTTATTTATAAAAAAAACAAGAAATTTAGCCTCACCCATACTATGAAAAATTGGTACAATTTATAATCATGTTAAATAACAAAGTTCCTCCTTCTACTACTTGTGTCCGTACCCTTTTCTTAATTGAAAGATAATATTGCATAATATAATTGATAAAAAATATTTTTTATATCGAATAAAAATATGTTTTTTATAACATAATAAATTTATATTCAACACATATTTATTATATTTATATTTATTTTTTCTATTATTTTGATTTTTTTTTCATATTCTCAACTTTTATTTTATAATATAAAAATTTTAATTATTTTTTACAATATATTTATATCAAAATTTTAAATTTAAATTATATGTTAAATATACGTTAAAAATTTATGAAAATAATGAACATATATTATTTTATAAAAATATAAATAAGAAAATTTCTTAAATAAATAAGTTATATCTTTTATATAATAGAGTAATTATTTATATTTCAAATTTTTTTTTAATAATTAATATAAATATAAGTTTATGTGTATTTTAAATTTATAATGATAAAAAATTTACATTTTTTCTTAAAATGTACTTTTTAATTATCTTTAATGTTGCTTTTGCTAGCGTTAGGCTAGCTTTGCGGGTTGACTAAAAAAAAAAGCGTGAGTCATATTGCAAGGGTTTTTTTTTTGGATAGTACATATTGCAAGATTATTAAGAGTCTGGGTCCACACCTTCAATAATTTACCTCCTATATGTTACGTGACAGCAGAAAAAGGGGAGTTGATTATTGAGCAAAGGCCTAGATGCGATGAGTTTTTTTTTTTTTACTTTCTTTTGTGTAAACTTAGCATTTAACTAAATTTTATGCTCGAATGATAAAGAGATCCGCTACAAATTTCACCTTAATATCAAAAATGATAAAAAAAACTCAAAACAAAAAAGCATTACAAATCTAAAGAAATATAACTGAAAATATTTAAGTATTTTGCTCTAGTAGTATAGATAGGCCATGACAGAGTTGTCGTTAATGAGAAGTCATGTTAACTATGTCTCAATCTAAGAAGAAAAGTAGCGTGTCCTAATCAAAATAAACCCACCCTTCTCAGGGGTCTATTTTGAGCGCATTGAATCCAAAAAAGTCAATTCTATTAACATACTCCTATTTTTTTAAACACATACTCCTTAATGCATTCCCCAACACCCTACATATTGTTCAAGGGTATGTGTTTAAAAAATTAGAGATATGTTAGTAGAACATGCCATCCAAAAATTGATGGCTCGGGCTAATTTTATCAGAACACTAAATTTTTCCAAATACATTATTGTGTTGACGGACAAGACTGAGTCAATTTTTTAGGTGCCTACATAAAAGGAAAGTTGAATATTGAGCGAAAGGGGGTCTTGATGCGATGAGTCAATTTTTGTTTTTTATTTGAGTAAAGCTTAGTTGCGTTGCTTTTCGTTTTTGGAGTATCGATAACATGTAATAAATATTTAAATAAAAATAATTAAATAAAAAAGTTTTTATCGTATAAAAATGAACATTTTGTTCATATAATTATCATTTTCTCTACTCATATGTAATTCAATCTTTATTTTTCTCTCTCTAAATAATATATACTATTAAATATATTTAAAAAATTATTAAAAATAATATTCTTAAAATTTATAATAATAAAAATAACATTTCAATAATATTAAACGATGTTTAATTAGACGACATTCAACATTAAATAGATCTAAATTATCATAGTTTAATTTAAACGATATCTAATTGGACGACATACAAAGAAAAATGATATAATAGTTATTTTTTTAATTACAAAAATATATAATTTAAATAAAAAAATATTATTTTTGTTATTATAATTATTAAAGAGTATAATTTTTATTACTTTTTAATATATTTTATAAGTATTGAAGAGAATTATTTTTATTATTTTTTTAATATATTTTCAACTTAAAGATAATTGTCCTAAAAATTCTCAAATGCAATGATGCTGAAGCATGAGTGGGGCCTGTTCCTTATGAGAACTAACCATGAATCACGCTTCTTATTCTATTTATTCTCTTTAGGTTTAGGGCGAGGGTACTACATATGTCAATAATTCAATAAACGAGCTAGAAGACTAAACTTTCAACAACAACCAAAAAAAAAAAAAAACTTTGAAAAGTAAACTATTTACTGCCATCAAAAGCTTATTGACCTCTTCTAATTTAGAGTCTAAATAGTACGTAAAGGTTGCATATCGCTTTTATACCCAAATTTAATGGTTGTTTGAGTACACAAAATTATATGTATTTAATGCACAATTAATAAATAATTTAATAAGAAGGTTAATAAATTTTTTTTTTAAGTAAAGACCTAATTTTTTTTTTATATAGAATATGAATGCGAGAGCATATGAAAATATCTTAATATTTTTTGATATTTTTATCAAAAAAACTTCATAAAATAAAAATACGTATATTAAAATTTTGTTTAAAAAATATCTTCTATAATATCCATAAATTTTTCGATATTTTCATGAAAATATAAAAAGAATTCTAACTTTTTCAATATTTTTACAAATTCTATTATAATTTTCTAAAATTTTGATAAAAATATCAAAAATATCTATATAAATATATAACAAAATATTAATTTTGTTAAATTAAATATATATGTAACTTAATTTAACTTAGTACAAGTAATATATGTATGTTTGAATCATAAATATAATATTTAAATAAAAAAATTAATTAGTATTTGTTTTAGTATTTTTAAAAAATTATGTAAAAATTTAAATTAACATTTTTATAAATATTAATATTTTTGTCCATGAGACAAAGAATAACAAGCAAGGAAGAAAAAAGAGGAAAACAAAGAGAGGAAAAAGTGATCAATATCCATTCATTTATTTGTATCTATTATCTATATATAAATAAAAGTTTACTTTCTTTTATTTATTTGTATTTGGTATTTTTATTTTATTTTATTTTTTTGTTTTGATATTTGTATTTCTTTTATTTTAATTCTATTTATCTATCTATCTATATATAAAGAAGAGTTTTACTTTCTTCTATTTGTTTGTGTTTCTATGTATCAATCAATCTATCTATCTATTATCTATATATAAAAGAGAGTTTATTTTTTCTTATTTATTTATGTTTGGTATTTTTATCCCTTTTATTTTATTTTCTTTATTTGTATTTGGTATTTTTTTATTTCTTATTATTTATATATAAAAGAGAGTTTAATTTCTCTTTTTTATTTGTGTTTCGTATTTTTCTTTATTTGCATTTGGTATTTTTATTTTCTATCTACTATCTATATACAAAGAAGGGTTTACTTTCTCCTATTTATTTGTGTTTTTATCAATCTATCTATTATCTACATACAAAGGAGAGTTTACTTTCTCTTATTGATTTATGTTTGATATTTTTATTTATTTTATTTTATTTCTATTTATCAATCTATCTATATATAAAAGAGAGTTTTACTTTCTTCTATTTGTTTGTGTTTCTATCTATCTATCTATCTATCTAACCATTATCTCTATATAAAATAGAGTTTATTTTCTCTTATTACTTTAGTTTAGTATTTTTATTCCTTTTATTTTATTTTATTTATTTGTATTTGATATTTTTTTTATTTCTTATTATTTATATATAAATGAGAGTTTACTTTCTCTTATTTATTTATGTTTAATATTTTTCGTTATTTGCATTTGGTATTTTTATTTTCTATCTATGTATTATCTATATATAAGGAATGATTTACTTTCTCCTATTTATATGTGTTTTTATCTATCTATCTATCTATCTATCTATCTAAAGGAGAATTTACTTTCTCCTATTTATTTGTCTTTGGTATTTTTATTTCTTTGACTTTATTTTCTATTTATTTGTATTTAATATTTATATTTTTTTATTTTATTTTAAATGAAAAGTAAATGGCTAAAAAATGGAACCTGTATAATCTAACAACATATTGACGGACATGTATTATTTTTTTTAGTAATGTTATATATATTAAGTTGTTATATATTTTAAGCCACATATAATAAAAAGATTATACCAGTTTAAAAAATAATTATTAAATCTAATTTGTAGAAATAAAAAAAAAAATAAGTATCATGTTACCTTCAAGAAAATACTCTTTACAAGACTATACTAAGCTTCGCTTATAAAAAATGAGGCTTTTATGGGATAATAGAATCTTGAAATAATTTTTATTGGCATTTAAAAAAAAATAGATTTTTTTACGATTCTTTGAATAGTAAAAAAGTTTTTAAAGAAGAAATTGTCAATTTTTTTATTAAAAATAATTAAATTTGTAAATAAATAGTGGCAGAAGTAGGTGAAGTGAAGAGATAATAAATAAGTTAAAAAATATTGAATGTATAACACGAACATAGAAGACAAATCTTCAAATACTATGTACTAACTTTCTGATATATATTATTATAAAAATAAAAAATAAACTTCCTGACAAGCATGGCCAAGTGAGAAATATGCATTTCATTTATTTAAAATCAAATCATTTTTCTATAGAGCTAGCTCTATATATATGTATAGGCGAATTGTCCTCCATACAAATAATATTTATTTGATTTTATTTTTTTGTGATTTTTTTATTTGATAAAATTATTTAGGAGTTGATGTCAAAAAATTCTCAGAGAAGTAAAAAAACTATATTTGATTTTTTTTTTTTATTTTCTAATTTTTTTTTATTTTGTTTGATAATTTTTTTATATTATTGTTATTTTGTTTGATAATGTTATTTTGTAGTTAATGTTAAAGAATATACTTCTAATTACATAAGTAAATAATATCATACATTATGAGCTTTATTTATAGTTTTTAAATAATATCAAGTTCTAGTTTTTAAACAAAATAAGGATTTTTTAGTAATTAATTCTATTTTTAAATTCAAAATTGGTTTTTGTTCTTTTTAAAACTTAAAAAAAAAATTGAAAAGAAAAATTAAAAAACCATATTCTAAGTTTACTTCTCTTTTCATTAATTACATTAATTTTTATTTATTGTGACTTAAAGAGGGAATGAACATAAAAAACAAAATGAATTAAAAAAATCAGTTTAAACACAAAAAAACATAACATATTACAAAATGACCCCCTTGTAATTTTGTACTATTTTAAAATGGAGGGTTGACTCAAACCTTTTTTTTTTTTTTTTTTTTAAAAGCGTGTGACATATTACAAGACTATTAGTCGGAAGGTAGTAAATTGTCTTTTAATAAAGAAAGGGTTATATATATATATATGCATTTATAATTATAATGTAATAAATGGTTAAACAGTTTTAAAAATATAATAATTATTTATATGTTAAGAAAAATTTGCTAAAATAACTTTAATAAAATAATCAATATAAGTATAAACATACGTGTATTTTGTATGATAAAAATTTAACAATTTTTTTTAAAAAAATATATTGTTTAATTTTTAATGTTGGTCTTGACTTAGAATAGCTTGCGGGTTGACTTAAAAAAATTTGAAGAATGTCTGAGTAATATTGCAAGACTATTAAGTCAATGTTCAATAAATAAAAAAGAAAAAGACTATTTAATATGTCAAATCATTTAATAAATACATATCTATGCACTTATAATAAATATTTAAATAATTAATATAAATACAAAGTATGTTACATTTATAATAATAAAGTTCTAACAATTATTTTCAAAATACGGCTTAATTATCTTTAATTTTGCTCTTAAATTAAAAAAAAATAAAAAAATAATTTAGATCGAAATCTCAGTATAATTTATTTAATAATTAAACTAATAAAAAAAATCTTTTCGAGAAAGAATTTCTACAAACTGGAGAAAAAAATTCGACCTATACTCAACAAAATATGAACCTATACCTATACAATTATCCTCCAATCGAGCAAAAGAGGGCCTTTGAGCGATGAGTCAAATTTAGGTGTCTTGCTTTTGGTTTTTGACGAGTCAAATTAATAAAAAAGTGTATTTATTATAAATATATTTTAATATTTATTAATATATTAAAAATTAAAGAGTAAAAAATAATCAAAATAATATACAATAAAAATTAAAAAAATATATTTATTAGTATAGAATAATAATAAAAAAAAGATAAGCATGTATAAATATTCTACTATTTATAAGTATACAATAAAATTAAGAAAATAATTATAAAAATTAAAAAAATGAAAAATAAAAAAAACAACTATATATAATAAATATAATTATTTTAAAAATATTTTAATATTCATTAATGTAAAAAAAAAAAAAGCTAACAAAACAATGGAGCGAGAAAATAATCAATGTATTGTCCATTGGTTATTCCAGTTTTTAATAAAAAAAACATATTATTTATTTTAAGTTTAAAATAAATCACAAATAATATATTATAATATTATTAATAAGAAAAATTAAATTTATAAAATTATCATATTAATTAAAATTATAATAAATTTATAATATATAACATATTTATAAAATATAGTTAATAGATTTTTTCAACTTGAAGATAATTGTCCGGAAATTTCTCAAATACAGTAATGCTCAAGCATGAGTGGGTCCTACTACTTATGAGAGCTAACCATGAATCACGTTTCTTTTTCTATTTATTCTCTTTTAGGTGGGGTCGGAGTTCTGTATGTGTCAATAATTCAAAAAAACCGGCTAAAGGACTAAACTTTCAACAACAAATGATAAAATTAAAAAAGTGACAACAAATTACTGCCATCAAAAGCTTGTAGACTTGGTCTAATTTAGAGTCTAAATAGTAAGTAAAGTTTTTTTTTTTTAATGAGAGTGAGTAAAGGTTGCATTTGCATATCAACAAGTCTTTTATATATATATATATTAATTTAAATCAAAATTATAAAAAATAATAAAATAAAAAAATTAAAATAGATTAAACAATTATAAGAATCTTAAAAATAAGATGTAATATAGGGAAAAAAATAAATTTCAAGCCTCTTTTTTAAACTCTTTAAATTTTCTGACCTTCATATATGATTCTTCTATTTGATAAGTTATTAGATCTTTAAACATTTCATAATTTTAGATCTTCAAGATTTGAATTGCAAAAACATAAAATATGCCAAAAATCACTCATAAATAGAATCAAATTTAATCAAAATCTATTAAGAGGGAAGAGAGGAAAATGCCAAAATTCTCTTCATTAGTATTGCATGTACTGGTCACATGAAGAAATTGCACTAAATTGATACTATTTTTTAAATATAAGTATCATTAAGATATAAAATAATAATAAAGGTAAAAAATAGCATCAAAAATGAAATAGGGTACTATTAAAGTAGCGAACCTAAAAAATGGCACTTAAATTTTGTGCTTATTTTTTTATTATAATTTAGTCGTATTGTTATAAAAAAGTGAGGGTACAAAGGCAGAGTAAAACTATCTTCATTTAATTTTTTCAATTGCATTAAATAAAGGCCATTTTAACTTAAATAAACTATAACTAAAAAAATAAAAATATAAAAATATGGTCTTTTATTTTTTGTATAATTATTTTTTAATAATAATAAAATTAAACTATAAAAAATAAAATAAAGAACACATGTGTCTTTTTAAAATAAGTATAAATTTATGCGGTTATTTTCTCATAAATATGATAATGTTCAAACTAAGCTACTATTTTGTTGCTAACTTTAAAAAAGCTTATAGAATTTTAAGAAGAAAAGTTTATTTAGTATAAATTTGTGATAAATTATAAATAATGTAGCATAAGATTATTAGTATGTATATTTGAGTTCATATAATTGTATTGAATAAAAAATTAACACATTAATTATGATTATGATATATAAAAATGTTCATTTTAGATGGAAAAAAAGAAAGAAAAAAAAAAAAAAACCGAAAAACCTTTAGAGTATGTATTCCACGCCTTCAATAATTGACTTGGTGACAACAGAAAAAAGTTTCATTGAACATCCAACCGTGTAATATTAAATGTTTAATATTGAACGAGTTTAAATTACCGTCATTTAATTTCAATTGAATGAATATTAAAAAAATGATATATTAATCATTTTTTGTAATTGTAAAAATATAAGTTTGAACACAAAGGATGTTATTTTTATTATTACAAGTTTTGAGGGTGTCATTTTTGTTATTTTTTCAAAAAAATTAATATAAAGCAATAAATGTTTATGTAATAGAAAAAATAAAATTTTATTAAAAAATTTAAATTTTAAGATAATATAATCATTATAATTAAATAAAAAAATAGATATTAATAACAATTTTTTAATTAAATTTGAATAATTTTTTTTAAAAAATTAATTATGAGTACTACTATTATTTTAAAATAAACATGTATTTTAGCTTATCTAGAACTTTTAATATAGAAAAGTAAACCATAAATAAAAAATAACTTATAGTTTTATCTATAATCTTTCAAATTTTTTCCTTCTGTATTTGTTTACAATTTTTTAACCTATTATTTTAAAAGAAAGATAAAAATTTAAAAATTAATAAAATTGTTATAATATTTTTCATTAAATAGGTAAAATTAATAATAATGAAAAATTTTGTAATTTTTAAAATTAATAACAATTTGTCCAATTTTTTCTTAATTTACAGGTACTACAATTATTTTAAAAAATAAAAATTTATAAAGCTTATTTAGAACTTTTTGTAGAAAGAAGTATATTTAGAACTTTTTGTAAAAAGAAGTATATTATAAATAAAACTCTAATGATTTATAATAAGATAATATAATTATTATTAAATAAATAAAATTAATAACAAAAAAAATTATCTAAAATGATGAATGACACAAGGCAAATATACATTGCAATAAGCCTAAAGTCTTCTTTTGAAGAAGTTGTATTTGTTTTTCTTTTCTGATTGCTTAAAGTTTATTGAAAAATTCCTTAAAATTTCTTGCATTTTTTATGTTTAGCCTTTAGACGATCAGTAACTAAATTCCCTTTTGAGCTGGTACAAGTGCCTTAATTCGTTTTTTATTCATTTATAAAAATATATAATAAAACTTTCTCTATTATTATTAAAAAGAGGAATGATTCTAAAATTTACAATTCAATTGAATAATATTACCACAGGGTGAGTAAGCTTTTATTCAAAAGGAAGCTTATTATCAATGTTAGCTTAAAAATATATTTCAAAGAATGCGTCACAGTAGTATTAAAATATATAATTTTTTGTAATAAAATTACACATCATACACATAAATAGTAATTGGGTTCGAAACCAGATGAAATTGAATATTAGAAGATATAATAGAAATTAGGACAACTGGGCGAGTGGAGGAATTAGGAATTCACTGCTACTCATTCAAAACTCTCCCCCCTCTCTATTTGTGCATGAGATCTGTCATTTACATGTGATAAAGTACAATTTATTTGGTAGCATTGCCTAATACAAATGCAGTTACATATCTTATACAATATCTTTACTCATATCAGAATGGTGAAACTATTGCGCTAAGGAGAAGAAATTAAGATGCACACATTTGCCAAATAACTTATAGTAATGATCTGCAATGCACTAACAAGAACTAAGTTACTGATAACTCTAATTTATTAGAGTATTATTAGCTCTTATTTATAAATGATTATTTGTCCTTTTGAGAATGTTTGCACATTATATTCATTTATACAATATTTGTGGACTTTGTGATTTAAGTAAATTCTTTGATAATAAATTCAAAATAATTATGAAATTTGTCAAAAAAAATTATATTTTGATGTGCACTCATTAGATTTTCATTGCCCTCTGCAGGAGATAAAGAAAACAACAAAAAAATGCAAGAATCCAACTTTGCTGCAGCAAAATCACACCAGGAAAATAGCGCCAAAACAGAGGCTGATCTGTAAACAATTATTCAAGGGCTGATTTGGACTCTAAACAAAAGGACAATTTTTGGCTTTTATTAACTCACCTTTTTAGGGATAATATTGGAAATTAACACACCAAAAATTGTCTCCAATTAAACCTAATGTTAAAGAACAAAAACAGGGGCTGATTTAAGGCAGATTTTGGCAGCAGCAGCTAGGGCAATTCTGGGCAGCAAATAAATACATATAAAGAGCAGAATTCTAGACAGAGAGAGGCAGAAAATACAAGGCAGATTTGGGCACCAAAACTGAGGAAAAACGAGCAGCAAAACAGAGAGGAACAGAGCATAATTTCGCAGCAGATTGGGACGCAAAATAGAGCATCAGGGGGATTTGGAAAGAGACCAATTGAAGGCTTGATTTGTAAGAACAATCATTGAAGAAAGCAAGAAAGATTAGGGATTTGGAATCCAATTGATTGAAATTCAATAAAAGGGAATTTTATTAATTTATTCCTTCTTCTATTCTTCTTTTATTGTTTTTCCAAATTTCTATAACTTTATGAATCTGATGTTGACCATGGATGATTTGATGTTTAATTTTATAAATATGTTTGGCTAAATTTTCATTCAGTTAAGATTGTGGATGTGCAAGTGTATGTAGACTTTATGCTTTAATTTTATAAAATTGTGCTTTGCTTGGCAAAGGGTGCTAGTTATTCTATGCTTGATTGATTGATTTATTCTTATTGATTGCTTGATCAACAATTGATAGGATAGTAGACTGAAATTGAATATGGAAAGGTTAATTTAAGTTGGATAAAGCTAGAATAGTGTGAAGAAATTAATATAGGAATATATAATTATCTCACATAACTCAAAAGAATTTGTGCATGAACGTTGTTCTTAAATTCAGTTTTGCATAGGAATATGTTTTATTGAGTCATAGAATATATAAACATTGCAGATTCGGAAGAATCCTTTGTGAATTTTTACAATTCTAGTTACTGGTATACTTGCTACAGCAACGCTGCAGCAACGCAGTTTGTCTACATCACTTGTCACATTCGCAATCCTAACTGATTTATCTACTTGTGATTCTTAATATCCTTCTCGTTGAACATTGTTTCAGTATTTTTACTCTTGTCCTCTCGTTCTATTTATTTTATTTTATTTTAATAAACAAAAACACAAAATATTGATTTTAATAGTTAATTTTTACGATATTTTATAGTATTCCAATCTCCATCGGAACGATCTTTCTTATCATTATATTACTTGTTTGCGACACATGCACTTGCGTAAAATTATATACACCATTGTGAGTAACAGTTACACGGGAAATTAATTAGTCCTTTAAACCAAGATAGTTTTTTTTCCTAATCTAACAAAAAAGAAAAAAGAAAAAAACTGTGGATATTTACAGTGCATTGTTATTATTAAAAATCTAAGCAAGTTCTAGATACTTATTTTTCTTACTAGTTTTGCCTTAATCAGTACTGCTCTTACGAAAATCAAATCCCATGTATCGCTCAAGACATTGAAATATGAATTTCTCCAAGCCCTGCTGAAGATTAATGCGCCAACAAATCCACAAAACCCAACCACAAACCCAATTCCCAAACTGTCGTAGAATCCTTTAGAGGTTGTCGAAGACCAATCAGCTTCATCAGAGCCTATCTGATCTTCTGTGCACTTCTTTTGGATTAGAGGACCACAAAGTAGGGGATTCCCTTGGACTCTAAAGCCATCTGATCCTAAGGTCTCTAGGTGAGGGTTGGTGGGTATCCTACCGGACAAGTTATTATTGGACAAGTCAATCATACCAACACTATCTAACTTAGACAAACTTGAAGGAATTCGACCTTGTAACTGATTATCTGATAAATCTAGAAAATTTAACCATTTCAACTCACCAATTTCTTGAGAGATTTGTTCAGTTATGTGGTTCTTTGATAAGTTGAGACCAACCAATCCAATTAGTTCACCAATTTCTCTTGGAATTTCTCCACTCAATTCATTCTCAGATAAGTATATACACTTGACAAGTCCCAAAATGTTACTGTAAGCGAAGAGTACCCTTTTCCATACCAGCTCTACTTGATCATGATAATTGACTCCAGTCCAACCCGTAGGATCAGTAGTAGTATTGTAAAGATGGGAAACAGTTTTGTCTATGTTGCCATGTACTCGCATTGCTGTAAAATTATTAAGACAATGTGGTATTTTTCCTGAGATTTTATTAATAGACAAGTCCAACAATTGAAGATGTTGTAGATAACACAAAGATAAAGGAATAATTCCTTGCAAGTGATTGGATCGTAGAATGACAATAACAAGATCTGTTAAGCCTTCTCCTATCCATTTAGGAATTGATCCGGACAATTTGTTTTGTCCGACGTCTAAAACTTTCAACTTTCTACAACTCTTTAAACATGAAGGCAATTCTCCTGTGAAATTATTACTGCTTAAATGCAGTGACCTAATTTGTGTCAATGAGCCCAGAGAAGCAGGGACTTTTCCTGATAAGTTATTATTTGCCAAAACGAGAATGACCAAGTTTTTCAAGTGTGACCAACAATCAGGAAGCTCTCCTGATAAAAGATTGTAAGAAATGTCTAGAAAGTTCAAGTCAACATCATCAACAACATCACATAAAGAATCCATGTGTGAGAATTCATTTCTGGAAAGATGTAATGCAGACACTTTGAATAGAAAAAGTGGTATTGAACCTCCCAATCGATTAGAGCTCAAATCTATTTCGGGGTGAACAGTTGGATCAAATGAAGAAAAGTTCCCAATTGTTCCATTGATCTGATTATTTGAAAGATTCAAATACCGTAAATTAGATTTATCCCAAAACCAATCAGGCATAAAATCTGAAATCCCAGCATCAGACATATCAAGGTTAGTATAACTGTTTTGGGTGCGTAGCCATTTTGGAAATAACGGGCCCAATTTGCAAGAATTTAACCTTATGAGTAGCAACTGAAAAGGAGGAACCCAATTATTAAGATCTAAAAGTAGCGATGGGTTATCAGATAAATACAATTCCTGAAGATGAGATAGTTTTCGAAAATGAGCTTCAAACATAGTGCCCTGGAAAGAGTTGTTAGACAAATCCAACACTACCAGTTGAGATAATTGTCCAACACTCTCAGGTATTATTCCATTGAATTGATTGCTGCCTAAATACAGATTTGTGAGGCTGGACATGTTTGAAATGAAGTCTGGAATTCTACCCCCAAAACTATTATAGCCAAGATCAAGATACTTGAGTGAAAACAATTGTCCAAATTCTAACGGAATCTCACCTTGTAGTTGATTGCCAGAGAGGTCAAGATGCTCAAGTGAAAACAATTGTACATTTCGTGATGGAATCTCACCTTGTAGATGATTGTGAGAGAGGTCAAGATACTTGAGTGAAAACAATTGTACAATTTGTGATGGAATCTGACCTTGTAGTTGATTGTGAGAGAGGTCAAGATACTTGAGTGAAAACAATTGTCCAAATTCTAATGGAATCTCACCTTGTAGTTGATTGAAAGAGAGGTCAAGATGCTCATGTGAAAACAATTGAAAAAACTGTGATGGAATCTCACCTTGTAGTTGATTATAGCGAAGATCAAGATACTTGAGTGAAAACAATTGTCCAAATTCTAATGGAATCTCACCTTGTAGTTGATTGTAATGGAGGTCAAGATGAACAAAGCTACTCCAACTAGTCAAGTTGAAAAGCCATGAGTATATGGAAGCAGAAAAAATGTTAAAAGAAAGATCAAGGTGGGTGAGTGATTTTAGCGAAGAAGAATTCACATGCGAAAGTGATGAAGGCATGTCTGGGAGATTACATCGACTCAAACCCAATTTTGATAGATAGGGAAAATTATTGACTACCTCAACCCAACCATCAGCTATGCTGAAATTGGTGCCACTCAAATCAAGTACTCTTAATGATGAAGAAAGACGAGAAACCCACTCTATATTTTTGCTTCTTAGATAGTTAGAATCAGTACTGAGGTCAAGAAACTCTAAATTCGAAAGATTAGCAAGTTGAGGAGGTACTTCTCCAACCAAATAAGTATTAGAGAGATTAAAGTATTTTAATTTGCTAAGGGAAGCAATGAAACTTGGAACGGGGCTTGGATAGAAGACATTGTGGCTTAAGTCCAAATAGTTCAAATGCTGCAACTCTCCTAACGAATCAGTGATATTGTAACCTCGAAGAAAAAAATCTTCTTCGCCTTTGCCAAAAGTTGAACGAGAAAGATCAAGACTGAACACATGATTAGACGTGTTATCACACTGAATTCCAACCCATTTGCAGCAATCTCTATTTTCTTCTTCGCTGCTCCAAGAAGAAAGAAGAAGTTGGGATTTTGCATAATAACTCTCTTTGAACTTAAGAAGTGCTTTTCTCTCAGATTCAATGCATCTTACTTTCGGATTTGGAATGGTTAATACCAATACAGCTTTCACATAAAGCAAAACTGTCAAAAAGATCACAATGCTAGACAACAATCCTCTCATCTTTGGTCTTTACAACCAATCAGAATTTATAAAGTTAACGTATGTATTTTCTGAGAATTGCTGCTGCTTTTATAACCTTCAAAGTTAATAATAACCATAGGTTTCCAACACTAAAAAGTTAATTCATTTTAATCCAGTGAATTGATACCTCCATAATTCTTATAAATTATATCACAGTATTTTATTTAATTAATGTGAAACATTTTACAGCCAATATTTTCTCAATAATTCATTTTTCTTTACAAAACTAATCACTTTAAACTTATTTTGTAACAAATTAAGCTTTCAAGTTCTAGTTTTTAAACAAAATAAGCATTATTTGGTAATTAATTCTATTTTTAAATTCAAAATTAGTTTAAAATTCCGTTCCATTTTTACATAATTTTTGTTGTTTTTAAAACATAAATAAAAATTTGAGAAAAAAATTTAAAAACCAATATTTTAAGTTCACTTCTCTTTTCATTAGTTACATTAATTTTTCTTTATTGTGACTTAAAGAGGGAATGAACATAGAAAACAAAAATTTTTACTAAATGAGTAATTATTTTTTTTCCTTCAAAATGAATTAAAAAAAAATAAACCAGTCTAAACACAAGAAAACATAACATATTTTAAAATGATCCCCTTGTACTATTACAAGACTATTAGTTGTAAGTTAGTAAATTGTCTTTTAATAAAAAAAAGGGTTAAAAATATATGAATTTATATATATATATGCATTTATAATTATAATGTAATAAATGGTTAAACAGTTTTAAAAATATAGTAATTATTTATATGTCAAGAAAATTTTGCTAAAATAACTTTAATAAAATAATCAATATAAGTATAAACTTATTTGTATTTTGAATTTATAATGATAAAAATTTAACAAATTTTTTTTTTTAAAATATATGGTTTAATTTTTAATGTTGCGCTTGACTTAAAGTAGCTTGCTGGTTGACTTAAAAAAAATGAAAAATGCATGAGTCATATTACAACACTATTAAGTCAATGTTCAATAATAATAATAATAAAAAGACAATTAAGTCATTGTACATGTCAAATCACTTAATAAATTGTATATTAAAATGTTAAAAATATATAAATTTATACATATATATATGCAATTATAATAAATAGTTAAATAAATAATATAAATATAAATATATGTACATGTTAAATTTATAATAATGAAGTTTTACATTTATTTTCAAAATATGGCTTAATTATCTTTAATTTTTCTCTTAGGCAATGTGTATATATATATATATATATATATATTGGCTTAATTATCTTTAATTTTTCTCTTAGGCAATGTATATATATATATATATATTAAACCAATAAAAAAATAATTTAGATCAAAATTTCAGTATAATTTATTTATAAAATTAAACTAATAAATTACAATCTTTTCGACAAAGAATTTCTACAACTGGAGAAAAAAATTGGACCTATATACTCAACAAAATATGAACCTATACCTATACAATTATCCTCCAATCGATCAAAAGAGGGCCTTTGTGCGATGAGTCAAATTTAGGTGTCTTGCTTTTGGTTTTTGATGTAATGATCATATTTGATAAATATTTGAACAAAAGTAATTCAATTTAAAAGTATTTTTGTTGCATAAAATGAACTTTTTCTTCATATAATAATTAATTATTAGAGATATATTCAAATATTTCCAACTCACTTGTTAAGCTTTATCATTTTCTCTTATAAATTCAATTTTTATTTTTCTCTCTCCAAACTAATATATATTATTATTTTACTAAATGCTAGTTTTAGACCTGTTAGATATAATATAATTATATTATTAAAATTATTTACTTTAAAATAATTATTTAAATTAATATATAATTTATATAAAATTTGTTAATTATAAATTTATTTTATCTTATATTTTATATTAATGTTTTGATTTTAATATTTGATTTAAAATATTAATATTACTTCTAAAAAAAATAAACAATGATCTTTTGTACAATACTGTTGGGATATTTTGAATGTCAAATCTTAATTATGTTATATCTATCTTATGGTTAGATTTGGTTCAAATGAATATTTATCTCTATTGTATCATAAATTTGTATTTAATTGGAGATAATTAGAGATTCAATATCTATCATATCTTATATTCGAAACTTGTATTGTATATTGTAAACCCGATAAATAGGGTCTTTAGTAGTGTATTATAAATACAACAATAAATGAGAATTACTTCTGACTTGTGATTTATACATGTGAAATGACTTTGACCAATAATATACCACAAATCATAAAATTTACAAGTTTTTAAAATTTTTTTATTTTATTTTTTATGATTAAAATTAAATTTTATTTTCATTAAAAAAAATCAATATTTTTTTTTGATTAATTTAATCAGAGATTACTTTATGAAAGGAAGTTGGAGAATCAATGTGAAGATCAATAACTTTTTCAACAAATTCCATACACAAATCCTAACATATAAGGACCAGGTACCTGTCTAATACAGACCCAAATTGGTAGAACTCAATTTGTTCCATCGTATCTATTTATCTTGCTACGTCAATTTTAATTGAAATTGTGTATATTGCTGCTATGTGGTTAACTTCGTCTCCTTGGGTCTGGAGCTTTAACTCTTTTAGCTTTTTAATTAACCCTCAAAAACTTGTAGATAAATTCTTTTGGTCAAATCAGCAGCAATGGCCAATTATTTGATTTTGGCATATATATATATATATATGTGTGTGTGTGTGTGTCAGAAATGGTGGCTGATAATGGTGGTTGGTAGCTGCTTAATTTTGTCAAAGAAAGCAGCCACCGACAGCAGCCATTGAAGAAGAGAAAATGGAGCTAGCTGGAGATGAAGAAAAAATGGAGTTGCTGAGCTCATTGCATATGTCAGCAGCTACCATTTTTCTTCTATAAATAGAAGAAGCATTCCTGCAGAAATTCCATCCCAAAATAAGCTTTCCTGCAAAGAAATTTGAGAGAAGAGAGTTTCTGAAACTCTCTGCGTGAGGAAGAGAAGAAGAGATGGAAGAGAAAAGAGAAAAGAGAAAAGAAAGAAAAGAAAAAGAGAAAAAAGAAAAAAGAAAAAAGAAAAAGAAAAAGATATTTTATTTGGGTGTATTGGGTTTTGGAGTTTGTGAGTTGAGTGTTGTATTTAAACACTGTAATATTATCTCCTATAGTGAAAGTGAGCTGTAGCAGCTCCGTGGAGTAGCCCAGTTAATTTTTTGGGGTGAACCATGAAAAAATTATCTGTGTGTTATTTCCTTATTTCTGCTCTACTTTATTTATTGTTTTGCTTCCCCGTAAATCTGGTTGTGGAAAATTACCATTTTTTTCCAACAATTGGTATCAGAGCTACAAGGTTGTGAAATTCTTGTATAGAAAAGTGTAAAGGTTACTATTCATCAAATAGTGAATAGTAAAAGTCAAAGTTGAATAGTGAATTTACTATTCACGTCACTATTCACATATCATTATTTTGCGATAGTGATTTTTTTGAAGTTACCAGATTTGAGTGGGAGCAATGGCAGCAGACAAAGGAAAAGTTAAGATCGAGAAATTCAATGGGTTGGTTTTTGGAAAATGCAGATTGAAGATTATCTGTACCAGAAAAATATGCACAAACCTTTATCAGGAACAAAACCAGAAAATATAAAGCAAGAAGATTGGGATCTTCTTGACAGGCAGGCGCTAGGAACAATCCGGTTAACGTTGTCTCGCAACGTTGCTTTCAACATTGCAAAGGAAACGACGACGACAGGTCTGATGAAAGCCTTATCAAATATGTACGAAAAACCAACTGCCTCAAATAAAGTACATTTGATGAGAAGGCTATTCAATTTGAAGATGTCAGAAGGAGCGCCAGTTGCAGATCACCTAAATGTTCTTAACTCTACTCTAACACAGTTGAGTTCAGTAGGCATTAATTTCGATGACGAAATTCAAGCCTTGATTCTCTTATCCTCTCTACCAGAAAGCTAGAATGACACAATGACGGCAATAAGCAATTCCTCAGGAAGCACGACGATGAAATGGGATACGGCTTATGATTTGATTCTAAGCGAGGAAATTTGTCGAAAAGAATCTGGTGAGGCTTCATCTTCTGCCTTACATACAGAATCCCGAGGAAGAATGTTTGAGAAAAGCTCAAGCAGAGGAAAGTCTAAGTCTAGAAGAAGTAAGTCAAGATTTAGCAGAGCAAACTTAAATTGCTGGAATTGTAGACAAAAAGGACATCTCAGAAAAGACTGTCGAGCACCGAAGAAAAATAATGGTGCAAAAGAAACTGCAAATGTTGCTGGGGAAACAGGTGATGCTCTTATCTTGAGTGTCAACAATCCGATTGAATCCTGGATTTTGGATTCAGGCGCATCATTTCACTCTACCTCCTGTCACGAAATCATGGAGAATTACACCGGTGGTGATTTCAAAAAAGTTTATCTAGCAGATGATGAGCCCTTGAAAATTGTGGGCAAAGGAGATGTTCCAGTGAAGTTGCCTAATGGGATTGTGTGGAAGCTGAAGAATGTGAGATATATTACAGGTCTGAAAAGGAATTTAATCTCAATAGGACAGCTTGATGAGGAAGGTTATTCAACAACCTTCACGGATCGCACGTGGAAGATAACAAAAGGAACTATGGTTTTAGCTCGTGGAAATAAAGTAGGTACCCTCTATGTGACCTCAAATAGTGGGAGCACTATAGCAGTCATGGACGCAGAGGAAAAATCAAATCTGTGGCTCCTGTCAAAAGGAAAACTACCAGATATGAAGTCGGTGGACATTGGTTTGTGCGAGGACTACATTCTCGGCAAACAGAAGAAAGTCAGCTTTTCAAAAGCTGGAAAAACACCGAAGTCAGAAAAGTTAGAGTTGGTTCATACAGACGTGTGGGGACCCGCTCCAATTAATTCCCTTGGAGGCTCATCGTATTATGTCACCTTCATTGACAACTCAACAAGGAAGGTGTGAGTTTATTTTCTGAAAAATAAATCAAAAGTCTATGATGTTTTCAGAAAATGGAAAGCTATGGTGAAAAATGAGACTGGCTTAAAAGTAAAGTGCCTAAGGTCTGACAATGGAGGTGAGTACACAGACAGAAGATTTAGAGACTTTTGTGCAAGCAATGGAATCAGAATGGAGAAGACTGCTCCAAGAACACCACAACAAAATGATGTAGCAGAACGCATGAACAGAACTCTGAATGAACGTGCCAGAAGCATGAGAATACATGCAGGCTTGCCTAAAATGTTTTGGGCTGAGGCCATCAATACAGCAGCTTACCTGATCAACTGTGGACCCTCTGTTCCTTTGAATGAAAGATTGCTAGAGGAAGTTTGGAGTGGTAAAGAGGTAAACCTTTCACATTTTAAGGTTTTCGGTTGTATTTCATATGTTCATATTGATTCTACTGAAAGAAGTAAACTTGACCCGAAGTCCAAGAAATGTATCTTTATTGGATATGGTTCTGATGAATTTGGTTATCGCTTTTGGGATTATGAAAGACGACAAGTTATCAGAAACCGAGATGTCATATTCAATGAAAAGATTGTATATAAGGACAGGTCAACAGTAAAATCTCGTGGCATTGACAGTGATACTCAAACAAAAGAGTATGTTGATTTAAAGGAGATCTCTAATGATGATGTGCATCGAAGGGTCCATAGTAACCCTGAGAATGAAGTTATTCCAGAACTAGGGAACCAAGTTCCACAAGAAGAACCAGAGAATGAAGTTCCACTGGAAGAACAAGAAGAAGTTCCACAGCAGGAGGAACCATGCACACTCAGAGTGAGGCGCACCACCAATCCACACAAACCAACACAACGCTACTCACCCTCCCAAAATTTCTTGTTGTTAACTGACAACGGAGAACCAAAATCTTATGAGGAAGCAACACAGATCGATGATTCTGTCAGGTGGGAGTCTGCCATGAAAGATGAAATGGACTCACTCATGTTAAACCAAACATGGGAACTTGTTAAATTGCCAAAAGGCAAGAAGGCTCTTCATAACAAATGGATTTTCAGAGTGAAAATGGAGCATGATGGGAGTAAGCGGCACAAGGCTAGATTAGTTGTTAAAGGTTTCCAACAGAAAGCAAGGATCGACTATACTGAGATTTTTACTCCAGTTGTGAAGTTGACCGCAATAAGGTTGGTATTAAAGTTGGTAGCTGCGGAGAATTTACATCTTGAACAGTTAGATGTAAAGACAGCATTCCTTCACGGTGATTTGGAGGAAGAGATATACATGGAGCAACCGCAAGGTTTTGAAATAGCAGGCAAAGAAAACTTGGTATGCAAGTTGAAAAAGAGCTTGTATGGTCTAAAACAAGCTCCAAGACAGTGGTACAAAAAGTTTGATTCTTTTATGAGTAGCAGTGGCTTTACCAGATGCCAGGCAGATCATTGTTGTTATGTGAAGAAGTTCGACAACAGCTATATTATTTTACTTTTGTATGTAGATGAAATGTTGATTGCTGGGTCAAACATGCAAGAGATAAATAATGTGAAGCATCAATTGTCAGAACATTTTGCAATGAAAGATCTAGGTGCTGCAAAGCAGATTCTTGGAATGAGGATCAACCGAGACAAGGCATCAGGAACCTTAATGTTGTCACAGGCTGAGTATATCAGCAAAGTACTTGATAGGTTCAACATGAAGAATGCAAAACCAGTGAGCACTCACTTAGGTGTTCATTTCAAACTATCCAAAGAGCAGTCACCTAAAATTGCAGAAGAACGTGCTCGAATGGAAAATGTTCCATATGCTTCAGCTATTGGAAGTTTGATGTATGCCATGGTTTGTACCAGACTAGACATTGCACATGCAGTGGGAGCTGTAAGTAGGTACATGAATAATCCAGGCAAGACACAGTGGGAAGCTGTCAAGTAGATTCTTAGATATCTACGAGGTACCATAAATATGGCACTATGCTTCAAAAGTGGAGATATGGCTCTTGAAGGCTATGTGGATGCTGACTTAGCTGGAAATGTTGATAATAGAAAGAGCACTACAGGGTATGTTTATACTCTTAGTGGAACAGCAGTGAGTTGGGTTTCTCAACTGCAGAAGATTGTTGCTCTCTCCACCACTGAAGTTGAATATGTTGCAATCACGGAAGCCAGCAAAGAGATGATTTGGTTGCAAGGTTTCTTGGAAGAACTAGGCAAGAAACAGGAACTCAATGTGTTACATTGTGATAGTCAGAGTGCCATCCATCTTGCAAAAAATCCGTCTTTTCATTCCAGAACGAAACACATACAACTACGGTATCATTTCATCAAGTCACTTCTAGAAGAAGATGTTCTCAAACTTGAGAAGATACAAGGAAATGATAACCCAGCTGATATGTTTACGAAGACAGTGACAATTGATAAATTGAAGTTGTGTTCAACTTCAATTGGCCTGCGGACATAACAAATCCAGAAAGAGTTGCTGCAGTGATCATGTGTGGAAACATGATTAAAATCAGTTTTCAAGTGGGAGATTGTCAGAAATGGTGGCTGATAATTGTGGTTGGTGGCTGCCTAATTTTGTCAAAGAAAGCAGCCACCGACAGCAGCCATTGAAGAAGAGAAAATGGAGCTAGCTGGAGATGAAGAAAAAATGGAGCTGCTGAGCTCATTGCATATGTCAGCAGCTACCATTTTTCTTCTATAAATAGAAGAAGCATTCCTGCAGAAATTCCATCCCAAAATAAGCTTTCCTGCACAGAAATTTGAGAGAAGAGAGTTTCTGTTTGTGAGTTGAGTATTATATTTAAACACTGTAATATTATCTCCCATAGTGAAACTGAACTGCAGCAGCTCCGTGGAGTAGCCCAATTAATTTTTTGGGGTGAACCATGTAAAAATTCTCTGTGTGTTATTTCCTTATTCCTGCTCTACTTTATTTATTGTTTTGCTTCCCCGTAAATTTGGTCGTGGGAAATTACCATTTTTTTTTTCAACAATATATATATATATATATATATATATATATATATATATAAAATAATCTCTATGTGTTTATTCTGCTCACCGTGAGCAAGCGGGAATTTTTTGAAAATTTGATTTCTAATTCAATTAAATCCCCGATTTTAGTGGTTTAAATTATATTTGCTAGATTATCCAATCACATTATATTTGTTGTGAGCTAACTTTGCATGCTAAACTTTAGCTGTGTTATTAATTCCAATAAACTTTAGCTGTGTTATTAATTCCAATAAACTTTAGCTGTGTTGTTAATTTCAATTAACATTGCAGGCTAACTTACAATTGGTGGAATCTAATCTTTATTTCCTCTAATGACTCTAATAAGTCCTCTTTAAAGTAAAGTGTTAGTAATTTAAAGTACAAGCATAAATTGATTGTAATCTATATATATCACTACTATAAATATATTTTTTGATGGTGAATATATATGCTTTGCTGTATTACCAAAATTGTTTCCGAATTGGTTCCTTAATTTACGTAAAGGATGAACAGGACAGATTTGACTTTTGAAAACTTAATGCACTTTTGAAAACATATTGGAATTCACAAAAAAAAAATTATGTTTATCCACTCATATCAACTCACAAGATATAAGTTTAATGCATGTCAGCACATTTGGATTGGCAACTTCTTACATATTGAGATGATACAACTCAGTGGAGTTCATGAATTAGTTTAATTAAAGTGTACTTGCAAATTACTAATTATGGTTTCCCTTCATCCTATGCTTATAATGATATGTACATGATAATATATATTAATTCAATTAATTTTAATGTCTTTTTTTTTATTTATTATATAATTGACTTCTAAATTAATTTGCAGTTGTCTAAGATTTCTATCAGCATATGTATTAGTAACTCCCTGAATTTTGTTTCTAAAATTAATTATCATATAATGAGTTTGTAAAATTAGAAAGCATGGCCTCTTGCTTACATGTTCCCCGCACATTTGATTGCAATGCGGGTTATTAAAGCTTCTAACCTGCTTAAGAGCAGGCTCTAAAGTTTTTTAAAAAGTCAATTATTATTAGCATATGAATATCTTCTCTGCATGATCAGTACTATTTAAGAGAGTTCTGTCTAGGAGGCTAGTTCTTGAAAGTCTTTGTACCATTAGTCTTTCCTGAAAACGTTGCTCTGTCTAAGAGAGTGATTTTTAAGGGGGTATTGCCCCACCATTCTTTCCTGAGAGCACTCTTGGTGAATATTAATTGTATTGTTAGGATTATTCTTTTACATCTATCTCATTTATTGAGAGCCCATAGGCCATAATGCCAACTAAAATATATATGATAAAGTATATTTCAGTGTCTCTTGTATGCTATTAAGTAGCAATATTGAGAGCAAAATTGACATCATAAAAATATTTATATGTTATTTTATGAGAAAAATATGCTATTGAAGTAGCAAGATAATAGCATCTACATAAATAGTATATGTCCTAAATATGACTATGGATATAAGGGCATTTTGATTATATGATCCTTGAAATAAATGTCATTTGATGTTGACATTGAATTGAATATAATCAAAGGAGAAAAATATATTTTGAAGGATTGTAAGTGATTAATTTGATAATCACTATCCAATCTTATTCATTCAAGATTTTTAAGTGCTCAATATCATTAACATTTTATTTGAAAAACTTTGAAAAAAAAGGTTATTCAATCATATTTTTTATTGAGAGCCAAAAGAAATATATACATATATCTCGTGGATGCTTACATAGCAACATTGAGAATGAAATTAACAACAGTTATGAATCCTTCATATGGTATCTCTATAAGTAAAATTGGCTCATAATATAGCAATAGAAATACACATAATATTTATTATGTGCTTGTATAAATTATTAAGAAAATAAAGATATTTTGATCATATCATTACTAGAACTAAATATTATATGATGATCATATACTTAGTTTAAGGTATTGTGTTATTATTTTCAATGTGATAGTTACAATTTTATTGTACTATTAAAAGCCCATACAGATAAATAAAATTTATTTTGGAATTGTTATATCATGACGTATTTGACCTCCAATTTTATAATGGATCTTGAGCTTCCACAAAAGCAGAACAAGAGAATATTAATTAAGGTTCAATATTATCCAGTATATATCCTCCTTTTAGATAAAAAAAAATATAAAGTGAGCTTGTAACTATTGTCTATCAATTTAAATGGTGAACACTTATGTGTCTCAAAGACAATGTAATAATATTCATTATTGTTGAATAATATATTAGTTCGCACAATTTCATGTATAATTCAATAAAAGGCTTTGAAGAGCTAAAGTATAATAAATTATATTATATATAATTGTGCTTAAATTTCTTTAAGTTGATGAAAAATTTAATATTTTGAATATATATTTAGCGTTAATGACATTCGAGGCTACAATCAAAATATAATATATAAAGTCACAGATAGAAACTTAATTTGAAAAGTCTTTCGAAAGACCAATCTTATGATTAAAATTGCACGGATGATGCATATATTGGTCTAAAGTATAATGCCATAAATACATGACTATAAGTCAATATTAGGAAAGCTTATTTCAATTTATATCGCAAATATAAAATAATTTTTTGATAGATAAAGTTTGAATAATTATCATGAAGAATTAAAATTGGTTCAGTATGCAATAGAAAGTTAAACGGTTGGGGACTAAAGTTCAAGTCTTTTTTTGTTCAACAACTATATGTATTACATGTTCGTAAGGCAAACTGAATTCACTATATTTGACAAAAGTTGATAGTGAATCTCACGCCTCTGAAAAATCATATATTGTGAAAATAATATTGTTAGTCTTATCATGAAATATGATATATTTTGGGTTCAGTTTAACCTACAAATTTATTATTATTATTATTTTAATTGCAACTTATATTAGTAACAAAATAAAGTTGCTTTAATTGCACCAACTCAACATATTAAGAGGACCTATTAATAAATTTAAAAATATGTGTTTTGAGTTTCAATTATATTGAATCCTTTAAAGTATAAGCAAGCTTATTTAAAAAAAACTAAAATTTACAAATAAATAATGACAGAAATAGGTGAAATAAAGAGATAATAAATAAGTTAAAAAATATTTTATGTATAACACAAACTTAGATGACGAATCTCCAAAAACTAAGTACTAACGTTATAAAAATAAAAAATAAACTCTCTTACAAGCATGACCAAATGAGAAATATGCATTCAATTTATTTAAAATCAAATCATTTTTTTTATAAGTAGCTCTCTCTCTCTCTCTCTCTCTATATATATATATATATATATTTGATTTTTTTATTTTGTTTGATAACGTTGTTTTGTAGTTAATGTTAAAGGATATACTTTTAATTACATAAGTAAATAATATCATACCTTATAAAATTTATTTGTAGTTTTTAAATAATATCAAGTTCTAGTTTTTAAACAAAATAAGCATTGTTTAGTAATTAATTCAATTTTTAAATTCAAAATTAGTTTGAAATTTCGTTCCATTTTCACATATTTTTTGTTATTTTTAAAACTTAAAAAAAATTTGAATTTTTTTTTTTAAAACCATATTCTAAATTTACTTTTCTTTTCATTAGTTACATTAATTTTTATTTATTGTGACTTAAAGAGGGAATGAACATAGAAAACAAAACTTTTTACTAAATGAGTTTTTTATTTTTTTTTTCCTTCAAAATGAAATAAAAAAAATCAGTTTAAACACAAGAAAACATAACATATTACAAAATGACTCCCTTGTAATTTTGTACTATTTTAAAATGAAGGAGGGTTGACTCAATTTTTTTTTTAAGCGTGAGGCATATTACAAGACTATTAATTGTAAGTTAATAAATGGTCTTTTAATAAAAAAAAAAGGTTAAAAATATATAAATTTATTTATACATATGCATTTACAATTATAATGTAATAAATGGTTAAACAGTTTTGAAAATATAGTAATTATTTATATGTCAAGAAAAATTTGCTAAAATAACTTTAATAAAATAATCAATATAAGTATAAACGTACGTGTATTTTGTATGATAAAAATTTAACAATTTTTTTTAAAAAAATATATGGTTTAATTTTTAATGTTGCTCTTGACTTAGAATAGCTTGCGGGTTGACTTAAATTTTTTTTTGAATAATGTCCGAATAATATTGCAAGAATATTAAGTCAATGTTCAATAAAAAAAAAAAAGAAGAAGAAGACTATTAATTCAATGTAATATGTCAAATTATTTAATAAAATGTTAAAAATATATAAATTTATAAATATTTATACACTTATAATGAATATTTAAATAATTAATATAAATATAAAGTATGATACATTTATAATAATAAAGTTCTAACATTTATTTTCAAATATGGCTTAATTATCTTTAATTTGCACTTAAATTAAAAAACAATAAAAAAAAAATAATTTAGATCGAAATCTCAGTATAATTTATTTAATAATTAAACTAATAAAAAAACAATCTTTTCGAGAAAGAATTTCTACAAACGGGAGAACAGAATTGGAACAAAATATGAACCTCTATCTATACAATTATCCTCCAATCGAGCAAAAGAGGGCCTTTGTGCGATGAGTCAAATTTAGGCGTCTTGCTTTTGGTTTTTGGCGAGTCAAATTAATAAAAAAGGGTATTTATTATAAATATATTTTAATATTTATTAATATATTAAAAATTGAAGAGTAAAAAATAATCAAAATAATACACAATAAATATTAATGTATAAAAAATTAATTTATAAAAAAAATTATTTTGGTATTTATTGATGTATTAAAAATAGAACTAAAAAAATGGAAAAACAATTAAAATGGTACACTATAAAACTAACAAAATTACATTTATAATAAGTGTATTTATTTTAAAGATATTTTAGTATTTATTAAATATAATAAAAAGAAAATGATAAATATTAAAATGGTACACAATAAAATTAATAAATAATTATTTATAAAAAGTGTATTTATTAGTATAATATAAAAAGAAAAAAGATAAGCAGGTATAAATATTCTAGTATTTATAGGTGTATAATAAAACTAAGAAAACAACTACAGAAATTAAAAAAAAAAAAAAGAAAAATAATAATAATAAAAAAAAACAACTATATATAACAAGTATAATTATTTTAAAAATATTTTAGTATTCATTAAGGTAAAAAAAAAATGCTAGCAGAACAGTGGAGCGAGAAAATAACTAATGTATTGTCCATTGGTTATTCCCGGTTTCAATAAAAAAATATTATTTATTTTAAGTTTAAAATAAATTACAAATAATATGTCATAATATTATTAATAAATATAATTAAATTTATAAAATTATATTAAAAAAATTTATTATATTAATTAAAATTATAATAAATTTATAATATATAACATGTTTATACTAGTTGATAGATTTTTTCAACTGGGAGATAATTGGCCTAAAATTTCTAAAATACAGTAATGCTCAAGCATGAGTGGGTCCTACTCCTTATGAGAGCTAACCATGACACGTTTCTTTTTCTATTTATTCTCTTTTAGGTGGGGTCGGAGTTCTGTATGTGTCAATAATTCCAAAAAAACGGCTAAATTCTGTAACAAATTCTGTTTTTAAGTTTTAGTTTTGAACAAAATAAGAGTTGTTTGGTAAAATATACTTGTATTTTTATAAAATTTAAGTCTTAAATCTTTTATAAATATTGATATTTTTGTCAATGCGCCAATAATAAGCAAAGAAGAAAAAGAGAGGAAGCAGAGAGTGGAAAAAGTGATCGATTCATTTATTCATAATAAGTACAAGGCAATTCTCATCATTATTAAGTTTCACCTGCTTAATGAAGACGAAAATGCAGAAGTTAATAAAAAGTCAACTTTGGTGTGCGAATCAGAAAAGCAAAACGAAAGAAATGTGAGTGAATGAATGAAAGAAACGTAAGAAATACTTTATTATTATTGATTATTATACCGTATGAATATAAGAATACTTATAATAACCAATTCAATTACAAGACAATTCTCATGATTATTAAGTTTCACCTACTTAATGAAGACGAAAATGCAGAAGTTAATAAAAAGTCAACTTTGGTGTGTGAATCAGAGAAGCAAAAGAAAGAAATGTGAATGAATGAAACGTAAGATAGACTTCATTATTATTGATTGTTATAGTGTGGGAATATAAGAACTCTTATAGTAACTAATTTAGTTACAAGAGTTATACAATAGTTACAATACTCTCATCCATATTATAGCAACTCATTCACTGATTAATTAACAAACTTACTGACTCATCATACTAATATAATGCTTAACACTCTCCCATAAACTCACATCTTAGCAAGAGCTGTGAGTTTAACCTTTAAATCTTGAAATCGTTGCCTAAACAAAGGTTTAGTCATAATGTCTGTAACCTATTACTCCCTTGGTACATATTCCACAACTAGAGCTCTAGCTTGTATTTTTTCTTGGACATAAAAGAAATCTATCTCCTCATGCATGATTCTTGAGTAAAAATTTGGATTATCTCCAGCACTAATATTATCAAAAAATAGGAATAGAGCCTTAAGTAGCATTACATGTAACTCTCCCAGTAACCTTTGGGTCTAAGCCAACCTAGCCATAGCATGAGCTAAAGCCCAAAATTCAGCTTCTACAAAATTAGTAGGTTGAGAAACAGGTTGTAAGATAGAAATTGATGAACTGGTGGTAATAAAAGATGTACTAGTAGTGGTCGTAGTGTTTGGCATAGGCAATATACCTTTAAGGGAGGTGAATACAAAGGCTGAACAATGGGAGCCGTTGGAATAGTAGTTGACAAATGACTAGGCATTGGAATGGACAAAGGACAAGTCATGGGTAAAGTAATAGGTATAGTATTAGTAGCAGAGCTAGCTTGTTGTACAAAAGGGTTATAGGCTGGCTTAGAGTTTGGTAAAGTAATATAATGTGCTGGGACAAAAAAAAGAAGTTGCAGACTGTGAGCATTTAAGTTATGACAGAGGAGCTTGTTAATGAGGTGCACAACACTTATGAATGCATGCTTCCAATTAGGGGTGGCAATTCATGCGGGTTGGGCCATTTTGGGCTGGCCAGAACAAACCCAGCCCGAAATCATTTAACTCGAACATGGCCTGAAATTAATTTGGGCTGATATTATCAGTCCGAACACAAAATGGGTTCATTTGGGCTGGCCTGAATACCAACTTTGCCCTATATAACAAACATTGTTGTTTCAGCCCCATTGGGTAAGCAAGATACAAGTAAAGGATACCACAACCATATCCAAAACACAAGAATCCCTAAAATTTCTTGACCCCTTTTGTGTACATTCCTCTTAGATAACAATAGTATGAATGAGCAAAAACATTAATCCTAGCAAAACACATAACAAGATAGAATGTCTAATGTTGATAACTAACCAAGAATCTACAATATCAAAATTCAACTTCCTTTCATAGTAACGAGAAGTGATTGAGTTGAAAAGTTTAGAATATATATCAAAAAATGGAATGTGTTGAAGATTTGGATCACAATCAAGACTATTACAAGCAATTGAATGAAAATTATGATTCTTTTTTCACCAAGCAATGCTTATTCCAGCAATTCAATTTCCAGTAAGAACCTGAGTAAAACATCCTCTGTACAAGAACAAAGCTTGAGAGACTTGGCCCATGAAAGACAATAACTTACCAAATCTTATTGAAACTAAAAAAGCTCATTCATTTTCTCTATTATTTAGTAATATGATAAAGAAGAAGAATCTCCAACTTGTGAAGTAGTAGCTGATCTTGAATATTTCTTTGTTGAATAATAAGAAGACAATATAGGGTTTACTGTTATAAGAAGACACCTATTATAGTTGTGCTTGGTGTGCGAGGAGTCCATTTGGGCTCACCGGCTTGTCGCTTGGGTCGGGGACTCGGGGGCTGGGGCTGGGGTTGGGGTTGGGCACTGTAGCGCTGGGACTGGATCTTCCGATCTGGGAGAGTGGGAGGCCCCTGCTCGAAGAAGAGGAAAGGAAAATTAACAGTAAAGACTAAAGGCTGAAGCCTAAATAAGTAAATGAGTTTTATGTTTTCACTTTTCAGTATTTCAGTACTTCACTTTACGCTTTTCTCCTTTTTTTAATTCTTGGTTCGGGTCCAACGTGCTGACCCGAACCTGATGTGCAAATTATAGTACTCGCAAGTGCACGAATCACTCGTAAAAACTGACAAGCAAACCTCTGAGGTCGGTATCTCAAGGAATTGTAATTGTTCTAAACAACCTTTTTCTTAAACTAATTAGAGTCCTAACTTAACTAAAAGTACTAATTAAATAGAGTTCTAGTAAAACTAAAACTCTAAGTAACTAGAGTCCTAAACCTAGTAAAACTGTAAAAAGAGTTTGGTTTGTAACAAGATCAATGGTACGAACAATTAATGAAAACAATAACGCAAATTCACTTTCAATTCAAGTAGATTTGAAAATCAATGGAGGATGTATGGACGTTTAGTTTGGTTGGCCATGCTTCCATCGAAAAGTAATGGTGAAATAACATGAACGTTCTAATAAACAATTTTACCAACTTTTCTTTTTATTACGAGAATGCCTACGATCAGGTAAATTCTCTTTGTTGATTAACTAATTAACATCCTACGATCGGGTATATCAAATAGCAATCAAATTATGCGCAAGGAAATTTATGCCAATCAAACTAATGCTATGACTAAGTCACTAATTTGAAGCTTTGATTAAGTGTTTCGGAATAAAGTTAAGGTGACGTTCCTAAAACTATATTCTTAGATTTTTCAACCCAACTATGAATATTAAATTGGCCCATGAAAATTCATAATTAAATATCTAAACATGCTCTTAATCAAAAGGTAATTTATTTATATTAAATCAATAAAACATTCACCAAAAACAATTCTAGCAAACATGGCAACACAAACTAAACATCCATAATGAAATTAGTCGCTCATGTTCATATTAAAATTCATAGACAAATATAATATGATCATACACTCAAAGAAGGAAGAAGAAAAATAGAATTCTATAACAACAAGGAAATCCTAGATCTAAATATCGCTAATGGATAGGATGGCGTTCTTCTCCAAAAGCTTGATCTTCGATCATCAACGGCTTCCTTGGATTCTCTCGCTTCGTTGAGTGTGGTAAAGCTCCTAAAAACTGATTGAATACCTTGTTTACTCGCAAAATTGTGGTGTGTAAAAGTTGTATTGAAGTTGTATCTAAAGAGGATTCTAAATGTGATATTTATAGATGTAAGGGTTTACACAAATCCTGATTGCAATAGTAATAGGCGCGCCGCGGCATACAATTTTTCCTCCGCGGTGCAATACAAAAATTGGAAATATTGGTCACAACCCAAGAGGTCCCCCCGCGGCATACAATTTTCTCGCCGCGGCGCGCTTTGCCTTACCTTTCTTCACATTTATCCCCTTACATATGTACTGGCTCGTTATGTACGGCTTACATATTTTGACTCGTTTTGCCTGCAACTCATGATTCGAGCGCCGTTAGTGTCCCGTCTTTGCGTGTTTGCATTATTCAACTCATTTGACGCTAAAAACACCTAAAATACACTAAAACATACCCTTGATTCTGAATTGATAGATTTATGAAAATAATCATATAAATAAGATATAACAAATCTATTTTTAAACAATTAAGCATAATAAATCACGAAATGTTAGTACTTTTCAAGCACTCTTCAGAACCCAGCACGAACCAGGGCCAAATTTTTTTCGGGTTATTTGGGCCAACCTGTTTTGACCCGAATTTGATTCATTCGTGTTCGTGTCTTGTTAAGTTTTTTTGTTTCGTTTCTATTCGTTTATTCGAGTTTCGACACGAATTGTCACCCCTACTTCTAATATTCAACAGACAAACCAGCTCTTATTAATAAAGACAAGATGATAAACCTACAATTACTTGCATATCAATAACCCTATCAATGTAGTAATAGACAAATAAGGGATCGTTAGGGACCGGGGACTGAAGGGACACCTACAATAAGTGTTAGTATAATAAATATTCACAAATATATAATGTGTACAAGAATTTATGGGTTTTAGAATCAGTTTTTAACTAAAAGTAAAGCAAAAAATTATATACAAGTGATCATCTCCATTCACACAACCATAGATAACCAAGCATTTAATCAGATTATCATGATTGATAGCAACGAATTCAATCCCATAAGCATGCATAAGAATCGAACCCTTGAGAATAAGGGCAACAACCTCAAATACCCAACATATTCTTCTAAATTCTCTAAGATATAGGAAACGTCCATTACCTAGATATTTTACCCGACTTACACATAGCAGAAACGTCTAACCATGTGAAAATCAAAGTAAATTATTAAGCTTTGATGAGTGCTCGAAAAGCACTAATATTTCGTGATTAATTGTGCTTAATTGATTGATATATAGATTTATTATGATTATTATTTCGATTATTTTCATAAATCTATCCATTCGGAGTCACGGGTATATTTTAGTGCATTTCAGGTGTTTTTAGCGTCAAATGAGTCAAATGATGAAAACACGCAAAGACGGGACACCTACGGCGCTCGGATCACGAGTTACGGGCTAAACAAGACAAATATGTAAGCCTTACATAAAATGCCATCACATATGTAAGGGGGGACATGAAAAGAAGGAAGACATTGCGCGCCGCGGCGAGGGAAATACATGCCGCGGCGAGAGGCTCTTGGGTTGAATCCTGGAAAACATAGAAACATTGCGCGCCGCGGCGGGAGAATTGCATGCCGCGGCGGGGAGCTCTCGGGTTTTTGCATATTTTTCAGAATTTGTGTTGCGCCGCGGCGGGGAAAATGCATGCCGCGGCGCGCCTATTCCTATGGCACATAGGATTCGTGTAAACCCTTACATCTATAAATACCCCCTTAGAGTCCCCCTTACAGACAACTCGACCAATTCGTACACAACTCTTATTCTTCTCAATTTTGCGACCCAAACACTACATTCAATCAGTTTTGAGAGCGTTGCCACACTCTAACGAAGCGAGAGACAATATTCTAAGGATTCAAGGAAGCCAACGACGATCGAAGATAAAGCTTACGGAGAAGAACGTCATCCAATCCATAAGCGGTATTTAGATCTAGGAGTTTCTTGTTGTTATAGAATTAATTCCTCTTCTCTATTTGTTAAAGTGTATGATCATATTTTATTTATCTATGAATAATAATATGAACATGAGTGGCTAGTCTAATTATGGATGTTTAGTTTGTGTTGCCATGTTTGCTAGAATTGTGTATGGTGTGTTTTATTGATTTGGAATAAACGAATTACTTTTTGATTAAGAGCATGTTTAGATATTTAATTATGAATTATCATGGGCCCATTTGATGTTCGTAGTTAGGTTGAAATATCTTAGAATTTAGTTATAGGAACGTCACCTTAACTTTATTCCGAAACACTTAATCAAAGCTTCAATTTAGTGACTTAGTCATAGCATTAATTTGATTGGCATGTTTTCCTTGCGCATAATTTGATTGCTATTTAATTTACCCCCGCCAAAGGCAGTTAATTAGTTAATCAACAAAGAGACCTACCCCCGCCAAAAGGAGTTTCGTAATTAAAAGGAAAGCCGGTAGTTTTGTTTATATAGGACGTTCATGTTATCTCATCATACCTTTTCGATGCAAGCATGGTCAACCAAGCTAAACGTCCATACATCCTCTATTGATATTTGATTTAATTGAATTGATTGTTTGATTGCGATTTTGTTTTCGTTTGAGTGTCGTATGATTGTTCTCGTTACCAAAAACAAACAAACTTTTTACAATTTTATTAGCGTTAGGATTCTAGTTACTTAGAGTTTTAGTTTCACTAGAACTCTAGTTAATTAGTGTTTTGTTTTTATTAGAACTCTGTTTAAGTTAAAAGTTAGTTATTTAAAACCACTGCAATTCCTTGAGAGACCGACCTTGGAAGTTGCTTGTCACTTTACTACGAGTGATTCGTACACTTGCGAGTACACATTTTAACACATCAAGCTTTCATAAATATAGTTCGAATACAAGCTAAGACTATGGGTGGTGTGTCAAATCATAAATAATTATCTTGCAATCCTCACACACATTTTTACAAGTTTCACCTTTTTATTAGAGCCTCATAAGGATCGCCCTATGAGAATCCTAATAGGCAATATGATACTTTTCATCACCACATAGAAAACGTTTATATGTAGTACTACTAACTACCAATGATATATAAATCCTATATGTTTCGAACCATATAAGACTACATATCTAAATTAGAGTGAAAATTCTTACACATAATCATAGTTCATGAATTCATAACTACATATCATTAACAATCAAATTTAATGCTTTAATCAAATATGAAAATAAACAAGACATATAGCAAATAAATCATATTTTTAATAAAAGAATGCAAAACAAATAACTTCAATACAATAACAAAAATAATTAAAAATAATAAACATAAATATTACACTTTTGAAGCTTGAAAATTCTTGATGATGATCCTTACGTCCTTGAGAAATCTTGATAATAATATTTTACTCTAAGGTTAATGCAAATGAAGAGATGATTTTGAGAGGTGGAGCCTTGCTCCTTATATAGGAGAATTGGTTGGCTATCTTCTTTTCTTTTTCCAATGTTGGATTCATTATACCTCCTTTATAGGATAATTTTCTGCTAATCTTTACTCTAATTTCAATGTGGGACTTGGTGTGCTCTTTTGAGTTGAATTCAAAATCCAAGTTTTCGGACAAATTGACCCTCAATTACTAAAATAGGAATATATCAGCCATCAAAATAGATATGATCAGGTTCTTCGAGGTTCTGGAAACTACACATGTAGGGCTTTCCAATGACACCTCATTCATAATTTTTGGACTTCTGAGTTGTCTGGTAGAGCCCCACAAATTTAGACTACGAAATTTGTCAAAATTTCGATTTCCTTCAAATTTGAGTTTTATTTTGATTGTTTCTTGGCCTCCACTTCTTCCTTTTCAAGTGTAACAAGCCCTAAACTCTCCAATTTGATGATGATAATGCAGATTTCCTAGAAAAGAATTAAGAATGAATTTATAAGAAAAGAAAAGTTACATTAAACAAGAAAAGCTCAAAAACTTCATTGTTACTCATTTTTACACACCAATGCTATCTAGGGACTCATTTCAATAAACTAAGTTAAAAGTAACACAATTAAGATCAAAGTGTAACTAAATAAGTAAGGAAATACATTAAAAATGTCACATAAAGTGTTCCTATAACAAGACACAAGTTGAGAAGCATCACATTGAGAGTTCATGCTATCACTTGTAAGACAAGTGATAGAATGTGAGGGCAGTTCATACAACCCATTAGATGTTCCTCCAACCAATAAAACCTTCCCCGTATTGTCTTTAACACAAAAATACTTGGGATAAAAAGCCACAATGACATCATTATCAGCACACAACCTCTTGACTGAAAACAAGTTCTTGGTCAAAGATGGAACAAATAAAAATGCTTAAGTTGTAAGAAGCCATGTGTTGTAATCAGCTTACAAGTACCTATGCTAACAATGGGCACGGTGCTTCCATTTCCTAACATCATAGTATCTGAGCCTCTATAAGTCAAAGAATTCATCAAAATCTCTTCCTTATTAGTTAAATGGTGACTAGCACCGGTGTCTATATACCATGACTCTGAGTCATGGTCAGTGGATGAAGAAGCCATATAGACTACAGGTGGAAAATAAAATTGCTCACTAGAGTGAGAAGAAGATGAATCTTGCAAAGATAAAGTACCAAACTGAAAATCAAGATTACCTCCAGTATTAGAACCACCTTTATCTTGATCATTTGTATGAGAGTGTTCAATTTGTTCTACTTGAGATAAGTGGGCTTGGGGTGGTTTTTGATTATTAGAACCATTTGAGGAATTTGAGTATCTAAAGAAGCAACGAGCAACACTATGGCCTTGCTTTCTACATATTTGGCAAGTACTCATGTATTTGGAGCCACTCTTTTGATTTGCTTGATTTCCTCAACCCTGATTGTTGTAAGACTACCCTTGATTGTTATTGGAACTTTCAGAATTATTATTAGACATGTTGAAAGTTCGATTGTTATTCTGTGAATATTGACCACTTGGTTGGGAAGGCTTGTAAGATTGAAAAGGACCAGATCTTGCAAGATTGGCCTAAACCAATTGAGTAGAACTTGCATTCATACGTTCTAACTGCTTTTCATGAATTCTTAAAGCAGTGAACACCTCATCAAGTGAGGGAACTCTCTTCTTCTGAGTTACATTAGTCACAATTGTGTTGTAATCTATATTTAATCCTCCAAGAATGTAAAGTACTTGTTCTCTGTTGGAAATATCATCACTAGCTGCAATTACATGATCTATGAGATTCTTCCCAGTACTAATATAACTCTCCATATACATATTCCCTTTCTGCAAAGTTTGCAATTGCCAACGCAGTTGCATGAATTGAGCTTGAGAATTATCAAAGAAAACCTTCTCTAATGCCTTCCAGTAAGACTGAGCTATGTCTTTATCCTTTCCAATCAAATACTTCAAATAATTTTGAGTAACAGAACTATAAATCCAACTCATGACTACCTTGTCTCTTGTATCCCAATCATCAAAATTTGGATTCATTTCAAGCACTTCAAGACTTTGCACACTATCACCATTAGTCACCTGTGTTACTTTCTTGATAAATCTTGAAGGAATTGTTAAAGATCCATTAATGAACCCTTGAAGACCATATATACAAATGACATGTCGTAACTGCTCACGCCATATTAACTAATTAGACTCATCAAGATTGATAGCAAAATTTGGATTGATAGGGATGTTTTGTAATGGAAAAATTTGTGTGGTAGAATGTATGGATGATAGAGATGAAGGAAGAACTGTAGACTCCATAGTCGTTGAAAGCGAAGGTTGTTGAGTTTGTTGTTGTTGAATTTGTTGCCGCTGAGCTATGAGCTCTGATACCATGTGAATCAAAAAAGCAAAAGAAAGAAATGTGAATGAATGAAACGTAAGAACGATTTCATTATTATTGATTGTTATACTGTGTGAATACAAGAACTCTTATAGTAACCAATTCAGTTACAAGAGCTATATAGTAGCTACAATACTCTCATACATACTATAGCAACTCATTCACTAACAACTAACAAACTTGCTGACTCATCATGCTAATACAATGCTTAACATGGTGTATGTTGAAATCAAATTTGGTAACTTTTGAAGTCGAATGTCTATTTGCTAAAGTAAATAGTAAAAAAATGATATTAGTCACAAATAATCAATCAACTATGAAATATTTATGGTGTATTACAACAAAAAATATACTTAAATATTACTGTTTAAATTTTTTTTGAAAAATTATTGCAACAATTTATGTAGATAAGCATCATGTCAAAGGAGAATACAAAGCGAATAAAGAAGCCTAAAAAAATGTTCCCTTGTAATTTAAATCGAACAGCCTCTGGTCAGTATTCTCTATCTAATTATAATTTTGATGTATATAAAAAAATAAATTTTATATGTTTTATAATTTTGGTTGATATTTAAATGAAATATTTTTTTAATTAAAAAAAATCAAGTTTTACCTACTTTGAAACAAAAAACAAATGAAGCTGATCTTCCTATTTTTTTTTTAATAAAGTTATAATCAACTACATGCCATCGTAAGGAACTTTTTATATATTAGCAAAATATATATATATATTGATTAAATATAAAATTAATTATTTAAAATAATGAAATATTTATAAAATCGCTTATAGCAAGGAGTGAATAGAGGCGAATTTATTTGGGGGTTGAGTGGGACTGCAGTTTCGGCCAATTTTTTTATAAAAAATTAATTATGTGTATATTTTTAGCATTAAATAAATATTTTATTTATTATAATATATTGTGTCTAATTTTTATGTACATATTTTAGTATATATTAACAATATTTAACAAATATGTAGATAAAAATGACATAAATTGTAAATAAAATGGTTAAATATTTTTTTGCATGTATTTGGTAACTATTAATAATATAAATAAGGTTAGAATAGTATACTATGTAAAAATTCTTCTTAAATATAATAATTCAAATAATATTTAAATATTTTTAAACTTAACATTATAAAAATAAAATTAAAAATAAATATATGATATGCTTTATATTAAATTTTTTTAAGTTTATGTTTATTATATTTTATTTCAATCCAAATTTAACTTTATCTAATATTATATTATTTGACATTTTATTTTAATAATATTTTAAAATTTATTTGAAATTTTTTTATATAAAAATTTTATTATTTTTATTATTATTAGTCATTCTTATATTGTTTATAAACATATATTTTTAAATATAGTCTCAAGCTTAAAATTATAAATCATATTTTAATTTTTATATTTTCATATGTTTATTTTAGTTTTAGTTTTCACAACTATAAATCTTAATGTATTTGATTGAGCTTTTTATTTGCTTACATTTTTTAGTTAATAAATTTATTTTATTCATGAATAATACTAATACTTATTAACTTGTTATATTTTTGTTTAATTTTTATTATAAATTAATTATAATGTATTAACTCTATGCTTTTATTATAATATAATTTGAAAAAAATTTAATATTAAATTAGGTATAATTTATTATAATTTTTATTAAATTTTTATTTTATAATAAAAAAACAATTATTGTTTTTCTTGCACCGCCCCTGGGAGTGAACAATTTTTCCATGCGCCATCGAATAATAAGCAAAGAGGAAAAAGAGAGGGAAACAGAGCAAGGAAAAAAGAGAGGAAACTGATTCATTTATTCATAAATCATAATAAGTACAAGGCAGTTCACATATTTATTAAGTTTAACTTACTTTCAAACAAAATACAGTTGGAGCTGAGCGACCAGACTACTTTTAAGAAAACAATAATCAGCTACATGACATCACATGGAACTTTGTATATATTACAATTATGAAGAATGATATGCATATAAAATTAGTGTATATATTAATTAATTTATTAATTATTAATAAAATATAAAATTGATTATTTAAGATCATGAAAGTACTTATAAAGCTGCTTATTCGCAAGGAGTGAACAATTCTTTTTTTAAAAAAGTGGAAATATTTTCATTAATTTAACCTTGCTTTGAACATTGATCCTTCTTGAAAAGAACAAAAAAAAAAAAGAGAACCATTTTATTTTCTATCACGTAAGTTTATTTTTTTAATATAATTTTATTTTAATATTATCATCACTAAAATTGACAAATTGTGTTAAATGTGTCGCATTTATATCAATTTAATATTAGCTCAACTTAACTTAATAAGCATTAATTGAATCACAATCAATATTATGCATGAATTAAATATATCGTAGCAAATTCTCTAAAAAAAAATTGTGGAAGACACAATAGAATCTAATATATGAGATTTCAAGTATGTGTTTACATAATCTTTTTCAGGGATTGAGTTGAGTATAACAATTTCTTCTATCTATTTAGTATAATGTCATTTTCATTTTAAGTCTGTGTTGAAATAGGAACTAAACAGATTAGTAGCTCAAATTTTACGAAAAAAATTCTTCCTATGAATAGAAAATAACAATTATTTTAATGTGAATTTGACGTAACATAGAAGCTTGTTATTAAAAAAAAAAAAAATTCTTTATATTTGAATTTATAATTAAAAAGGAGTTTTATCCTATTTTTTCACATATAACTAGGTGATATCCTAGATTTTTCCATAATTGTTTTGCTTTGAATAAAAATTAGACCAAGCTTCAAATATACTTTAATTTTCGACTAATCTACTAATCCAGCACCAATTCTTCGATATATTTCTTGTTAGAAGTATCCTTGATTCCATTGACGACGAGTGAACCAAATAATTTAATCAGGATTGTTGCCGAACTATACCACATAGTTCCAACAACTACAAAAAGCTACAACTTGGAAAAAATGTTAACAATACATTTGTTAGTTTTATGCTTCTTTTTTCATTCTATTTTTCAAGCTTTCATATAATAGGTTGACTCGTTAATAAATTACACTTAACATATTTTTTATCATTTTTAAATTAATTAATCTTCTAATGACTTAAAATTATTTCAAATCATATTCCTATTATATCTTTTGAATTGCGTTCAAATCATATTATCTTATTGTACTGGAAATTGCCACCACTAAATTCAACACCAGCCCAACATTCATATAAAATCGGCATGTTCCGTCGTTTCCTTGTATATTTTCTGCACCAGTCAAAGATTTTTGGGATATCTCCCTCCATCAATCAAAGATTTATAGGATATCTCCCTCCACCAATAACTCTACATATCCTGGTTAGTTAAGATTTCACAGGCCATCACAATTTGTTCCTTTTGTTTTTTCATTTATTTATCAAAAAAAAAAAAATGAGCCTCACTCACATTCAGAAAAATCGGTATACTTTATGATCATATTAAATAACAAAGTTCCTCCTTCTACTACCTGTGTCCGTACCCTTTTCCTAATTTTTTAAATAAAAAATATAAATTTTATTATTTTAAAAAATAATACAATTTAATAATTTCAACATTATTTATACACACTACATAACTTAAGAAATAAGCTAACTAAATGACTAGCAAGTTGAGAAGGTACTTTTAGAATTTTATTATTGAGCTAACATTAATTGGGTTATTATTGGTTTATAAAATGTGTTGAATTATAGTTTAATTGATATATTTGAAGGCTTATTTAATTGATATAGGCTTGGCATAATTTGCAAGCTTGGGTCAATTATTGTTGTGATTGACTTTGTATAATTCAATAGAGATTAGGATTTTGTGATAGATAAAACCCTAATGTCACTTTATAAATATTTTAATAGGTCTCCCTCTACTCTAATTCTAGAGAAACTATTGTGAAGCTTTCTCCATTATAGTTGCTTCTCCTAATAGCTAGTAAGATGAAGACTTAATCTTGTTGATTTTTCTATATATGTCTTGTGATCTTGATTTATATTTTAATTCATCAATGAGATTATTACAAATCTTATATGTGGTATCAAAACCAACTTAGTGGTGATTACAATCAAATTAATTTTCTCTGATTTTGTTTTATAAAGTTTTGACTATTTATAAGTGTATTGCCAACGCATCAAATGTTATCACATTAATAATTAATTAAATTGCCAATTGAAATATGAGTTTTTCTCAAAAGTTTGTTTTTATGACATTTAGTAAACGAAAAATACTCCATGATATTTATTTTTACGTTTTGTAGGGTTTTTGGGAGGTTCTAATGGTGAGGTGCTTGCACAGCTCGAGCTCCTTGGATGCCAATTCATTTTCGTTTATTCAGAAAATACTTTTATATTTAAAAATAAAATAATTCTATAAAAGAAATATTAAACAAAAGAAGATACGGTAAGTTCTTGTATGGTGAATTTTTACAGTAGTGTAGTGTTAATTTGTTCACATATCTCTTAGTTAAAAAACTCATTTTTTTTTGTTCTCAATTTTGATTTGAAAAAAGAAGATGATGAGGACGATGATAATGGAAATATAGTTCTGATATTGCTTGAAGTCTGTTACGATGTTCTTCAATACCAATTTTGTTTATGAAAATGTAAATATTTATTAATAAATGAGGATTGGTGTGAAAGATTTTAAACTTTTTAAGCCAAGGTTTTAAAGAAATATTGATTTTAAATACTAGTTTTTATTTTTTATGTAAATCTTCAATAGGTTGAAAAAAAAGAGCTGCAATATTTCTGTGTACATTTCTCTTAAGTGGATGAAGATTTCTAAAATCTATAATGATTTTTATCAAGAATAAAATTTACTATTATCCACAAAAAATTATTAAAAATTCTTAAAATTTTATAAAAATTTTTAAATTTATAATTCTTTAAAACTCTCTATTAATTCTAATTGAATATACAATTCTAGAGCTATAATTTCTATTGGTGAGAAAAAAATAATAATACTAAAGAATATGACTTGTTCAATAACACTACTTGATCTAACTATAAACCATTAAAATCAAAACATAGGAAATATTACAAAATAAAAAAAAAACCAAAGGTCATGATAAATGATATAGTATATTACTCTAGAAGTCATATGCATTTTAAAAAAAGAAAAACTAAAGCTATAAACTATAAAAATAAAATAACATTTACCAAATCAACTCTTACGTTTTATTCAAACACCAATAAAAACACAAATGATTCCAATTAATTACATTCTACAAATCTGAATACTCATCTAAGAATTAATTACAACAAATATTGAAAGAAAAAATTATTTGAGAAATTTGAGGAGGAACCTGAAGAGTTTGACATGATCAGCGTTATAGTGGATAACAATAATAACAATAGGTGATGAAAGAAAAAAAATATTAATCAAATAAAAAAAATAGTTCATATTTGATTATTGTGCGAATAGAGACATTCCGATGGATGGAGGTGTTTACTTCAAGCAATACGAAGCCATGAAGAGAATAAGAGGATTGAGTCACTACGAAAAATGTCGTCGAAGTGAGTCGATGAGATTTGCACTATTGGTTGATTTGGTTGGTTATAACAGCGAGGGCTTTATATTTTAATTTTTTTAAAATTATGTTTATTAATTTAAAATATAATTAAAATATTGAATATAAAAATACTAAAATACGTGTCTTAATTTTATTAAGATTATTTTAGAAATTATTCTATTTATAAAATATTGTAGTTAATATTTCATTTTTTTTATTATCAAATATGACAAAAAAATCTGTTGCAAAATCAATTAGTAATAAAAATTAATATATTAAATATTTATAAAATTTATTTTATGAACAATATAAAATATTTTTTGGGAAAACAACAAAATAACACCCCTCAAAACTTATAATAATAAAATAGTACTTTATGTTTAAATCATATATTTTTACAATTAAAAAAAATAATTTTAACATCATTTTTCTTTGAACGTCCGTTCAATTAAATATCGTTCAAATTAAATTGTGGCAATTTAGATCAGTTCAATATTGAACGTTCAATATTATACGTTCAATATTATTAAGGTGCTAGTTTTATTATTATAAATTTTAGAGGTGTTATTTTTGTTAATTTTCCTAGTTTTTTTTTTTTTTCAATTTAGATAACTAAATAAAATTTAATATAAATTGTGAAAATTTTCAAGGTAGGATTTAAATTATATATTTTTTGAAAGATAAGTATATTTTTTAATATTGAATAATTTAAGTTTTTAAAATATATGAGAGAAAATAAATAATTTATTTTGTGTGCATGCACAAATGGTTATTTCATGTACTTTACTGAATTTCATATTTTTATTTTATTTTATGTTTTCAACATGTAATGAATTTATGATTTTTACTTGTTTTGAATAGGTATAAATATATGTTGCTTAAAAATACTCGAATTTTTGTCTAGTAAATTAAATTAGGCTTGATAATCATATTTTGTCGTGTTTGCATATTATGTTCATGTTTTCATGTTGGTTGATACAACTATAAACTTAGACAATTTTTTGCTAGTAAATTATTTATAAAAGTGAAAACAATATGAGAATAAATTCATAAAATAATTAGTCAAAAATAATATAAATTTTAATTGTGTAATAGTCATATTTGTTAGTGTTGTCATGTCGTATCAATATCATAATCCCTTATACTTTAATAAAAAATGATAAAAGAAAAAATCAATTTTAGTTTTAGTTTTTATTATTTTTTAATTAAAAATAAAAAACATATATATATATATATATCATTTATATGGCTTGAACCTTAGACCGACAATGGTTCATTAATGTAAGGATTAAAAAATCGAGAATATTGTCAACAATGTCACGTTTTTGCACATTTTAATATTAAAACATGATATTCAAATCTTTTAACTAAAATGTTGAGAATGTTGTATCAATGTAGACAAAATTTCAAGAATATATTTTTTTTTGCTAAAATATGGTGGATACTATGGGTGTTGTGAAATTGTCAATAAATTATCAATGCATACTAATTTTTATTCTAAATAATTTACATTTAATTTTATCTATTTATAATTTTTTTAACATTAATCAAAACATTGTTTATTTGAATTTGAAACAATATTTTTTATTTGCTTTCATATAAGATTTTTTTATACATCGTTTTTAACATTTATTTTACAAGTTTTACCTTTAATTTTGTCATTCAAATTTTAAATTATATTATTGAGGCTTATAATTGTAATTTAAATGATTATTTCATATTTTAACTATTCATTTTATTATATTTTGATTAATTAATTAATTTTTTGATCAAATTGAATATCATAACTTTTATAAATATATGTACTAAATAATAAACTAGTTTAAAAATAAAAAAATATTATTTTGATGTTTTATAAAGTTTTAGAAATGAATTCTATGATTTTAATAGAATTTTTCATATTTTTCTTAATAATTTTTAAATTTTATAGGGATAATATATTTGACATTTTCTTAAAATTAAACATTTTAAAGAGTAATGTTATTCATGACATGAGGAAGACAAATAATGTTGACAACAAATTTCGGATTGAAAATAAGTAAACTCATAGCATAATTCAATAATTTTCTACTACTACATTATTTATGAACCATTATAAATTTGTGATGAAAAACTTTTCCTCGTTTTAATACATGAAGCTCTATTGGCCCTTGAGGAAGGAGAGGGACGAGAAGGTGATGACAAGACCTTGGAAATGTCATTTCTCGGTTTCTCCATGGATGGGACAGCAACTCAGCAAGCAGCAAGCAGCCAGCCAAGCACACCTCGATCCTTTTCACAGAGATCTATTGAATAATTCTACGACGTCGCTTACTTCTTTCTTTTATGTGGATCAGGCTCAAACACACGACCATTCATGGATCAATCCTCTAAGTACATCCCATGTCCAAGTTAGACTGTGCCTTTAAATTCAATTCTTTTTCTTTTGCGTAGCTCTAATACATATTGATGCGGGCTTGGCCTCTTGCTTCACCATATTTTTAGGCCCATATCTTTCCAATGGAAAAGTCTTTTCGATTTTGAAACAAAAAAATATATGTATCAATTATCAAAACAGGTAAAGGATAACAAAATATGTAATTTAGTGTTATAATTATTGAGTTAGTTAACTAAGTCTCATGATTTAACAAAGAAGAGTCAAATTGATTCAATTAATATAACATCATTGAAGTTAGACCTTATATATAATGAAAAATGCATTTGTAAATATGAAGGTTATTCAATGGTAATTAAACTTGTTTTCATTGGCATGGAGTGTTACTAATTTCATATAATTAGATTACGTATATATCCATTTATCTAATTTTTTAATAATGTTTGGGCTGTAAAAGTTGTACATAAGTTAATTTGGCCATAAATAACATGCAAATTAATTTACAAATGTTAATTTAGCCATAAATAACATGTAAACTAATTTACAATTTGTACGTAAATTATTTACACGTGTAAATTACTTTATGTATGGTAAAACATCATAATGTAAAAGCTAAAATAATTGTGGTGAACTTTATTTAAACTCAGAAACATACAATAGTAGAATCCTTGAGTCATTCATAGGGGGAAAAAAAGCTTTATAGATCGAGTTTCAAGGAAAGAAAAACCTTAAAAGTCTGGTTCCACACCTTCAATATAAATTTTTTTGGTGAAAATTCAGAAGTTGATTATTGAGCAAAAGGGGGCGGCCATGTTGGGTTATATTTTGAGGTAGACCGCTATATCGCCTTCCACCAGGTTTCTTAATTGGACACCAAGTAACATGCATGCATGTGAAAAGTGGCTTCATTTTTCAAAGCTGGCTTCAAAAGTTTTAAGTGTTATATTTATCCTTTGTTAGCTTTGCATGATGAAATATATGGAAAATTTTATTCATCTCAAATTTAGATATATTTAAGTAATGTCATACAATCATACAACGTTTAGCTAGTAAACGGTAGAACACATAAAATAGTTTTTTTTTTTTTGCTAAATCCTATAAAATAGTATTTATTTGGTCATTTTTTTTTTTACTAATTTTGCCTTAATTACTGCTGCTCTTATGAAAATTCAATCCCATGCATCGTTCAAGATGTTGAAATAAGAATTTCTCCATGGTCTACTGAAAACTATTGGGGCAACAAGTCCGCAAAAGCCCACCACAAACCCAATTCCCAAACTGGCATAAAACTCTTTAAAGGTTGTTAATGACCAATTTTCTTCATCTTCTTGGCTACAATTAGCTTCCTCGGGGCCTAACTGATCTTCTTTGCATATCTTTTGGATTAGAGAACCACAAAGTGGGGGATTCCCTTGAACTCGATATGCATCGAATAAAGTATCTAGGTGAGAGTTGGTGGGAATTCTACCGGACAAGTTATTATTGGACATGTCAATCATACCAAGACCATCTAACTTAGAAAGACTTGATGGAATTTGACTTTGTAACTGGTTATTTGATAAATCAAGAGAATCTAATCCTTTTAACTCACCAATTTCTTGAGGGATTCGTTCGGCTATGTGGTTCCTCGATAAGTTGAGACCAATCAATCCTTTAAGTTCAGCAAGTTCTCTTGGAATTTATCCACTCAATTAATTATCAGATAAATATATGCACTTGACAAGTTTCAAATTGTGATTGTAAGCCAAGAATACCCTTTTCCATACCAAGTCTACATGATCATCATAGAGGCCACTGCCGTATATTGTAGGATTACGAAAAGCAGTGTAATTATGCAAAACAGTTGTGCCTATGTTCCAATTAACTTGCATTGCTGTAAAATCCATTATTTTCCTTTTGCGTAGCTCTAACGCTTATATTGATGTAGGCTTCGCCTCTTGCCTCACCATATTTTCAGGCCCATTTCTTTCTAATGGAAAATTATTTTCGATTCTGAACCAAAAATATATATCAATTATCAAAACGGGTAAAGAGGTTTAGAATAAGGGTGTCAATCTTGTCGTGTTTGTTCGTGTTATTCATGTCGTGTTTTCATGTTGGTTTACTTGAATTTTTTTTTGTGTTACTTATTTATAATAGTAAGAAATAACAAAATCTTTAAGAACATAAAAAATTATTGATCAATTCTTACTAAAAAAAAATTCGTGTCGTGTCGTGTTCGGATCGTATTATCGTGTCGTATCAAAAATTGTCATCCGTCTCATAATTTAACAAAGACGAGTCAAATTGATTCAATTAATATAACATCATTGAAGTTAGACTTTATATATAAAGAAAAAAATGCATTTATTATGCACATAACTAATTAATTAAGGCTCACTTAATGATTTCAAGCTACAACAATTTAAAAAATATGAAAAAGAATATTCATATTAAATTTTAAAAAAACTTTGAATCTCTTAACTTCGATTTGAAAGTGGAGAAATTTATGAATATTATAGCTTTATTTGGCACCAAAATAGATAAAATTCATATAATACCCATGAATGATAAGATCATGAATCTCTCACATGTATTCTTATAACTTATTAAATGAAAAAAAAATGATTTGAATTATTTGATTCTTTCTTAAAAAGTTTGGGATCAAGTGGGCAAAAAAAAATAATGAGACTCAACTGCACATTTTAAAAAGTAATAAGACTATTTTGAACCTACACGCATAACAAAAATGTTAAACCATCAATTATGTTGGTATTGCTAGACTTTCTTTTTTCATTTCGTGTATTATTATGTTTCATTTATTTCTAAAAGGTACTAGCTATAGTTTAATGATTTCAAATCTTCAATCCAACCGAATCCTTGATATACATTGGAGTTAATGTATATATCCCGTTGTTGCTCTTATAATTTTGAAGATAATACTCTATATTACTCAAATTTGAATCATATCTAAATTTTTGTGGTTTATAAGGATAGTCCAATGTAGCTTGAGAGTCATGGGGTGTGTTTTTAAAATATCTAGCAATTAGTATATGTCATGCCTCTCCGTGGGTAAGCCATATATATTCTTATAGCAATTAGCTAGGCAGCTTTCCCTAGTGAGCTACTGCAAAAGGCGAAAGTCCAAGTTCTTGATTCGTATATATAATTAGCTTTTATAAATTAAAAGTTCTTGACATTCACCCTTTGGCAAAAGCTGCATTTATCACACAATGTGGAAATTAAAAGTAGAGTTGAAGCACTGAAAATCACGAGGTAATGTATAAATAAATAAACATACCATTTGCATATAAATTAACAATAGCAACTAATTACTAGCCAACATGAAACAAATTACATTTGAAGTTGTAACTATGTAACAGAGTTGTGGAAGAAATACTAAAATAGTGCTATGTTGTAGTAACCAATCAATCAAATAAGAGTAGTATACTTTTTAGTGCTGTTTTAAATACTAGAGAAAATGCAAGGCATGTGCTTGAATTTACGAGGCCTTGTTTTATTTAGCATAATTGAATATCAAACAATTTCACGAGTTCCAATGGTTCCTACTAATTTATATGTAAATATATAATATGATGATGGATGATTATAATGCAGCTGCTCGTATGTCGTGGTTGGCATGGTTGGCTAGGAGCTGGATTTGATCTTATATTCAAAGGCAGAGAAAAGAAGATAAGTGTCGACAGTTAATTAATTAAAGAAGTAGTTCCATATAATTGATTAGAGAAAGTGGTTTGAAGAATTCAAAACAAAGAATGAAATCTACAATTTTAGGCCTGTGTGGTGTGGATGTTCATGGAGCATAGGGATAGCTGCCATTATTGGTTATGAAAATAATATATCTACACATACTATGCAGAGACAAATTGTTTTGTCACTTAATCGTAAAAGGGTTTATATATTGCATGAGGATCGATAAGGCTGCTAAAGCTAGCACATGCATGGTTGGATTATTAAGAAGGAAAGAGTTAAAAAGGGCTATTGCAAGGGAAAAAGAAAGGCGTTTCCTGGCTCAAATTTTAGATTGAACTTCATGGTTGAAGTCTTGATTAAAAAGGTCTATTGCAATCATTGAAGTATTGATTGAGAGAAAATTGAGACAAATGCAAGTGGAGAAAATACTGATGAAGCAAAGAGAATATAAGTCAAAAGAGTTTAACCAATTTGAATTGTAATTCAACTCAAGTGATTGATAAGGAATATACATGCTCTTAATAATCACATGTGTCCAAGTAAAACTTAATGAGCAAGTAAAAAGTCTTGGTAAGCAAAAAAAATACATGTGCTCAAGTCTTGGTGAGCAAGGAAAACCCATGTGCTCAAATAAACTTAATGAGCAAGTAAAAAGTCTTGGTGAGCAAGGAAACACACATGTGCACAAGTCTTGGTGAGCAAGGAAAACACATGTGCTCAAGTAAACTTAATGAACAAGGAAAACACATGTGCTCAAATAAACTTAATGAACAAGTAAAAGTTGAGCAAGTAATCAAGTTTTGGTGAATAAGGAAATAATAAGACTTAGTGAACAAATATTTTTGTCTTATAAATAGCTAAGAAAAGCTACATTGTAAACAACAAAGTCTTTTACAATTCAATGAATTTTTAAAGTTTAGTTTATGTATTTCCTTTTTGTTATACTTTAAATTTATTCACAAAATCGTTCATGGTATCAGAGCTTTGAAGCTTTGGTAGCTTCTCAATATGACTGACCCTCAAAAAGATCCAAATCCAATAATACCTCCATCCAAGCAAAATTCACAAGATGTCTTCTCTTTCCATAATTTGTTAGTCACAATCAAATTAGATAATAGTAATTTCATTATATGGAAGCATCAAATACTCAAAATTCTTCGAAGCCTAGAACTAGATGGTCATGTTCTTCAAGAAAACCCAAATCAATTGCAGTCAAATGGAACACCTAATCCAGATTTTAAGAGATGGAAGAGACAAGATGAGATGCTAGGATGCTGGTTAATGAGCTGTATGACCGATGAAATTTTAAAACAAGTTGCTGGCTTTGACACTTCACGAGAAGCATGGTGTATGTTGGAGAAAAATTATGCATCAAGATCAAGAGCTAGAATGATACAATTGAAGGAAGAACTACAACATTTGAAGAAAGGTAATCTTACTATAAATGACTATGTGCTTCAAGTTAAAGTACTATGTGATGAATTGCAATCTGCTGGTTGCACTGTTATAGAAGAAGAAAAATTAATGTATGTCTTGGGTGGTTTGGATGAAAATTTTGATAGTATTTTTTCAACCATAACTGAGAAAATGATAACTGAACGTATTACTATTGATGATGCCAAAGCCTTAATGCTCAGTCATGAAAGCAGACTTGAGCGAAGAAAAACTACACTCATTTCACCTCTGCCCAGTGTTCATTTGGCTGTGAAAGATTCTGAACATGATACTCAAGCAGATCCAAAGGGATTTGATAGCTTGTCACAACGCCAAAATGTCAATGATCAGCAGAACATTAGACATTCAAAAATCACTATGATCCAAATCAGTTAACAGGAAGAGGTCGTGGTATTGGAAGAGGAAGATTCACCAACAGACCACAATGTCAACTGTGTGGCCGTATAGGTCATTTAGCGTCCACTTGCTGGCATCGTTTTGACAGAAACTTTACTCCTACTCAAGGAACTCCAAGTTCACAACCATCACAAAATACACAATATCCACGAGGACCTCATCATTCCCAAATGCAAGCTATGTATGCAAATTCTCATCCATCTCCTACATCACCAAACTTCATTCCATCACCAATTGTTGGACCTATTTCACCTTTTTCCACTTATCAACCATCTTCTTATACTCAAGTTGCTCAACCAACTTTTCAGCCACATTATAACTTACCTTATCCTCCACCTCCTCAATAGCATAATGCAAGTTGGTTTCCTGATTCAGGTGCTAGCAATCATGTAACCTCAGATCCCAGTAACTTGGCCATGTCACAACCTTACTCAGGTAATCAAAAACTCATCATAGGTAATGGTTCTCAGTTGTCTATTTCTAGAGTTAGATCTAATGTTTTTGAGTCACCTTATGCTTATAATCGTACTCTTCACATGAATAATATGCTTTTAGTTCCTAACATTGCTAAAAATCTATTGAGTGTATCACAGTTTGCTAGAGACAATGCTGTTTTCTTTGAGTTTCATTCTAACTGTTGTTATGTTAAGGATCAACACACGGGGAAGGTCCTCCTTCAGGGAACCCTCAATAATGGTCTCTATCAATTTGATCTCACACTTCTTCATGTTTCTTCCACACAAGACAAGGCATCTTCTTCTTCATCCACTAGCACTAATCTTCCACAGAACCAACCTGCTGCTTTTGCTGCTCAAACTATAGATCTGCTCCTATGGCATTTTAGACTTGGACATGCGTCCTTAGGCACTACTAAGAAAGTGTTGTCTAAGTGTAAAATACCTGTCTCTAGTGAACAATCTGTCTATCCTATAGTCTACTCAGCTTGTCAACTTGGTAAGAGTCATAACTTACCTTATTTTCCTTCTTATCATAAAGTGAATGCACCACTTGAAATAGTTTATTCTGATGTATGGGTTTCACCTGTTACTTTCATTAATGGACATCAATATTACATACATTTTACTGATGCATTTTCTCGTTATACTTGGATATATTTTTTGAAATCCAAATCTGCTGCCTATAATGCATTCTTACAATTTAAAGCACAAGCTGAATTGCAAACTTAAAACACTTCATAGTGATTGGGGTGGTGAGTTTCAAGCACTCACAACTCTTCTTAATCAATCTGGTATCATTCATCACACATCCTGTTCTCATTCACACCAATAGAATGGTGTTGCTGAAAGGAAACACAGGCATATCTCAGAATTGGGTCTATCAATGTTGTTTCATGCTTCAATGCCACTCTATTATTGGGATGAGGCATTCTTTTCAAGTGTTTTCATTATTAATCGATTGCCTAGTAGTGTGCTAGATGACATATCACCTTTAGAAAAATTATTTCAGCTTGTACCTGACTACTCTTTTCTCAAAGTTTTTGGATGTGAATGTTATCCTTGTCTTCATCCTTACAACACTCACAAACTTGAACCACGATCACAATCATGTACTTTCCTTGGTTACAGTTCTCGTCATAAAGGTTATAAGTGCTTATCACACACTGGTAGACTATACATTAGTCGTAATGTAGTGTTTAATGAAAATGTATTTCCCTTTGCATCACAGTCTTCTAAATTCATTCCTCCTGTTCCAAAAAATTTGAATACTGTTTTACCTGTCCTTTCCAAACCTTCTCATAGGTCCACATCTGATATTCCTCACACTCTACACAGTCCTTGTTTGTCTCCTATTGTTTTATCTCCACCTTCTTCCTCTATTTTACATTCTCCTTCTAGTTCTCTACTATCTCAGTTTTCACAGTCTAATTCTCAGTCTGAACACACGAAACCAAATTTTACCTCCTCTTCCATTCCTATTGTTCAACCTGAGCCAACTGTTGTTGTTACATCTCAAAATAACCATCCTATGCTTACAAGATCTAAAATGGGAATTTTTAAACCAAAAGCATATCTAGCAAACACTGTTAGTTTAATGGAAACTGAACCTGCTTCTGTCAAGCAAGCTCTAAATTGTCCTGCTTGGAAAGAGTCTATGGAAGTTGAGTACAATGCTCTTCTTACAAATCAGACATGGGACTTGGTACCTCCTCCAAAGGACAGGAAGATCATTGGTAGTAAATGGATTTTTAGAATCAAAAGGCTGCTTACAGGAAAAGTTGATAAAAGAAAATCTAGGTTGGTTGCTAAGGGATATGATCAACAACCTGGTTTTGATTTTTCAGAAACATTTAGTCCCGTTGTGAAGCAAGTGACTATCAGGACTATTATCACTGTGGCTTTAAGTAAAGGTTGGAAACTACATCAATTGGACATTAATAATGCTTTTTTAAATGGAAAACTGCATGAAGAAGTTTATATAACACAACCTCCAGGTTTTCAACATCCAGATTATCCTAACCATGTTTGTAGATTACAAAAAGCCATTTATGGTCTCAAACAAGCTCCCAGAGCTTGCTTTGATACTCTCAGTTCTACTCTGGTCACTATGGGATTCATTAAGTCCAAGGCTGACTCTTCCTTGTTTTTTAAAATTGGAAGTGTTTCAACTATTTACCTCTTAGTTTATGTTGATGATATCATCATTACAGGGAGTAGTGATCACGAAGTTCATTCCATTATTGCTATGCTTAATGATCAATTTGCTTTAAAATATATGGGATTACTTCATTATTTTTTGGGAATTGAGGTCAATACCTTGCCAAATGGTGATGTTTTACTCACTCAACAGAAGTACATTCGAGAGCTTCTTGCTAAAACAAAAATGGATCTTGCCAAGCCTATTGCTATTCCTATGGTTGCTAATTTTCCTTTATCTGCTACAGAAGGTACACCTTTTGTCAACCCTTCTTTGTATCGTAGTGTGGTAGGTGCCCTTCAATACATCACAATTACTAGGCCTGACTTGGCGTTTGCTGTCAACAAAGCCTGTCAATTTATGGCAGCTCCTAAGGAACATCATTGGTATGCTGTTAAGCATATACTACGCTATTTACAAGGAACAATTCACATGGTTTAGTTTTTAAAACATCTACTACTCTTATTTTACAAGGCTTTGCTGATGCTGATTGGGGTACTTGTCCAAATGATAGAAGATCTACTACTGGGATGCTCATTTTCCTAGGCGCTAATCCAATTTATTGGCAATCCAAGAAACAATCTTCTGTCTCTCGTTCAAGTACAGAAGCTGAGTACAGATCTCTTGCCAATACATCCTCTGAAATGCTTTGGATCAAAGCTCTTTTGCATGAAATTGGTGTTTCTATTCCACCATCACCTGTGATATGGTGTGACAATTTAAGCACCGTTCAGCTTGCTGCCAATTCTGTTCACCACTCCAAAATTAAACATGTTGAACTTGATCTATATTTTGTTAGAGAGCGTGTCTTAGCCAAAGAATTGTTGGTGCATCATCTTCCATCCTTAGAGCAACCTGCTGATCTTTTAACTAAAGCACTACCTGTTTCATCTTTTCTTCCACTTCGCAGCAAACTTAATGTCATGTGCATGCCACTAAGTTTGAGGGGAGGTGATAAGGAATATACATGCTCTTAATAATCACATGTGCCCAAGTAAAAAGTCTTGGTAAGCAAGGAAAATACATGTGCTCAAGTCTTGGTGAGCAAGGAAAACCCATGTGCTCAAATAAACTTAATGAGCAAGTAAAAAGTCTTGGTGAGTGATGAGTGCTCAAAAAGTACTAATATTTCGTGATTAATTGTGCTTAATTGTTTGATATATAGATTTATTATGATTGTTTATTCGATTAATTTCATAAATCTATCCATTCAGAGTCACGGGTATATTTTAGTACATTTCAGGTGTTTTTAGCGTCAAATGAGTTGAATAATGAAAACACGCAAAGACGAGACACTTACGGCGCTCGGATCACGAGTTACGGGCTAAACGAGACAAATATGTAAGCCTTACATAATGTGCCATCACATATGTAAGGGGGTAAACGTGAAGAAAAGGAAAGCAACACGCGCCGCGGCGAGTAAAATGCATGCCGCGGCGGGGAGCTCTCGGGTTTTTACATTATTTCCAGAATTTGTGTTGCACCGCGGCGGGAAAAATGCATGCTGTGGCGCGCCTATTCCTATGGCAATCAGGATTCGTGTAAACCCTTACATCTATAAATACCCCCTTAGAGTCCCCCTTACAGACAACTCAACCAACTCGTACACAACTCTTAGATTTTACAATTTTGCGACCAAACACTCCATTCAATCAGTTTTGGGAGCTTTGCCACACTCAAACGAAGCGAGAGAACTATTCTAAGGATCCAAGGAAGCCGTCGACGATCGAAGATAAAGCTTACGGAGAAGAACGCTATCCCATCCATAAGCGGTATTTAGATCTAGGATTTTCTTGTTGTTATAGAATTAAATCTTCTTCTCTTTTTGTTAAAGTGTATGATCATATTTTATTTGTCTATGAATATTAATATGAACATGAGTGGCTAGTTTTATTATGGATGTTTAGTTTGTGTTGCCATGTTTGCTAGAATTGTGTATGGTGTATTTTATTGATTTAATATAAACGAATTACTTTTTGATTAAGAGCATGTTTAGATATTTAATTATAAATTATCATAGGCCCATTTGATGTTCGTAGTTAGGTTGAAATATCTTAGAATTTAGTTATAGGAACGTCACCTTAACTTTATTCTGAAACACTTAATCAAAGCTTCAATTTAGTTACTTAGTCATAGCATTAATTTGATTGGCATGTTTTTCCTTGCACGTAATTTGATTACTATTTGATTTACCCCGACCGTAGGTAGTTAATTAGTGAATCAACAAAGAGATTTACTCCGATCGCAGGCAATCTCGTAATTAAAAGGAAAGCTGGTAGTTTTGTTTATATATGATGTTCATGTTATTTCACCATACCTTTTCGATGCAAGCATGGTCAACCAAACTAAACGTCCGTACATCCTCCATTGATTATCAAATCTATCTGAATTGATTGTTTACTTGCGATCTTGTTTTTGTTTAATTGTCGTATGATTGTTCTCGTTACAAAACAAACAACCTTTTTACAGTTTTACTAGCTTTAAGATTCTAGTTATTTAGAGTTTTAGTTTCACTAGAACTCTATTTAATTAGTGTTTTATTTTCATTAGAACTCTATTTAGATTAAAAAGTTAGTTATTTAGAACCACTGCAATTCCTTGAGAGACCGACCTTGGAAGTTGCTTATCACTTTCCTACGAGTGATTCGTACACTTGCGAGTACATGATGCACAAATTTTGTATTTATAAAAGCTCGCAAGTGCACGAATCACTTGTAATAAGTGATAAGTATACTCCCAAGATCGTCTCTCAAGGAATTGCAGTGGTTTTTAAATTCTTTACTTATTTCCAAAAATAACAAAACATAAAATAAATAAAAAATGCTCTTGTAAATGGATAATGATTAAGTGACTAAGTAATCAAACAAGTAAAATTAACTAAAAGTAAATGAGAAATTTTAATTAAAAAGATAAGAGAAATAATGGGAATTTTTAGTATGCTAACCAATCATATTTTAGATTAAATTTAATGTGTATTTATAAGTTGATATTATTGATTTTCCACTAAAGCTAGAAAATCCCAAATCAATGGTAATTTTCACTTACAATTATATAATTAACTTCTTTGATCCGGACCGTTAATTAAATAATTGGAATGAGTATAAGGAAATTTTATAATCATTTAAACTAACACAAATCAATGCAATCAATTTAAATTCATGTTCAAGATGGCACAATTAGATGCAGATGATGTTTCTAACAACATAATTCAAAGATATTTACTTCAACTATAAATAGTGATTTGGTCCATCTCCTATAAATAATTAAAGCTATTAAGAAAAAATGAACATGAAATAATATCAAACTTTTCTATAATAATTAATCCAAAATAATCATCGTAGCATAACTAAAAATCCCATATAAAAATTTAGCCACACATAATTAAATTTACTATCGTAAATTTAATTATTAAAGGCGTAACAAACACAGTAATAATATTCTAATTTTAGAGATGAAAATATTATACAAGAAAATAATATTTCATTCTCTAAAATTTCATAAAATTAAACTGCAAAAATAAATGAAAACATATACAGAAAATAGAAGAGGAGAATTGTTGCAATTGGATCGCAAAACTGATCTGAATAAAATTATTTCTTCAGATAACTGGCTGAAAAATTATTCCAACAATTCTCTAAAACTTTCTCTAAAAAATTCTCTCTAAAACTATCCAAAATATATCTCTGAATGAAAACTTATGTTTTAAAACTCTCCCGGACGCCTCTTATTTATAGCAATTAAATTTCAGACAGCGTGACACGTGTCACGCGTTGATTGCTCAGTCAAAAGCAGGGGACCCACGCGTCAGAGCGTGATAGGTGGGCAGCGCTGAGTGGGACAAGCTTTCCACGTGGCGTTGTGTTATTCGCTGATGGCGCCGTCCATGCTGGCGTTGCAGGTGAGTGGGAGACAAATGACACGTGGCGAATTATGATTGGAGAACATCGCGCCGCTCTGTCTGGCACACGCTCGACACACGCTCGGCACACGCTCGCTGAGCTATCTTCCATGTGGATGCTGATGTGGATGATGACGTGGATGATGACGTGGCATTTAACTTTGACTGGGCTTTACTAAGTGCATCCACTGTTCTTCTGTATAAATCCACAATTCTAAGTACATCCACATTTATTTCTGTATACATCCACAAATTCAATTAAATTCATAAAAAATACAGAAAAATTCTAAAAAATTGTAAATGACTTCTAATTAAATATAAACCTAAAAATGACCAAAATATATTTATTTTGGATAAAATAATAAAATAAAACATAAAATGAATGCTTAAAAACGTAACAAAATATAGGTCAAAATTGTATTTATCAGTACACAATTTAACACATCAAGTTTTTGGCGCCGTTGCTGGGGAATTGGCGTTTTAAATAATTTTCTTTTTAACTTTTTAGAGTTTCTGATTTATTTTTATTTGTTTATTTATTTTAGTTATTTATTTAAAAAAATTAAAAAATTAAAAAATCAAAAAATAGTGCTTAATTTCAATTTCACTACTGCCTTGATCTTTGTTTGCTTTTTATTTGTGCATGCAGGGTAGGAGATCACTTAACAAGGAACTCTCTCCTTTCATTGACAACATTCATAGAGTCAAACACCGATCAAAGAAACTGGATATTCAATTTCAAGAGGAAGAAGTCCAACAACAATTGAAAGCAGCAATGGGTGACAACGTAGCTCGGCAGATGATGAACAAAGAGTTTGCAAGACCTATCATTGGGACCGCCACATCGTACATTTGACTTACAGAGGCAGCTAGGAATTATGAATTGAAAAATATTCATTATTCCATGCTTCTCTCCTTTTATGGTATCCCTAATGAAGATCCTTTAAATTTTATGCGTGAGTTATATGCAACTGTGCAAACCTTTCCACTGCAGGGACTTAGTGAAGATCAACTACGCATGAGGTGTTTTCCATACACTCTCAAGGATAGAGCTAAGTCTTGGCTAATGACATTGGCACCCGGTTCTTTGGCCACTTGGGACGATGTTTACAACAAATTTATGGGTAAGTTCTATTCCCATCAAAAGACATCTGACCTAAGAACAAAAATTGCTACTTTTTCGCAGATGGACGGAGAACCCTTCCACGAGGCTTGGGACAGATTCAAATTGTTGTTGATACAATGTCCACATCACCACTTCCCGTTGCAGCTACAGAATCAGTTTTTCTACGATGGATTGACGCTAGAATGTCAATTCACAGTTGACAACGCTGCAGGAGGAGCTATGGGTGAGAAAACAGTGGATGAAACCTACGAACTATTCGAGATGGAGTCCACGAATTCGAGATGGATGAAACCTACGAACTCCCAACAAAAGAGCGCTAGAGGAAGAAGAGCTGGAGTCCACGAATTAGGCTCCAACAATGAAATGGCCATGCAACTTGCTGAATTGACGAAACAAGTGCAACTTCTCACAACCTCCAATGTTAATCAAATGCCAAAACACGAGGTATGTGGAGTTTGTGGTTCATATGGACATGGTGCTAACGTTTGTTCTTTTGCAGGTGATCCTTACACAAGTACTACTGAAGAGGCAAATTTAATGCAAGGGTACCAACCTAGACCTAGGAACGAGATGGAGGAATCACCCTAATTTTGGATGGAAACAAAAAAATAGCCAACAATTCGTCCAAAACCAAACTCAAGGCCAAAATGTAAACCAACAATTTCCACAAAATAAGCCAACCGTAGAGGAAACCCTAAACAATTTCATACACTCTTGTAGTGGAAGGATGGACTCTATGGAAGCTTCATTGAAAAGAGTGGAAATGCAAGTGGGGCAGCTAGCGGAACAAATGCACAAACAAGAGACGGGAAAGCTGCCCAGTCAACCCGAACAAGCCAAAGCTGTCACGGTTCTTCGGAGTGGTAAGGTCGTTACTAAGAATTTACCTGAACTTTCTAATGATTTATCTTATAGTTCAGGTAACATGGAAGATGACAACAATACTTCTAAGAAATTGGAGGAAAGAGGTGACAAGCATGAAGAGCCTTCAAAGGCAACAATTGAAGAGTCATCTAATCCACCTATACTACACAAGTCATCGGAGCCATACCGACCACCGGTACCATTTCTACATCGTTTAAAGGACAGTAAGCAAGATAAGCAGTTTTCTGATTTGTTTAACATGCTATCTAAAGTTAATATTAATTTGCCATTGTTAGACGTAATTAGGAACGTACCTTCATATGCTAAATGTTTCAAGGAACTAAACACTAAGAAAAGAAGGTATGAGCTTAATGAGAGAGTAATTATATCTAAAATTGCTAGTGCGGTGCTTCAACGCAACTTACCCCCTAAGTTAAAAGATCCAGGTAGTTTCGTAATTGATATTACTATGGGGGATAGGAAAGTAGCTTAGGCTATGCTTGATTTAGGCGCTAGTATCAATTTGATGCGTTACTCGATTTTCTTGCAGCTAGGTTTGGGAGAGCTAAAACCAACAACCATGTCCCTTCAACTTGCGAACAGATCTGTTAAATACCCAAAGGGAATGGTTGAGGACTTACTTGTACAGGTAGATAAGCTAATCATACCTGTTGACTTTGTGGTTTTAGACATGCAGGATAATCCATCTTTGGACAAGGAACATGCCATTCTTTTGGGTAGACTATTTATGGCCACTACCCAAACCATCATTGACGTCCAAAGTGGAAAGTTGACAATGACAATCTTGGGAGAGACTGTTCATTTTAAGGTTTTTGATTTATCTCCTTATCCTTCTATTTCTGCTATTGATGAATGTTCTTTTGTAGAATGTTTAGATCCAATAATTCAAGAAACTTTTGTGCATGCTAGTTTAGATGATAAATCGGAAGTAGCACTTACAGTTGGAGAGGTTGATGACATCCTAGACTATGAGACTAGGGAGTACAGTGAATTATTAAACAATGTCATATCACTAGATGACACTAGTACACCCCTAGATTTATTGGATGTCTCACAAAATGATGAGATTACTCCACCTAAATTGGAACTTAAGGAACTACCTAAGCATCTAAAATATGTCTTTTTGGGAGAGAATGAAACATACCCTGTTATTATATCATCTACACTCACCCAAAACCAAGAGGATAAATTGATTGGAGAGCTTAGGAAGTATAAAAAGGCTATAGGATGGAGTATAGGGGACATTAGAGGCATTAGTCCGGCAATGTGCATGCATAAGATAAATTTGGAGGATAATGTCAAACCTGTTAAGGACGCACAAAGGAGACTTAACCCAATCATGCAAGAGGTAGTTAAGAAAGAGGTTTTGAAACTCCTAGCAGTAGGGGTAATTTATCCAATTGCGGATAGTAAGTGGGTTAGTCCCGTTCATGTGGTACCTAAGAAATCTGGAATAACCGTGGTTAAAATGAGAAAGATGAATTAGTGCCCACTAGGATAATTACGGGTTGGAGGATGTGTATCGATTTTAGAAAACTGAATTTGTACACCAAAAATGATCACTTCCCCATCCCCTTCATTGATCAAATGTTAGAAAGACTAGTTGGGCACGAATTCTATTGCTTTTTGGATGGTCTTTCAGGTTATTATCAGGTACCCATCGCTCCGGAGGATCAAGAGAAGACTATATTCACAGCGTACAAAACTCCAATTGGTATGAGTCCCTTGATGTGTTAAAATGTGTACTCGCAAGTGTACGAATCACTCGTAGTAAAGTGATAAGCAACTTCCAAGGTCGGTCTCTCAAGGAATTGCAGTGGTCTTAAATAACTAACTTTTTAACTTAAACAGAGTTCTAATGAAAACAAAACACTAATTAAATAGAGTTCTAGTGAAACTAAAACTCTAAGTAACTAGAATCCTAATGCTAATAAAACTGTAAAAAGGTTGTTTGTTTTTGGTAACGAGAACAATCATACGACAATTAAACTAAAACAATATCGCAATCAAACAATCAATTCAATTAAATCAAATATCAATAGAGGATGTATGGACGTTTAGCTTGGTTGGCCATGCTTGCATCGAAAAGGTATGGTGATATAACATTAACGTCCTATAAGAACAAAACTACCGGCTTTCCTTTTAATTACGAAACTCCTTTTGGCGGGGGTAGGTCTCTTTGTTGATTAACTAATTAACTGCCTTTGGCGGGGGTAAATTAAATAGCAATCAAATTATGCGCAAGGAAAACATGCCAATCAAATTAATGCTATGACTAAGTCACTAACTTGAATCTTTGATTAAGTGTTTCGGAATAGAGTTAAGGTGACGTTCCTCTAACTAAATTCTTAGGTTTTTCAATCTAACTACGAACATCAAATGGGCCCATGATTATTCATAATCAAACATTTAAACATGCTCTTAATCAAAAAGTATTTTATTCATAAGTCAAAAAGATACACCATACACAATTCTAGCAAACATGGCAACACAAACTAAACATCCATAATTAAATTAGCCAGACATGTTCATATTATTATTCATAGACAAATAAAATATGATCATACACTTTAACAAATAAAGAAGATGAATTAATTCTATAACAACAAGGAAAACCTAAATCTAAATACCGCTTATGGATCGGTTGACGTACTCCTCCGTAAGCTTTATCTTCGATTGTCGTTAGCTTCCTTGAATCCTTAGAATATTGTCTCTCGCTTCGTTATAGTGTGGCAACGCTCTCAAAACTGATTGAATGTTGTGTTTGGGTCGCAAAATTGAGAAGAGGAAGAGTTGTGTATGAATTGGTCAAGTTAGTTCGAGTTGTAAAGGGGGTCTAAAGGGGGTATTTATAGATGTAAGGCATTCCTGATTGCAATAGGAATAGGCGCGCCGCGGCATGCATTTTCCCCGCCGCGGCGCATCACAAAATTTGGAAAATATGCAAAAACCCGAGAGCTCCCCGCCGCGGCATACAATTCCCTCGCCGCGGCGCGCAATGCTTCTATGTTTTCAGGATCAAACCCGAGAGCCTCACGCCGCGGCATGCAATTCTCTCGCCGCGGCGCGCATTGGTTTCCTTCTTTTCACGTCCCCCCTTACATATGTGATGGCACATTATGTAAGGCTTACATATTTGTCTCGTTTAGCCCGTAACTCGTGATCCGAGCGCCGTAAGTGTTCCGTCTTCGCGTGTTTTCATCATTTGACTCATTTTGACGCTAAAAACACCTGAAATGCACTAAAATATACCCGTGACTCCGAATGGATAGATTTATGAAAATAATCGAAATAATAGTCATAATAAATCTATATATCAATCAATCAAGCACAATTAATCACGAAATATTAGTGCTTTTTGAGCACTCATCACAACCCCCAACCAGCTTCTTGCTAGTCTCTAGCAAGTGAAGCGACCTAAAATAAAATTAAAAACAAATGAAATAAACTAACCTAACCTAAATCACTTCCGTAGATTGTCACGGTTGCATTTAGCATATGCAACAAGCCTTTAAACCCCTAGGTGGCCCTAGTGGACGAGTTGTAGTCTCGTGAGGGTTTCCAGTGATGATACCCGCAAACATCGTATGACTCTCAAAACTAATAAAGACTCTAAACATACTTGAATCAATCCATGCATACGTCTCAAAAATTGTTAACAACAAATGACACACGAAATAGTTAAACATCACCTAAACTCAAAAACAGTCCAAACATCAAACTCATCATGGTAATCGAATTTTGAACAACCAATCAAACCACAAACCCGTTAGTTATACTATCTGACCGTGTCATGCATGATATTCATAGATTACATTTTAATGTCTCATAAATGTGCAAGTAAAATATGAAAGTGAATTTTTGCACTTATAAACTCCATATGCTCATTTTTCAAACTCATCTCCACTAATATAGAAACTAAACTACCTAGAATCAATAGGACTTCATTAAGCTTGTAAAGTTGTGGCTAGGTATGTGATAATGAAAGTACAAAAATGATGTTTTCATATGATAAGAGTACTTTTTATTTCACAAGCATATTTTCAACTTTTTTTTTTTTTTCACCAAATGTTCTTTTCATCCTCCCTTAACTTCAAATGTCCTTTGGATCTTTTGCTTGATTTTCTTCTTTATTCTTGCTTATTATTTCGATCATCAAATTTTTTTTTTTTTTTTTTTTTTTTTTGATGAAGCAAGACAAATATAACATAATTGCTCATGAAAATCAAATATTACATCGAGTACTCTTATCACTAAGGGTAGTACAATGTATGTCAATGTTGAGTTCAAGGGTGTGCTATTGATAAAATATTTCGGGAAAGCATGAGAAGTTCAAACGGTCCAAAGATGGCCTAAATCATTTTCTAAGTGGCATTTGTTTCTATTATTTCGCTTCAACATGTTTTCAAATGAGTTCTAGAGATTGTTGAGACTTAAAACATATCATGAACATGCATACATTCCACAAATCAGAATAGTTAAACTAACCATGCAAACTACCACAAGTACCACAAAATTCTCAAATTAGATGAATCCAACATTTATGTGCTTCGTTGCTTAGGTAAAAATCTAACATCTCCCATATGTCATCGTCATTACAATCATGTTAATATCATAGATTTCCGGATTGAATCAAGTAGACACGACACTAACTAAAAACAATTCAAGTGACAAAGTTAAAAATTAAAAATTGGTCATATTTCATGCTCATGGAATATTCTTCCCACCCCCAACCTACTTTCTGCATTGTCCTCAATGTGAAAAAGAAGAACAAAAGAAATTAAGAAAAAGTGTAAGAAGTTACCCCCCTTTCGTATGAAATTGTGTCGTTACTCGCTATGCTCCGGTTCACTGTTCCTCGCTTCTCTCATGAAGAATGTATGAACATATATTGAACCTCAAAGTGTATGCACACAATTCACATTAAAACCCAATTTTTAATTATAACTAAGGCAATTGAAGACACAAAAACATCAAACAAAGTTAAACAATCCAAAATAAAATAAAAAGAAATAAAAGAATGTAAAACTAAATAAAAACAAAATAAAGAAAAGAAAAGAAGTTAATACTACCGAATGTGGTGGGTTGCCTCCCACCAAGCGCTTTCTTTAACGTCTTAGCAAGACGTTGCTAATTCTTTTCTATCCACCATCATCAAAGATTTTGAAGTGTGTGATATCAATTTTCCGAGCTAAGATGTCATTAAGCTTGTCCTTCCATCTCGGTAGTTGTTTTCCATGAAGCACAGCACACACTTTTTTGTGGAAGTGGTATAGAAAATAATTTGGAGATGTGCAAGTCTTAGGTGCCTTGTGTGGCATGGGAGGTGAAGATAATTCCTCCTTGTTCTCCTTAGAAGTTTGTAGAATTTGATATTCTTCGGCTTGACATTCTTTGAGAATTGCTTGCTCCCTACCTGTATTTTCTACACAAAGTGGTAAATCATCAAAAGTCTCAGGAAAATAAAAATTTTCAAAATTGTTACCACTTTGAAGGATTATGTCATCCTTCACTTGCTTAATTTGAGTGGGCAACTCTTCTTGTTTTTGAATTTGTTCCGCTAATTGCCCAACTTGCATTTCTATTCTGTTTATTGATGCCTCTATAGACTCCATCCTTTCACTAGTAGATTGTATGAAAATATTCAAGGTTTCCTCTAAGGTTGGCTTCCTAGGTTGATTAGAAACTCTACTTCCTTGTATGAAAGAATTCAAGCTCTCTTCGAAGGTGGCCCTAGATGGATATTGATGAAAACTTGAGTTTTGCATTTGGTATTGTGCATAAGGTGGGTCATATGGTTGAAAATTTGAGCTTTGCATGTTGTATTGGGCATACGGTGGGTCATATGAATTTGAGCTTTGCATGTTGTATTGGGCATAAGGTGGGGTAAAGTTTGCTTGCCATGAAGAATTATGGTGATTTCCCCACTCAGGATTATAGGTACTGAAATAAGGATCATTCCAAGGTGGGTGACATCTCTCATTAAAATCAAAGTTTGGATTAGGGGATGCATAGTAATCACCTGCAAAAGTGCAAACATTAGCATAATGCCCATATAAACCACAAATGCTACATACCTCTATGTCTGTCATATCATGCAGCTCTTCATTTGTATTGGCTCTTGGATTTCAGTATCCAGCCTGATTAGGTGCATTTTAAAATTTGTTGATGTTGTTGATGAACGGTACCTTTCAAAAACTAACAAAAACAACAGAGAAATCAAAGCACCACAGATTAAGCAATTAAAAACACTATTTTTTTGATTTTTTTATTTTCTGATTTTTTTTTTTTTTTTTTTTTTTTTGAATAAAATAAAAATAAAATAAATAAATAAATAAAAGATAACAAATAAAATAAATAAACAAATAAAAAAAAAATTAAGAAACTCTAAAAAGTTAAAAAGAAAATTATTCAAAACGCCAATTCCCCGGCAACGGCGCCAAAAACTTGATGTGTTAAAATGTGTACTCGCAAGTGTACGAATCACTCGTAGTAAAGTGATAAGCAACTTCCAAGGTCGGTCTCTCAAGGAATTGCAGTGGTCTTAAATAACTAACTTTTTAACTTAAACAGAGTTCTAATGAAAACAAAACACTAATTAAATAGAGTTCTAGTGAAACTAAAACTCTAAGTAACTAGAATCCTAATGCTAATAAAACTGTAAAAAGGTTGTTTGTTTTTGGTAACGAGAACAATCATACGACAATTAAACTAAAACAATATCGCAATCAAACAATCAATTCAATTAAATCAAATATCAATAGAGGATGTATGGACGTTTAGCTTGGTTGGCCATGCTTGCATCGAAAAGGTATGGTGATATAACATTAACGTCCTATAAGAACAAAACTACCGGCTTTCCTTTTAATTACGAAACTCCTTTTGGCGGGGGTAGGTCTCTTTGTTGATTAACTAATTAACTGCCTTTGGCGGGGGTAAATTAAATAGCAATCAAATTATGCGCAAGGAAAACATGCCAATCAAATTAATGCTATGACTAAGTCACTAACTTGAATCTTTGATTAAGTGTTTCGGAATAGAGTTAAGGTGACGTTCCTCTAACTAAATTCTTAGGTTTTTCAATCTAACTACGAACATCAAATGGGCCCATGATTATTCATAATCAAACATTTAAACATGCTCTTAATCAAAAAGTATTTTATTCATAAGTCAAAAAGATACACCATACACAATTCTAGCAAACATGGCAACACAAACTAAACATCCATAATTAAATTAGTCAGACATGTTCATATTATTATTCATAGACAAATAAAATATGATCATACACTTTAACAAATAAAGAAGATGAATTAATTCTATAACAACAAGGAAAACCTAAATCTAAATACCGCTTATGGATCGGTTGACGTACTCCTCCGTAAGCTTTATCTTCGATTGTCGTTAGCTTCCTTGAATCCTTAGAATATTGTCTCTCGCTTCGTTATAGTGTGGCAACGCTCTCAAAACTGATTGAATGTCGTGTTTGGGTCGCAAAATTGAGAAGAGGAAGAGTTGTGTATGAATTGGTCAAGTTAGTTCGAGTTGTAAAGGGGGTCTAAAGGGGGTATTTATAGATGTAAGGCATTCCTGATTGCAATAGGAATAGGCGCGCCGCGGCATGCATTTTCCCCACCGCGGCGCATCACAAAATTTGGAAAATATGCAAAAACCCGAGAGCTCCCCCCGCGGCATACAATTCCCTCGCCGCGGCGCGCAATGCTTCTATGTTTTCAGGATCAAACCCGAGAGCCTCACGCCGCGGCATGCAATTCTCTCGCCGCGGCGCGCATTGGTTTCCTTCTTTTCACGTCCCCCCTTACATATGTGATGGCACATTATGTAAGGCTTACATATTTGTCTCGTTTAGCCCGTAACTCGTGATCCGAGCGCCGTAAGTGTTCCGTCTTCGCGTGTTTTCATCATTTGACTCATTTTGACGCTAAAAACACCTGAAATGCACTAAAATATACCCGTGACTCCGAATGGATAGATTTATGAAAATAATCGAAATAATAGTCATAATAAATCTATATATCAATCAATCAAGCACAATTAATCACGAAATATTAGTGCTTTTTGAGCACTCATCATCCCTACCGGCTGATTTTTGGTAAAGCATGTCACTTACCGGTTGAGCTAGAACATAGAGCTTATTGGGCAATTAAGAAGCTCAACATGGACATGGAACAAGCTGGGGAAAAACGACTACTCCAACTAAGCGAACTTGAGGAAATTCAAGACGAAGATTACGAAAATGCCAAAATCTACAAAGAGCGCACTAAGCGCTATCATGACAAAGGGCTCCTCGGTAAGTATTTCGTTCCCGGAATGAAAGTTCTATTATATAATTCACGTTTGCGTTTGTTTCAAGGAAAAATACATTCTAGGTGGAGCAGACCGTACACAATTGCAAACGTACTTCCACACGGAGTAATCGAGTTGCTTAATCCGAAAACGCAAGAACCGTTTAAGGTAAACGGGCATCGTGTTAAGCCATATTTGGAAGGAGACATCAATCTAAACAGCATCGATTTAATAAGTCTCCTCGATGAATAGACACGAGAGCAGTCACATCTTGCTAAGACATTAAACTAAGCCCTTAATGGAAGGCACCCATTCTGTATCGTATCTCTTTCGTTGTTTTAATTATTTTATTTTATTTATTTATTTATTTATTTATTTATTTATTTTTTAAGGCAATGAGGACATTCCCAAGTTTTGGTTGGGGGTGGATACATTGCATGTTTTCTAAAAATCCAAAAAAATTAAAATTTTTCAAAAAACTGTGCGCCGCGGCGGGGAAAATTTGTGCCGCGGCGAGAGACTCTCTGTTTCAAAACAATTTTTCAAAAAACAATGTGCGCCGCGGCACACATTTTTCACGCCGCGGCGAGGGACTTTCTGTCTCGAGCCAAATTTTGAAAAACATGCGCGCGCCGCGGCGTGGAATATTTGTGCCGCGGCGAGGAACTTTCTGTTTCACGCACAATTTAAAAATTTTAACCGCGCCGCGGCGGAGAAAAATTTATGCCGCGGCGCGCCTTTGAAAAATGGGCAGAAAAGGCACTCGGGCAAACCAAATTCATTTCAAATCAAATTTTTAGAATTTTCCCACACTTTCTTCCCTTTTTCTCTCATTTTCTCTCCACTTTTCTCTTCAATTTTTGCCCAAATCTTCACCAAAATTGAAACTTTTCTTCACCAATTTATCAATCCAACATTGCTAACATCATTTCTTCAATCAATTTCATCAGATTTGCTTCAAGGATCAAGTTTCTCTCCAATTCAAAAATTAGGGTTTCAAGAACAATTTGGGGGTTTTTGCTTCAACACTTCAATTGCATTCTACAAAGGTAAATTCGTCACATTTCTGCTTCAATTCAGTATTTATTTCCTGGAAATTGTGAAATTTTATCTGAATTTGGAATTAAGTGAAATTTTGGATAAGAGGAGCCAATTTTTGGGGTTTTTCTGAAATTTCTGGAAATTAGGATTGTTAGTTGAATCTATTTAGTTTAAGAACTGAAATGGCCCTTAAAAGGAAAGTTGGTGATAGTAGTCGTTCAAAAGGAAAAGAAAAAGTGGTTAAAGATCGAACTTATGACGCTTCTCGGTTTATAAGCCGAGAAGCGCAAGAGCGGTATGAGGGTGCCGCCAAAAGGAACAAAGGGTTTGTGAATGAGAGGGGGATGGATTTTGGTCAGGTAGGAGTGATGGGAATTTCGGACATAGTTGAAAGACTAGGGTGGAAGAAATTTGCTTATGCCCCGGAGGCGGGTGTGAGTTCGCTTGTTCGGGAAGTCTATGCGAATGTCCCGGAAGCGCGTGAAGGAATGGTTTGGGTGAGGGACATTGAAGTCCCCTTCAATAGGACTGTGATCAACTCGTACTATGGGTTGAGGGATATTCATAATAGCGCGTATGAAACCTACTTAACGCAGGTTGATTACGAAGAAGTAATTAACACCCTAACCGATGGATACGGTGAGTGGGAATATAAGGGGGATACGGTGAACATATTTCAAGTCAAGCACTTAAGGACCCATTCTCGAATTTGACAATACTTTGTTTGCTCAAGATTAAGGCCGACTCGGCATTACAGTACAGTAGATCGGAAAAAGGCTATTCTGCAGTTTGCTATAGAGACTGAGCGGTCAATCGACGTGGGAATGGTGATACAGCAAAGGGTTGTGTACTTAGCTGAGCACCACAACATTAGTTACTTCTTTTCCCAGCTCATAACCGCCCTATGTGTCAAACACGGAGTCAAATACGACACGGGTGAGATCTTATTGCAGCGGCTGAGACATTGACTTTTGCTTACATGCAACACCTTACAAGCGGGTCAAAGGTTGGGCAAGGAAGCAGAAAGGGTGATTCTTCAAGGAACGCTTCTGCAAAAGATAGGTTGGTAAACCTAGAAGCAAAAGTTAATGAAATGCATCAATATCAACACGAGATGCGTCAATACCAAATCCAACAACAAGCATGGCTCAGTGATCAGATCAAATATCAGCATGAATACCAAGCCCTACTCCACAGCATGATGAGCTGCCAATTGACATAAAGTGGAGTATATCTCACCGAATTCCAGCCACCTCCACAATATCCCGGACATGACTTCACTTTTAGACCACCAGCGAACCAACCCGAGGAGGACAATGACCAACACGAAGATATGGAGGACTGAGCCTCTTAATTGTAATTTTAATTGGTTTTATTTTATTTTATCTTTATTTTGGATTCTTTTGTTTCTTTTTATTTATTTTCCTTTATTTTTCTTTTATCTTATTTTGGATTGTTTAACTTTGTTTAATGTTTTTCTGTTTTCATTTGCTTTAGTTATAATTTAAATTTGGATTTGAGTTTGAATTGTGTTGCATACACTTTGAGGTTCAATAAATGTTTCATACACACTAATTCTTCATGAGAAAAGCGAGGAACAATGAACCGGAGCGTAACGAGTAATGACACATCTCATACGAAAGGGGGGTAACTTCTCACACTTTTTCTTAATTTCGTTTGTTTTTTCTTTCTAACATTGAGGACAATGTAGAAATTAGGTTGGGGGTGGGAAGAATATTCCATGAGCATGAAATATGACCAAATTTTAAATTTTAACTTTTGTCACTTGAATTGTGTTAGGTTAGTGTCGTGTCTACTTGAGTCAATCTGTAAGTCTATGATATTAACATGATTGTAATAACGGTGACATGTGAAAGAAATTAAATTTTTGCCTAAGTAACGAAACACATAAATGTTAGATTCATCTAGTTTGACGATTTTGTGGTATATGTGGTAGTTTGTATGGTTAGTATGACTATTTCGATTCGTGGAATGTATGCATGTTTATGATATGTTTTAAATCTCAACAAACTCTAGAACTCATTTGAAAACCCATTGAAACGAAATAATAGAATCAAATGCCACTCAGAAAATGATTTAGGCCATCTTTGGACCGTTTGGACTTTTCAAGCTTTCCCGTATTATTATTGTATCCATAGAACACCCTTGAACTCAACATTGACATGCGTTGTACTACCCTTAGTGATAAGAGTGTTCAATGTAATATTTAATTTTCATGAGCAATTATTTTGTATTTATCTTGCTTCATCATGTAAAAAAAAATGATGATGATTGAAATAATAAGCAAGAATAATAATAATAAAAAAGAGAGAGAGAAAAGAAAATCAAGCAAAAGATCCAAGGGACATATGGAATGTATAGAAGGATGAAAAAGAACACATGGTGAAAAAGTTGAAAATATTTTGTGAAATAAAAGTACTCTTATCTTAGTGAAATACTATTTTCGTACTTTCATAATCACACACCTAACCACAACTTTACAAGCTTAATGAAGTCCTATTGATTCTAGGTAGTTTGAATTCTATATTAGTGGAGATAGATTTGAAAAGTGAGCATATGGAGGTTGTATGTGCAAAATTCTCATTCACATTTTTACTTGCACATTTATGAGATATTAAAATGTAATCTATGAATATCATGCATGACACGGTCAGATAGTGTAACTAACGGGTTTGTGGTTTGATTGGTTGTTCAAAGTTCGATTACTAAGATGAGTTTGATGTTTGGACTGTTTTTGAGCTTAAGTGATTTTTAACTATTTCATATGCCATTCGTTGTTAACAATTTTTGAGACATATGCATGGATTGATTCAAGTATGTTTTGAATCTTTATTTAGTTACGATGTTTGCGGGTATCATCACTAGAAATCCTCACGAGACTATAACTCGTCCACTAGGGCCACCTAGGAGTTTAAAGGCTTGTTGCTTATGTTAAATGCAACCGTGACAATCTACGGAAGTGATTTAGGTTAGGTTAGTTTATTTTATTTGTTTTTATTTTAATTTTTAGATCACCTCACTTGCTAGAGACTAGCAAGAAGCTGGTTGGAGGTTGTGATGAGTGCTCAAAAAGTACTAATATTTCGTGATTAATTGTTTGATATATAGATTTATTATGATTGTTTATTCGATTAATTTCATAAATCTATCCATTCGGAGTTACGGGTATATTTTAGTACATTTCAGGTGTTTTTAGCGTCAAATGAGTCGAATAATGAAAACACGCAAAGACGGGACACTTACGGCCCTCGGATCACGAGTTACGGGCTAAACGAGAAAAATATGTAAGCCTTACATAATGTGCCATCACATATGTAAGGGGGTAAACGTGAAGAAAAGGAAAGCAACACGCACCGCGGCGAGGAAAATGCATGCCGCGGCGGGGAGCTCTCGGATTTTTACATTATTTCCAGAATTTGTGTTGCGCCGCGGCGGGGAAAATGCATGCCGCGACGCGCCTATTCCTATGGCAATCAGGATTCGTGTAAACCCTTACATCTATAAATACCCCCTTAGAGTCCCCCTTACAGACAACTCAACCAACTCGTACACAACTCTTAGATTTTACAATTTTGCGACCAAACACTCCATTCAATCAGTTTTGGGAGCTTTGCCACACTCAAACGAAGCGAGAGAACTATTCTAAGGATCCAAGGAAGCTGTTGACGATCGAAGATAAAGCTTACAGAGAAGAACGCTATCCCATCCATAAGCGGTATTTAGATCTAGGATTTTCTTATTGTTATAGAATTAAATCTTCTTCTTTTTTTGTTAAAGTGTATGATCATATTTTATTTGTCTATGAATATTAATATGAACATGAGTGGCTAGTTTTATTATGGATGTTTAGTTTGTGTTGCCATGTTTGCTAGAATTGTGTATGGTGTATTTTATTAATTTAATATAAACGAATTACTTTTTGATTAAGAGCATGTTTAGATATTTAATTATGAATTATCATGGGCCCATTTGATGTTCGTAGTTAGGTTGAAATATCTTAGAATTTAGTTATAAGAACGTCACCTTAACTTTATTCTGAAACACTTAATCAAAGCTTCAATTTAGTGACTTAGTCATAGCATTAATTTGATTGACATGTTTTTCCTTGCGCGTAATTTGATTACTATTTGATTTACCCCGACCGTAGGCAGTTAATTAGTTAATCAACAAAGAGATTTACCCCAACCGTAGGCAATCTCGTAATTAAAAGGAAAGCTGGTAGTTTTGTTTATATAGGATGTTCATGTTATTTCACCATATCGATGCAAGCATGGCCAACCAAACTAAACGTCCGTACATCCTCCATTGATTATCAAATCTATCTGAATTGATTGTTTACTTGTGATCTTGTTTTTGTTTAATTGTCGTATGATTGTTCTCGTTACAAAACAAACAACCTTTTTATAGTTTTACTAGCTTTAGGATTCTAGTTACTTAGAGTTTTAGTTTCACTAGAACTCTATTTAATTAGTGTTTTATTTTCATTAGAACTCTATTTAGATTAAAAAGTTAGTTATTTAGAACCACTGCAATTCCTTGAGAGACCGACCTTGAAAGTTGCTTATCATTTTCCTACGAGTGATTCGTACACTTGCGAGTACACAATTTAACACATCAGTGAGCAAGGAAAACACATGTGCACAAGTCTTGGTGAGCAAGGAAAACACATGTGCTCAAGTAAACTTAATGAGCAAGGAAAATACATGTGCTCAAATAAACTTAATGAATAAGTAAAAGTTGAGCAAGTAATCAAGTCTTGGTGAATAAGGAAATAATAAGACTTAGTGAACAAGTATTTTTGTCTTATAAATAGCTAAGAAAAGTTACATTGTAAACAACCAAGTCTTTTACAATTCAATGAATTTTTAAAGTTTAGTTTATCTTCTTCCTTTTTGTTATACTTTAAATTTATTCACAAAATCGTTCAGTTATATGACTTTTGAATAAGTTAGGTTAAGTAGCTTCCAAGCTTATTTATTTACAATTTGATTATATTTTTATTAAGCAAGAAAAAAGTTGTTATTTTTAAGTGTTTTTTTAGAATAATTATGTTACTTATTTTTTGACAATTACATTTTGTAAAATGAGTTCATAAGCCATTTGAAATGAGTATTTTAACTTGTCAAATTATTAGATCAAAATTAAATAAGTTGAATTGCCCATTTAACACCACTAAAATTACTACCTACAAAATTAAAATTTTACAAATGGCCAAAAATGAATTATTGATAGTCAAAGACTATGTGGCCATTGGTGGATCGCATTTTATGGTTTACAGCAATATTATGAAGAATGTGGCAAAGGAAATTTCAAATTTCTATACATAAAAAGACAGTTAGTTATTAGAATTTAGCTGATCAGGCGTGTACTAGCACTGGCATGCTTGATTTGGTAATGAGTTAAAGTCAGAAAAGGTTGTGGTTTTCTCACAAACCGTGTCGAACGAACACGCTTAGGAAACATTAATATAATGATTTAAAAGTATGCGCGTTCGAGTGAACACTAAGTCAATGTAAATTTTCATTTATTTTTATATTTATATCAATTATATTATAATATTTAATAAAATTATTTATAAAATTAAATTATTTTTTTAATTTTTTAAAATAATTTTATTATATATTATAATATAATTAATATAAATATAAATTTATATATCAATAATCTTTCTTTTATATTAATTAATTAAAAAAAAAAAAGAAGAAACAAAACAATGAGAGTAGATAACTATTAAGTGTTACTTTAAACATTAAAAACCTTAATACAAACAAACTTCATACTGGTTCCAATAGTAGCATGCAGAGTAGAGTCAGTATTAAACTGACCTACTCAATATTCTATGGTTCTCTGACATAATTTAGGTATGATTCCACTTGGCGTGTAGCAATTGGTATTGTATCTTCTGTGAAGATCCGTGCCTTGCAATTACTATAGTCTTATTCGTTCTTTTATAATATCCTTCTCATTAATTACTTTTTTATTTTTAAAAAATTATACTAATATTAAATTTTATTAACTTAAAATAATATATTATTATTTATTCTTTTCAATAATTTCTCCCATACAAACATAACAATTTCCTTTTAATTGGTTACAAATCTTAGGGATCTTCAAGGCTCTCATAATCTTACCCCGATCATAACTATAAAACAATTAATAATACTTTGATGCAAAGTCTTTTTACTACATAATTGAAAAGAGTGAAATTTATGTTTATATTATAATTTATTTAAGAGAAATATTAATATATTTAAATTTGTATAGTTGTATTTATTTTTATACCCACATTAATTATATTATACATATATTAATAAATTATTTTTAAAAAATAGAAAAATGATTCAATATTTTAAATAATTTTACTATATGTGATGATATAATTAATATAAATATAAATTTATTTAACCATAATATTCCGTATTTATTTAGTGAAATTTTTTTATAAAATCATAATGTTAACTTTTAGACAACAATAAGTTCTTTTTCTATGTATTAGGTGCACTCAAAGGACAACATTATTATTTTATTATAATTATCAATAAATAAATTGAATAATAATAATAATAATAATAAAATGTGGTAATATCTTCACTATTTATTATCATTTATTGTAATTTGTAGCTAGGCATATCAACAGCATTCATTCATGTATTTTAGATGGTCTAAACATTATCTAGAAATTATTTAAAATAGTACCCTAAAATCAATAACAATAATATTGAACAAGTTTAATTAATTGAAGTTTAATGTTAAAAGGGTTTAACTGACAGAAGTTCAATTTAAATATCGTTCAATTAATCGTTATTTAATTTAAAATATATGGTTTGGACTTTAAAAAATATATGAGCTATATATAAAGTTATATTTGTGATTACAAATTTTAATAAATGTTGTTTTCCTAGCATTATTTCGAAGGTTAAACTACTTAATTAGTTTTTCAACCTTAATCAGGTTAACACATAAGTCATTAAACTTTTAAATATTATAATCAAATATTCAAACTTTTAAAACTTAATTTATATATAGGTTTATAAACTTTAAAATTGTATGATTTAATTCTCAATTTTTTAAAATTTTACATAGAGGTCTTAAACTTTTAAATCACAAATTCGCATACTAATTGTCAAATTGGGACGATCTATAAGTGAAATTTGAAAATTTTGAGAACTAAATCATACGATTTAAAAGTTTAGTATTATAAATGTGAAATTTTGAAAATTTGATGATTAAATTTGATGATTTTAAAGTTTTTTGATTTATATAAGTAAAATTGATCAAAATTTGGAGATTAATAAAATAATTAAGCATATTTAAAAATGAAATAGATAACATTTATTAATTAAAAACTTGCCTAGCGTAAGGGAGACCACAAGACTCTAAAAAAAAAAGAGATTCGGTGGATTGTCAATGACTATAGATTTTGTTATCAAAATATCAAAAGTAGAAATTAAAATAATGCTTTTCATGTCAAGCTAATACTGTACTAGGATTTAAATAATTGATATGGCTTGTCCATTTATTTACTTTTACCATTTAATTAGAGAAGGCAGTGGACAAATATATATCATGGAGTTAATTAATTAAGAGAGAGTATGCACATCCCTTTCATTTGTAGTCCTAATGAACAACATGAATGACATAACCTTTGGATTTGTGCTTATTAGAAGTTGAAACAGTGAGCTGGATGATTAGGAAAGAAAACCCAATTTGATAATATATGATTTGATCCCAAAGCTAGAGAATTTATTTAAAAAAAATGTGTGTGTGTAACTTTGAAAAGAAGTCGCTTTAGACGACAGTCTAATTGTGAGTTCTATATAAAGCCAAACCAATTGCCTTGTCCTTTTCACATGTGTTGTGTCCAAGCTTCTCTGGGGCTTCCATGACTAATTAAGCTGACTTTTGATCTGTTGGAATCCACCTAGGAAACATAAGCAATTTCTTTGCAATCGCTTCTCATGTTAATAGTACTATCCTTGCTACCTAACACATTAAAATCTACTAATCTTGTGACTAATATACATTCGTTTTTTTAGAATATGTGTAGCACAGTGATTGAAAAGTTGTAAAATTGTGAGGTCTTGAGTTTCAAATTTTAGTAGTTGTGTTGTGTGAGTAATATATATATATATATATAACTTGAATAAGCGACCGCTTAGATTCACTTATTTGTGCTTTAAATGATTGAAAGAAAAAGAAAAAAAAAAAGTTCACAATTTAATCTTTCAATTCTTTCCCTTTTTTCTAGCCGAACTTTTTTTTATCCATATTTTTAAATCTTGAATATAAAATTTATATCTTCTATTAAGATATTATACTTGTCACTAGACTACAAAGTTATTGTCTTTTTTTAAGGAAACTTATGAACAACATTATACAAATATATTTTTAAAAAAAGAAAAAAAAAATTGGCTGTAATATTATGTGCAAGCAGCATGGGAGATTTTGTTTTCTATTGTAATAATCAGTTCGTACTTTTCCAGCCAATATATATATATATATATATATATATATATTTTAGGAGTGTAAAGTGTTCTTTAGTGAAGCTAACACGGGTCTTCTCCGGACTTCGAGTAAGAAATAACAGTGTAAAATTTTCAATACTCATTAATTAAATAATTACAAAATATATACAATAAAAAATTAGAAAATTAATAAAAATAACACTCTAGAATTTATAATAATAAAAATAGTTCCCCAATAATATTGAACGACGTTCAATTGGACGATAATCAACATTGAATAGATCTAAATTGCTGCAATTCAATTTAAACAACGTCCAATTAAACAAGAGTTCAAAAACAATGATATAACAATCATTTTTTTAATTGTAAAAATATATGATTAAAATACAAGAAGTGCTATTTTTATTATTATAAATTTTAATAAGTGTTATTTTTGTTATTTTAAAAAAAAAAAATTCACATATATAGTCAGACGCTGATCAATATAGTTATAAGGAGGGACACGTATCCTACTTTAACTTTTTATAAATAAAATTTTAGGTGTAATATTTATAAAATTATAGATAAATTACATGCATTAGTAAAACAATTTCTTGCATGAATTTTAAATTTTAGGTATTTAATATTCAATAATTAACTACAAATTTAATAATTTGTATATATTTTTACTAAAATAAAAAATATATAATTTTTTAATTAAAAATAAATAATAATTTATAAATAACTAATATAATTTGTATGTAAAGAGAGAGCCTTCGAAGAAAAGTTCTCCATGGTTGGGTCAATAGCCAATAGCCCCTTATTTAGAGCTTCTATGATATCCCCCTTCCTCGATGTAAAACCTAAATCCCGGTGAAAGACCCTTGGTTGATACTTGTCTCTCCCTTACTCGCGGATCAAGTCACCAAACAGTCGTCATCTGATTATCATTTTCACGTTCTCTCTCTTTTTAATTAAATTTTGATGCAAACAAGTTAGTGACATGTAGAATGTTTACAATGGTATTTGTTGTAAATAAAATAGTTATTAAAAAAAATTGAGGATTCATTTTATTAAATACAAATCCTATTCTATTGCCTTATTGGTTCATTTTTTTTTTTTTTTAATCAAACTAAAACTATAGGCACAAAGCTTGGCATTTTAGCCAAAGACAAATTTTATATCTTCATCGAAGCTCGAATTCACGACCATGTATATATAGACACTTCCATTTACAACACAAACCAAGTATTGGGAGCCACATGGATCATATTCATTATGTCGATACCCATAATATTGAATATTTCATAGAAACCAACCTACCTTTTGGTTTTTTTATAAGAGGAATGCAAAATTAATTTTAACACTTGGTATAATATAAAAGACTTGAGTGTAAAAATCAGCTAAACAATACCTATGATCTCTTAACTTTTACTCAATATAAATTTTGGTCTCTTAACTATTTTTTCTTAGAGCTTAGTTCTCTAACTTTTTAAATTTCACAATCTTAATCCAACCACTAATTTTCTGTGAAATTTAATGTCTGTTTTTTCTCTCTCTCTTCCCTCCTCCTTTTTAATAAATAAATATTAAAAAAATTCCTAAAACTAGCGAACTACCCAAACCTTTTTTCGTTAAAAAGAGGAAGGAAAAATATTATATGTTAAATTTTACAAAAAACTAATAGTTGGACTAATATTTTTAATTTTAAAAAGTTAGTATGTAAAATGTTCAAAAAAAATAGTTAGAGGACCCAAATGTATAATGAGTAAAAATTAGGAGATCATAGGTGTTATTTAGCCGTAAAAATATGTGCAAAAAGATGATATTAGCATTTTTTTTATTTTTTATTATTTTTTTTTTGTTTATAATTTCTCACTTTTTTTTTTTGGTTATATTCATATTTGGTTTTTTGGGTTATGTATTTTATTTATAAATAGTTTAGTTGAATTATATTATGCACAAAATACACAAAAATTCATGAAGACAAATACACAAGATTAGATATTTACAATAAAAAAAATTAACAATTTATATAGCTTGTATAAGAAGCTATCATGCTTGTTTATTTGAAAAACCGTAACAATTTGCATTGTTCTATGAAATCTGTTTTTAGAGAATTCTCCTCACACTAGAATTTTAGTATTGGATGCTCAACCCCCCTTTAATGAGAATTACATTTGGATATATATAGACATATAAATCTACATGTGTCATAATACAATAGGTGCAACCAGGTCTGACATAAGTGTATGATGTCAGACTTTCATACTCAGTGTCAGAACTGAACTTGTCGGATGTTTTGGAGTTGAAGGGTGACATAGGTGTATGATGTCAGACTCAGGTCATACTTGGATGATCTGATCTTCTGACGTCTTCATCTTCAAGTCATGAGCTCTTAGTTCATATCATTCAGGTCATACTTGGATGATCTGATCTTCTGACGTCTTCATCTTCAAGTCATGAGCTCTCAGTTCATATCATTCAGGTCATACTTAGATGATCTGATGACGTCTTCATCTTCAAGTCATGAGCTCAGTTCATATCATTCAGGTCATACTTGGATGATCTGATCTTTTGACGTCTTCATCTTCAAGTCATGAGCTCAGCTCATATCATTCAGGTCATACTTGGATGATCTGATCTTCTGACGTCTTCATCTTCAAGTCATGAGCTCTCAGTTCATATCATTCAGGTCATACTTGGATGATCTGATCTTCTGACGTCTTCATCTTCAAGTCATGAGCTCTCAGTTCATATCATTCAGGTCATACTTAGATGATCTGATCTTCAAGACAGGTCTTCAAGTAAACTTATTACATAATAGATCATACAACATTGATTGTAAAATTTTGGCCATACAACACATCATACAAGTAGGGTACACATTATTTATATTCTAACATCAAGTCCCCCATTCTTTTAGCTTGAAGCAAGGTGAAAGAATGTAGTGATACACTTTTCTCCAGTCATATCTATGTCGTATATTATAGGTCATATATGCTCTCTAAATGTAAAAAGTCCCCTAATTATTTTTAGTTTCAGCATAGTTTATTTGCGAATAAATGTAAGTAAAATTTTATTTACTTTTGTGAAGCATAACGTTTATCTATTTCAAAGAGTTGCGAGAAATAAAAATGATTGCTTTGACGTTTTATTAGGCATCGTACCTTTGAGATACTAGAGCTTATTCATATATATTCATTATTTCTCTTATTTGTTAGGACATGATTTTAACATATTTTTGTTGGCCATATCCTTGATGTATAATCATGGGTGAACTAATTTGGATCTTTATGATTTAGTCGATTGCCTTTAAAAGGAACTTGGCCTTGAAACATTATATATAAAAGAAGTATTTTGTGTTTTATTGTATTAACAAAGGACGTGGCCAAAAATTCGTAAAAGAAGATAGTTAATCATTGGTGCAAAAGATAAATTCATTTCAAAAAAGATAAATCCCACAAAAATGTGCTATATTGAAGCAATAAAATGAAACTCATGTTGAATAGAGAATCAAATTATTTCAAGAGGTGAAATATTGAAAGAAATTGTTCCATCAAGAACTAAACACTTCTAATGCCTTACGAAATGGAGCAGTAGTCGTATTCCTTGATGTGAATTGTGGTTACTTCACTTAGGATAACTTTGTTTAATTAAGTATTTGTATCCAAATAATGTTCATAATCTTGATTGTCATGAAACAATTTGTGTTTGAATAAGACTCCGATTATAATCCTGTACATATTACAAAGTAAATTTATATGCCTTGTCTCTTCGCAATAAGTTCTATATATATATATATATTATCTCTTCTGAGTAGAAAAATAATTTTTTCTAATGGGTTATCATATTATTTTATTCGCAAGATCATGTTATTTTATTCGTAACACGAGGAATAAAGGTTAGTCAAACTATTTGTCATCGCCATGTTTGTTCTCTTGGAATATGTTCTGTACTTGGGAACTCTTCGCATTTGTTAGCGATATCACGTTATTTTATTCGTGATGAGGGACATGAGCTAGCCGACCTGAGTCTGTCGCTGCCATGCTTGTCCTCTAGGAATAGGTTCTCCATTTGGGAACTCTTCGCATTTGTTTGCGATATCACGTTATTTTATTCGTGATGAGGGACATGAGCTAGCCGACCTGAGTCTGTCGCTGCCATGCTTGTCCTCTAGGAATAGGTTCTCCATTTGGGAACTCTTCGCATTTGTTTGCGATATCACGTTATTTTATTCGTGATGAGGGACATGAGCTAGCCGATCTGAGTCTGTCGCTGCCATGTTTGTCCTCTAGGAATAGGTTCTCCATTTGGGAACTCTTCGCATTTGTTTGCGATATCACGTTATTTTATTCGTGATGAGGGACATGAGCTAGCCGATCTGAGTCTGTCGCTGTCATGTTTGTCCTCTAGGAATAGGTTCTCCATTTGGGAACTCTTCGCGATATAACTCGCGATTTGGCTCTTTGGCCTGGCTGAATGAAGCTTTTGATGATGTCTCGTCCCTGACATATTCTTTTTACTAATGAGCATATGCTTATTTTATATTTAAAATGATTTGACACTTAATGGCCGCATAACATATATATTGTTTAGAATAACAAAATAGTCAACATATAACGACAAAATAAAATGTAATAAAAGAGATAGATATGACACCTTATGAAATGCTCCTTGCTTGAAGTAAATGTCTTTTTGTTTTGCATGCTCCTTCAATATTTGTCTTCTCTTGATAATACTTAGTAGGTCTTCATCAAGTCTTACTTATGAGTTCATGACCATCAGGTCATATCTACTAGGTCATACTTGAACAATACTCAACAGGTCATAACCACCAAATCTCACTCATTCGATCTTCCAAATTTGTTTATCAACATGACTTCAACATCAGGTCGTACATAGGCTATCCAAAAGCAGATCTTCAACATCAGTTCGTACAAAGGCCAACCTCAATAGGTCTTCAGCACCAGGTCGTACATAAACCATCCAAAAGCAGATCTTCAACATCAAGTAGTACAAAGACCAACCTCAACACGTCTTTAGCACCAGGTCGTACCTAGACCATCCAAAAGTAGATCTTCAGCACCAGGTCGTACAAAGATCAACCTCAACACGTCTTCAGCACTAGGTCGTACATAGACCATCCAAAAGCAGATCTTCAACATCAGGTCGTACAAAGACCAACCTCAACACGTCTTCCGCACCTGGTCGTACATAGATCAACCTCAACACGTCTTCAGCACCAGGTCGTACATAGACCATCCAAAAGCAGATCTTCAACATCAGGTCGTACAAAGACCATACAAAAGCAGATCTTCAAAATCAGGTCGTATGTAGATCTGTAAGAGAGCCAAGTGATTTCATAATTCTCTGTTGTTTGTGGGTGAGCTAAGATAACTGGGTGATGATTCGAATCGATGAAGCCAAAAAGATCGATTGTATGTGTTTGATCTCTGAGTTGTCAATTATTTAGGAGGACGTCATGTCATGATTGAATTTTGAATGACGAACTAAAAATCCCAATGTATGGACTAATTCTCTTAGTATGAACTAAATTTAAGGTCTCAAAGGAAAATAGCAAGAGCTAAAAAACTTGAGGCCCCACGGTGGGCGCCAATTGTTTTTAGAGAATTCTCCTCACACTAGAATTTTAGTATTGGATGCTCAACCCCCCTTTAATGAGAATTACATTTGGATATATATAGACATATAAATCTACATGTGTCATAATACAATAGGTGCAACCAGGTCTGACATAAGTGTATGATGTCAGACTTTCATACTCAGTGTCAGAACTGAACTTGTCGGATGTTTTGGAGTTGAAGGGTGACATAGGTGTATGATGTCAGACTCAGGTCATACTTGGATGATCTGATCTTCTGACGTCTTCATCTTCAAGTCATGAGCTCTTAGTTCATATCATTCAGGTCATACTTGGATGATCTGATCTTCTGACGTCTTCATCTTCAAGTCATGAGCTCTCAGTTCATATCATTCAGGTCATACTTAGATGATCTGATGACGTCTTCATCTTCAAGTCATGAGCTCAGTTCATATCATTCAGGTCATACTTGGATGATCTGATCTTTTGACGTCTTCATCTTCAAGTCATGAGCTCAGCTCATATCATTCAGGTCATACTTGGATGATCTGATCTTCTGACGTCTTCATCTTCAAGTCATGAGCTCTCAGTTCATATCATTCAGGTCATACTTGGATGATCTGATCTTCTGACGTCTTCATCTTCAAGTCATGAGCTCTCAGTTCATATCATTCAGGTCATACTTAGATGATCTGATCTTCAAGACAGGTCTTCAAGTAAACTTATTACATAATAGATCATACAACATTGATTGTAAAATTTTGGCCATACAATACATCATACAAGTAGGGTACACATTATTTATATTCTAACAAAATCCATGCCAATTGTTAAACATTTCGTAACACTAACGGTTCATTAATAAAGGAGCAAACAAGTAGTGCATTTAATCAAATTATATATCATCAATAAATAAAGTTGCAAATGTAATATAAATTGTATTTACAGAAATCCATCAATGTATGAAATAAAAATAAATTCATAAAAATATCCAAAAGTCGAGGTTATAATTTCTGTTGCTTTAATTTGGAATTATTGAAGCGCAAGTGGGGTCGTTCTTTATTATCCAAGTTTTAATTGCAAAATCAGAATCATAATCTTGGGTAATTAAACTGGTATCTTTGTCAGGTCATCAGAACTTAACTACTCTTTATAAATCCTATTGAAATATATGTTAATTGTGGTGTGTGCAATATGAATTAGCAAAAAGAAAGATTTGATTTATTTTTTATTTTTTATTTCAGTATGAAATTTAGAGTTTTATTTATTCTTTCAAAGTTTGATTAGTCGTAGGTTGAGACTTGGGAACTTGGGGATTTGTAAAGAGAGCCGGCAATAAAGTTAATGAATATTAATTAGCAAAGGAAATTATTATCTAATTCTCTGAAAATAGAATATATATTTTTTGTAGAATGGAATATATATATATAAAGAAAGAAAGAAAGCCACCATCGAATCAACCACCACCATATTCGCCCTGTATTTTATGAAGATTGATCAGATATACAAAAAAGATAAATAGGCTATACAGTTGTCAAAAAAGATAAAAAGTATATCCGTAAAAGGTGATCTTTGATCTTACGTACTCTACATGATGCAGCAATAGTATCACAATTAATGTCTATAATTATTATAATTAATAAATATTGGTACAAAATTTTCACCATAAACTTATCCAATAACTTTAAAAAATTTGCTGAAAATTTAATGTTTTTTAATTTATTTTGTTCTTATTTAATTTTCAATATAAATAAGATATAAGTTGAAGTTTTCAGCATCGATTCAATTATAAATTAATTTCAATATTATCTTAGAAATTTTCGCTAAAAATTCTACTTATTTCTTTATTTTAAGACATAAGCTAGAACGAATCTAACAACCCGCTGCGTCACTGCAAAATCAATCAATGATATATTTATGTTTTTAATTTCACTCTTATTTTTCCGAGAAATTGCAAGTTGAGTGGTCAAGACCTTGTTGTACACGTCAAAACCCGCAAACAGTTGCTCTATATAAGGACACTCTTTGTCAAAGGTTTCAATTAACTCTCTCTCATCTCTTTGGCAAAAAGAAGCCATCTCAATTCTGAGCTGATTAATATTTAAATATAGAAAACAAATTAGCTTTATATATTTCCTAGCAACAAGAAATTAAGCTACTCATAATTATGGCTATAGATCAGATTGAGCAACCTAGTAGTGTTGTTGGATTATCAAAAGTAGCAGTTTCTGAAACACATGGAGAAGACTCCCCATATTTTGCTGGATGGAAAGCATATGATGAAGACCCTTATGATGAAATGACTAACCCATCTGGAGTTTTACAAATGGGTTTGGCAGAGAATCAAGTAAGCCTTTAATTTATATACCAAGCTCTCTATATATATAGTTATAATTAAGTATAATAAATATATATGGTAATTTAATTGTATGCATGTGTCTTATTAATTACATTATTTTATGTAAACAGGTTTCATTTGATTTACTAGAAAAGTACTTGGAAGAGCATCCAGAAGCTTCCAGCGTGGGAAAAGGTTTCAGAGAGAATGCTTTATATCAAGATTATCACGGACTTTTATCTTTTAGAAAAGCCATGGCAAGTTTCATGGAACAAATTAGAGGTGGAAGAGCCAAGTTTGACCCTCAAAGAATAGTCCTAACTGCAGGAGCTACTGCTGCTAATGAGCTCTTAACATTCATCCTAGCTGATCCTGGTGATGCATTATTAGTTCCAACACCTTACTATCCGGGGTATATATGTATATATCAACTAATTCTTAATCTCTGTATTATTTTCTTTATAAAAAAAACATTATAATTTCATGCATGTTTGATCAAGTCATATTATAATAAAATATCACAAATTTATTACAATTTCAATTAACTTAATTGTTGTTTTATGTTATTATTAGTTTCCTTAGTTGTTAAGTATCCTTACTTGTATATAAGCACTTCTACTACTTGTATAATGTAGAGTTGGAATAATACATTTTAGAGCTTCATTTCAATCTTCCACTCTCACTCTCTCAATTCTTTAATTTATCAGTATGGTATCAGAGCCTCAATGATCCTTCAAGATCTGTGAGGATGGTCTCTCATCTGAAGCTCAAACAAGATGGCATCTCGAAGCGGTTCAAGCACTGATGCTATAGCTGCAAGCTGTTTTCCTTGTAGTTCCAGAAATCGACTCAGGAATTGTAGCAAGCTGTTCCTTTGTGAATTCTTGAGCTGAGGAATTGTAGCAGATGAATCAGTTGAGTTTCCGGAAGCATTATCGAAGAATTTGTCAACGGTGAAGTGTTCGCCAGGCAATGATCGAGCTCTCGAATCGCATCAGTCTACTCTCTCTACCGATAATAATGGTTCTGCTTCAAAATCCTAGTAATGGTGAAACAAAATTCTCTGAATCAGGTGGATCGATGATATGCTTCATTATTGTTCAAAGATGAAGCTGGACTTGAGTGAGCACCTAATCTCCAAACTCTGAATCAGGTGGATCGATGAACTCTGCTGATGAACTATTTTTTTGAACGGTCAGATCAGACCGATGAAGCTCTCGTCTCATTTTAAAGAGGCCTCAGTTCTTAGCTCCACTACTAGATCTGGATGTTGAAGGAGATTGACAGAATTGAAGAGAACGACGCAGCTGCGATGAGGAAGACGATGATGCTGAAGTCAAGATCTGTGGCGGTTCTTAATGCGTCGAAATTTCATTACCGAGAGACGAAACCGCACAAGGCTCAGAGCTGGTACTTTCCGAGTCTCTGATGAAGGTTTTTCGACAAGATACTCGGTCTCACCATTAAGGAGCTCAGACCTTCTGTGGCTCGAAAATGAAGACTGCAAAGATGCCAAAGCTACAGAGACCGACAAGATCATTATAGATTTGCATCATTCAGAAGGCAAAAAAAAAAAAATATATATATATATATATATCTATATATATAATAGTCATCGGAGTAGCAAACAGAGACTGATCCGCCATGGGACTTGAAGGAACCGAGATCGATTTCTTGGAAACATCGTCCAAGTTTTTACAAGCAGAACCAGACGTAATCAAGGATTTTAGAAGTTCTGGGTTGATCTTGTAAATGCTGCTTTGAATTCCTAGAAAGCTTCTTTTGCGAGGAAGAAACTTATGGAACTGAGATTTGGAGGAGTTCTCCTTCTCCATTCCAAAGAAATCGAGCTCAATGGTTGCTCTGGACATGTTTGGTTGCAGAGGCAAAAACTGAAATGAGAGGAGATTGGGGAATATGGAGAAGTGAAATATGAGAATGTAGCTTGGAGCTAGGTTATGAGACTTTGTTACTACAGTTCGGCTGCTCTGAATTCTCTTTGTTGCCTGAAAATCCAACGACTGCGATCTCTTCATAAGCAAGCAAGTGTTTTCATCTCTCAAAGAAATAAAAAAAAAAAGTGCTATCTCTGCACAGAGCAGTGGAAGTTATTCTTTTCTCTCATTGAATCACTACCACTGTTGCTGATAGTAGCAACAAAAATCAACAACAGTTTGATCCTTCACTGAGTAAAGGAGGTTCATCTTTTCTTGATCATCAGAATTTCATTCTTCGAACTCCTCTTTCAGGTTTTAATTCCTAAGAGTTCTGAAGAACATTGTACTTATTAAGTACTTTCATGCAATTTTCAGCAATTCTCTCTCTGAAATTGCAATTGGTTGTGCTTGGATTGCTTATGGCATCCATAGCTTCCTACAGAGACGTTTTGTCGTCTTCACTAGTTGTTTCACCTTCAGATAACACAGTGTTTCCTGTGCCTGATAATGGTGAGTTTATTGTGACACTTCAAGACAATCGAAGTGCTGCAAAAGTTTGCTTTCATGCAATCTTTCTCTTCTCCAGCTTTTTCCTTCTCGAGGTGGAGGAAGTATTATCTGGATTCGATCTATTGCACATCTTTTTCGGTGGCGATAGCTTCTGGTTGTTATTCGTTTGTTTTTAGTTTGTTCTTGCATACTGGTCAAATTGTTAGTTGTTTTCACCGCCCTCAATTTGAGGGGGGATATTGGAATATTAGTTTCATTATAGAAATATACACTTTAGGTCATTTATTCTACAAATATGCCTTTGACTTAGCATTAAATGTACATTTTGCTTCTGAGTTCTCAGCTGTACTAATTGATTAATCAATGTTTAGAGGCTAGGTTGACTTTAATACCGATCAATTTTTTTATAAAAATTTATACGTGTATATTTTTAATATTAAATAAAATTTTAATTATAATAATATATTGTTTCTAACTTTTATGTACATATTTTAGTATATATTAACAATATTTAACAAATACGTTGATAAAAATGATATGAATTGTAAATAAAGTGATTAAATATATATTTTTTTTCATGTATTTCGTAACTATTAATAACAAAAATAAAATTAGAGTAGTATACTACAAAAAATTCTTCTTAAATATAAGAATCTAAATAATATTAAATATTTTTAAACTCAACATTATAAAAATAAAATTAAAAAAATAAGTATATGATAAGCTTCATATTAAAGTTTTTTAAGTTTATGTTTATTATATTTTATTTCAATCTAAATTTTAACTTTATCTAATAATATATTATTTGACATTTTATTTTAACAATCTTTTAGAATTTATTTGAAAATTTTTTATATAAAAATTTTATTATTTTTATTATTATTAGTCATTCTTATATTGTTTATAAACATATATTTTTAAATATAATCTCAAGCTTAAAATTATAAATTATATTTTATTTTTTACATTTTTATATGTTTATTTTAGTTTTAATGTCTATAAGTATTAATGTATTTAATTGAGCTTTTTATTTGCTTAAATTTTTTAATTAATAAATTTTTATTTATTTATGAATGATACTAATATTTATTAACTTGTAATATTTTTGTTTAGTTTTTATTATAAATTAATTAAAATATATTAATTCTATATCTCTATTATAATATAATATGAAAAAATTTAATATTAAATTAAGTATAATTTATTATAATTTTTATTAATTTTTTATTTTATATAAATAAATAAATAATTTAGTCTCCTTACAATTTTTTTTCTGGCCCCACCTCCGCTTGTAATAAAGGTTTAATTCTGTTATATCTAAGATACATAATTCAATGCAACTTATAGTGATAGAATCTGCTACAAGCAGTCACACACTTTTCCTAATACATAGGACATACACGTACAAGGTACAACGAATCTCATTAGACGTCTCTAATAATTTCAAGTCAATGGTCAGCACTTTTTTGATGGCTCCTCACTCCAAAGCACTAAATCAAGAAACAAACCAATCTCAGCCGTACTGGTCTCACGACTCACACCCATGTGGCTCATAAAGGCAATTGTGAAAAGCCACGTATGAATTCACACGTATAATTACAACACTTGACTATTATTGAAGCTCTTAACGGAATAATGGGAATTTAAAAAATAAATAAAACTAAAACTTTTAAAATTTATAAAAATAAAAATATCATTATCATAATATTAAATAGTATTTAATTAAACGAATTTAAATTACTACAGTTTAATTTGAACTGCATTTAAAAAAAATAATATAACAATTTTTTTTAATAGTGAAAATATATGATTTAAACATAATAGTTGCTATTTTTATTATTATAAATTTTAAAGTTGTTATTTTTATTGTTAAAAATTTTAAGTGTGTTATTTTTATTGTTTTTTCAAAGAAATATTAACTTAATACAAATTTCCATTTATAAATATTAATTATAGTATAATATGTATAATTTTTTTATTTTCAAAATTATTTTAATATTTCACAATATATTTAGTGTGAAGGTAAATATGTATGTAGTATGCTATTAGCATTTTTCATAAATTACTTAATGATTTTAATAAGTAAATATAAATATAACAAATTTATAATATAATTACGAGACCGTCAAATATATCCCATTATTAGGTGATTGTTCGAGGACTAATTAATTAACAATTTGTCTTCAGAAAAAAATAACAGATTATCTTGAGGAAGCTAGAGGCTGATGCCTTATTGAATAAAAATTTTAATATAAATGGTATTTGTATTTAATAATAATAAAAATAAAAATAATATGTTTAAAAAATATAAAATATATATTTTAAAAAATACAATTTATTTGGACAAGATCTAAACATACAATTTTTATTTTTTTAATACTTTTTATGAATAACTTTTATATCATTCTTTCACTCGAGCTTTATTACAATACATCAGCTTTTTGGACAAGATCTAGCCCATGTATTAAATACACATAGGCTTACTGTACCATGGAGACATTGTATATTTATCTGGACAAATGTACCGTAAACAACAGATCAGCAGTTCGAGACAGTTAATGAGCTTTCATTTATTAATGGAAGATTTTAAACATAATAAATCTGTGATGTATTTAAGCTATGTGATAAAGTACAATTGAAAATTACAATAATACTTGCAAAGTTGTTTAAAAGATAAATCTATCCCACGCCCACCCCCCACTCTTATTCATTGCGATAAATAAGTTGGTCTCATATTCAAATATTTCTGAATTTGAATTACAGCAGAAAAAAAAAATTGTCTACAGTTGTGTTTATAGTAAACTTTTAATTTATAATAGTGCTAGTTTTAAATACTCAAAAATGTATATTCGATTTTTCTCTCAAACTAACTCAACTGAAAAGCCTTCGTTTTTTAGGTCAACAAAAGCTTCATGTCTTTCTTTGTTTTCTAATTAGGGTAGGAGTGATAACAAAATTTGTTTCATATATGTTTCACTGGTTTTTTTAACCATCTATGTCCAATAGCGATTTTTATTTTTAAGAAATTATTGTCCAAACATTAGGTAATTCATAAATATTTGAAAAAAAAAAAAAGAAACATTTTAAATCAAATTTAAAATTTTCTAATTATCACGAAATGTTTTTTTAGAATAAATAACATCTAAAAGCATGTAGGAATTAAATGTTTAGAGACAATAATAATAATAATAATAATAATAATAATAATAATAATAATAATAATAATAATAAAATTTAATTTGTTATATTTTTTAAAATACAAGTCAAAAATCATAAATTATCAAACAAATTTTAATAATTTTAATTTTTTCCTAATTGTTTTTTTACAAAATAGCAAATTATAAAATTAATTATTCAATTAAAATTAAACTTATTATAAATTTAATATTTTTTTTTACTTGAAAATGCAAATATAAATGCATACCACGCTTTTGCAAAAAATGTATTCGGCCAAAAAGTTTTAACTAAAACATCACTATGCATTGCGAACTAGTTTGTGCCTTAATAGAATATAATCTATTTGGATTAAATATGTAAAAGCTGTGAATTCAAGTTCAAATACGTGTATACATAGTTTATTTATAAGAATTTTGCATAAGATACTCCTCTCATCATTTTTGAACACATATTTAAAAATATTTTCTTTTTATATATGTGTTTAAAAGTACAAAATTTGTTAGAACTTTAACAATTGTAACTACATACGGTTAATGAAATATTAGCAAATCTAGTTATGTATTCAAGAAAAGCTTTAAACTATGTAACCTATATTTTTTAGTATGTGCTCAAATATGTTTTATTTTTGAGCCGTAATTACTATGAATAAAAAGTAGAAGTTAGTATGCAAGAAGAGTAAAAAAACATTGCTATTAAGTTATTTTAAAGAAGAGAAGGAAAAAAAAAAAAACAGCGTTATGCATATACCCTTTTTAAATTGCACCGCTCTTCAAGTTTGATATTTTCAGAATCGATCCAAGTGAAAAAAAAAACGAACTAAACCACTAAATCTATTATCCCCTTCAAGCTTTCTCTCGCGTCGCACTGTTCGAATTTCACAAGCGGAGAGGGATTTTGGTTTGTAATCTTTTCATAGGTAAATGATATATTAACTTTATAATTATTTAAGTGATTAGATTTAATTCAATAATTTTTAAATATAGTTTAATAGGTTCAAATTTTCTAATTTTATTAAATATTTTTATTTTATTGATCATATACTACAAATATGACTCATTTTACAAAGGTATAATTTAGCTTCCAAATTTTTATTCCTCCAACTAATTAATTGTTGAAATATGAGTAATAAATGTGTTAATTTTTAGTTAGTGTGAGTAATAAATTAATTAGGTATTAGTTGAGAGTTAATAGTTAAGATTAGTGTATTAATTGTTAGTTAAATTCCTATATATATCTTGTAGATGTATTAAAATTATATAAATGAGAATAAAATGTCTCTCTTTGATTTCTTTATTCTCCTCTATATCTATTTTGATTATCTCTATACAATTATTTTCGCTTCATAATTTAACTTGGTATCAGAGCAGAAAAATAATTTTTTTACCATCTCACGGCTCAGTCCGTTCTCCGAGCAACCACCGGCAGCCATCTGCAATGTCGTCAGTGCCTTCGCGCCGAGTAGCCTGTCCAGTCGTCAGTCCTCCTTCCAGTCAGCCACAGCACTGTCAATCCACGGCCAATCAGCGTCGTTCCATCAGTCCACGGCTCATCAACGTCGTTCTCCGTCAGTCCACGCCTATCAACGCCTTTCTTCGTCACGATAGTCACCAGTCATTGATCTTTGCCCCTCAGCCAGCGCCATCCATCGCTCGGCTTCTGTCATCGCCACCGCCGTCCAGTCAGTGCCTATCTCTAGATCTGTCGCCAACCTCAATCGACGCCATTTGTCCTACTCATAGTCTCACCAGCTCCTCTACTCCTCTCCGCGTGCTCTCACTAACGCCGTCCTCACCAAGCCCAGCGTCAGCAGACCAGTCACCATTCCTCACCTGTCTCTCCTCGCCTCTGCTGCTCCTACCGTCCGCACTCTGTACCCTCGCGAGCCGTCAGCACCTGTCCCTACTCCGTGCCTCAGATTTTCACATCGCCTCTGCTCAGCACTACCGCGCGTCTCATCTGCCGCCTCATACACAAACTTCATATACAAACCCCATCTGCTGCCTCATACACAAACCTCATATACAAACTTCATCTCTTCCATCCAAACTCATCAGCCCATATACACATATGAAAACCCTAGCCCATATACACATATGAAACCCATCAGCCCACACATATGAAACTCTAGCCCATTTACACCTATTCAAACCCATCAGCCCACACTTTAGCCCATTGATTCAAGCCCAAGCCCAATTTTTCAGTCAAGTCAACAATTCAGTCAATAATCCAATCAGCAATCCAGTCAACAACACTATCATCAGTCCAGTCAGTAAAAAAAATTATGGGTTTATTTTCTATGAATATGTGGAGTTGTAATTTCTAGCTGACACCAATTATAGACGGCAGGGGGAGTTTTGTTATAACCATCTACAATTGAGCACGTTGACTTCTTTTATGGTGTAGTTTTGTCTGTGGCTTCATCCTCAGTGTTATCATCAAGGAGGTCATCACTAGCATCATCTGTCATACATATACCCCACTGTCATCTCCATCACTGTTGTCTGCCATCTCAGTTTAGCACAATCGCCTTCAACCATGTTCCACCAGCGCCGTTCTCAAACCACGACCCATCAGAGCAGTCCTCAGTCATAGTGTCATTTGTCAATTTCACGACTGTTGGTATCGTCCATTTTTACCACTGTCGCCTTCATGGATTCACGATTGTTAGTATCGTCCATTTTCACCACTGTCACCTTCAAGGATTCACGACTGTTGGTATCAGTCTCAACCTCACTATTCAAGTTGGGCATGTGTGATATTTATGGGGGAGAGTTAAATAGTGTCTTCTTGTCAATCTCACGACTTCGTAACTGCGTTTTTTAAAAAGATCAATCGACCTACTGTCGTTTTTTAGAAAGGTCAACCGCCTCACCGTCGTGTGTCGTCATCACCAATTCCAGATTGGTGTCTTCTTGTCAAGCTCATGACTTCGTAGCTGCATTTTCTAGAAAAATCAACCGACCCATCATAGTTTTCTAGAAAGGTCAACCGGCCCACCGTTGTGTGTCGTCATCACCAATTCCATATTGGTGTATTCTTGTCAAGCTCACGACTTGGTAGCCGCATTTTCTAGTAAGATCAACCGACCCACCGTTGTTTTCTAGAAAGGTCAACCGGCCCACCATCGTATGTCGTCATTGAAGCAGCATTTTCTAAAAAGATCAACCGACCTATCGTCGTTTTCTAAAAAGGTCAACTGGCCAACTTTTTGCTTATTTTTATTTATGTTGTCTAATCTGAACATAAATTATATTCAGCTTGAGGAGGAGTGTTGAAATATGAGTAATAAATGTGTTAGATTTTAGTTAGTGTGAGTAATTAATTAATTAGGTGTTAGTTGGGAGTTAATAGTTAAGAGTTAGTGCATTAATTGTTAGTTAAATTCCTATATATATCTTGTAGATGTATTAAAATTATATGAATGAGAATAAGATGTCTCTCTTTGATTTCTTTATTCTCCTTTAGACCTATTTTAATTATCTCTATACAATTATTTTCACTTCATAATTTAACTTTAATTTACCATGGCGACAACTCTATCCTTTTTTTATATTCTTTAATAATTATCCAATCCAGCTAATTAAAAATAAAATCAAGCTGATTAATTAAAAATGATTAATTTACTCGGTAAACGCAATACCCAACTATTAATTTACTTTGTAGAGATTTAATGAAGTTGTTAATGATATGTGAGTAATAAATTGGAGAATAAATCTGATGAGAAAGAAGGAAGAATAATAGTAAAACGTATTGCATATATAGTGATATTTCGTGAGTATCGAGGCCTAAGAAAGAAGAATGAGATAATGGGAGAATCAACCATGATAATGAAGGAGATGGTATTCTTGTTTCTTGCAATATCATCGTCAAAGTTTATTTGCACAAGCGATTGAGTGGTGCTGAGGAAGATGATGATTTGAGTTGGGATGTTGAGGAAGATTGATGATTGAAGCCTTAACTGGATTGGTATCTCTATATCTTCCCCCAATTAGTTTCCAATCTTTAGTTGTTCAAATTTGCCAATTGGGTTTATAGTTGGGCATTGGGTCTGTGGAGTAGAATAATCATTTTTAATTAACCTTTTTTTTTTTTTTAATTAACTGTTTTTATTTGAGTTGGGTGAGTAATCAAAGAAAAAAAAATGATAATAAGGGTAATTAGTTTGAGGAATATAATTTGAAAATCTGCTTTTGTGAAGAGTCATGTGCCAAGCATATGGTCAACAAAATAAAAATATCTAACAAAATTGAAAATTTTGAATTTATTTGACATTTTTTTAAATTCTACTCTTCCAGAACTAGCGGCGAGCTGAGAGATTAGTGTGAATATATCCATCTGAGTAATTCTACATTCAAGTCAAGGATAACAAGGTACTCTTCCCTTTATAATTTGACCCCATGATCTTCGATTTATGATTTTTGTAAAATATATTCTAGGCTTGTGAACATTTAGATTAGGTTGATTTGTTTATGTTAAATGTCTCATGAGCTTCTTACACTTGGTTATTGGAGTTTTTTCGTTACAAAATGACTTCGGTTGGTGATCGATGAGGTTTGTAGAATTGAAATAAGGTTCCCGATACTCAACTTTTAAAATGTTGAATTTGACCACAAAAAAGGTAAAGTTGTGAATGATTTTATGCAGGGTTTAATAGTATCCCTAGACTATTTGTACAAGTAAATGTTGAAATATACTGCTTCAGAGCGGTCTTGGAGTTTTTTTATATTGCATGAGGACGTATTCAACTTTTAAAATACCCTGAATTTGATTGATATTTGTTGATAAAACCGTTAAGGCATTGACTACTTGTGAATTATAGTATGGGAGCCTTATGAATCGGGGTTTTAATTGAATTTTAGGAAAATAGGCTACATTAGACCCCTTTTATTAATCTTATTCTGGACTAACCCCCTATTACTAAACTTCCAAATATACCCCTTTACTCATTATATCCACCTTTTGTCCACTTATATATATATATATATATATATATATATATATATATATATATATATATATCATTTTTTCTAATTATTTAATATAATTGAAATTTGAAAGTAAAGATTCGAATTTCTTGAAAAAAATGTTTAGTTTTTATTCATTGTACTAATAGAAAATTAACTTATTTAATCTTCACAGATATAACTAATTATTGTATAATCGATCATAAAGCTATAACACATAAATTAATTATTTATAAAGATATATAAGATTTTAAGTTCATCTTAGATTTAGTATTGCGTTGATATTATACATGTGCTGCTCTATGAAATTCTGGATGAAATGGAAATTGAATTAGAAAATTTAGTGAAGATTTATTATACGTCATACATGTGGTGCTCTATCGCTATTATAAGACGGATTACATCATTCTACTTGTTGAATTAAAAGAGAAAATACTCGATTAAATGGAAAATATAAGTACCGTACACGTGAAAAATATTATCTTATGCATAAATGACATATGTCCAACTCGGCTCCGGCGAGTGGGGTCGCCGGCCGGTCAAAATTTGATCAGTTGGACGACTGTCCAACTGAGCTCCGGCGAGTGGACATATGTGTCCTCTAAAATATACTCCTCTGGTTTTCAGTTGGACACATGTCCAACTCTGTTGAGGTGAGTTGGACAGTCGTCCAACTGAGAGATTATTAAGGGCATTTTTGTCATAATATGTAAAAAAATCAAGCGGAGGAGGTCATATCAAATTTTTAATAAATAGGAGATCATGACAGCATATAACCCTTGATTTTATCTATTACTGTAAGTAGTTGTTTTTCTTAGATTAAAATGCCTCTTATTGACAATTGGTGTCTTGCAAAGTAAAAATAATTTTTTAATGGTCTCGAACCCTGGTTCCTGTTTTATATTTACTTTTTTTTTTCTTTTTATTGGCCTCTATTTAGGTTAATTTGGTTGCTGCCTGGTACATACAGAAGACAAGAAACTGACGATTCGATGCTCAATTTTTTATTTTTAAAGTAATTTATGCATAGTTGATAAACCAAACATGTATCTTTTTGTGAATAGGTGGGAAATTTAGGGAAAATATATGTTAATATAAATTTATTCCTTGCTTTATTCAAACTGAATATTTCATTTGGGTTTGTTGTCTACATGTAGGTTTAATTTCTGCACTTGATGGCCTCAAAGCAGCATCAGTTGCAATCTAAGGCTTGTCAAGCATGGATCCACATACTACAAGCAGTTGCTGGAGCAGGAACCTCTCTCTGTGGAGAAAGGCAACTGCGTTACACTCGCCTAGCTAGGTATGGTTCTGGTCTTTGTTGAGCCATGTTTTACTTTTCAGCTTCGCCGGTCTTCTTAGAATCCTAGAGATTGTCATTTTTCGTTTTTTTTTTTTTTTAACGGTTCAACCGATTGCTATTAGATCTAAAGCTCCTTTTGAACTGCAAAATCAAGTTTCCTGTTCAAACTCCATATGGACTCAATTTTTAACGGTCATTTGGAGATCCTTTATCTTTCTTAACTGGCTCATCATGTTATGGTTGAATAGCTTTGTTATTTAATTGATGGTTAGATTACTTGCCTTTTTTGTTGATTACCGTATTAATGTGTAAAATACATGATGAGAAGAACATTAATGTTTCTCCTATCAGAGAGAGAGAAAGAGAGAGAGAGGAGAATAGTGTTTAGCTGATTGAAGTCTAAATATCCCTCTCTCTGAAAATAGAAGAAAAATTAAGAATGCAACATGTTTTACTTCATGTGAGCATTGGTTTTTCATCAAGTGTAAGTGGAAAAAACATCCAGTAGTATATACCTTTTTTTTATTTTTTTTTATATATATTTAGTAATTATTAATAATAAGATTAAAATTATAGTCATATATTATATAATTATTTTTTTAAATATGATAATATCAAAAAAGTTTGGATATTTAACTTAAAACTCAACATTATAAAAATAAAATTAAAAAAAATAAGTATATGATAAGTTTCATATTAAAATTTTTAAGTTTATATTTATTATATTTTATTTTAACCCAAATTTTAATATCTAATATTATATTATATGACTTTTATTTTAATATTTTATAATTCATTTAAAAATATATATATATAATTTTTATATTATTAGTCAGTCTTATATATTTTTTATAAACATATATTTTTAAATATAGTCTCAAAGTTAAAATTATAAATCATATTTTACTTTTTAAATTCTAAATCAAATTTTAAATCATATATCTATTTGCTTATATTTTTTAGTTAATAAATTTATTTTATTCATGAATAATATTAATACTTATTAATTTGTTATATTTTTGTTTAATTTTTTTATAAGTTAATTATAATGTGCTAACTCTATATTTTTTGGGTGCTAACTCTATGTCTCTATTATAATATAATATAAAAAATTCAATATAAAATTAAATATAATCTATTATAATTTTTATTAATTTTTTATTTTATATAAAAAATAATAATTTTAACCCATTAAAAAAATTTCTGGATCCACCCTGTTCACTGCTCACCTACTCACTCCAAAGACTTATTCTTCGACTTGGTCTTATGATAAACCCCAAGCCACGTTGAAGCGTGAGATAATAATATTATTTCTCTAAACCTATTCCCAGTAATTAAAAATATCTGTAAACAACTATAATCAATACAAAGAGAAAAGTAGATATGAAATGTTAAGATAATTTGACTGCAACATCTAGCATCATTGATTAATAAGAACTGCTTAAGTTTAAAAGGATTTTGTAGAATATCTTAAAGCAAGACTATCACGACTGACAGAGAGAAAAATGAAAACACAGAATATAAATAGGTAATAATATTGTCAAAATAAGATTTATTAATTTCACAACAAAAATGTTTAAAATAATTTTTAAATGTTATAATTATTTATAATTTAATATCATTATTATTGAATAAATTAATTTTTTTTAAATAAAATGTCACAATTTTCAAACCTACTTCTATAATTACATGTCTTACGAGGAAGCTTTATTATTAAATAAGGTTGTTATTAATGAAAAATAATTGTGATAATAAAATTTAAGTTGTGATATCATCATCACCCTATAAATAAAATCAATTTCAAGAGTGAAAATTTGAGCTAAATTAAAGTGAAGCTCGATTTTTATTAGAAAATAAAAGATAAATTAACTGCTCATATACACAAATTTTCATAAACCAAAAAAAGAAAAAGAAAAACTGTTTGACTCATAAATTATTATATTTTAACATGTATCTTAAATTTGAAGTTTAGGAACTATAATGTTACTAACATGTGACATTCACACTTAAACCAAATTTGTCTAGTTTTTTAATTTGGAAATTCTGTGTGGAGGAGTCATATGATCTAAACTGTTGAGCTGGAACAAAATATATATATAAGATCATGAAGACTCCTCCTCCCCCCACTAGCAACCCAAGTTCGAATCCCACCACGGGTGTGTGAGTTGTTTTCTCTTTATTAATAAAAAAAAAAGGGCCTTTAGAGCCCTTTTTAAAAAAAAAAAAAAAAAAAAAAAAAGACCATGAAGGTGTATAGCTTTAATCACTTTATAGTATCGCCTAAAGTGATTTATTTCTAAAGTGATTAAAATAAATTAAAGTAAATAAAATATCTATTTTATTCATAATATTAATTACACTTAGTCAACACAGAGACCTTGGATGTGTATATATTAAGAAAATCGGGGAGTTGTGAGTAAAACTAGTGTTGACAGAGACCTTGGATATGTGTATTAAGAAAATCGCGGGGTTAACCAATTTGTGCACAGTAGAAATAAGACTTCATAATTGCGTGAATATTTATAGACATGGGCTCGGTATGGGCCTGGAAGTAAACGTTGTTCTTGGACCAATAACAGCCCAATCCATCAACAAAATAATAAAATTCTCTTATGTCCAAGCTAGGGTTTCAAATCCCTTATAGCCTATAGGTTGCCTGACTTGCTCTCTCGCCTCTTTTCTACATCCCATTTGAACCTAAGGTACTCCCCTTCTCCTTCTTTCTGTTTTGATACTGCTTCCAAATTACAAGGATAGGCTTTACTTTAATTTACATTGAATTTGGTTTTTTCCTTTTTCTTTTTTAAATTGATTTTAATAACCAGTGAAAAAGAAGCGGAAAATAATAACTTCTAGCGATTCGGATCTAAATTGCGGGTTATAATCTAACAAGCGACATTATTGCAGGTATTTTGTAGTAGGAGTAGTGAAAATGGTGGAGAGGACCAAGGATAGAAAGGAAGAGGTGGTTACTAGGGAATACACCATCAACCTCCACAAACGTTTGCATGGATGGTGAGCGCCAATAGATATCTATTTGCTGATTCTTTCGGCTGCCTTTTGTTGTTCTTTCCTCTTTGTTTTTTTGGATCGTACATTAAATCTTGTTAGGGTAATCACTTTTATGAAATAGTTCCTTGCTTAAGATGTAATATTGTTGCCTGGATTAAATTATGTTCTTAGTTAGATTGCTTGGTGTAAAAACTTTTTGTTGTGATATTTTTGGGACCCTGAAAATATAATGCTTGTTTTGTGAATGATGTTTGGAGATTTCTTACTAAGTTGACGATTGTGCTTGGGTACAAACTCTTGCTCAATTTTTCAGAAAAATCTTGTTATGTGATCACTTGTTGTTGGTTTTGTTTGGATTTGAATAATGCTATTTGGTGCTTGTTAAGTTGCTGGAGACTTGGTTAAATTAGTATTGTAAACATTAATAGTTTGTAGCTTCTTTGGCCTATTGATTGCTCCTTTTTGCATGACGTTATTTATTCCATTACAATGGAGCTTTTGAGGTTAGCTTAATTTGTTCTGCTTCTGTATTGAACACAACAGAATCTATTGTTGGAATTGGTCTAAGGATTTAGTTTGCTTTTGTATCTATGATAATAATTGTAGTATACAAAAATTGTTGAAGATTTGAGGTGTTCTTTTGATTCAGTGGCATGTTTGACCACATTTGATGTGCCAGACAGACTCATCTTAACAATGAAATTCTATTCATTGGACTCATTGTGGCTTTTGGTCTTTTAATTTTCTGGTTGATTTCTGAAGCTGCATAATTTGAATGGTTAGCCCACACATGTATACAGAATGTCTGCTTTTGCTTTGGTAATATGCCACCTTTCAGATTGACTCGTATTGTAATTGCAAATAATACTAGATGTCTTTTTTATTGTCTTATACAATAATTAGCACTTTCAAGAAGAAGGCTCCCAATGCCATCAAGGAGATCAGAAAATTTGCGCAGAAGGCCATGGGAACAAATGATGTAAGAGTGGATGTGAAGCTGAACAAGCAGGTTTGGAGCAGAGGGATCAGAAGTGTCCCGAGAAGGCTCAGAGTTCGTGTTGCACGTAAGAGAAATGATGATGAAGATGCTAAGGAAGAGTTCTACTCTCTTGTGACTGTTGCAGAGATCCCACCTGAAGGATTGAAGGGATTGGGCACTAAGGTCATTGATGAGGAAGATTAATTTATTAAAGTTTGTTTTTGTTTAGTGTAAAACATCTATTCTCAAGTCTCCGTTAAAGACTTGAGTATTTTGTTAGCCATAGTTACGAGACTAAAGAAAGACATTTTGAAAAATTTGATTTGTAAGTTTTTTATGGATGAATTATTTTGGGATCATTCATGTGTTAGTTTAGTATTTTGTTACATTGGGCCGCATTGGATGAAGAAGCTTTACCAGATGGACAAATGTTAAGCACCATAAAAGCGTCATTGTACATTTTGATACAAATTTTAGATCGCAGAAACTCCATTGAGGAAATAAGATCCAAAGAACGCTGAACTTCTAAAAACTACACATGTTACATGACTTTATAACATAACGTCTTCTAATGGGGTGTCGGTATTTTAACAATAGTTATCCCCACCGTACCAAACACCTTGGCTCATCCAAGAATGAAGATTTCATCTTTCACAGCTGCTTTCAAGACTGATGATTCAGGAAATATATGGAAACGGCAATAACACAGTGAATTTCTCTAGGGAAAATTTTCGATCTTGATCAAGTAAAACGATTCAGAGGTGTTTTCTGATTTGTTGCCATGTTGTCAAGTGCAGCAAAGTTGCAAAGTTTGAAGGCCCTCCTATCTCTTCAACATCCTCCATAGCTGATTGATATGCTGGGGTGCACATACAAAGATTCAAGTTCCACCTTAAATTCAGTGTAAATAGAGTACATATTAGTGCATACTATAACTTATGGGTGTGGATGAGCTAGGGGTGTCAATTCGTGCGAGCTGGGCTAGTTCGAGTTGGCCCAAACTAGCCCAGCCCAAATTGGTTCAACCCTAGTTCAATTCAAATTTAATTCGAGCTAGCAAATGTGAGCTCGAACCCAAACCAAACACAAACGAGCTGGCTCAAACTGGCCCAAACTAGCCCGAATTGTTAATTATATATATTTTTTAGTTAATACGACTTTTTTTATTAAAAAAATATGTTTAATAATTAAAGCTCAAATAAAATTACATAAAATAATATATATATATATATATATATATATATAAAAATATAATAAAAAATTAATTATTAAAGCAAAAGGTCAATTACTAAATTAATTTGGCAATGAGTAAATGCATTAAACCATACTCATGTAAAAGTTAGAAGTCGTCATGCCCTCATACAAACACACATTTAGAATAAAGAGTTCTCAAATTCAAATAAAATTTCTTCTAGTTATTAAACAAAATAAATAGAGATGAGTAGATTAAATAAATATACTTATTAAAAATTGAACAGCTAAAGTAAATTAAAATGTTACACGATAACATAACTTTTTTTATATACACAAGAATAAAACTTTGACTATTACATAATATCTAAGTCTTAAGACAAGGAACAAGTAGAAAAGAGAATAGCATAACACAAGTATCAATTTAAAAATAGAAACTTCATAATATTAATTTAAATTAAATATAAATATTTTTTTTTGTTTAAAGAGTTAGGTAGATTTAAATGCTAAATGCATTAACATCAAAGAATGTAGCATAATATTGTGACAAAATGAATAAATTATAACTATTTATTCATTATCAGCTTATTTTTCAAAAGAAAAGGAAAAAAAATAACTAATATATCATAAAAGAGAAGTACTAAAAGAAATGAAAGATTATTTCAATTTTAATATAGTATTTTTTAATTTTTTATTTAAAATTTAATTTAATTTAATTTTAGTTCGGGCTAATGGGCTAGCCCTAACCCAGCCCAAATTTGTTCGTGTTATTCGAGCTGGGCCGAAACAAGCCCAAATTTAATTCGATTCGTGTTTTTCGATTCGGGTTCGATTCGGTCAATCGAGCTATAGCACAAATTGCCACCTCTAGGATGAGCTCATAGCATACCTAAGAGATCAAAATGGAAGACAGGTAATATCTCCCCACAAAATTTTGGCAATCTACAAAATTATAATGTAGTATACTAATTAGCTGTGCTATAGCTATCAGACACAGAAATGGGGCAAATTAATTACGCAGCATAAATGCATAATAATGAGCGCAAGGAAAACTAGAAGTAAAATAGTTTAAAATGTTAGCCACTTTTAATCGGAAACTTAAAAAAAAAAAATCGGAAATAGACCACCACCTGTTTAGGTGTGCTGCAATCTAAAACAGTCGTCATGATTAAGGGGAAATTTTTTAAGCCAAATAAGGAATAGATTTCAAAGTATGAGCAGTGATATGTATATTAAATTATTGTATTGTATATAATGAGTAACGTGTTAATTATTTATTAGATGTAAAGTTAATTATGTAAGATAATGAAGTGATTGTAGATCACCAACTAATATGAAGTCAATTAGACTCTGATATATAGATTAGTATATGCATTAATTATAATTAAAAAACATTTTAGTCAAAGGTCACTTGGGTTAGGCTAGTTAGATAAAAAGATTAGCATGGCACACCTCGCAATAGGTTGGGTTGAGTTAGGTTGGGCTGGCATGTGAAGCCTTTTTATTTTAAAAGTTAATTTTAAAAAATACCAATAAATAAATAAAATTCTTAACAATTAATAAAAATTGTGTATAGCTTAATGAATTCCTAACTCTTATTTTTGTCTTTTTAAAATATTATTAATAATTTTTAATTAAATAAATAAATATATAATAAAAATAAAATAAATAGATCACAGGCTGAACACAGCACGACACTACAAAGCTCGGGCCAATAATGGAGGTACAAGCTGACACGACACCATACGCTAATTTGATAGCACACTTCATCCTCTTTGGTACCTCTACTACTTGGGTCTCTTATTGGTTTGAAGTTCTTTACTTCGATACTTCTAAAAAATTATTAACTTAATTGGCTGTTTATACAAAGAATCGCATACACCGAACAACTGATCTTAATTCATGGGAGTGTTTGATGGCATGGTGTAAGAAATTTGAGGGTCATGTTTTTAACCAACTTTTTCTCTACAAATTTGTGCCTGATTTGATTTGAAGGTTCATTTGTCTACTTCACTAGGACAAGAGTATGGGCGAGCAGTCTGATACAATTGAGAATTTTAGAACGATCATTTTGAAGAGATTGAGAATTTTAATTGTTTAAATTAATGCCAAAATAGTAATTTTAGTATATTCGAATTATACAGCGGGTGTACTTAGAAAAAAAAAAAAAAGATATTAGGTGAAAAAAGTGTGTGTTAGAAATATTTGAGCTTTAGGCAAATACATTTATAAGCTAATATTTTTTAAAACTAATAAAAATATGTCTAAAATTATAGGTTTTAATTACATAAACATTATACAATTACTAAAATACCCTTTAGGCTAACAAATAAATATTGAAGCTTTGGCTTCTCTACCAATAAATTGACCAAAGCTCCAACGACCTAACCAGATAGTTATGTAACATGTTACATAAAACAATAGAGATATATGCAATATGTTACATATAACAACAGAGTTATATGTAATGTATTACATACAACTGTAAAAGTGTATGAATACATAAAACAACAAATCAAAAAAGCCAAGGTAGGTAAGCCGAAAACCATCATCTAGAAGTGGGTAAGATTAAAAAGAAAGTAACAAAGGCATAGACATACAAGTGGATAAGATAAGAGTTAATATGAAGTAAAATGATACTTACATTTAAAAGAGTAATGGTGCAACAATTTGTGCTTGAGCAAATTCAGCAACTAAAACATTTCGTCTTTACCAATTCATAGTTTCAATTCCAAAATTCAGTTCCAACCAATTATTTTTATTTCCTTTTCTATGTTTTCTCTACTTCTATCTATATGTGTTCATTATAATATTTTAGATTCTAAATAAAAACAACTCATAATAAATATTTGAAAGAGTCACTCGCGAAAAAATAGAAACAAAAAAGAAAACCCAGAGAAATAATGGAGCAGGAATTGGAAAAGAGAGTCCATAAAGTTATGCGAAAAATTCTAGCAAAATCGAATATGGACGAGATGACTAAGCACAAGATTAGGAAGCAAGCCTCACAGAACAGCTTGAGCTTGACCTTTCCAAACCCCTATTTAAGGCTTTTGTTAGAAAGTTAGTTGGTGCCTTCCTTTGAGAACAAAACCAATAAGAAGAAAATGCATAAGAGAATCAACTTGCTGTGAGCTAAAGGAGTCACAAATCTTAATTGGTACTTGGACGAAGTTAAATTATGAAGCAAAAATAATTATATAGATATAATCAAAATAGGTAAAGAGAAAAATAAGAAAATTAAAGATAGACATCTTATTCTCATTCATATAATATTGAAAGATTATACTGATATTTATAGTGATAATAAACTAGAATCCTAATTCTAATATAACTTTAAATAAGACTCCTAAACTAATAAAAAAATATTATAATAATTATCTAATATCTAACTAGATAATATTAAACTATTTCAACACTCCCCCTCAAGCTAAACATAATTTATGCTCAGATTGGACAACATAAATAAAAATAAACAAAACGTTGGCTGGTTGACCTTTCTAGAAAACGACGACAGGTCGGTTGATCTTTCTAGAAAACGCGGCTACGATGACGACACACGATGGTAGTCCGGTTGACCATTCTAGAAAACGACGATAGGTCGGTTGATCATTCTAGAAAACGCAGCTACGAAGTCGAGAGCTTGACAGGAAGACACCAATCTGGAATTGGTGATGACGACATATGACGGTAGACCGATTGACCATTCTAGAAAACGACGATAGATCGATTGATCATTCTAGAAAACACGGCTACGAAGACATAAACTAGACATGAAGACACCAATCTGAAATTGATGATGACGATAGTAGACCGGTTGACCATTCTAGAAAACGACGGTGAGTCGTTGATCATTCTAGAAAACGCAGCTACGAAGTCGTAAGGTCGACAAGAAGACAGTCTTTAACTCTCCCCCACAAATTGGAACATAAATATCACACATGCCCAACTTGAATAGTGAGGTTAAGATTGAGACTGATACCAACAGTCGTGAATCCTTGAAGGCGACAGTGGTGAAAACAGGTCGATACTAACAGTCGTGAAGTTGACAAACGATATTGTGACAGAGAACGGCGTTGATGGGCCGTGGTTGAAGGCGATTGCTGCTAAACTGAGATGGCAGACAATAGTGATGGAGATGACAGTGGAGTATATGTATGACAAATGATGCTAGTGATGACCTCCCTGATGATAACATTGATGATGAAGCCCCTGATGATAACACTGAGGATGAAGCCACAGACAAAAACTACACCATGATGAAGCCAACGTGCCCAACGTGCATAGAAGAAGTCAACGTGCTCAATTGTAGATGGCTATAACAAAACTCCCCTGCCGTCTACAATTGGTGTCAACTAAAAAATATAATTACCACATATTCATTAGAAAATAAACCCATGAATTTTTTTGCTGACTGGACTGTTGACTTGACTGCTGACTGTTGACTGATTTGCTGACTGAGCTACTGATTGGGCAAGTGAGTTTGGGTTAGATGGTGGAATAATTGGGCCTTGGGCTTGATTCAGTTAACTTGGGTTTGGACTTGAGCTTGAGTTTTTTACAATTGGGCTTGGATTTGGGCTTTTGTTGAAAATTGGGCTTGGACTTGGTTAGGGTTGTGACTTCACAGCTCACAAATTTTGGCTGCTTGGAGGCTTACTGTTTGGCTGCTTTGAGGCTTTGATGTTGATTGCAGTAGTTGATGAAGGCGTTGCTGATGGAGGCGTCGCGGACTTGGACGGAGTAGAGGCGCGGACAGCGCTGGTAGGGTTGGTGACTGGACAGCGCTGGTGAGGCTGGTGACTGGTCTGAGGCCGCGTGGACGGAAAGGAGAGACCAGAGCTGACGGCGCGTGGACGGAGAGAGAGCGCAGGGCAGAGGCTTGACGGCGAGAGGCGCGATGACTGGACAGTGTTGGTGACTGGTCTGACGGATCTGGTGGCTGGCGCACGGTGAGGCTGGTGACTGGCGCTAGTGGCGCGCTGACGGAGAGGAGAGATAGGGCGCGGACGGACAGCGCGCGGTGCGGCAGAGACAGGCGAGGAGAGCACTGACGGAGGGTGAGCGGAGGGAGCTGGGGATTGGTCAGACGGCGAGAGGCTGATGAGTCTCGGAGACTGGTGCGACGGGCTGCTGCGCGGACGGACGGAGCGACCCACTTTTGAAACTCTTAGATGGTTGCAGAAGCCCTATATCCTTGAAATCGATCCACTCCCAACTAGTTGTCACCGGATTGATTAGTTCTTCTGACCATGTCCTCAACAAACTTATCCGGCTTTACTCTCGACCCACGTTGAAATTGCAAGGGAATTGTTGGGTTGATTCTGTGGAGTTGGAGAGAAGAAGGCATTGTCTGATCTCTGATGGTTTTTCTTCTTTTTGATTTATGTTTCTCTTCTCTTGTCTGTATGTTGTGATACCAGGTGACTGATCTGAGGACGACGCTGGTGACTAGTGACTGGACGGCGCTGCGGCTGACTGGAAGGCGATTTGAGGACTGGACAGGCAGCTCGGCGCGGAGGCGCTGACACGCTGCTGATGGCTGGCTGTTTGGAGAATGGACCGAGCCGTGAGAGCTGTTAAACGGACTGTTATAGTGAGATGGTAAATTTTTTTTTATAGAAAAAGTGTATATTAGTGTTCAAGAATCGAACACTGCTCTATACCAAGTTTAATTATGAAGCGAAAATAATTGTATAGATATAATCAAAATAGGTAGAGAGAAGAATAAGAAAATTAAAGAGAGACATCTTATTCTTATTCATATAATATTGAAAGATTACACTGATATTTATAGTGATAATAAACTAGAATCCTAATCCTAATATAACTTTAAATAAGACTCCTAAATTAATAGAAAAATATTATAATAATTATCTAATATCTAACTAGATAATATTAAACTATTTCAACAGACGATTGGGTTTTTTGTTTACAACCCAAATAAGAAGCTCTCTATTTCATATTATGAAACTGAAGCTTTTATTTCCTACAAGAAGCAGCAAGTTATGTGGAGTCCAGAGAAATGGAGGGTTTGAAGGGCTTGTTAGGTGGTGGTGTAACGATTGGCTAGAAGAAATTTAAAGCACAAAACCTTAAATGTTCATGCTCAAAATGAAGTCATAGCATAATTTTGGAACTGGCTGTATATCCATAACACTTGTTATTTTAGATATTTAATTCGAAATATTTCATAAAACTATTAGTGTAAAAAATGTCAATGACAATTTCTCTATTTTGGGCTTACTTAGGAAAGTTAAAATAGAAATAGGCCCAAGTAAGAAAAATTCAATAATAAAAACTATTTTATATATAAGTTATTTTACAAAATATTTATAATTAATTTTATCATATTATATCATACAACTTATTATTAAATATTATATGGGCTAATTATAATATAATTTAATACAATTTAATTTAATATGACTATATTTAACCTATCCAATAAATTGCATCATCGCTAGCATTAACATAAGCATAACAATAACTTATATCCTTTCTAATTCAAAAAAAAAGTGTGCTATTTTTGCTAAGGTTGAGCAGAGGATCGAAATTACATGTTTTTTTATCAATTCAATCTGATTTGATTTAATCCAAAGAAGATTTGAAGATATTCAATCCGAATTCAATTTGATGATGTACTCAATTCGAATCAATCTAAATCCAAGCATATTAAATTTTTCAGATCGAATGAGGTCGAATTAAGATTATAACTTATTTAGAAATTATTGTTATATATAAAGCACAATATATATTAACGTTTAAATTTTAAATTAGTACATCATTAAGTAAAATTATTTATTTATAGTTACAAATAAGATAATCAAAATAATAAAAAATATGCTCTTGAATATTATTAAATTATTATAAAGAATTTAACATTTATTTTTATTTTTAAGCTAAAATAATAATTTAATATAATTGTAATATGTATAATATTTAAATATAACATATTAAAAATAAAATGTATATGTGTTTATAATTTTAGTAGTAATTCGGTCCGGATAGAATTGCAGCGAATTATAAAATTTGTCAATTTGACTTCGAGCGAATTGTATATTTTTCAATTTGATTCCGAATTTTATATTTTTCATACTGAATCCGAATCGATTGTATATTTTACAAATTCGATCCGACTATAAAATATGTCAATCTAATAATCTAATGGATCGGATTAGATTTTTTAATTTAGGTGAATTGATTGAATTATTTACTCACCACTCCTAATTTTTGCTATTATGAGTTTGGAGTGTTATTTTAGGTAATTTCTTAACAACAAAAAAAACAAGTAATAATTTTTGTTTTTTAATTTTTTTTCCAAAAACTTTGAAAATAAGAGGAAAAAAATTGTTATTATTTACAAGTTTCATATTTTCAATCATTTTTTTTTCGATACTTATAGATATAAAAGTTGTAATAACTTTATTTACTTTCTAAAAAATTATTAGTAAAAACAAAAAAAAAAAATGATAAATCTAATTAAATTTTAAAAAAAATTATAAATTACTTTATATTTTTGTAATATTTCCTTAAAAATTTAACAATTAAAATTAAAAATTATTACTAAATATACTTGAATTAATTAAATAATTAAAAATTAAGAATTAAAATTGTTACAAAGCATATCCTTAATTTTCATAATTTTTACAGTTTGTAGGTTTTGACTTTTGATGTTAATTATATGGTGTGAATTGAAATTTTTGTTTAGAAAAAAAAAATATTCATACTTGGATTTTACATAAAATGATTGTGATATTTTTGTAGTGGTTGGATTTGGCAAGAAGAGAGGACCCAATTCGTTCGAGAAGTGAATGAGTAAACTTCTAAAGTCTGAGGGAGCTTTCTATTTGTAGGTTAAAAAAGTTTAGTTATTATTTTCGTAATTTTGATGTTTGATTTTATATTATACACCCATTTATTGATTTCTCTGCTTTAGAATGTTTCGATTATGTGTAACCTTATAATTAGAATCAATATTATTTTTGTTTATGTTGGAAAACAGTGTTATATTGGTATTGGATTAGGTTTGGATAGTTAGAGTAGATAACAAATATTTTCTTTATCGCTTTGCCCCTTCGAGGAGTCAAGAAGTACTTCTGATCAGGTCGAGAATGACATTTTTAAAACGTTATTTAAACCACAAAATTGTACGCTCCCTTGTGAGTAGTAAGACCTACTATACTTCAGTCGTTTATGGGACCTTACTTTTTATTCATTGATGTACATGACACATCTATATTTGTGTTGTATAATTGATATTGTACACATTAATTCAATTTTAATTAAAAAATAAATAATATTTAATACATTAATTTGACACATATTAAATAAATATGATGAATATAAATTTTTGTCAATAATTTTAATATATTTTTTATTTTATTATAAATTTTTTTAAAAAAAATACTAGTATCTTCAATACTTTTTAGAATTAAAATTTTGATATATCTGTTAATACCCATTTTAATTCTTCAATCTAACCTTATTTAATAAGGGCCGTGGTTATCGTTGTGGGCTGGCTGACCCATCAATCATGTAGCCGTAAAAAACCATGAGCGATGTAAATAGAAATAAAGAAAGAAACTTTTCCTCTCCTTCTCCCAACTCAACACGTCTAAGCAATCCCAAATTTCCAAGAGAAAACAAAACTCTCCCTCCCTGTCTGCCATTTTAGTTCTTGGTACTTTGCAGATCTGCCTCATCTTCTTCTCTGAAACCCAAACTTATATATCCGATCGCCTGCTGCAATCTACTGAATTTATCCTAGTGTATAATCAAGGTTTTTTTTTGTCAAAAAATATTTTCATTATGTTTTTTGTTTCTTTAACTGTGGATCGATTTTGTTCTTTCAATTTTTTAAAAATCTATTTCCTTCCTTTGTAACAGAGAATCACCATGTTTACTAGAATTTTTGGGAAACCTAAACAAGAAGCCAATGCCCTTAACACTCTGGATAAGCTAAACGAGGTACGATTGCTGAAGTTGACACCTTTAGTCTTTCCCTTTTATTCGTTGCGTTGTTTCGCCATGTTACAAATTTATTGTATTACTAAATTCGTTATTTTTTTTTATCCTTTTATCATTGGGTTTCTTAATCTGATTATTATCACGAGCTCTGTTTATTTTTTTCTTTGGGTTTGTGATTTCTTTTTATTTATTCTTTTAATCTTTCTGTTAGTTGTTTATGAGATTGTTATTGTAAGGGTTGCTCAAGATTTCAATTCCAATTCCTGGCTGTGGGTGCACAAGCTTTTCCTGTGTATTATTAACGCTGTCACTATGTTAAAAAGTTGATTTTAAAGTTGTTTCACTGACATGTGATGGTGCTTGCATACTAACAAGATTCCTGATCCCTGTTCTTGTTATTATTTGTTTTTTGTCAATTTGGCTATATATTCATTTTCTTATATTAGTAACATTGCGTTGATGGGTTCAGACTTTTATCAAATTCTTGCTTAGTCTTTCTGTAACGTAAGGCAACATCGTTTGTCTTCATTTGAGACTGAGGCTTATGTCCTTTTTAACTGAAATCCATTGGGTGATTTGTAGAAATCGTAAACAATATCTTGGTAAATTTTTTTCTCATCTAAAGTTTTGCTTTACCCAAATTCTTTTATCGTGTAGCATCCTGGTTCTTGTAGTTTGTTTGCTTTTCAGATGCCATATTGTATCCGAAAGTAATCACACTGATGATGGGGAAGTAGGGATTGTTGACTGGTCCTTGTGCGTCTTAGCACAGGCCATACTAGGCTTCATTTTATTATAGAGCAGTAGTCAGTGCATAGTTTGCTGAAAATGTTATCAGATATTAGTTCATTCTTTGCATTTTATGTTTATTTTGTTAATTTCTTATAATTTGAATTATTTTCCATGCTTTGAATGGTTCAGACGCTTGAAATGCTGGAGAAGAAGGAGAAAGTTTTGCAGAAAAAGGCTGCAGCTGAAGTTGAAAGGGCAAAGGAATTCACCAAAGCGAAAAATAAACGGGGTATGGTTATTAAATGCATCATCTTTGTATTAAGGAGGATGTTTGCATGATATATTTTCTTTTGAAATAATTTCATGTAATAATTGATCATGTCTTTTTTGTATTGTTTTCTCCGCTTACTCTCGTTGATGTTTATTATACTAAAGTATTGGTAGGTGTTACTCTCTTGCTGCTCGTGTGCCTTTGTATTTTTCTTTTTTCTGTTATTCCACATTATCTTGTCTTATGTTGGATTTTTTTTTACCATTAGTGTGCTTGGGGGTTTATTCGCTTATTGTCTGTTGCTGTTTTTTGAGTAGTGTTAACCTCTTAAAACATGTCTTATTGTCTTGTGTCTGTCATGTTTTTTAATTTTGGTAGATGCTTAAACAGTTGAAATATTACTCGCTGACCTTCAGTTTTCTTTTTATTTAAGAACAATTTATAACTTGTGCACTTTATTTGCAGCGGCCATACAATGTTTAAAGAGGAAGAAGCTATATGAACAGCAAATAGAGCAACTTGGAAATTTCCAGTTGCGTGTCCATGATCAGGTGAACTTTAAATTCTGTGCACTGTGGGGTATATCTGTGGTAGTTTGAATGTTTGGCGTTGTTAATTTTCATCATATTATGGCTAGATGATAATGCTAGAAGGTGCAAAGGCCACAACTGATACTGTAGATGCTTTAAGAACAGGAGCAGCTGCAATGAAGGCAATGCAGAAGGCAACGTATGGAGCAAATTAGCAATAACATTTATTGTCAATTTCTTTTTCAAATGATTTTTATTGATATGTATACTATTGGTCATATACAGGAATATTGATGATGTAGATAAGACAATGGATGAAATCAATGAGCAGACAGAAAACATGAAACAGATCCAGGAAGCATTGTCAGGTCCTATTGGTGCAGCAGCTGATTTTGATGAGGTTAATTCACAATATGGAAAAGTTCTATTTTCCTGGGCTTTTGATTTGTTCATTGAATATTCTATTGTTACTTGTAGAAATAATAAAACTGTATGCTCTGTCATTTGTTTGCTGTGCTTTAATAATATAGTACATATGGCTGCTTAGAAGTTTAGGTCCTTGTATTTTTGCAGGATGAATTGGAAGCTGAACTTGAGGAGCTGGAGGGTGCGGAATTGGAAGAACAGCTTCTACAGCCTGCAACAACAGCTCCTGCAGCTCCAGTGCAGGCCCCATCCAAAAAACAACCTGCTCGACCTGTTCCTCAAAAACACACTGCTGAAGAGGATGAATTGGCTGCTTTGCAGGCAGAATTGGCGCTCTAAGCAGGTAGTAGGTTGTTTCATGTAATATGAATTTATTTTAGTTCGCTAGTTTGTATTTTGTACGTAAAATTTCTGAAGGTCCGGTTCTCAGTAAATGGCATGGGTTCACTGCTAGGACTCTTTGATCTCCATGTACTTGGGGTTTTTATTTTGGGCTCCGATCCTGTTCTTTTGTAATTGTCATGAATAATTGTTTTTTGTTGGTAATGATGTTGCAGGCATTGTCGTGCAGAATGAAAAAAAGGCTATGTAAAGAATTGGCCTGACTGTAAAATTGCAATTTTTTTCTTTTAATTTCACGCATGCAAATTTCTGTGATTTATTACAAACAGGCTTGTGTGTATATAAAGGTTGGCTTGAATCATTGTGCCCTTTGGAACTGGTCTGCATCCTGGACCTGGAGTTTTCGAACGAGTTCTAGTTTTATTTCTTTGAAGACATTTTCTTGATGTCCGATCTTCTCCTCTCATTATTTCTGCTCTTACGTTCTCGCATCTATTATTTGTAGTATGCTTTTATTATTTACTAGCTGTTAAGAATTCTTTTCCTTCATATTTTTAATATAAAATTATATTGTACTGCTTGATCTTAAAAAAAAAAATGTTTTTTATTTTTTTTTATTTACATCATCATTGCTATTTTTCTTTTTGAGGACGAATTATTTTATAATACACCGTGCACTTTACTGCGTGTACGTTGAACCCCAACTTGGATAGTATTTTGACATTGAACTTCAATTTGAATTATATGCATATTGAAAGTGTTATTCAGGTTTATATCTTTTGATAAACTGCAGCGTCATTCGAGCCTAATAAAATCATGTTTGTCATTTGAGTACTATACTTTGACTTGCTATGAACAAGTCGCCAGGTCTTTGTCTTTCTTGGGGACTTACAAAGGGCAAAAAATGCAATACAAATAAAACATGATCATATGTCAATCATGTGAGTAATATAACGAAAATATAAATAATGCTTTGTGAACGTCAGAGCAATTAACATAAGCACATATGCAATTCCTTGATCTACTGCTACTCCAGCGTCAATGTATAACATCGAAACCAAATTATGGAAAAAGGGCCGCAAAGGTCCTATGGCTTGATATTTTAAGTGTTTAAAAATCTTTTAGTATCCTATTGTTTTTGAAAAAGAAGTCAGCAAAGGATGAAAAGTAAAAAAAAAATACAATTTTAAAATAAAATATTATTATTTAATAAAAATAATTTTTTTAAAAAATTTTTACAAAGTAAAAGTGAAAATAAAATATCACATGATAATTCAGATTACCCTGCACCTAATTTTAGATTATCCTACCTCTCCCACGATTTTAGAACATCATCTACTCACAATATCATATCGTCTCCCATCCACCATATTGTTGCTTCTGTCAAATTTGTTCGCTACTCTTCGAATTGCCATAATTTATAATTATATATAAAAATTAAATGATTTTTAAGAATAATTCTTTATACTTATTTCATAATTATAAACAAATAAATTAATATGAATTATAATTCTTATTTCACATTTATTATTCTCACAAATTGCTAAAAAAAAATAAAGATACAAAGAGATAGGGGGAAGGAATTATAAACAAAATAAATAAGTACGTGAATTACTAATTTAAATTAGTAAATGTTGTGTGTTTTGGCACAAAACATAAGTTTGTAAAATAGAGGGAAGGAATAGTAAAATGATAATTTTACTCACTTTTAAATGAACTCATAATTAAAATAATATTTAAATATTTAAATTATCATTATTTAATTTCTTTTTTATAAACAATAGGACCAAAAGAATTTTTTTTTTTTTTAACTTATAAGAATAAACCATACAAATAATATAATTTATAAGATTACAGCGACCGTTCGCACCAAATTATATCCGTACGTACACTTAAGTTGATTTAACAATCCGAAATATCTTTTCCCAATTAGCATCTGGCCTAGAGGCGAGGGTTTGTGTTGGTCTAAATGTAAATCAACATATTATGTTTATATTGTGTTTGCGTCATGTAATCTGGCCATTGAACTAGAAATATATTATTTTCAGCTAAAATAGTCACGAATACTAATAAAATATAAATTAAAGGTTATTTGTGTTTCCAAGTCCTACAGACATAGAAAGAGAAAAGAGGTGGAGATTAGAGATTAACCATCACTTGGAAGTTGTATTGTAGGGGACATATATATATATATATATATTTGAGCACCGGTGAGAGGTAGTAATTAAAAGAGCAATTGCTGATGCCAAAATTTCTATTATCAAGAATTGGACTCTAAACACCTCCATTCAATCTATAATTTTGAGCCAGAAAACTATATTAGCTAGACACAATAACCTAATGCCTTGTTGGGTCTAGGAATTAACTTCCCAAGACGATTAATTATTTGCTTGAAAAAGAAATCCAATCAGAAATATACCATTGCAACAACCAAATGTCAAGTGCTTATTAGGAACTTCATCCTCATTATAAGTAGACACTAGTAGTGTTCTCCAAATTAGCCAAAGAAGCAGAGACAAGAATAACCCTAAATATTGTCTAATTAGTTGGAGTTTAATACTAAAAACATGTCTAAGCATCCAATGTCAAAGTATAAAATGTAATTTTTGATGTATTAAAAATATACGAATTTTTATATAAAATTGGTGACATTTTGTTGTTATAAATTTTAGTAAGTATTATAAATATTATTTCTTAAATTTTTTTATCAATTTATCATTTTATATTATCATTTGTATATCAATAAAATATTTTAGTTTATTTTGGCTTTAAATCTTTATAAGAGAAATCACGATTAAATTGAGTGGGAGGAATTTCTACTAAAAAAAAAAAAAAACTTCTAATAATTTAATCTTCAATTGTTTATTTTTATTGTTAAAAGCACTTTTAAAATATCTAAATAGCATAATCAAATACACCCTTAATTATTTTGTTTGGCGACGGTAAGCAAAAAATGTTGGGAAATCATCTTCATATCAGTGACACCAATTTCACACTGCTATTTATAAAATTTTAATTAATTACTTTTTCGTGTCATTAGAAATGGGCCCGGCTGTTATTACACCTTGTCAAGATTAATAATTATGGTCAAAGAGGATAAATTTTAAGGTGGATTGAAGTTATCAATGCAAATCAACTGTGTAAACTATATTTTCAAACACTAAATATAAGATATTGCTTAAGGTAAAACTATGAATTGAGTTAGTTAAAAACAGACAAAGACTTCAACAACAAACACAGACCGTTGATTTTCTTGAAGATGACACCTAGTGTAGCCACTTGTTATGTAAAACAAAAACTTTGAAATTTTTTTTTTACAAAATTTAGAATAAGACTTGATTGGCTGAACAAAAATTAACCTTACGAGATATTTTCACATGATTCCGAAGACGAGCTTAAAGTTATTAGGCTATTTTCTTATGTGGTCCAGTACAAATAATGTATAACCTAGAAGAGATCCAACACATCACATTGAATAAGGAATATCGTCAAAAAAAAATTTCCCAGTGAAGTCATGTTAAATGTATTGTTTAGTGCTATACTTTAAAAAGTTTATTTTTTAAATTATTTTATTTATAAATAAGGTATTAAAGAATAATAAAATTAATTTTTTATTAAATTTAAAGAAATATTATATATATTATATGTATATTTATATTTTTCAGATAAATATATACATAAAAATTAATATTTAATTAAAAATTTTACTTATTTTTTTAAGTAAAATTTTCTTTCAAACTTAAATAAAAATTTTATTATTTAATATTCAAAATAATAAATTTTTTTAAGATTGAAAAAAAAAATTAAATATTTTTTTAATTAAATATTAATTCTTTTAAATATATATTAAATTTAATAAAAAATAAACTTTATTTTTATTTAGCACCTTTTCTACGAATAAAAACAAAATTTCTAAATAATAAGATTCAGCGGTACATTTTATCCGAATAAAATCACTTTTACGACAATTTTTCCTGCTTAGAACATGTATGGTGTCAGTAGGGACATGGCCAAGGACAACACGTGTCGGGCATGCAATAAATGAGAGGTGATGTGGGCATTTGGACTCTTGGTTGATAGTGACACCAACGACTTTTGTAGATTCAAACTCTGGTATTAATCTTCTTCTTAGTTTGTTGTCGGCACTCGGCAAGTAGCTTTTCCTTCGGTCTAAATATTCTCAAACCTGCTTCAGCATTTTAAGCAACACTTTTATTTCCATAAACGACTAGGCAAAAAAAAGTCATAGTCAATTTTGTCTTGTCTTCTTGAGACAAATCTTTATGGCACAATTTTGTTTAAAATAACTCATATTATAATTTATATAATATAATTTAATTATTTTTTATCAAAAAAAATTTCATATTTAATTCTTTATCGTAAATTTTCAACTTTAAACTTAATTACTAATTAATAAAATAACGTATATTATAACTTAATATACGTATTACCATTTTATTTAACCAAATTTCGTTATGGGGTATGACAGTATGAGCTTTGTAGTTTCCACTTAGATCAGCTATCAAGTAAAATGATGGTTAATAAATAACGTTTTCAAACTAAATTATTAAGTAATAATAACTTTGACTTAAATATCCTCACACATTTAAATTATATTATTCATTAAATTTTAAGATTTCATAAATAAATTTCTAAATTTAATAAAATATATAATTTAATCCTTCAATAAGTCATCAACTTTTAATTACTATATAATAGTCAAATTGAAACTTCTGCCCTCAACCAATGCTAAATTAGAGCACCCTACAATCAAAAATTGTAAGTTTGAGTTTCGATTGAAACAAATTAATTTAGCTAACTTCAATAAAATAGTATAAATTGACATTATTTTCCAAAAATAAAAATTAAAACATTTTATCTTATATATATATAAGAGGCTTAAATTATAAATTTCTTTTGCAATTTTTTTTTTCATTTTGTTTTTAAATTTTTTTTCTTTTGATTTTTATATTATTTTCTTCATTTCTCATTTTTATTTTAACTTTATTTAAAATATTTTTACATCTAAATTACATAATTTTATAACTCACTTATAATATATGTTATTAAGATATACGACAAATATTTTCATATTTTATATATAACGATTTATACATTCATAAATTTTTTTGTCTCATATATATTAACAGGAGACATAATATGACATTAATAATAATAATAATACTAACAAATTAATATAACATTAATAATAATAATAAATGCAAACTTTATATCAGCACTTAATAACTCTTTATCTTTTATTTTTTTATTTTAATTTAATTTAGTGCAACAATAAAAAATTCAAATAAACTACAAATTATTTTTAAAAAATACAAATATATAGGTGAATTATTTTAATAGAGTAATATCCTTTAATTTGTAATAATTTTTCACTCATCAAATATTATTACAAATTAATGAGGTAAATTATTTATTAAAAATTGAAAACAAGGATATAAAGTTACGAAGAATAAGAAAATATCGAATAATTATGATATGATAATTATTAGTATTTACATATGCTTCTTAATAACCGATTCAAATTTTTTTCATTGTAAAGCTCTAAAAGAAAATTAAAAACAACAAAAATCTTAAGATAAATAAAGAAAAAGACAAGAAATGACACTGAATTTCTTGAATTTTAGTTTTTTTAAATATCATATAGTCTATTTAGGTTTTACATTTACTTTTTTTTAGAATGCTTGATTATAATTTTTTTTTAAAAAATCATAATAATTATTTGATGTATATTCGCTAGTAAAATATATTTTGGTTTAATTATATGGTAAACTTTCTTTCATATATAAAATTTTATTTTTAACTTCCTTTAAGAAAAAAAAAAAAAAAATATATATATATATATATATATATATATATATATATATATATATATATATTCATTTTTTGTGTTAGAAGAAAATGAGTATTTATTTTTTTACTGAGCAAAATTAAAAATAAAACTAATTAAATTACTTGGTCATTTATGCATCATAAAAATATATTTCACATATTAAAAATTATAAAATTTAACATTATAAAATAAAAATATTTATAGTATATGACCTGCCAACTAAACCTAGTAAAATTTTAAAAATTAGTAAAATAAATCATATTAATTTAAATTTTGTAAATTAGAGCTTACAATTCATACGTGTTGATCAATTTGAATTGGCCTAAATTGGTCTAACTCTAACTTAAATATAATTTAATATGAAATAGAAATTATGAGCTCAAAATGTCTAGAATTATTAGTTTCATATATTTTTTTTTGTGAAGTAATTGATCTTTTTTTGCTACATATTATCAAATTTTTATAAAATTATTTACATCATGTGCATAATTTAAAATAGTATTCAAAACAAATTTAATGGATAATAACTTATAATAATAATAATAATAATAATAATAAAAAAAAAGTGTTATAAAGATTTTTTTTTTATTTTGTAAAAAATGTTATTTAGTCTACTAACTTATAAAATATGTCTTTAAGTACCTTTGCTTATGAAAAATATATTTTTAAGTATCTCTATTTGTAAAAAATGTGTCAAGCAAAAACAAAATTAATTTTTCATATAATTTTTTATTAAACCTAATATAATAGAATATATGTCACATATATGTTTATATTTTTCTTATAGATATATGGTAAAAAATTAATATTTAATTAAAAAATTACTCAATTTTTTATTAATTTTCAAAAAAACTTAAATAAAATTTAAATAGAATTTTCATTGTTTAATATCTAAAATCACAAATTAGAGAATGAAAATTTTATTTAAGTTTAATCGAAAGAAATTGTTAAAAATTAGAGTAATTTTTTAATTAAAAATTATCTAATTTCATAAATATTTATTAAAAAATATATAAACATGCATGTGACACATGTATTATTCTATTAGATTTAACGAAAAATTGAATGAAACATTAATTTTATCATTACCTAACAACTTTTTGACAAGTAAATCGACTTTAAAACATATTTTTTATAAGTAAAGAGACTTAAATATACCTTTTATAAATAGAAAAGTAAATAACATCTATTATCTAAACAAATTTATTACTTTTACTCTCCATCCTAATAAAAATATTATTTAATTTGATTTATATATATATATCTTTTAGTTTTTTTTATATTATTTTATTTTAAATTAATGAGTTGATTCAATCAATTTCAAACTGACGACATTTTTTTTTTTTTTTTTTTGAGTTATTTAACTTGCCTAAATTTAGCCCGAAAACCCTGCTACAAACTCATATAAATTGTAGAAAATATGTGAGTTTAATAGTTTAAGTAAATATGTATAGCTAGAATAAAATTTAGAAAATTATAAAGTGGTAAAAGCATTGGTTTTCATGCACTCAACTACGTAATTAATTACAAACACTATTTATATCCTTAAATATATAACTAACATTTCTTTTTTTCTACATTAACTGGTTGTAATATCAATATACATAAGAATATTAAAAAAAAAATCTATATGAGGGTCTAATAAACAAGTTAACCCTAATAATTTCACATAAGTTGTAATTTTTTTTTATGATTAGTGGTATTAATTCTACTATTTTTAAAAATTAATAATTTAGTCATGCAATTTTTTAATCAAGCACATGAAATTCTATAATTTATAAAAGTTAATAAATTTATAATCCAATTTATATTATTATGTTAAAATTTAACAAAAGAGTTCACCTATTTAACACATGTTCTTTATTTTGGGAGAATTTATTTTTTCATCTGCCTCCCTTCCCTTCTGTACACTTTTATTTTTTCCAATCTTCCATTATTTTTGAACTATAAAGTTTAAAAAATGTATGAAGATGTCTTCATCCCAATTACCTTATGAAAGTTACAAACTTACCCGTTAATTTCATTTATTTTAACTTCAATTCTAAAATCTTAATAATAATTGACCAAATTAACTAACTTGTTTAAATTATAAAACTTTATATACTTTATCCAATAATAATAAAACAAATGTGCATTTTTTTCACCTAATTGTGAAACTTGTTGTACATTTTTCCCAATAAAATACATTGGAACCTTTGCCCAATGTTTTTCAGAAGTCGTCATAATATTATTGTAATTTTTAGTTATAACACTTATAATTTCTTAATTATCAAAAATGAATTTTTTATTACATAATTATAAAATTATGGCACGCGTACTCTTATATAAATAACATGTATAAAATGTTATTTTCACAATTATAAATTATAAGACCTCTAAGCAAAAAATTAGCATAGCCAACTAATAATGCTTTAACGGCATGATTGGGCTTAAATTCTAATTACAAATGCAAAGTATAGTTATTTAAAAAAAAAAAAAAAGAGAGTACAAGTGTATAATTAAGTAATGATTAATTTTATATGTATTAAATTAACATATGTATTAAATAATGTATATGTTATTTATTAAATATAAAGAGTAAATTCTAACATATGTATTAAATAATGTACACATCATCAGAATTGTTTTAGTATATATCGACATCTGAGTGACTGACCGTAATTAATCGAATTCGAAGAAGTGTATTGCAGGGTAGAAAGTATGTGTGACCATTGCATCACTCATAAAATTAAACTTATCTTTATATCCACTGCATCATAAAAACGACTCAAAGCAACAGAAGACTCACTCATTCAACCTTAGATATCACTTTTTCTTGCGATAATAAATTAATAATACAAAAATCTAACCGCACTAACTTAAATATTTAAACCCAAATCGTTTTCAGTAATTATCAATGTCCAGACCAAGTCACAAAATATAAATTATGGCTAATATCAATCATCAAACATGGTCTTCACTTAAATTATATTTGCGATGTTCCGCTACTTGATCAATAATTAATCCAAAAGATAAAACAAGAGCTGGAGACACCATAATCAATATAGAAGCTTCAAGATCACACACCTTAATCAAGAAGGATGAACTCAGGCAAATTAAGAAAAGATGGGATGGGACTTGTAAATAAAACAAAGAAAGATGCGATGGGCTATGCCCTATACGGTTATAGGATAAAACCGTATTGCGTGTTGAGAAGGGTTATATGATGGAAGTTTTTATAAGTGAATCTAATTTAACATTAAATGCCAACATTATTAGGACCTTCCCCGCCAGAATAGTCTTAGTCAACAGAAAATTTTGCATTACTCCAATCTTTTTTACCCTCAAAGGAAAAAAATAAAAGCCATCAACTGAACACTCGATTTCAAGTAGGGATATATATAACCAAAACCAATTCAATATGCCGGTCCAAGTAATTAAAAGGTCTTAGATGAGACTTAATACACAGTTTTTTTTTTATTTTTTATTACATATTATATTTAATAATTTTTAATTATATATATTTAATAATTAAAAATACAACTGTAAGAATAAATAATATTTCATACATATTAATTACTACAAAAAATAACCTACTAGCTCAATTAATCGTAAACTTTTTTATATGATTAATGAAATTTATACTATAATTTATAAACACCGTAATTTTTTTTTCTTTTTCAAATTTACATAACTAAAAAATTAAAAACTTATATTTTTTAAAACTGAGTTTTAAGAATTTAAACTAAGTCACTTTAGATAAAGAATTATTTCTTAATATTTCAATTAATTACATATATTTTTAATAATAATTGTATTTTTTTAATATTAATAAATATAAATTAATAAAATATATGAAAAATAATAAAATATTTATTAATAATATTTTTGTTTCTATGTAAGAAATAATTCTTTCATATAATTTACTACATTTATTAAATTTTTTATTAATAATATTTTTTAACTCTTATATTATAATTTATAATATTTTATTATAATTTTTTAAATTTAAAAATTTAAATTTATATCACGTATTTAATATCATTTTCCACATTAATTACAAATTATAAAAAAGATTTAAAAAATAAATAAAAATAAATAATCAAGAATAAGAATGACTTGTTAGACAAAATTTTTTAGTTTTTATATTTAAGTTATCTAAAATATTATTCATGCGATACAAATTTTAATGACAAAAATATAAAAACGATATAATTATAATGAATAAATAATTAAAAAATAAATTTGAAAGACTCATGTTATTAATCAATCAACCTTAACCAATAATCTTAACCTTAAAATATTTTAAATCAATGGTACAAATAATATACAATTTAAAATTTAAAATTTAAATTTAATTATTAACTTAAAAAATAAAAGAAAAATATCAAATAAAATAATTACCACTAAATATGAATTACTTAACAATTAAATATTATTAGTTAGATGCATTAGTAACAACATTGGTATTAAATAATGCAAAATTACTATTTTACATAAATAAGAATGAAAATAAGATGAGTATCTCGTTTAAAAGTTCTTACATAAATAAATATTCGAACTCTAATGTAAAAAATAAGTGAAACTTGTTTATTACAATAACAAACTAAAAGATTAAATTTATGTCTAAAATATTATCATAAATAAAAATAATTGCCCTCTTAAATGAAAATAGAAACACAACAATTTAACAAAACATGAAAGTACAAATCTATAATACACATCATTTATCGGAAAATAGAGAACAATAATAAAATACTAAGATTATCTATATAAAAAAAAAATACAAATATGAACAATAAAACGAGGGGATTAAAAAATTTGGAAAAATTTGCCTAACCTTCATATGTCAGTAACAATGAGGGTCTAAAGATCACAAAAAATGAATGTGAGGCAAAGAAAGTGGAGAAAAAATTAGTAAAACATTGCATAATCTAATGTACTAGCAATAACGAGGGTATATAGATCACAAAAATCAAATAAAATTTTTTAAAAATAATAATAATTATATAAAATAGTAATATAAATATAAATAATAATAAATTGATTCAATTTTTGCAAGATTAAATAAAATAAAAATTAAATCACCCCAATATTAATTAATTTTTAAAAATAAATAACCAACCCAACTAATCTAATACAATAAAATCCCAAAGCTAAATATTTTGGTCTAAAAAATTCATGAATACCATAATTTCCAGTGCATTCAAGATATTCGGAGCTACACGATTGAATCTCATCCGTTCACATATAAAAATGTCTCTACAAAAACAAGTCACAATCCTGGAACCTGACTCTTCGTCTGTCCATTAAGGGGGACTCTCCGAGTCTCCGTCTCTCTTAATAAAAGGACCTTGGCGAACATATCTTGACATGGATCTTATCTTGACATGTATGTTTGCATTAATATATGCACACACATATTTAAATTCAAACATAAACCTAAGAAACGAAATTTCGGGAGCAAAAAGTAAATCATTATCAGCTGACAAAATAAAGATCAGAAGAAAAATACAAAATAGAAAATTGATAACAATACACTTGATAATTTAAAATAAAAGTGCGTAAACACCACTAACTTTCAAAATGATGGATACTAATAAAGTGTGACGATGATGATAATAACAATAATAAATATTATAATTTAGGCAAAATTAATAATGAAGGTTAAATGCATAAAGCCATAAACTATACAAAAGCTTAGCATTTTTCCCTTATCATACTCTAAATGTCTTCTTAAGTATATGAAATCCCAAAACAGAAATTAAACTATACATAAACCCATGCCCTTTTTTTCGTAGTTAAAAGTCAAACTTAATCTACAAGTACTGCATACCATTTCAATGAGCTTCATAGAGGTGAGCGGACATATTACCAAGATACAGCAAATCCCTTTGTTGGTGACAAAATAATATTCATTTTCCATCTTTAACTGGGATGCTTGTCAACGATTTTAGAACACACAAACTTGAGACAAGAATTTACATACAAACTTGACTTGATTTGTTTCTAAAATGAAATTCAAGTTATATCCCCTTCTGCTACCAGATAAACACAATATCCACAATGTGAGCGAGGGATTAAAAGGAGGTAACACTACACACCTAATTAGACGCAATATAGGAATCACCAAATCAGAATCGACATTATTTCATTAACTTTAATTAGAAGTGCCATTTGGCTTACTTTTACTTCAGCATATCGGACACCCAACCCACATCCGGAGCACCTCCCGTGGCTGTTCCGGTTCAACCCGATCCAGAGAGTTCTCCTTGCTTAGCTTTTCAAACATCTTTGCCCGTAGATCCCTTCCAGATTCAACCCTCTCCATTTGAGGTTCCTCCACAGAATCCATTTCCATAACATCAAAACATCTCATTCCAGAACGACTAGGGGCGCAAGTTGGGGTATTGGGCAGGCTACAGAAACCGGCCGGTCGGAGCAACGATCCTCTGGGTGACCTGAACCCAGGTGAACCCACTTGAGCAGTCCGTGAAGAGGGTAAAGAATTAACCTTACCGAGTTGTAAATTTCTCAGCGAAGCTACCATATTCGTGAATGGAATTCGAACCTAGAGACCGACTCAGCGACTGGGTCATCGGAGACATTGGTGGAGACTGAACCGGAGGAGTAGCAGGTGGAGAAATCGATGATGATGGAGATGACAGAAACGACAGAGATTTCGCAGAAGAAGCCTCAACAACCTGTCTATAAGGTGACCCATCATAAGATGATTCGCAAGGAATGGAAGTACCTTTTGGACTCTTCTGAGGCAAGACCCTTAGCTGCTCAGGCGTGTGAGCAAAGAAGCAAACCCTACGGCGACAACACGTTCCGTCCTTACAGGGTTGAGTTCTGTAACGAGCCGGGTGAAGCCAGCACTCAAAAACACCATGAGCAAACTCACATGAGTCAGCTTTCTTACAATGCCCTTTTCGGAAATCAGGACAAGCCGTTCCAGCATAGTGATACTTTCTTGGATCTCTACGGCGAGCCTTCTCACCAGGATGAGCGTAAGGACACTCCGTCCAGTCATGTGAACGCCCACGAGCGCACCTCCTCACCTTGAACTCGAACATCCTGAAATGGTCGCAAGAGTAGGCATCAATTGGAGCGTCCGAGTCGCGAACCAACATGTCTGATTCGGAGTCAAAGTCGTTTTCATTCGACGGAAGAAAGCGTTGGAACGCCGTCAACGGGTCTTGTAAACAGCAGGGAGAGTAGTCGCCTTCGTTTGCATTGACTTCAGAGATCGCTGCGACGCCGCTTATTGGGTAAGGGGAATAAACCTCGGCCGTCGGATCATCGAGGGAAGGCCAAGGAGGAACGTCTATCGTAGGATTAAGGCGACGACGTTCGCCCAGCATCATGATTTTAATGGACGTAATTTGTTCTTTTGATAGCGGGAGTTTGTTAATAGAAAGTTAGAAACCTTAACGGCATGTGGTTTGTATTTAAACTACTTTAGGGAAGTGGAGTGCTTGTTTTAGCTCTGGTCAGGTTTCTATTAACCGTGGTTCGGTTAAATTACATAGTGTTTGAGCTCTTTGTTTTTCTTTTTTGTTCTTGCACACTAACACTGCCAGCACACACGACAAGAGTCCGATGATTTTAAAGGGTTCAGAATTTAAATTAACTTTAAATATGTGGGGGTTATAAACCGATCAACTCGTCAAGAAGTTGGGTATTGTTGGGTTAAATGAGTTTTTTTTTTTTACATAAAGAAGTTGCAAGTTTGCAACATCGCTATTCCATATTCTGATGTCTACTGTTTATTATAGGAATAATGTTATATTTTAAAATATTTGCGACATAGATTAGAGATCGATGAAGGTTGAAAAATTTTAGTGTAGAGAACTAAAATAATTCATTTAGTTAGACGATAAATATTATTTAATTTTTTAATTATAAAAGATATTTTTAAATTCTTTTCCTTATGAAAAAATAATTTTAAAATTTATTTATTTGTAAAAAAATGTGTTAGGTAATAAAAAAAATTAACTTTTTATATGTTAAATCTAATAAAATAGTACATATGTTATATGTAGGGGTGTCAATCGTGTCGTGTTAGTCGTATTCGTGTCGTATTTATTTGTGTTTGTGTCGTATTTGTTCGTGTTATTCGTGTCATGTTTTCGTGTTGGTTGGCACATCAAAAAAATTTACTTGAATTTTTTTTGTGTTACTTATTTATAATAGTAAGAAATAACAAAACCTTTAAGAACATAAAAAAATTATTGATCAATTTTTACTAAAAAAAATTTGTGTTGTATCGTGTTCGGATCGTATTATAGTGTCATGTCAGAAATTGTCACCCTGGTTATATGTATGTTTATAATTTTTTAATAGATATATCAAATTAAATAATTTTTTTTATAAATATATCAAATTAAATAATTTTTATTTAAAAATTACTCCAATTTTAACAATTTCTTTCGATTAAATTTAAATAAATTTTTTATTGTCTAATATGTAAATTTAGATATTAGATGGTGAATATTTTACTTAAATTTTATTGAATTCGAACAAATTTAAATAAAAATTTTATTATCTAAATTGTGACTTTAGATATTAAATAATGAAAATTTTATTTAAAATTAAAAAAATTAAGTAATTTTTAATTAAATATTAATTTATTACATATATATCTATTAAAAAATATAAACATGCACGTAATACGTGTGCTATTATGATAAATTAAAGAATAATTAAATAAAAAAAGTAATTTTATCATTACTTAACCCTATAAAAAAAAAAAGCTTAAAATATGTTTTTTATAAATTTAAAAATTTTTAAATATTTTTTTTTTAAATTAAAGAATTAAATAATAACTTTTAAAAAATAAAAATACTTTTAAGACACTTTTTCCAAAATTTTATGATACACGACTTCGGATAATCTTGTATTTTGTGCAGACTGATCTAGGAACAATAATTTTATTTTATTTAGTTTTTGAAAATTAATTAAAGAATGATTGGATCTTAAAGTGTCATTGTTTTTAATATTAAATACACATATTTAAACATGTAAAATATGAAACTAAAAATAATAAATTTTACTATGATTTACAAATTTGAAAATATATTTGTGGTTCATATTCATATTTAGTAGTATAGTCAAAAGTAGAGTTGATAACAAATATATTATATTAATATATAAAATTAAAAAAATAATATAAATAACAAAAATTTGTATCAAAATACAAAATTTTATTATTTACTAAAATATGTTTTTATAAAATTATACTTATTACACTCACATTTATAAAAATTATCATTATTAAAATGCATTTAGAACTTAAATTACAACTACCCAACTCCAAAGGGTGCCACAAATTACAAACAATGTTAATCCAGCACAATTTTACATATATTTTTGTTCAAATACCTTTTATGGAGGTAATTGTTATAATTTTTTAAAGTAAAATCATTTGTTTGTAAAAGAACTTTAAAACGTGTCAAAGTTTGTTTGGTATTATCATTTACAATAGGAATAAAAAATAATAATATTAGATAATTTTATACAATAAGTAACTTTTTTTATCATCATTAATTTATAAAATTGTAATTTATTAAAACATGTATTTTATATACAACAACTATTAAATATAGCACAAAATTTAATAATAATAATTAACAAATATTTTTCATATAAATAATAACATAATTATAACTCTATTTAATAATAAGAGAAATGCCAACAATACTCTCAATTATGAAGTGTTATTCATTACACTTGTAGTATACTTTCCATTAATCTTATTTTACACTTGTAGTATACTTTTCATTTCTCTTATTTAATAATAAGAAAAATGCTAGCCGCACTCTCAATTTTAAAGTGTTATTCATTACACTTGTAGTATACTTTCCATTAATCTTATTTGTTATTCTATTTATTAAGAATTGGGTGGTTTTGTTTTTTAAAAATATAGTTGCACTAATCTTACATTTTATTTATTTGAACACATAATTACTTACTTTAAAAATAATAAATTATTCCCTTCGGTGCATAAATAACCCACTTATTAAATTGGTTTTATTTTTAATCCACTCAGTAAAAAAAACATATATTAATTTTTTTTAACACTAAAAAATATATATTTATTTACATTAAAAAAAAATAAACATATGTTCATTTTCTTCGGGGATTAAAAATAAAACTTTATAGATAAAAGGAAGTTATACTCTACAATTAAATCTAAATAATTCTTCTTCAAGTATATTTTTATTTTACATTATTTTTCAAATTATATGTGTAAACTTTACTTCTTTCCACATTTTATTTTTCTTAAAAGACTTAAAAAAATATATGCTCACAAAATAAAAAATTGAATCACTTCAAGAATACTTCAATTAAAATTGATATCAGAATGAGTGTAGTTAGCACTCCTCCTACAAATAATAGCATATTTTTGAAATAAATATTTTAAATGTGATTGACCTAATATTAGAGAAGACATGTCCATTACTTACTATAAAAATACAATTTGAAACATGATATAATAACATAATATAAAATAGATAAAAATTTAATCATAATTAATTAATAATTTTTTTTATTATTGTTTTACATAAATAATATGAAAAAAAAATTTATATATTTATTAATATTATTTTTAAAATTAAAACACTATTAAATGACACTATTTGCCACCCCTTAACTTACGATATTCTGACATCTCCATTTTCACTTCACGACAAAACTCAACAACCAGCAGCCCTTCTTTTCGATTTTTTTTTTTTTGCTAAACTTTTCGATTTTTTTCCTAATTTTATTTACTCCTTCGAAAAGTGGGAATTTGGAGTAATTTTATATAAATTTATTGGGTGCTAATGACGTTTACGTGAATAAAAAACTAAATGATAAAATTAAATTTTATTAATATAAATCCTAGTTAGATATACATATTTATTACACAGTATTAAAAATTATAATTATATAATTTTTTTAAAATTATATATTTAATTGTAAAATCAAACTATATAGTACAATACAAAAATGGTATAATTATATAGAAATTTAGTACAATAAAAAAATATGAGTTTAAATTGTATTAGATACTTAACTTAATCTATCTAAAATTTTGAATTTTTAATAATAAAATTATGTGTCCTAACTTTTTTATTTCAAATTAAATATAATATTTTTTTTTAATTTTTAAAAGGTGATAAAAATATAAAATAAATTAAATATTGATTAAAATAAATTTTATAATATAAAACAACTTTATACATAAATTATTTTATTAAAATATTTATAATCAATTTTATCTGATTATATTATATAATTTGTTACTAAATACTGTATAGACTAATTATTATACAATTTAATTTAATATAATTATTTAAAAAAAATTAATAGTGATATCAGATAGTTTAACAATATTGTTAAGTATTTTCACATACTTTATTTTAATTTAATGTATATGTAAATCATAATCATAAACATTGTCATTATCAACATTGATCAAGTTTACTGAAAAATTTATCTTTCTATGCTTTCTTTTATCAAACGATAAATATTATTTAAATATAAATTTAAATTTTAATTAATGAAATTTTTTATATATTTACTAAAATTCGATCTTACAGTATTTAAATATAGAATATTTTTATTTATCATTTAATTTAAGGATTAGACGCATACATTTTAAGTCAAACAACACCGGATGTAAAGTGCCACTTTTTTCATTAAAATTAAGTTTCACGACGTTAAATATTCATTTAAATAAACTATACTACTAACTAATCTAAAAGTTCGTCGGCATCTTCCCATCCTTTACCCGTACTACATTAATAATTCTATATATCATAATATCTTGGCAATAAAAATACTTGAATGAGTATATTTTTGTCTATCGTTGGCATAATTTTTTTTAATTATTTAAATTGGTGTACCTATATTGTAAAGAAAACTAAATGTTATTTTTTTTATATAAAAAATATGTACTTTTGAAAACTTTAAAGGAAAGTTGAATAAATTAATTAAAATATGTGTTTTACAAGTGATTATTTTGCTTATTTATTTTTTATTTGATTAAATTTTGAACATATTTAAAATAAATAAAAAATTAAATTTTTTATACCTCTAAAAGTAAAATAATATTGGAAGAGCAATAAAAATAATGCATTCAAACTTATAATAATAAAAATAGTAAAATTATATATTTTCTCAATCATATATTTTAGAATTCTTATCCTTATTTAATGTTATTATTATATTTAAAAAATTTATTTAATGTATAATGAATCTAAATGATAACTAATATTTTTTTACAATACTAATTATAATTCAAATTTCTTTTTTAGATAGTATAGATTTTTTTTTTTTTATCTAAATAGAATAGTATTAGATTGAAAGTATAACGTAATGTTTTTCCGTACCACACAAATATCATCTCAATTTACCACCGTACGGACGATTATTTCCTGCCCATGGGTCCCTTTCGGGTGGATGGAAATCATCTTTATGGATTAGTAAATATTTATATGATAAATTTATATTTTATGCTGCAAGAATTTACATTTTTAATAATTTTTATTTACGTATTTATTATATATCGATGATAACACATCGACAATAATAGAGAAAAACTGGAGGCCTTTGGAGATCGTGCCAGTGTAGTAGTCTATTTCAATTTACGTGTCTTTTCCATATGATTATATTCAGTCGGTAAAAACATATAAATTTATGTTCATTTAATTTATATAATTAAATAAATTATTTAAAAATCATAAATTAACATTAATGTAATGATTCAGACAAATAAAAAAAATTAATATTATAAATTTTAATAATAATAATAATAAAAAGTTTTAAAATTTTCAAAATAATGTTGATATAATAAAATATAAAAAATGTAAGTTAAAAAACACGTACAAATTTATTGTATAATTAACATGTCTCCTTCTCATAAGTATCATTGATGTAATATTTTAAATAGCTGTATTATAAAATAAGTGAGGGTAAGATTACTGTAAAAATAATTGAGTTTACTTTGACAAAAAGATGAACTATTCTTTGCCATAATCATCCTCTAATTTTTATTAAAAGTTATAACTATTAATAATTTTATTAAATAAAAATAAGATTAATATGGAAGTATCATATCAAATATTTCTTAATTAATAAGTAATTCACACTGTCCTTTACCTCTGTCATAAACCGTCGGTGTGCAGGTGTTCTTATATCCTTTGAATCTTATCCTGGAGATCTGACTGATTTTGACTCCTCTTCCATTTTTCTTCCAAATATTATTATCGTTATTATTTCTTTCTACACTAGAGCGGGATACTTACGCTATGGGCAATTCGGGGTAGTTACACAGCAATCAACTTTTTCCAATTAATTCGTGAATTTTAATACATTTAATTTATAAACAATATGCGAGCTTATTTAATATAAAATATTTTCGTTAATTATATTTATTTAGACAGAATAATCTAAGTGATAAGTCATTTAAATGCATTGTAAAAAGGTAATAAATTTTGTAATACAACGAAGTTCATAGGTTCAAAGTTTGGAGTCAAGTCTTTCATTACTATCTTCCATTAATCCTGAACGGATATACCCTTCTATAAAATTGGTTACTTACTCAATGCTGATGAATCATAGTGTATAAGTGTGATGTGTAAGTGTTTAACAAATGTCCTATCCGCATGCACCTCCTTATCCTCTATAAAGTATTTTTAATTCAAAAAAAATTTATATTTTTATAATTACAACAATATTATTGTAAAATATTATAGTTAAAAAAAATATTTTTCTATTTTTTTATGAAAATATAATAAATACATTATATTTATATATACTAACATTATATTTATAAATATTTTTTTATTTTTGTTTTATTTTTTAAAGAGTAAATTAGTCATCTCATACACTGCTCAGCTCAATTTATTTAAAAGTAAATTAAGTTAAACTTATGACATGATTCCTAATTTATAATGTAATTTAAAAGAAATTGAAATAAAATGAATCATAATAAAAATGAATTAGAAATAAGATGAATCAAAATTAAGTTATTTTGGATTATATTTACTTATTTTAATGAAGAATTAGAATAAAATAATTATTTTATTAAATATTCCTTTTAATGCAAAATTAATTATTTTTAAAGTATTTTAGCAAAAAAAAAAAAATTATTTTTAAAGTAATTATTTATCATAATTTAATTCTCTTTATGGATAAATAAACATGCTTTTAATTTATATAAATTTATATAAGTAGACCGAAACTATAACTAACCTGATATAAGTTGAATGTAAATTAGCTCAATTTATTTGACATTAAATCTAAATTATGATATTTTAGCCCAATAAAGAAACATGGAGTCTGAGTTTGGTGTGTAATATTAAATGCATCAATGGAAACCTTGTTAATTAGAGTATAAGAATGGTGCTTAACAATTAACATGGATTAAAAATAATATTAATATTGTATTTATACGTCCACGTTAGCTTTATCATTATTGGAGTTTATATTTTGAATTGAGTTAGTTCATATTACATATCAATATACAAAATTAACAATGTACTATAATTTTTGACTCTTGGATCAATCACACGGTCAAGAGAAACAATGAACTAGAATTAAAGAACTTGCTCCACCCACGTTTAAATATTTTATAGCAACTTCATTAAACCTTACATCTTTTTTAATATATCCAAATAATAGCATAAATTGAAACAATTTAAAGTTTAAAAATAATTATTAAATCGTCAGCATGACATAAAAATATCCCTCCTATAGTCGTTGATATGAATAACAGAATTTCTCATATTCAACAATTTTAGTCATAATATAAAGATAATTGATTAAATTTGTTAAATTTTAAAAATTAATGATCTAAATTATGTAAAAAATAAAATTTTTAACATATTAATTATAATTATTACAATATAATTTAATTTAATTTAATTTTTAAATTTATCAAATATGTAAATTTAAAGAATAAGATGTGATAAAAATTTAATTAAACAATTAAAATATTAAATATGATAAAATTAATAAATAATATTTAATCTAATAGTTATAAATAATCTCACAAACTGTCTCGTAAAATTGTCAGGTCAATATTTTATAGAATTGACAGATCGTACGTTTTCAACCACTATAAGTGCTTTCTAACTATTTAAAATATCTTGAACTATTGAAAGTGTTACAAATATCTTGAAAATGTTAAAGCAACAATAATCGTAAATGAGCACATTTGGATCGTCGAAGTGTCAAATCTTTATCCTGAAGTTCAAGTATGTTTTTAGCAAGTTTTAGGCTTCTATACTCTCCTAGAAAAAAAGTAATATTATCAGTCTAATTTCGGTGTGTCCTTTAAAGTAAGCTAATTATATATAAATAAAATTTAAGTGTATATTATAATTTTTTATATATATAAAATTTTATTTTTATCCATCATTGAAAAAAAATGTTTATTTTTGTATATAGTAAATACAAATATTTTTTATTAAAAAAATTAAATAATTAAATTAATTAAATTATTTATACAATATTAAATAAAAATTGTTGTTTATTTATATTAATATTAGCAAGAGCGATTCATGAAATTTTGTGACATAAGATGAAAGGAAAAAAAATGAGGTCTTAAGTAGTTTCCTAAATTTAAATTTTATTCACGGATAAGAATTAATTAATAATTTTAATTTTTTTTTTTTAATGTAACTTGATAAAGAATTAAAACTTTATTTTAAATTTGATAAATTGATTTTTTTTAAGAAAATATTGTAATACAAGAAATAGTTTGAAATTGTCTAAAATCTGTCATGTTTATCTATGAAATATAATTAACTATACATATAAACAAAGATAATTAACTCTCTAACTTTAAGAATGTAAAGAAACACACACACACACACAAAAAAAAAAAACACAAATAAAAGTGGAGGAAAAGGCATCTATAAAATAATGTTTTTACTTTTTTTTATAAAAAAAATTCGTTCTCTTTTGTGAGAAAAATAAAAATTATTAAGAATCTCATATTCATTAGTTTAGTCATTTAGAAAATTTATAAATCTCTTTCCCTTAAATAAAAAAAAAAATAACAGTCAACAACAATCGTTAATTTTTTTTATTATTACTTAATAACTTGTATATTATTATTATTTTTAAAACTAATTTTTATTAACGATATTTTTATCCAATAATAAAAGACTAAAATTTAATTATTTATAAGTATAAAATAAATAATTCCTGCATTATTTTTTAAGCAAATAAAAATCGTGTTGTAATATCACCAATAATATTAAATTAAATAAATAATAATTTTTAAAATTAGTATATTCTTAAACTTTTTATTTTTATAAAATTGTTTATGATATAAATTAATTACTATAAAACATTGGGGACTTCTCTCCAGCCGAGGCTTAAAATGATCAACTTATCCGTCTAAGGCACAAACCGCCCCTAATATTAGTCATGGTCTCATTGATCTCATTCCTTCTTTATTATTATTATTTTTTTTTTTTCACATTGTTATTTTATATAAATAAAGGATCAAAATAATTTCATTTCATTGATCTCATTCCTTCTTTATTATTATTATTATTTTTTTCACATTGTTATTTTATATAAATAAAGGATCAAAATAATTTCATTTCACTGCGTATGAATGCCTCTTACGCCATTCAGATTTCATTTTTATGAGGAAAATCTCATTAAGGGAATATTCAGCATTCGCTTCTTTAAATACACGCATAGTCTCACCTTTGCCAGCTTCTTGACCACTCCAGACAATGATTTTCATTCCAAGAAGAAATCAAAAACACCAGCAAAAAAAATTAATGGAACATGAACAAATTAAAATCAGTACAGCGTTTGAAAGTTGAGACCAAGGAGACCTCAATCTCTCGAGGAAGTTTTCTCCTCTAAATTAATGCTTCATTTTATATAACAGCAGTATTTTGCTATGTAAATTTTTGAACTCATTTTACAAACTATTTTAACCACGTTACACATCTATAAAAAAAAAAAAAAATGTTACACTGGTGTACGTATATTGATTTTCAAAATATACGCTGCTAAATATAAGTCAAAATTTTCTATAATATTTTTGATATAACAGCTTGTGTACTACCAATGCATAACATATATGTAAGCAAAAATATAAAGCAAATTTGTTTAAGAAGTAGAAATTTTTTTATATTTATTAATTATTTATTGATGAACACATATATACTAATGTATTAAAAGTGATATAAATAATTTAGAGCTATTAAATATAGCTAACTTAAAATAAATTCAAAATTATAATGTCCTATCATATCACTTTGCTAAACAGTTATAGAAGTTTCTTGTTTGCAAATATTTGGTCTGATTTGTATAAATTAATGAATTGTGCCTTTACTCACTTTCTTGGAACGCTTCCTTTGCACTTAATTAAAAATATTTTTTTTTTTTTTTTGATCGCAAAGATAATATATATTTATCTTCAAGTAAACATCACATAAGAATGCAGCCACATGGGGCAAACATCAAACCAAACATCACTAGTGACAGTTCTCATCCCATAAGTAGCTACCTCATGAGCAGCCCTGTTACATTCTTTAGGCTTAAAAACAAAAAGACAATCCCAACCATAACAAACATTTAAAATCTCAATACAAATATTCCCGTAAGCAGATAAAATATTTTTACCACTATTAAGACTATTCACAGCCTTCAGACAGTCAGATTCCACCAACACTTTACTGAAACCCATTTCTTTGCCTAACCGACACCCATCTAGGATGGCCAGCAGCTCTGCAATCAATGGGCAAGTAATTCCATTATGCAACACAGTCTTACCGGCTATGAATCTTCCACCATGATCTCTAGCAAGGATTCCAGAGCAAGTCTTCTTTTGCCCTATACACACTGCAGCATCAACATTGATTTTAATAATACCAGTAGGTGGAGGAGACCATTGTTCATCCCTTTGTACCCTAGGATGACTTTTCTTGAGTTCCCAACTCTTATCACACATCCTCCAAAACTCCTCAATTAACAATTGAATCCACCCTACCACTTTCACACCTTGCCTTCCGCATTTACCATGCACCATTTCATTCCTGTTATGCCAAATACCCCAACAAAGATAACAAAAAAACGCAACATCCATCTTATTAAATCGCACCAGCAAAAAACAGAAGAGATCAGCAAAAGACATAACAGGCAAACTTTTGATAAAATTGGCAAAATACGAGACTTTCCAAACCTCTTTAGCTCTCCCACACCTCCAGAGACAATGAGGAATGTCTTCACAAGAGTTATTGCATAGAGAACAAACAGAATCCCTACCCAACTTTCTCTGAAATAAATTGAAAGCATTAGGCAAAATACCTTTACAAGCCCTCCACACAAAATTCTTGATTTTATTTGGCAATTTCAAATTCCAAATATTTTTCCACCATTGCATTCTCTTAATATTACTAGCCTCAGCATCCCAATCTAGTTTTTGACATTGTCTTCGTAATTCATCAGCGAGGAAGAAAGCAGATTTAACAGTAAAAACACCATCTTCTGTTTGGTTCCAAACACGAATATCCGGTTTATCCAATCCACACAAAGGTATACCCAAAATGGCATTTGCTTCATGTTCTAAAAAACCACCACGAATAACATTTTCATTCCACACACCGGCTGTATTAATTAACGAAGACACATGAGAGTCCACATGAAAGTACGCAGGTGATCTCACCATAAAATCCTTTGGGAAAGGTAACCATCTATCTTTATAAATACTGACCATTGTACCATTCCCAATTCTCCAAGACATCCCTTTCTCAAAAATATCAAAACTCCATTTTAAACTTTTCCAGAAATAAGAAGCATAAGATGTAGTTTTTGCATGAAAAGCATCACAATGAGGAAAATACTTTGCTTTAAGAATTTTTGCAGACAAAGAGTTAGGAAAATGCACTAACCTCCACCAGTGCTTTGCAAGCATCGCCTTGTTAAAAGATCCCAAGTTTCTGAAGCCCAATCCACCCATACACTTAGGTCTACACAAAGCATCCCAAGCCACCCAATGCATTGAATTTTTTTCCACATTACCACTCCACCAAAAACGACTCAAAAGGCTTTGAATCTCATCTATTAACCCCTGTGGCAAACGAAAACAACTCATAACATACATAGGCATAGCCTGCAAAACAGACTTAATAAGCACCTCCTTTCCTGCCTGCGAAAGGTACCGTTCTTTCCAAGTCTTCAGTCTAGCCACAACACTTTCTTTAACAACAGCAAAAGTCTTTTTTTTACTTTTACCCACCATAGTAGGGAGCCCAAGATATCGTTCATGACAGTGAACCGAAGAAATACCAAAAAGTTGCACTATCTCTTCCTTAATACCTGTAATAGTATTTGGACTGAAGGAGATAGCAGATTTTTCCAAGTTGACCTTTTGGCCAGATGCACGCTCGTAAACTTTAAGATATTCCTTCAAATTCTTACATCCTAGAACATTAGCTTCAGCAAACAGAAAACAATCATCCGCAAAGAACAGATGAGAAACCTTAGGGCCACTCCTAGCTACCGAAACACCCTTGAAAGCACCCCTTTCCATACCACATTTCAACAGAGATGACAAACCTTCAGCACAGAGAATAAACAGATACGGAGATAGTGGATCCCCTTGTCTAATGCCTCTTTCAGGCTTAAAATCCTCAGATATTACTCCATTAACTTTCACAGAGAAAGAAACAGAACAAATGCACCTCATTATGAGCTCTACTATCTTTCTGCCAAAGCCCATTTTCAATAAAACCATCTTCAAATATCCCCACTCAATCCTGTCGTAAGCCTTAAACATATCTAACTTCATAGCTAATTTTCCTTTTCTCCCTTTAATGCATCTTTTGATGGAGTGAATAGTCTCAAAAGCAGCTACCACATTATCAGTAATAAGCCTACCAGGAACAAAAGCACTTTGATTCTCTGATACAATCTCAGGTAAGAACCGTTTGATTCTATTCACAATACATTTAGAAATAATCTTGTAGACCACATTACATAAGCTAATTGGCCTAAATTCAGTGACTTTCAAAGGTTTTTTGACTTTTGGAATAAGAGCAATGATAGTATGATTCAATCCTTCCAGTGACTTACCTCCATTCAGTACACCCAAACAAGCTTGTGCTAGTTCTTTTCCAACAATACTCCAATATTTCTGAAAAAATAGAGCTGGCATCCCATCAGGCCCAGGAGCTTTTAAAGGGTGCATCTGATCTAGTGCATTTTTGACATCCTCAACATTATAGTCCGCACATAGAACCTCATTCATGTCTTCAGAAACCTTTATAGAGATAGCATCAGAAATAACATCCAAATCCATGATGCCAGAAGTTGAAAATAAACCTTGAAAGTAGCTTAGAAAAGCCAACTCAATATTTTCATGCCCCTCAACACGCATACCCAACTGATCTTCAATAACATCAATACCATTTCTCTTCAATCTCGCCGTGGATTTTGCATGAAAATATTTAGAATTTTTATCCCCGCTTCTCAACCAAAGTTGCCGAGAACGCTGCCTCCATAAGAGTTCCTTCCACTCAAGTAACCTGTTAATATCATTTTCCAGAGGAGAAATAATCTCAAAATCTTCCTGTCTATCCCAAGCCTCTTTCAGAAGAAATTCTTTTTCCTGTAATCTTCTGTCCAAATTACCAACTACCTTATGATTCCAATTTTGTAAAGCAGCAGCGCAATTTTCAATTTTTCTCCCCAAGGAAAGACAACCATTACGCCAAATACTCGATTTCCTCCAAGCCTGAAGTACTATTTCCTCTGCATCCTCCCTATGAGTCCAAAACTCCTCAAAATGGAACCTCTTCTTACCATATCTTCCATTACCTTTGATAGACATTCCAAAAGTAATTTGGATAGGCATGTGATCAGAATAAGTAGTAGGAAGTACATCAGTGACAGAATTTGGGAACAATTTATTCCACAATTCATTTACAAGCCCTCTATCCAATTTGACTTGAGTAACAACAATACCACCCTTACTTCTTCTCCATGTGAATCTTGGTCCTCTCGCCACTACTTCCTGCAGTCCACACTCCTCTACAGTAGTTCTGAAATTATTAATTTGAGTCTCAGGTCTGCATCCTTCACCAACAAAGTCACTCTGACACAGAACCTCATTGAAATCACCACAGATCAACCAAGGCAGGTTAGAAGTACCAGAGAGCTTCCTCAATAACTCCCAAGAAAACTTCCTGTTACTGGTAATTGGATTGCCATAAAACCCAGTAATTCTAATTAAACCAAAATTAGAATCTTCCACAACTACATCAATAAAACCAGAAGAAAAACCCCTTAGCGTAACATTCACATTATCTTTCCATAACAGCATCAAACCACCGCCTCTACCTTTCCTTGGTACCTCAATACCACCAGCAAAACCAAGATTTTGTTTAAAACGATCCACACTGTTTTTAATTAATCTAGTCTCCATCAAAAAGACTAAATTGGGAACTTGCTTCTCCAACAAATTGCGGAGAGCTCTGAATGCTCTAGGGTTCCCAAGCCCACGAGCATTCCAACTGCATATTCTCATTTCTCGTGACGGGCCCGATCAATGGAACCCGTCACGTTTGTAGGTGAAGCATCAACAGTCATATCACCAGCAACTTGAGAGGACTCTGTAATAGTCCCAACAACATCATTGCTCATTTGCTCCAAAACCAATAAACCCACTTCCTTCCCTTTCTTTTTTGAAATTTGAGGTTTAAAACCACAACCAGGAGAGCCTAACTTTATACCAAGGCCCTTTAAAGCACCTCTGGATTCAATCTTCCTCTTTGTTGATTTGGTGAGAGCTATTGAAGGTAACTCAACGGGCAAAATGTCTTTATCAGTAACAAAATTAGTCACCTCCAGTTCCTTGCAAGTTTCCTCCCTAATCATGAAACCATCAATCAAACGACACTTCTCTGAATTGGGTACAATCTCGCTAGCCATACCCATTATTTCATTTTCTTTCCCAAGAACTCCCAAAAAATCAGCAACCCCTTCTACTATGACTTCATTTATCACGACTGATTTAGCCTTAGAAGCATCAGTTATCTTCAAAGACTCCTCCTCCAATGCCAAAGAATGATCAGCCACCATCTTATCCTTACCAACAAAATTAGCATCGTCATTCGAATTTAAGGAACTAGCATCATCATTCGAATTTAAAGAACTGCTTGCATCATTTATGCCTTTAGACCTCATCAAAAACCAGTCTTTTACAAGGTCAGGTGTCCTAGCACGCTCCTCCGCCTTCATCCAGATACCAAATAAATTAATTTTTCCTCCTATGCCTCCCTTCCTCCTACAGCTACGATTATCATGACCAGGAACACCACAAAGAAAACAAATCAGAGGCAATCGCTCATAACGAAAATCAACCCATAATGGGCCCAACTTACCTCTATCCACCCATAGGCCAGGCAATAGTGGTTTTGTAATATTAACCAAAACCCTTATTCTAGCATACTTCATTTCCCAATCACTCCCTTCCATTACCACAACCTTTACCACCTCCCCAATCTCAGCACCAATCCTCAACATTGCAGAATCAGTGACAATCTTAGGTGGAGCACCTTTCACATGTACCCAGAATAAACAATCTCGAAAGCTAATTTCAGTAGCCACCATACCTTCCACATAGTACTTTAGTACAATCAGAGAGCCATCAAAAGCCCATGGAGAAAGCTCGAAAACCTGCTCCAAATCTTCTTGTTCTTGAAATTCAAACAAAAAGATATTACGATCCATAAAGCTGACCTTCATCTCAGCACGACACCTCCAAATTTTCTTCAAAACACCAGCTAAAATACTCATCGAAACAGTTTTTGCAGCAAATACTTTCCCAATCAGAAATAAATTTCTACTCTCCACCTCCTCAACAACATCCAGATCCCCAAGATCAAGCATGGTAGATCTGGAGAAATGACCACACAAATGATCCATAGAATTCGCAGAATTTTCACAACAAAGAATCAGAAAGAAAACCTCACAGATCTTCCAAGAAGAAATGCAAATAAACACACAACCAGCACAGAAACCTCACAGAAACCAGCACAGAAACCTCAGGATAACCAAACTCACAACCAGCACAGAAACCAGCACAGAAACCAGGATAAACACACTACCAGCACAGAAACCAGCACAGAAACCTCACAGATCTTCCAAGAAGAAATGCAAATAAACACACAACCAGCACCGCCACTATAAAGAAAACGGCTGGACTTTGTTAGCTAAAAATCAGTTTGTAATTGTTGATTGCACCCAGAAAGCCATAAGGATAACCAAACTCAGAACACCATAAGGAAAACCAAAAGGAAAACCAAGCTCAGAAAACCATAATGAAATTACCTTTGTAAACCACCTTGAATAGCACTAATGATCTCCGAAAAAACCCCTCTCACAGTGAAACACGAGCAGATCTAAGAGGAGACTAAACAGTTGCTTGTTCACCGGTAGTAACCCGAGCGGATCTAAGAGGAACACGAGCAAATCTCAGAAGAGACACGATCAGTGAAACACTAACAGATCTCAGAGTGGAACACGAGCAGATCTCACAGTGGAACACCAGCAATTAAACTGAAACGAGTCGATCTTTAGATCTCTAACACACACACTATTTAATGTTAGCAGCAGCAACACCAACACCAACACCAACACCAACAAAAACACACACACACATTGTTTAGTCCGACTCTTTCCCCGCAGATAATTTTGTGCGGATAATTCTCTTAGTATTACCAAGTACTCGTAAATATTCTAACAAAAGAGTGCACTTAATTAAAAATATTAGACTTACAGATTTATGTATAAAATTGAGTTTTTTTCTTTCTAAATAATTAAGAAAAATTATTAGTATTTTTTTTTTTTTACAATTAAAATGTTTAGCTTAGGCAGTATATGAGAAATGGGTTGTGCTAAAAGTCATATAATTGTGTAAGAGTACATATAGGATAAAAATGCATGACTTGGAAAATGAATAGAATGAACGAAAACATTAAATTAAAAATTAAAAAGCTTAGTATTAAAATATTTAAGCATGACTGCTACCTTATAAGTTGATTTTTTAGTTAATTAATTAGATTAAATTAATAAAGCCAACTAATCCATTGAGCAAAAAAGAGGAGAAAGAAATGGGTGAAAAAAATTGGAAGAAAAAAGTATATTACTGCTGTTCAATTAGCTAGTATTCTTTCATGGCTGCCATAGTGCCATGAAACGGACCTGACAATCATTGTTTTTTAAATAATAGTTACAACAAGTGTATACTATTACATTATGGCGAAAGAAATATAGCTTTGTTAGACTCACTACAAAAGAACAAATAAATGTAATTAGTATTATTTTAAAGGAAAAATTACTTCCGTTGTCCTAACTCCTAAGCTTTTGCTTTTGTAACACCGTCTTTCAAATTTTCAAATTTTATACTCTAATAACCATACTTTAAAAAAAAAAAAAAACTATTATTTTTAAACATTTTAAGATATTTTAATTACTAAAATTTTAATTAACATATATTTAAAAAAAAATCTAAATGTATTAATTTGGAGGTGTTATTGTATCATATTATCTTTAAATATAGAATTGAACTGAATTTTGACTTTTTTCATGAATAATATAAAATTAAATAATTCATTTTTGCCATCATAAATTAGGAGGGATAATTATATTGTGTTAGCATTATTCGTGTTATGTTTGTTTCATATTATTCGTGTCTGTATCTTGCTCGTGTTATTCGTGTTAGTTAACATATGAAATAATTTACTCAATTTTTTTTCGTATTGATTATTTATAATAGTAAAAAATAATAAAACTTTTAAAAACATAAAAAATTATCTATCTATTCTTACTAAAAAAATTATTCTTATTTTATCAAATTTAAATTATATTATTGAATCATATCAAAAATTACTATCCCTATCATAAATTATCATATAGACTTTGTAAAAAAAAAAAAAACACACAAACACATCATCTAGGTTGTTTAATTGTCTCATAATGAAACCAAACTACTTATTGTTTATTCAATAATCAAACTACTTTTTTTTTTAATTTTATTTATGAGGATAGCACAAAAAAATGATAATTTATTTCTTAACGATAATATTTTAATAATAATGTTTGTGATGTTTTTGCCTTGAATATATATTTTTTAAATTAAAAGTGAAGTCGAAAAATCCATTACAATATTTTAATATTTACATTTGAAGGTTGACATATATCCCATGATGTGACCAACCAACAACTTTTACAGTGCGAGACCTCTTTCACAAAATGCTACTTATTACGATTTAAAGCGTGTGTGTATATATATATATATATATTTTGACTTTATATTTATTAATAATTAATATATTATTAAATATATATTATAATTTAATACGTATATACTCTTTCCATAGCATTAAAATAATCAACTTGCAAATTATTAGAATTGTGTTTTATTGTAGAATGTAAACATAATAACAATAAAAATTGTAAGGAATTGAATTGAAATTATTATTATTATAATATTTATTTGAGTAATGTAATTAAAATAAAAAATAATATTAAAATATAATAATATTTTAAATAATTTTGATTAGGATTATAATTATTGAACATGTTCTAGGCCTTTACCCTCCTCCCTTCCGTGAAGTTCTTTTCTGAAAACTGAAAAATATATTAGACACGTAGGCCTTTGGTTGCTGTGCCACTTTAAAAGCTCACTTATTAAATTACTTCACTAACCTTAGTTAGAACAATAGAACCTCAATTTAGAACTATCAAAACCAAGCCAAATATAGGTCGGTCGTTTTCAAATTTGGACAGTATCATTAAGAAGTATAGTTATACCTGTGAATTATACTTTATGATAAAATGATAATATCGATTATAAAGCAAATAATATAGATCTCTTGTCTGCTGTTTATTGAAAATAAAAATCTGCTTTGGAAGATCCTATCTTATCCATCTATCCTTACTTTAAAGCTTAAACGTACGAGCTCAAGTATAATTAATACATTGGAATTGGTCGACGCTAGGCCATATAAGCCTAGTACTTATATATTAATCTATTTATTATTTAAAAGTTTATTTTATTTATTTACTTGTGTTTAATTTTTTTTATTTATTTTTATTTAAAATATTTATTTTTTAAATAAAAAATAAAAAACTAAAAAATAATAATTGATAATCTATATAATCTAACAAAATATTAGATAACAAATATTTTTTTAATAGTATTACATATATTAAGTTAAAATATTAAATAACATATAATAAAAAAATAATTAAATTATACTAATTTTAAAAATAATTATTATATCTAATTTGTAGAATAAGTTTTTCTTATAAAAAATGAGGATTTTAGTGGGAAATAATATTTATTGTTATTTTTTTAACAATTATATATTTTTACGATTCTTTGAATAGTAAAACAGTTTTTAAAGAAGAAATTGTGAATTTTTTTATTAAAAAAAATTAAATTTATAAATAAATAATGGCCGAATTAGGTAAAGTAAAGATATAATAAATAAGTTAAAAAATATTGAATGCATGACACGAACTTAGATAACGAATCTTTAATTACTATGTATTAACTTTCTAACAGATATTATTATAAAAATAAAAAATAAACATCTTGACAAGCATGGTAGAAAGTAAAAAATATGCGTTTTATTTATTTTAAATCAAATCATTTATCTCTAGAGCTAGTTTTGGGGCACGTATTCTCTTATATTTTTTTTATACAATTTACATTCACACAATTGTTAATGAAACTCAAATCACAAACTTTTTATATTTTCAAGTGGGATTTATGTCATATATATATTTTTAAAATGTAATAAATTATACAGAATAAATTAAAGATATTAAAAGATGTCTTCTATTTAAACTGTTCAACTTTTGATGTCAAACAAGTTATACTATTCAACAAACTGTTTCTAAAATAGATAATGTCATTATAAAAATAGCTAATTAAATTTTTATATATCATTTTAAATTGAACAATAAAAAAATTTGAACTAATACTCATATATATACATATTTTTAATGTGACAAAGAATGATCTAATAGAAGATAAATATTTTTTTTATCAGAGATAGAATTCTAATGCTAAAACACATAAATTTACACTCATATTAATTATGGTGTGATAAATGATCAAGTAATTTTGAAAATGAAAAAAAGTTATTCACTTTTAAAGAAATTTTTTAAAAAAATCATATTAAAATTAATATGAGCACAAATGTAAGTATAAATTTATATTACCTTTGAATTTTTTTGTAAAAAATGAACCAATTCAGTCATATTTAGAGAATAAATAAAGCTCATAAGATCTGATACTATTTTCTTATACAATTAGAAGTATATTCTTTAACTTCAACTCCAAAACAATATTATCAAACAAAATAACAACAATATAAAAAAATTATCAAAAAAATAAAAAAAAAAATAAAAAAATCAAATATAATTTATTTTACTTCTATGAGAATTTTTTGACATCAACTCCTAAATAATTTTATTAAATGAAAAAAAATTTAAACAAAATAAAATCAAATAAATGCTATTTGTATGGAGGACAATTCGCTCATATATATATATATATATATATATATATAAAGCTAGCTACAGAGAAAGATAATTTGATTTGAAACAAATGAGATGTATATTTCTCACTTTCTACCATACTTGTTAGAGAGTTTTTTTTATTTTATAATAATGTCTATTAGGATGTTAGTACATAATAATTGGAGATTTATCTTTTAGATTTATGTCATGTATTTGATATTTTTTTAACTTATTTATTATCTTTTCACTTTACCTGTATTTGTCATTATTTATTTGCAAATTCTATTTCTTTAATTCACAATTTTTTCTTTAAAATCTTTTTTAGTATTCAAAGGATTGTAGAAATATATAATTGCTAAAAAAATGACAATAAAAATTATTTTAAGATCTAATTATTCAATAAAACTCTTATTTTTTTAAGGAACGTTTATTGTATTTTTGTATAGAGAATTTTCTTGAATGTAGCATGATATTTGGTTTTTTTATTTCTTCAAATTAAAAATAATTATTATTTTTTAAAACTGGTATAATTTAGTTACCTTTTTATGATATGTTACTTAATATATACATCAACTTAATACATATAACACTCTTAAAAAAATAATACATGTCTACCAATATATTATCAGATTATATAGATTACTAACTACTATTTTTAACCTTCTACTTTTTATTTCAAACAAAAAAATATCAAATACAAATAAATAAAAAATAAAATAAAAGAACTAAAAATACTAAATACAAATAAATAAATAAAAAATAAACTCCCATTTATATATATATATATATATATATTAATAAAATTATGTATAAAATTATCAGAATAGTATCAAATAAATATGCATTAATTCAATCATTAAATATAACTTATTATTGTTTAAAAATACAATTTTATATAAAAAATTATTCATATAAATCTAGTTGGTTTATAAAATAAAATATATATATATATAAGTGATTATTAATGAATTATTATTAGATAATAATAATTTAAATTATAATAATATAAAAAGATTTAACAAGCAAAAGTATTTAAAAAAACTATTTACTTGCTATTCTCATGTAAAAGCGTGGTCAATAAAAAACTTATGATGATTGTATTAATATAAATTTAATCTATTGATTACTAGCTTTAATGAAAGGAGGAAAAAAAAGAAAAGCCAAAAATATTTATTTATTTGTCATTTTTCTTTTTGAAGTATTGAAAAAATTAAAAGAAAAGTATCAAACAATTTTTTTTCAATTAAATATAAAGATACCAACTCCTATATATAATAATAAATATATACATAAATTTTCCTCTATACAAATAATATTTATTTAATTTTATTTTGTTTAAGTTTTTTTATTTAATAAAATTATTTGTGTTGACGTCAAATTCTCAAAGAAGTAAAAAAAAAATTATATTTGATTTTTTTTATTTTCTAATATTTTTTATTTTATTTGATATTTTTTTTATATTGTTTTTATCTTATTTGATAATGTTGTTTTAGAGTTGATGTTAAAGGATATACTTCTAATTAAGTAAGAAAATACTATCATATCTTATGAGCTTTATTTATTCTTTAGGTATAACTGAGTTAATTCATTTTCTACCAAAAAATGCAAATGTAATATGTAATATAAATTTTTATTTATATTTGTACCCATATTAATTATAATAAGATTTAAAAAAAAATTCTTTAAAAGTGAATAACTTTTTTTCATTTCAAAATTACTTGATTATTTGTCATATCATAATTAATATGAGTATAAATTATAAGTATTAATATTATACTTCTACCACTCACAAAAAAAAAAAAAAAACACTTTTCTTTTATCAAATTATTTTTTATCATATTAAAATAGGTATATATAAGTATTAGTCCAAGATTTTTTTATTGTTTAATTTAAATAATATATAACAGTTTAATTAGCTATTTTTATGATGATGTTATTTATTTTAGAAATAACTTGTTGAATAGTAGAACTTGTTTGATATTAAAAGTTGAATAATTTAAATAAAAGACCTCTTTAAAATCTTTAATTTATTTTTTTAATCTCTTACATTTAAAAAAAATACAAATGATATAAATTTGACTTAAAAATATAAAAAATTTGAGATTTAAATTTTAATAATAAATATGTGAATATAAATTATATAACAATATATATAAGGGAGCCGAAAAAAAAAAAAAAAAAGGGGAGAGTTACCCTCCCTGTTACCAACCGGTTTATTTAAAAAAAAAAAAAAAAAAAATTTGTTTGAAATTTTTACGAAAATTAAAAAAAAAAAAAAATTAGCTTTATATTTTATCTTTGCTGTTTATATAATCCACACATAAAAATTTTAATCACAATTTCTTTTAATTGATACTTGTACTTGTAAACTAAGAAATAATAATTCATTAAACTAATATAACTCATTGTTTTAAAATTTTACTCTTTTATTCTACTTATTTTTTAATGAGTTAAAATGTTATTATGATAATTCAATTTAAAATATCATATTTATTTTAAATATATTTAAATTAAATAAATAAAAATACAAAAAAATAAAATTTAAATATTTATAATATGAAAGTTTAATAAAAAAAAAGATAATAAGATATTTAAAATAAGTCATATTTATAATTTATATAGTCACACAAAAAAAATTGATCATATATATATATATTTTTATATTTGTATCTATAAATTGAGATGCAGTAACAGAGTAACTCATTAACCTATGATAAAATTTCTTTAATTTTATGCATTTAAATCTTTTTATCTCATTTATTTTTTAATAAATTGAGATGACGTTGTGGTGATATAATTTGATATATCTTATATGTCTCAAATAATGAACTTAAACAGAACAACTGAAAATATAAAATAATGAGAAAAATAAAACCTAGATTGTTTATAATATAAAAATTTAATAGAAATAAAATTAATAAATGTTTAAAGTGAGTCATATTTATAATTTATATGTAATGAGATAAGATTAAAAAAAAAATAAAACAGCTTTAAATATAAACTTTTATAATAAATATAACATGAAATAGGTGATAAAGAATTTTTTTTTTAATTATTTATATATAAAAAAAAAAAGGTGGCTCTTTGGTCGCTCACCGGTATTTTTTTTTTAAATCTTTAGCATTATTTTATTTTTTAGATCAATAAAATTAAATGTTGTTATATTAAATAATAGTTATATTTAATAATTTTATTTTATATTGACTTTATATTATTAACTTTGATTAAAAATTTATATAATTCATGCCTATAAATTTAATGAATAAGTCAGGTGCAATCAATTTTTATCTAATTTTATTTTATCTCGTATAAAAGTGTTAATAATTTTTTTTTCTTGTATTCTTTATAATAAATATATTTTTTATAAATAAATTTTTTTTTATCATTTTATGTGTAAATTTACATTATTATTTTTATATTAATTACATTAATAAAATATTTTATGCAATTTATGCTTAATCAATAAATTTTTATCTTATCTTATATATAAAAAACACCAATAATTTTGATATTCTTCCTGTATACTAATAATTACTAAAGTATTTTCATAATAAATATATTTATTATAAATAGTAAAATTTTGTGATTTTATTTTAAATTAAATTTATATTATCACTTTACTAATTATTTTAAACACATTAAAAGATATATTGTAATTTATGTTTACTTATATAATGAATGATTCAGATCCAACTAATTAATTATCAACATGTAATATTTGTCCCAAAAAATGTATCTAATATAAATTAAAAAATAAATTAATTAATTTACATTATTATTAAGTCAAAAATGCTTATTATATTTAATTAGGTTGCATGTTATTGACACATATTATTATAAAATAATTTTATTATTATTTATTGAAATAATATTAATTATTTGTTTTATGAGTATTATTGCAAATATTTTTACAAAATTTTGACATTAATTTTTCTCTAAAAATTGTATTAAGAAGCCTTTTTTTTTTTTTTTTTTTTTAAATAAAGAATTTTAGAGGAATAATTATTATTACTAGATAATTAACATTATCATATTTGTTAAATTTGAATTCATTTTGTACGGATTCAAGACTAATATATATATATATAACCAATGTCCGTATAAATAAATTATAAAATATATTTTATAATAATCTCACCCATTAAATAGCCCAATTAAACATCTATCGGTTCTTGATTGACTATCAAAATGTGATTAAAACGACGTGAGTTGTTGGCATCTTTTTATCACGTCGATGAACTCAATTGAGTGTGAAGTTTCGGTTAAAAAATGTATTATAAGTGATAAATATGTTCTGGATTAATTAATAAGTGCGTGAATAAGATGAATAGAAAACTAAATATATAGTTGGAATTTGCTAAGCACTATAATAAAAATCAATATAGGGGTGATTTTCTCATAATAAAAAACTTGGAATCTTTTGCAAATTGAAGTCAATAACCTGAGATAGAAAATTTACGATCAGTGTAGTGATTAGAGTCCGTGTTGCTTAGGGAGATACAAAATGAAACAACAGAGTTTTGATCTGAAAGTTTGGCATGAACCTGAAAATTGTCAAAGTGATTATGACATGTGGAGGATTTGGAACCGTTAAATGTTACTTTTCGGTAGGCTACAATATTTTAAAGTATGCTTCTTTAATCTTTATCCTTGCTGGTTGAATGACAAGGATTTTTTTTTTTTTTTATTCTTAATTGCTCTATTTTTGAGAAAATTAAAAATAAATGATTTTGGCAAGGGAATAAAAAAAAATAAAAAAATTAGTTTGACTTCTTATAAGCTGCCAATTAGTTAGTGGATATTTTTCTTTCATTTTTTTTAATGTTTAATTAATAAAGAAATAAATTATTTCTAGTGACAAGATGTATGACAAGATTTTTACTTAATACAACTGTATACTGCTACTTTCAACCGACATTAAAATATAAATAACTTTTTACCTAGAAAGACTAACAACATAATGGTTGTTTTAACAATGAACCAAATTTCGTTTATTACTACTGTAAAATCATCTAATGCAATGAACCTTGAATCATGACTTTTGCAATTTGATAAGACCTGCTTTAAAAGCACAAAACGGTAATATTTAATTCACATTAATAAAAATTTATAAGGATAATGGTTCAAATTATTATTATATTTAAATTTTATTTTTAATTTTTAATAAAATATAAAAATATTATATTAATAACAGTAATTTTTATTTTTTACACATTTTTTAAGAATATGTTGCAATATCTTTTTTTTTTAATATATAAATTTGTATAATTATTTATTATTTTTTTCTTACTTTATTTTATTTATAAATAAAAAATTTATTTTTAATTTTAAAAAATTCTTCTATATTATTTTTATGGAAAATAACATAAAGCTTTCATCAATTTCTCTCAAAACCAGTTCAAGTTTTAGTTTGATTATATTAGTTTGAAACCGAATTATGATTAGGTTGATCTGGATAAAAAAATTAAATGTGATAGTTTATTGAATTAAATTGGAATGGCTACAAAATCTAAGATCTAGACTTAACAAGCCCCAATATTTTTTAAGTGGAAAATAATTTAAGAAAATAATAAAAATAATATTTTTTGTATTCAAATCATATATTTTTACATTCAAAAAATGACTAGTCATATTTTTCTTTGAAAGATGTTCAAATTAAACTATAATAATTTAAACTCGTTTAATATTAAATATTATTTAATTGAAAATCGTTTAATATTATTAAAAAATTACTTTTTTATTATAAGTTTTAAGATGTAATTTTTGATATTTTTTTAAAATTATTTTGATTTTGTTTTGTTGCGTCAAAAATTATGAACACCTTCCTTCTCTATCCAAGAATTAGCAAAATATTGAGATATGGAAAAGGTTGCAATATGAATTTTGTATGTGTTTAATTTTATGTTCGTAATTATGGGATGTTAAGCAAGTTATTGATGAGAAATTATAGTGTTTAGAGTCTTTTTAAAGACTGGACCTATAAAAGTAGAGGGAACATTCTCACCTAAATTTGAATAGTTGAACCGATCATTATCTCTGTATAGTGTTTACCTTTAGCCAATTGCTGATAAAACAAATATGCACTTTTTGTTCTGGAATTGTTTCGATTAGCCACACTATTATAGTATTATTATCTTATATTCTATGTAATAATACTTTTTTGACTTGTGTGGGACTTTCTTCCCTCTTCAAATTCAAAGTTCAAACAGGCGAAACACTTGACGTTAAATTCCTGCAAGCTTAGAACCAAAGCCCACTTTTTCTGGTTCAATGCAGGCCGTGTATCTGATTGGGCTACAACATGAAGGCCCAACTATAAACTAATTGAAAGTTAATGAGACCCTTAGAGCGTAGAAAAGGTTTTTGTTGATAATCATTTTCCTGACTGACATGTCAAAAAAAAATTCTAAGTACCTCAAGAGAAATATAAAAAAAATGGGTTATTAAAAAAAATTTCTATTTTAAAAAAAAAATAAGAAAATAATTCATAAAACTAAATCCCATTTTTAGATTGAAAAAAATATATGAATTCAATGAAAAAAAAAAAAAATCATCAATCAACAATGAACTAATTGGACAAATTTTTCATTAAAAACAAAATCTTACTAATAAAACAAACACAGTCATAAATCAAATACAAAAGATAATAAAAATAGAGTTTTAACTTTAGATATTAATTCTAATGAATTTTAGGATAAAAAATTAGAACTACCTCTAAATATATTTAAAAAAAAAATTCCACGTAAATTGGCCATGAGCCACCCTGAATGTCTAATGCTAGTTCCGGTCCCCGCATGTTATCTTTACGGAAGAAGTACTCCTATTATTTTAAAATTTTTGTCTTTAAATTATTTTATTTCATAAATTTTTGACCAGTATATTTTAATCAAAAAACTTCAAAAATTTTGGACGTAAATTTTATTAAAATAAGACACTTTAAGCATTTAGTATACATTTTTTCCTTCCAAAAAAAAGACTTAAATGTATCAATTAAAAATTTAAGAATTAAATATTTAAAAATATAAGTTTAGAGACTTTAGCGTCACCCTTTATTTATTATACTTTTGCACTTTCCTATTTATTTTTAGTATTGAAACTTAATCAACGATTTTCTGTTATAAATTTGGTTAATTTCAATGTTGTATTTCCCAGCAAAGCTTAGATGGCGAGTCTCAGAAGATGAATTTGTACAAATCCCTGTTGTTGAGAATAAGGCAACCCTGCCTCATACAATTGACGCTAGCTCAAACCATTGTTAAAGTTGAGGTGATTCTTAATTGATTTCTCTGTTATATATTTCATTCTTGAAAAGAGGTCATTACCTTTCCTGTGATGTTAGGCTGTTAGCATATAATTTAATAAATAAATATATTTATTTATTTCAACAGCAATGCATTTATGTAAATTTCATCTTTTTTATATTTCCTTGTCGCGATCTTCGCCTAAAACCTTAAACAAAAATAAAATCCTCTTTATAACCGAGTGATTAAATAGATCATCGCCCCTGTACACTAGTGTACTCTATTGGAAAGGAAAGAAAAAAAATGCTGAAATAACAATTTGCATCCCAATTTTCCCAATTTTTATTTTTTATTGAAATAAGATAAAGAAAAAGGATTATACCGAATCAGATAGAAAATGTATAGTGCCAATTTTTTTTTTTTTTTTGGATTTATACATATGTTCAAATTAAAATATGAAGAGAAGATATTAAAGTGGTTAAATAATAAATAAATAAATAAAAAGAACTTGGGTATCTTAAAATTAAACTTGGTGGCCCAAATTTAGGATGAACTTTTGGCATTTTCTGCAGTAAAGCTGTTTTCCAAATCACCTATATAAATATGAAAGACTAAAAGCTAAGGATGATTCAACTGATAACGTACAATTCAGAATAATGCAAGATATAGATGAACACAACGATTCACCAATTGCATATGGCGCTAAGAAATAATTCTATTGCTTTCGGCAGACCAACTTGGTTTTGTTGCTTTTTTTTTTTTTTTTTCTCTTTAAAAAGTCCTCTCTCACCCAGCAGTGTTTGTTGTTCGAACAACATCATTGCCTGGTAAAAGGTTCACGGATTGGAAATATTTGGTGGGTGTTCATTCGACTCTGGACATAAAAAAAAAAAAACAAAGCTGAGAACTCGGCCAATGACGAAGATGTTGATTTCAGTAGTAGATCATTATGGAGTCATGCCTACCAAATCAGATCGATTCTACTCCTAACAAAGTTTCATCAATAAATGCACATGGTTAATTTATGACCTTAGTTTTTAATTTTATAGTACATAAAATAAAAATAAAAAATAAAGGCAATATAACTCTACATTAACAAAGTAGCTTCTCTTCAAGATGTCTTGTCCATAAGTTGTATCGGAGCCAGAATGTTTGACTTGCTTGTCTCAACAATACACCCATTCACGACCATTTCTTCCACCATGAAATGTGCTTTCTCCAAGTGAAACATGATATCTAGCTCGCACTGCAAATTCAAGCATATAAGTGATGAGAAAACTCGATGGATCGTTCTAAAGTGAACCATTAAAGAAATGACAGAGGGGAAAGGAGATGTTAATTCAGAGGGTTAGTCTGAAATGGACCCTAAAGTAGAACAGTAGTCATAATGAAACCTTCACATTCTTTTTCATGGACAAGGACTTACCACATTGCCAAAATGTCGGTCCATGGTTTCAACTAAAAGATGTATGAACTCCAAAATTGCAAGCTCGTTCTGTATTATTGTTAACAAGAAAAGTGACTGCACACATTAGGATGAAACCAGAAAACTGGCTCAAGATATAAAAAAATAAAAAAGGAAGACTTATAGCAGATCTGTTTCACCATGAAGCTCCTATATACTCAAACACTGAGGCATATTATACCCTAAAAAATACACATAATAAGAAAAAGGAACTCAATAGATATTGCTACATGAATCTACAAATGCTATAATCATGAAAGACCACACATCATAAAATGTCATGTCCTAAGAAGCTGTAACTATATTGAAATTCAGATGCACAAGCAAAACAAATTTATGCCCTATAGATACTTCCAAGTAGAAATAGAATTTCCATATAGTGGCAAAAAACATGCTTAATCACTATTTAAACCCAAATTAAGTACAAAAGGTAAGCCCAATTAATGTCAGGAGCAAGATTTATTAACTTACTTCGTCGTTGTCAACTCCAACAAGGAAAAACAAGGATGCATAGCGTCTGTATACAATTTTGTAATTCCGATGTTCCACGAATGAGCACTGTTTTCAGAACAAAATGTATCAGAAAGGAGCTATCACATACTCACATATATATGGCTGTTGATTTAAGAAGAAGACATCTACTGAACTTGAATGCATATTAGAGAAATAATTCAGATACAAATCTGAAATCCCATGTCAAAATGCCAGGGCAAAACAGTAAATATTGTGAAGGGGGACAATAGGAAACACTTTATTCTAATAGATTTCGATTTTAGGGTTTAAACTAGATTCATAAAGTATACATCATAGATGTTTTCTGCCTATTAAATCATTAATATTTGTCTTCATAAGTTCTAATGACAAAAAATAAACATGGTCCAGGCAATCATTAAGCTTCATTGAGTAAAGAAACAGTTCGTTTCGATCTACTGCATCCCATCTAGGGTGAAAACGTAAATGGTTGTTTTGCCTAAGAAAAGGAGCAATGTAATTGCAAACCCAAGCTAAGGAACTGAACCGAGTCTTAGAAATTTCATGTCACATGGAATTGATCTGTGGAACGTGGCATGCATTGAAACGCCCGACAAGGAACCCATTGAAACAGGACAGGATAAAAAGATTCCAGCTTCACAAACTCCAGAACAGTGATGATTCGAGTACAAAAGCGAGCGTTTCTAGAACTAGATTAGATGTTTATAAACAATATGTTTGATTTCAAATTCCAAACGATGGGATTTTTCTTTTATTGATTTGAGATTCAATATCAAATATCGGATCCGCTGGCAATTCATAAAAGCGATGCATAGTAAATGAATTAAGCGGGTTATTTTAAGTAAATAAAAAGGGATAAACCTGTTGATCGTTGCGGGCAAGACATTTGCGGACGATTTCAGCCTCAAGAGCACGTCTTTCATCGAGAGTTAGATATTCGAAATACTGGGCTAGACGGGTCTGACCCTGCTTGTTCACCATCAATATGAATCTGATCCCCATGTCTCTTTCTGTTTTTTTCTCTCTTCTCCTCGACCAAAAGAGATCAAAAGGAGGAACCACACTATATAGGACAATTCTACAGGTGATCTGATTCCATTGGCTTAAGCTTCAATGAGAGAGAGAGAATATTTTATATTCTTTTTATTAATATTTGAGGGAATTAATGTTACGAAGATTAATAAATAATTAAAAAAATAACAAATATTTTTTTTATCGAAAAAATAAGGGAAATAGGCTGTGATAGACCCATTTCATTAATTATATTCTATGATAACCCCTAGTTGCTATATTTTTTTAAAATTCCACATCTACCCTTTTCTCTTCTATCGTCTTCTCCTTCTCGATTTGCAATTGCTGGAATTGGACAGCCCCTTTTCAATCTTTTTCGAAACTGGATTTCTTCGACTATTTCTTAGACGTGGCACCTCTCCCTTTCTTGGGCGATGAGCGTGGCTGAGAGAGACTCTCCTGGTTTTCCTTCTCAAGTTCATTCGGCCATGGCTAAAAGAGAAGGCGGAAGAGTGGAAGAACAGGATAGAAGAATATTAATGTCTTCTCGCTCTCTTCGCATGAACCATAACAATCTGTCTACCACCATTATTTCGCTTAGAAATTGGTTTTGGGAAATTTAATAGAAATCTTGCTATTTATTTCTGTGGCAACTGAAATGTTGTTGGCAATAATAAATTACCAAATTGTTGGAATTTTGAAGCCTTTATTTGAGATTATCATGAGACAATGGTATAACTCACTTGTGAATAACTAATACTTCTTTGTTTCAATTATGGAGAGGATCATTTCCATCAGACATCTTCAATTGTGGAGTAGTATCAATGGATTAATTGGTTCTTGATGAAGGTCACACTCGTTCTAATCATTAATCAAAACAATTTTAGTAGTGCCCTCCATTACTGTAGAAACCACAAATGATAAAGATGAGGAAGATGACTTTGATTCCAAGGAGGAGGAAGGAGATGACTTTGGTTGCTACTGAAAATTCTACTGAAAATCAAAAATAAAGATGGAGTAAAACAGAGTAGAACAGAGTAAAACTCTGTTGAAATAAGCTTGCTGATTTTTAGTTGGACGTCTGTTGAAATAAGCTGTTTTTAGTTGGACGTGCATCCAACTCTGTTGAAATAAGCTCTCTGATTTTAAGTTGGACGTAGTTGGACATATGTCCAACTCTGTTAAGATGAGTTATTCTGGGCAGTCTAGACTCCTCTGGTTTTCAGTTGGACACATGTCCAACTGAGGGGTTATTCTGGGCAGTCTAGTTGGACATATGTCCAACTCAGCTCCAACGAGTGGGGTCGCCGGCCGGTCAAAATTTCATCAGTTGGACAGTCGTCCAACTGAGCTCCGGCGAGTGGACATATGTGTCCTCTAAAATATACTCCTCTGGTTTTCAGTTGGACACATGTCCAACTCTGTTGAGGTGAGTTGGACAGTCGTCCAACTGAGGGGTTATTAAGGGCATTTTTGTCATAATATGTAAAAAAATCAAGTGGAGGGGGTCATATCAGATTTTTAATAAATAGGGGGTCATGACAGCATATAACCCAAAAAATAATAATAAATATAATATAACTAAATTTTATAATAATAAAAATAATAATCTAACATAATTTTAGAGTCATTTAAATTCTATAATTATAATTTTTATAAACTTTTATCATGTAAATATAATACCATTAAATTTTATAATAATAAAAATAATAATCCAATATAATTTTAGAGTCATTTAAATTCTATAATTATAATTTTCATAAACTTTTATCATCTAACTATTAAAAGAGTCTATTTAATTAAATCAAAATTTTTAAAAATTAAATTTTTTATCAATAAAATGAAGTTAATATATTTTAATAATAAAAAACAAAACAAAACAAAGTAACAATGCCTTCCATTGCTCTCATCCTCCTACATTTTTTTCTCTCCCTCACCTCCTTTTTTTGCTACCATCGTCACCAACCAACCTTACTATCGTTGCCAACTACCCACACTCCTAAAAACTATTGCTACCTATTAAAAAATCTACTGTCCCTACCTTTCTACTTACCATAAAACTAAGGGTTGCCTGTCGAAGTCATGAATACCTCCACCCAAGTTGTGCCTCCTAGCCCATGCCCCATTTGTCGTCATCATAGTCTCGAACCCAGCCTTTGAGGTCACAAAAACCACCACCCAACATCTCCTAAGTTGCAAAAATCACCACCCAATGTCGCCTAAGTTATGCATCTAACCCAAGACCTAACAAAATCATCTCCCTCTCCTCCTAAGGACCTCCTAGCTATAATTTGTTAGAAGTTGTTGGGATATCAATTCTCTTAAAGGTTGAAGCTGTTAGGAGAATGGCAAACTATATTTTTATACATCACTCCCTTACAAGTGTTGGTTCTATGCACCATGCAAGTCAAACACTTACAAATCAATAATTGAAGTTGCTAGGCCTTGAACATAGGACCTCTAGCTCTGATACCATGTTACAACAAACCAATCCCTATTAGCACGAGACATTGGGGGCAATGAGAGGTGCTGCTTTTTTGTTTTCAATTTTTTTTTTATTTTTATTAATAAAATATATTATTCTCATTTTACCCCTAAAAAAATTGTAATTTTTAAAAATTTTGACTTAATTGATCATACTTTGAAATTAAGACTTAAATAAACTTACTCCAATAATCACAGAATGAAAGTGTATGAAAGTTCTAGTTATAAGAGTTGAACGACTCGAACGACTCGATTCTAACCCAACACTAACTCATACATTTTCAAAATTAAGATAATGTTGTTATTTTTGTTATTATGCATTTTAATAGATATTATTTTAGATAATTTTTCTAAATAATTTTTTCTTTTCTAAAAAATTAATTTGGACCCTCTAAAATTATTAATTAAATAATTCCATATAATTTTTTTGCTAACTTAATTACATATAATTTTTAGTGGGATGTAAGTTGAGAGAAAAAAGTATTGGGATGTAAGTTAACTTTAAATTTCTTTTAATAAATTACACACACACAAAGGATTTTTTGTTTTTTATTTTTTAAAGGAGAAGGAGATATAAGTTAACTTTTGTATGTTGCATCCATTGTCCACCATTGTATGTATTGTTAGATGGATATTAAATTTTAAAAATTTAAAAGAATTTTTATGCATGAAATTACCTTGAAAAAATAAGAATGAGTTTGATAAAAACCAATAAGAATCTTAAACGACATGTCGTCTACTTCTTTCTCACACCAAACAGTCAAACACCACCAGCTGGATTGATCACAAGCCGTATGATCTAAATCACAATGCATGGGTTCATTACTTTGTCAAACACATCATTAACAAGTAGAACCATTCTAATATTTGTAATTTTGTAATAAAAATAGTATTTATGGGTTCAGAATTATACCTTGTTCACCTTCCCTCCCTATCTACCTTTTAAATATTTTGAGATTTCCTCCTAAGTTGTGAATAATGTATCATACGAAACCGCCCGATTGCAAGTTTGCAACTTTTATTGCGTGTTGCCAATTCCCTTTATTGCTTCTATTGAACATGTTAATTAATTCAAGCAAAAATTCATAATCAGTGATACTACTACCAAATTAACAAATACATGATCAGTTATAGTGGATAAAAGCCGTTCCAGATTTATATTTGATGCGAAAACCATAAACAACTTAATCATTCTTTAAAAACTTGCCTATCCTCCAGGGACGCTCGTCTAAGTGGAAGTCTTCAGAAGAAGGTTATTATTAGCTTGTCATTCTTTAGTGGAAAATACAATATGAATACACGACCATCTACAGCCTACACATTGTTATCAGTTGATCTCAATTGGACAGAACGTTGTATTCTGCAACACCACATTCCGCATAGTCATTCAAGCAAACTTCGTCATCCAACTTTTGGGTAAGCAGTTGATCCTCTTTCTTGTCCTCAATTACATCTCTAACACTCAAAAAGCTTGGCTGGTTTGTTGAAGATAGAAGCCTAGCCCACATTCTATCTGTTATCACAACCTTGTTCTGCCTCTCCGTGATTCTCTGCAAATCAACCATCCAAAAAGTCATCCTCATTCCGTTAATTACTATATTTTTGCAACAAAATAAATAATTGATTAACAATTACAAAGCATAAAATTGATGCCATAGAGGAGGGGGACTCACATAGAAGGGTATGTAAGTTTGTCTTCCATTGACGAGCCCACTAGTATAGCCAGTATAACCTGCCATTGCTCCATGTATAGCACTTTGAGCAAGAAGTGTGCAGTAAACGTTATCAGAAGCATTGCTGGGAATAGCTCGGATCATATATGTAGGATCTGCCATTTATTCAATACTAATTAATTATATGATTTGATCAGTCCTTCCACTTCTTCTAAGCATGGTCCATAACACACACAGAAATTATAGATTGTACAAACCTATGTACTTGATCTATAACACACAGAAAGACATTATAGATTGTACAAACCTATGTACTTGAGGTTAATGGTCATTCTTTTTTGTTCTGAAAAATGATCCTGCAAAAAGAAAATTTCCTTCATTATAATGTGGAAAAGCAAAGAAGAAAAGTAACATGTTTGTTGCTGGCTAAACTACAAAATATAGCAAAACATGGTATCGCATCTACTGATTCTTTTGTGATTATGATATGAAATAATACATAGAGAATTAATAAGCATGGCTAAAACCCAAGTGCAAACAACTACACATAAACATTAGAGCAGAAATGTAGTCAGAAACCTACATGCGACAGTTACACAATAATACATGAAGACAGTTACAGATCTAAGAATGAAAAGCATATATACTGGGCAAAGAAAAAAGATGAAGGTTATTTTTACTTTAATGCAAGTTGCTAGAGATTGGAAACATACCTTGATCTTCTGGGAAATCCATAGACCGACATCTTTGAGAAGCTTGTTTCCTGAAGCGTCCTCTTGAATGCACCCAGACAGAAGGTCCTGCCCTGCACCTTCAGCTATGACAATAACCATGTGCCCGTTTTCCTTGAGCCGTTTATCTATATACTCGAAAAGTCCACCAGGACCTTCGAGGTAAAATAGTGATTCTGGAATTAAGCAGCAGTCCACATCTCGACTTGCAAGAGTTGCATACATAGCGATAAATCCTACATTACAGCCCCAAGTCAGAATATGAAAGGTAACTCTGTGATGGAACCAGTATAAATTTCTACCAATATAGAAATTAGCCAATTTCAGCCTCTTAGATATAATGGGAGTAAAAATAATAATAATACAAGGATTTCTTTAGCTCCCTACCCAGCAAATTAGGTAGTTTTGATCTTTCTCTATTTCCTTAAGCAAGATCAGAGATGCAAAAGTACACTCTCTTATCCCATCTCATCTCATTTCTTATTTAGTGTCTCTAATGGGCTTATGGGACAATGTCTCATTTTATTTAAATGTAATCTCATCTCGTTTCATATCATTTAGATTGACGCCCTAATAGGCCTAACTTAAGATATATGTTGTATCATTTTTTTATTAAACTCACATGATAAATAATCATGTATTATATTTTTTAATATTTTTGTATTTTTACTTGTCATTTAGGCTAATTAGGGATAAATAAAATATCTCAATTAATACCGTCTCATTATTATCTCGTCTCGTTAAAAATTGAATGAGATAAGAAGTTTTAAAAACTAATGGATTGTACAATAAGTCTTATTAATATCTCCTATCAATTTACACCTCTAAGCAAGATTACTTACGAAAAAATTTTGAAAAATATAATTACTAACGGAGGTAATGTATGGACAGAAATCTTACCGCTATAACGACCCATAAGCTTCACAAGACCTATACCATTCTCAATACTTTCAGATTCAACATGTGCTGCATTAATAGCTCTTTGAGCTTCCTCAACAGCAGTATCAAAGCCAAAGGACTTGTCAATAACCTATATCAGCAGGTGAAAGCAATAAAATAACTCCCCAAGTTCATGATTTTTTTTTTTTTTAGTCAAATTCCCAGATTCAAAATTGGTCAGCCATGAAGTAGCAACAATTTGCAAGCGTAAGAGACATACTGGAATGTCATTGTCAATTGTTTTTGGGATTCCAACAACAGCAACTTTGAGACCACGCCTTTTAATTTCCTGCATAAACAACAGCAATAACTCATCAAAAACAATTCCTTTGAGTACACTAATTGCAACTTGTTCTATGTGTTATCCTTTATAAGCCCAAATCATGAAGAGTTGGATAAGTGTGATGTATATCGAATTGGTTTCATAACTTGAGAGCTACTCTACAAAATAACATTGATATTTTACACAATTAAATTACCTCAAATATTACAGATGCACCTCTTAGAGTTCCGTCTCCTCCAATTATGTAAACCTGAAATAAAAAGAGCAATAAGTTGATGTCCATGCCATGAATATGTAAACAAACAATAAGAAATGAACTACAAACTTGGTTGATCCCTCGATCTTGAATGCTGTCAACAATCTTCGAGGTATCATGGCCGCCTCTTGATGTTCCAAGGATGGTGCCTCCACGTTTATGGATATCATTCACTATCTTAGGATTCAATGGAATTGTATTTCGAGCATAGAAACCCCTATATCCTCCCTGCAAATAAGTAAATCACTTCAAAATCAACTTAAAGCTTATAGCACAGTTTTAAAATAATAAAAATTATAACACAGAGGGAGAGAATGATTATTAAGAAAACCTACATCAATTCCCAGAACTCTCTTTACGCCGTACATATGGTACAATCCACACACTAGTTCTCTAATTACTGTGTTGAGGCCAGGACATAGACCCCCACATGTCACAATACAAGCATGAACATCATCAGCCTCAAAATACACCTGAAGAAACACAACATACTAGAGTGAAAATTGCATCGTGCATCATTGGTAAAACTCAGTAAATAAACACACAAAAGCATACCTTTTGACGGGGTCCAGCACGCCGAAAATGTATTCCCCTTGGACTACTCTTATGAACAACGACCTATAATGGCAGAATAGGGGCAAAACAAAACTAGTCAACTAAATTTAACTCGGGATAAAATTATTAACAGAAATATATCAGGAAATGCCTTCTTAAGGGATTCCAACAGAATCATATTATTACAAATGAGAATGCTAAATGTCCCAACTTAAAACAATCCCAATCCAAATAGTGAAATCTTATTGACAACCTGCATTGTCATTCCGGACCCCACACTCCTGCCAATTCAGCAAATCTTTATTTACACAGGAGCTTAGAATTAGTCAAAACTTGGGGCATATAGCAGTACTCACAATAGCAATGGATTAGAGAAAAGCAAATGTTTTTCCAGTTATTATGAGAGGAAGACATGTAAGAAATAGGCTAACCTTTTGGGGAACAGTGTCGTCCACATGCACAAAATACTGTCTGCAATAACAAAAAACGAAAAGCCATTTTACCAAATATACCAAAGCACATAAAACTCAAATGCAGGAGTACCCAAGAAATTAAACAGACACATAAGAAATCTAGATCGACTCACTTAACGACTGAGTAAGCAGGATTGTCTTGCAGTGGATTGGGATAAGTCTGTCACGCACAAAAAAAGAAGCCCAATTACCTTATTATGCCTTCAAACAACAAATGCTATTAAACTAACTCCGTCAGTGCTTTTTTTTCCTTTCCACTTTCTGAAACTTAACACAAGAACGAACTTTGTAAGGAAAAGAAAGCGACGACGTACCTGAAGATTAGGAATGTAATCAGACAAATGTGGAACATCTTCAAGCACATAACCAGCCTCTCCAATCAGAACTTTTGGATTAGAATCACCACCACCCGATCCCATCACGACCCGATATGAGTCTACCTCTGAATCAGACCCGAAATTCGAAACGTAGTAGTTTCTAGAAAACGACGAACTTCAAATTAGAGAAATGGCAAGAGATTATTTTGAATCCGATGTAAGGTAAGGCTTTAGAGAATAGATTGAATTCGAAGTAGAGCAGGAAAAGAAATAAACAGTTTTGCAATATTCGAAGAAGCGTGAAAATACCACTATTTATAGCAGACAGAGCTGATCAGAATATAAAGGTAAAGGTAAAGGTAAAATACTACAGACGTCGTTTTGAGTTCTGGGTTTCGCTGGATTTTAAAGCGGGTTTTGGGTTTTTGAAGACAAGTAAAAACCGGTGGCTGTGAATCCAACTAACTTATTCCTCTTTCTATGGGCCTTGTGGACATTGACGAATGCTTCAAAAGAAATGGGGTATTTTTCACGGCCACATATAGAGTATAAAAGGAGGTAAAAAACACACAGTATTCAGTGCAGTTTACATTCGTATCTTTAAACTTATTTAAAAGAGCATTATAAATTTATTACTTTCAAACACAAAAATTTGCATACTGTAATTATAAAAAGAATGACAAAAATTAATTATCTTTTTAAATTAAAATTTTGTAATTTTTTTTAAGATAATAAATTTATATTACATTTTAAATAAATTAGATACAAATTTAAAATACACTTTATCAAAATCACAAATTGGTGTCCTTTCATCCTTAAGGGGAAGATCTTTTAACTTTTTAGCTTGTTTTGTTACTTTGGGTTGAACTAATAAAAAATTGACTGTTCTCTTTATTTGTTTTGATAGGTTGTATAACCCTATCTTAAAACAACCACCAAAAAAGAAAAAAAGTTACCCGCAAGAAACAGTAGAAGGGCTAAGTGCAACAATAAGTTTGCCGTCCAAGGTAAAAGGGCGGTTGAATAAAATGTAGAAACTGCATTTTGGATAAATATGTAAGTCGAGAAACTAGAATGTTCTAAATAATGGTGATTCTTGTTTTGTTATGGACAACGTTGTATGTTCATGTTTTTGTCTCTATGGCATTAAAATTACGTTTTTTTTTTTTTTTTTTTGCAAAGTTTTAAAGAAGAAAAATCTATTTAAGTGTATAACATTATTAATTGTTATTGCTCGCAAGTTATGAAAGTTTCTGATTTACTTTTAAATAATGTAATGTTTTTAAGAGAGATTTCAAAACTGGGTCGTCATTTGAGGCTTGGTTTGGGCCTACTTTCAGACTGTACTACTCATTTAGGATTTAATGACCGAATATAGCATCATATTGTCAAATAATTCACATTTTATCAAAATCGTTTTACGTCATCGTTTAATATTATGTATATTACGCTCTTGTCCTCTTGCTTAAATTTTTCCAAAAGCGCCTAACAAATCCACAAAACAACGTATTGGTACACAGAGCACTCAAAGTAGATATGGTGTTGTGTGTAAATGCAATTGTATCGAGTAGTAGCGAAAATAGATGGAGGATGGAATCGCTGAGAGCAGCTTTACCTTCCATTCTTTCCTTTTTCTTCTCCGTTGTTGCGATTACTTGTGGCTGCAAAATTTTCATCTCCATCTACTTCTGGGTTCAAAAAATCGCTTCAAAACCCATAGTGATTTTATGCTTTTTTCCAGGTAAGAATATGTAATATTCTTTTCAAGTACTCTCTTTAATACTCTTTTTCAAGTACTTCTCTTTAACATCTTTCCAAGTACTCTCTTTAATACTCTTTTCCAGGTACATATTGATTTTTATACATTGTTGCTTGTTTATTTGATTCTGCGCATAATATGGAACTCATTGTGAGTATGTAACATGTGTTACATACTCACCAAGAATATGTAAATTGTGTAAACTCAATTTACATACTATGTAAACTGTCATATTAGTATGTAAACATATTTACATATTGTCATATTGATATGTAAACTCAATTACATACTGCCATATTAATATGTAAACTCATTTACATACTGTCATATTAGTATGTAATACAGTTTACATAGTAGGTAAATAATTTACATACATATGTAAACTTATTTACATATATATGTAAACTCAATTACATACTGCTATAATAGTATGTAAATAATTTACATACATATGTAAACTCAATTATATACTACCATATTATTTAATATTGTTATTGTATTAAATAAGGTCCCTCTGAGAACAGTTCATCAAACAACTCTATTTTTATTTTTTTTTGTATAAACCTAGCAATTTAAACTATTAGACCTTTCTAACATTTATTGTAAACTTTGTTTGAGACTAAGGATTTGTTTGTTTTAGTTTTTTAGAGTATGTACACATGCTTCTGACATCAAAACTTACACAAATGTGTAATACGTGCAAAAGTAAATAAAATTTTTAGATAATATAAAAGCACTCATAATAATAAAAAAAGCAATTATGAACTTGACATAAACTATTTGCTTTTGCATTTTTTTTTTCCCTTTCTAAATAGTCTAATTACAAGAAGAACAAGCATAATATACATCCTCCTAAATAGGCACCTCTCTTTACCTCTGCAACCGAGGGAGTAGAATAGATAATATAAAAGCACTCATAATACAGTTTGAAACAAAAAGTAGAGATATAAAAAAAAAGTTGTTGATAACCTATATAATCTGACACTATATTAATAAACGGGTGTTATTTTTTTAATAGTGTTATATATATTAAGTTGTTGTATATATTAAATAACATACAATAAAAAAGTAACTAAATTATACTAATTTAAAAAATAATTATTACATTTAATTTATAGAAGAAAAAAAAAGTATTATGTTATCTTCAAGAAAAATACTCTTTACAACTAAGTATGTATATATATATATATATATGTGTGAGTATTAGTTAAATATTTTTTTATTGTTCAATTTAAAATGATATATAACAGTTTAATTAGTTTTTTTTTTTATGATATTATCTATTTTAGAAATAGTTTGTTGAATAGTAGAATTTGTTTGACATCAGAAGTTGAACAATTTAAATAGAAGACGTCTTTTAATATCTTTAATTTATTATGCATAATTTTTTACATTTTAAAAAAATACATATGACATAAATTCTATTTAAAAATAAAAAAAAATTATAATTCAAATTTTAATAATAATTATGTGAATATAAATTATATAAAAAAAATACAAAAGCGGACACGTGCCAACACCAATTTCTCAATTTTTTGTTTTTAAAATCATATTCAAAAACATTAACTAAAAAATAATGGTCCAATATCATTATTTATTTTTAAGTATAAAAAATAGTTTTTGAGTTATTTGGCTAAATAAGCTGTAAAGTTTTTTCAAAATTAGTACTACTGCTAGTTGAAAAGACCAAAGACTTTGGCCCATATTCCTTACTTTTTAGGACCATTTTTTCACATAGTTAAAATAATTCATTTATCATATTTTCTTCTCCACGAAGAATTTGTGATATTTAAATTGAAAGTCAATGTCCTTGAAAAATAATTATAATCATAAATTTTAAATTATATGTCTCATTTTAGTGATAAATAAATTTTTTTTATATATTTTTTAATAAATTTAGTTAGCTCATAATGTAACTATATCATTATTAAAGTTTTTGTTCGTGGAATTTGTTTAGTGAGTTGTCATAAGGAGCAAGACATTACGAATCATATCTTCTTATTTGATAGAAAAAAGTGATACGGACGATATTTTATATTATATTATTTGTATTATTTAATTTTTTATATGGTATGTAATGTTATTTGGTCTTTAATTTTAAAAAAAATATTTAATTAAGAAAAAATTATATTATTTTAATATTTTTGATATTAAAATATTAATTAAAAATTATTAAATCATATTTTGTTCTTAATTAACTTTTTTTTTTAAACTAATAGATTAAATTATATCAATATTAAATAACACAAATATAATCTAAAGAATCTGCTTACTATTTGATATAATCTAAAGAATGCTCACTATTTGATATGTGACATATAATCCTAACCACTTATATGTCCATTTTTTTTTTTTAAATAAAATTTTATATATAAAAAAATTATGTTATATAATTAAACAAAATATATTTTATAAAGCAATGAACTTGAAACATAAACAAAATGCTTATATCTGTACGTCTGAACTATAATTCAATGTAAAAAGGAATCGAATTGCACAAAAATGTTATCCATGGAAATTGGACTGAATTTTTTATGAAAATTTCAGGAAAATTATGCTGCTTCACGGTTGGTTCTTGCAGCTTATGGAGTTGAACATGAGGAACTAGTGTCTACTGCTGAACCTCTGCTTTCTGATCTACCAGTGTCCCTCGTCCTGATGAGCCAAAATCTGTCCATACGGGAGGTGACTATCGATGTTATCTATATTTTTAAGTTTTCCTGCTTATTCTTATCTATCTAAAAACTATAGTTAAGTTTTCCTGCTTGACCAGACAACCCATTTTGCTCTCGCATTTGAGTTTCCTGGTGGATGGCACAAGGAGAAAGAAGCGATGACTTTGACTGTTCTTCAGGTTTTTATATCTATTCATATTTCATTAACAGCAAACCCTGGCTAAAATTGAATTTATTTCCCCCTCGAGTTCTTTTCACAATTTGTCTTTTAAAAAGATATGCCTTGTTTTAGATGCTAATGGGAGGAGGTGGTTCTTTCTCTGCTGTTGGGCCTGGAAAAGGAATGCACTCGCGTTTATGTAAGTTGTAGAAAGAAAGAAAGAAACCAGATACTGTAATTTTAGAATATAACATGTGTATAACATCGAGTGTTTCTATTTTCCTTTTTTCTTTTATGCATATACATGATTTATTTGGATAACTTTTCCCCCCCCTTCTTCTTCCCTTTCTGATACCCCTTGTCCCCTTAAGAAAGAAATAATATCAGCATCTGAATGTTTTTTGATCCGATGAGTAGATCTTAATGTCTTGAATGAACATCCACACTTCCAGTCTATTTCAGCATTTAATAATATCTACAAAAACACTGGTCTTTTTGGCATCCAAGCTAACACTGTAAGTCCCCTTCTATTTTTTTTTGTTAATGAAGATGTTTATTTGAATATTCTGTATTATTAATTTTTTTTTTTTGTAATCTCACGTTTTTTGGAAGTATTTAAATTTTCATGAGAAGTGCTCTATGAGTAAAGATGTGGCTAAGTTTCTTCTTGTTTGTGATATATGACCAGAGTTTTCATAATCATCAGGACCGAAAGTTATAAGGTATAGGGGCAATCAATAGTTATAGTGCACTAGATAATTGTTGAATATTTCTATGGCGCGTGACATTGGTTCTAGTTCCTTCCCAATTTAAATGTGAGAAACATGACTCGTGCAAAAACGCAGTAATTTTTTGGGATTAAAAAGAAAAACGAAAGAGTGCAATTGTAGTCGAAGTTACTTGTAGACGACATTCCGGTTTAATTCCTTCCAGATTAGCAGCACGATTGACTGATGTTGGGATATATTGCTGTTCAGAATTCTGATTTTGTGGCGAAAGCAATTGACATAATTGCTAAGGAGTTTATTTCAGTTGCAACACCTGGAAAAGGTTGGCTGCCTTACTATTACCTTGAATGGGATTTTTCATGATCACTAATTTGACTTTTGAGCCTGTTGCTGAGTGGTGGTTCTTTGCTATGAGCAGTTAATCAAGTACAGCTCGATCGGGCTAAAACTTCAACAAAGTCTGCCATTTTGATGAATTTGGAATCCAGAGTATAATTTGCTTGCTTTTAATTGAACTTTGTAGGTCATTGCTTCTGAGGATATAGGAAGACAGGTTCTTACATATGGCAAGAGGTGAGGCCTGAGTATTTGACTCTCTTATCAGTTGGATCTTGGTGTGTATTTTATTTCCCATGAGTGCTAAAAGAATAAGTTCTTATCTTATTTGCTATTTCATGCGCAATTTAAATAATTGATTATTATGTAGTATACTTCATTTTAGTATTAGGCACATCCAAAGATTTATTTCATGCCTCTAAAACCTCACGTTCTGACCTGGGAGTTTACCAACTAGAGCTCATACTAATGACAGTGTTATTTCTGTCAGATAGAGATCCTTGCAACTTGTTCACTTGGTTTTTTTTTTTTTTTTTTTAAAGGATTACGAGTTTTTGGGCCGTATGTATGTGCTTATTTTAGAAGTGGTTTTAAGAGAAGTGATTTGTAATAAAGTAGTTTGGTTAAAAGTGATTTAAAGAAAAGCCTTAAGGTATTTGACATAAAATTGCTAGAAGTGGTTTAAAATGACACTTTAATAATTAATTTAAGATAAAAACATGCATTATAAACACCTTAAAAAAATAAGATTATTTACTTCTCAAAATTTTGAAACTTCTCGAGGCATCCTTAAAGGTGCTTTAACTAATTTCAACCGCAACAAAAGAAGGCAACAGTTCTAAACGGGCCCACCTTATGTATCTTTTTCTTATCTAGATTTGTCCTCAATATTAGAATATTATATATCTTGCTCCCTGAACTCTGTTTCCTGTAGGGGTTAAGCGCTCAATGGTGATGCCAAAATTGTGGGAACCTCTTGTTTTCCTTGTATATTCATACATTTCCCTGCAGTAGTTGTCTAGTTGAAACTTGAAAGATGTCTACAACAGCGATTGTAATTAAATGAAAATTATTGTTTGCTTTAGGATGCACGTTGACCATTTCTTGAAGGCTGTTGATTAGGTTACTTTGAAGGATATTGCCTCGACTGCTCGGAAGCTTTTATCTTCCCCACTCACAATGGCGTCGTATGGAGATGATATTTTATCAATTTTGGCTTGAATATATATATTTTTTCTTATCTTTATCTTTGCCGGTGATAATCTGTTAATTTCTCAAATTGCCTGCAGTCATTTATGTCCCAAGCTACGATTCAGTCAGCAGCAAGTTCAATTTGAAGTGAAATTTAATATATACTGAACCGGGCAATTACCTGAACTGTTCTCCGTATAATATTTGATATTTATTCACATTCAGGCTCTGATATGGCATTTTCTCATGAAAATAGGAAAATCAATGCTCATCTTTTATTAATAATGGGTGATATTAAGTAAGCAACATTTTTGAAGATTGTTCATGCCGAGTAAAACAAAGTAGGTTTGTTTTCCTTTTCATGTTTGATGGTATAAAATATCCATCTACTTGGCCATTGGTGATAGGCCCGTATATTTTTGTCTGGTCAACAGGTGATCTGTAATATAGTTATCGTAAATTGCACCCAATCATTAGTTTTTTTTGGTCATTATTGATTTCTGTGAAGATTTTGTTATATTGCTTTCTGGTATTGAGCATTGCAGGCTTTTGTGCTCCGATTTCTTTCTTTTATTTTTTGTCAACAGAAGATAGAGCCCTTGCATTGAAAGAAGCAAATGCCAAATATTACAACAAAAGAAGACAAGAACAAAAGCACTAAAAGCCACACAAACCAAACCCTATGATTCCAACACAACAGCCAACAACGACAGCCTTAGGAACCAAAATGAAACCATATCTAGCATTACAACTAGTAGACGGAAGTCAAGAGGAAAGTTTCAACCCTCACCGACACAATCTTGCATCGAAAGTAAGAGAAAGAAAGCAAGCAAGCTCCTCAAGAACACAACACCACAGACAACCAAACAAACAAAGAAGAAACAAGAATAATATCAAATACAAGCAAAGTAAAAACAAAGGCAACATAATTGCCAAAATTAACACACAACTTAGGACAATAGATTGAAACAGAAACAACTTGCAATAGAGACAATTGATGAGTGCTCGAAAAGCACTAATATTTCGTGATTAATTGTGCTTAATTGTTTGATATATAGATTTATTATTATTGTTTATTCAATTAATTTCATAAATCTATCCATTCGGAGTCACGGGTATATTTTAGTGTATTTCAGGTGTTTTTAGCGTCAAATGAGTCAAATAATGAAAACACGCAAAGACGGAACACTTACGGCGCTCGGATCACGAGTTATGGGCTAAACGAGACAAATATGTAAGCCTTACATAACGAGCCATCACATATGTAAGGGGGTACATGTGAAGAAACTGAAAACAAAGCGCGTCGCGGCGAGGAAAAATCATGCCGCGGCGGGGAGCTCTCGAGTTTTTACATTATTTTCAGAATTTGTGTTGCGCCGTGGCGGGGAAAATGCATGCCGCGGCGCGCTTATTCCTATTGCAATTAGGAATCCCTTACATCTATAAATACCCCCTTAGACCCCCTTTACAACAGAACTCGACCAATTCGTACACAACTCTTAGATTTCACAATTTTGCGACCAAACACTACATTCAATCAGTTTTGAGAGCGTTGCCACACTCTAACGAAGCGAGAGACACTATTCTAAGGATTCAAGGAAGCCAACGACGATCGAAGATAAAGCTTACGGAGAAGAACGCTATCCAATCCATAAGCGGTATTTAGATCTAGGATTTTCTTGTTGTTATAGAATTAATTCCTCTTCTCTTTTTGTTAAAGTGTATGATCATATTTTATTTGTCTATGAATATTAATATGAACATGTCTGGCTAATTTTATTATGGATGTTTAGTTTGTGTTGCCATGTTTGCTAGAATTGTGTATGGTGTATTTTATTGATTTGGAATAAACGAATTACTTTTTGATTAAGAGCATGTTTAGATATTTAATTATGAATAATCATGGGCCCATTTGATGTTCGTAGTTAGGTTGAAAAATCTGAGAATTTAGTTATAGGAACGTCACCTTAACTTTATTCCGAAACACTTAATCGAAGCTTCAAGTTAGTGACTTAGTCATAGCATTAATTTGATTGGCATGTTTTCCTTGCGCATAATTTGATTACTATTTGATTTACCCCCGTCAAAGGCAATTAATTAGTTAATCAATAAAGAGACCTACCCCTGCCAAAAGGAGTCTCGTAATTAAAAGAAAAGCCGGTAGTTTAGTTTATATAGGACGTTCATGTTATCTCACCATACCTTTTCGATGCAAGCATGGTCAACCAAGCTAAACGTCCATACATCCTCCATTGATATTTGATTTAATTGAATTGATTGTTTGCTTGCGATTCTGTTTTCGTTTGATTGTCGTATGATTGTTCTCGTTACAAAAACAAACAACATTTTTACAGTTTTAGTAGCTTTAGGATTCTAGTTACTTAGAGTTTTAGTTTCACTAGAACTCTATTTAATTAGTGTTTTATTTTCATTAGAACTCTATTTAGATTAAAAAGTTAGTTATTTAAGACCACTGCAATTCCTTGAGAGACCGACCTTGGAAGTTGCTTATCATTTACTACGAGTGATTCGTACACTTGCGAGTACACATTTTAACACATCAAGTTTTTGGCGCCGTTGCCGGGGAATTGGCGTTTTGAATAATTTTCTTTTTAACTTTTTAGAGTTTCTTAATTATTTTTTTATTTATTTTATTTTTATTTGTTATCTTTTATTTGTTTATTTATTTTATTTTTATTTTTATTTTTATTTTATTAAAAAAAAAATACAAAAAAATTCAAAAAAAAAAAAAAAAAATAGTGCTTTTAATTGCTTAATCTGTGGTGCTTTGATTTCTCTGTTGTTTTTGTTAGTTTTTGAAAGGTACCGTTCATCAACAACATCAACAAATTTTAAAATGCACCTAATCAGGCTGGATACTGAAATCCATGAGCCAATACAAGGCCTTTTGAAGAGCTGCATGATATGACAGACATGGAGGTATGTAGCATTTGTGGTTTATATGGGCATTATGCTAATGTTTGCACTTTTGCAGGTGATTATTATGCATTCACTAATTCAAACTTTGATCTTAATGAGGGATGCCACCCACCTTGGAATGATCCTTATTTTAATACCTATAGTCCTGAGTGGGAAAATCATCATAATTCTTCATGGCAAGCAAACTCTACCCCACCTTATGCCCAATACAACATGCAAAGCTCAAATTTTCAATCATATGACCCATCTTATTCCCAATACAACATGCAAAGCTCTAATTTTCAACCATATGACCCACCTTATGCACAATACCAAATGCAAAGCTCAAGTTTTCATCCATATCCATCTAGGGCCACCTTTGAAGAGAGCTTGAATTCTTTCATGCAAGGAAGTAGAGATTCTAAGCCAACCTTAGAGGAAACCTTGAATTCTTTCATACAATCTACTAATGAAAGGATGGAGTCTATGGAGGCATCAATGAAAAGAATAGAAATGCAAGTTGGGCAATTAGCGGAACAAATTCAAAAACAAGAAGAGTTGCCCACTCAGATTGAGCAAGTGAAGGATGACACAATCCTTCAAAGTGGTAAAAATTTTGAAAATATTTATTTTCCTGAAACTTTTGATGATTTACCATTTTATGTAGAAAATACAGATGGGGAGCAAGCAATTCTCAAAGAATGCCAAGCTAAGGAATATCAAATTCTACAAACTTCTATGGAGAACAAGGAGGAATTATCTTCACCTCCCATGCCGCACAAGGGACCTAAGACTTGCAAATCCCCAAATCATTTTCCATACCACTTCCACAAAAGAGTGTGTGCTGTACTTCATAGGAAACAACTACCGAGATGGAAGGACAAGCTTAATGACATATTAGCTCGAAAAATTGATATCACACACTTCAAGATCTTTGATGATGGTGGATAGAAATGAATTAGCAACGTCTTGCTAAGACGTTAAAGAAAGCGCTTGGTGGGAGGCAACCCACCATATTGGTAGTATCAACTTATTTTCTTTTCTTTATTTTCTTTTTATTTAGTTTAATTTTCTTTTTCCGTTTTTCTTTTATTTTATTTATTTTGGATTGTTTAACTTAGTTTAATGTTTTTCTGTTTTCATCTGACTTAGTTATAATCTAAAATTGGGTTTGAGTTTGAATTATGTTGCATACACTTTGAGGTTCAATATATGTTCATACACATAAATTCTTCATGAGAAAAGCGAGGAACAGTGAACCGGAGCATAACGAGTAATGACACAATCTCATACGAAAGGGGGGTAACTTCTCACACTTTTTCTTATTTCTTTTGTTCTTCTTTTTCAACATTGAGGACAATGCAGAAAGTAGGTTGGGGGTGGGAAGAATATTCCATGAGCATGAAATATGACCAATTTTAAATTTTTAACTTTTGTCACTTGAATTGTTTTAGGTTAGTGTCGTGTTTACTTGAGTCAATCCGAAAATCTATGATATTAACATGATTGTAATGACGGTGACATATGAGGGATGTTAGATTTTTACCTAAGCAACGAAGCACATAAATGTTGGATTTATCTAATTTGAGAATTTTGTGGTACATGTGGTAGTTTGCATGGTTAGTATAGCTATTTTGATTTGTGGAATGTATGCATGTTCATGATATGTTTTAAGTCTCAACAAGCTCTAGAACCCATTTGAAAACAAATTGAAGCGAAATAATAGAAACAAATGCCACCTAGAAAGTGATTTAGGCCATCCTTGGACCGTTTGGACTTTTCAAGCCTCCCCGTATTATTGTTATCCATAGTATACCCTTGAATTCAACATTGACATATATTGTACTACCCTTAGTGATAAGAGTACTCAATATAATATTTGATTTTCATGAGCAATTATGTTGAATTTATCTTGCTTTATCATTGGCTAAAAAAAAAAAAAAATGATGATGATGATTGAAAAAAAAAAAAATAAGCAAGAAAAATAAAGAAAGAGAATCAAGCAAAAAGATCCAAGGGAGATATGAAATTTATAGGAGGATGAAAAAGCGCAATTAGTGGAAAAAATTGAAAATATGTTTGTGAAATAAAAAGTACTCTTATCATATGAAAACATCATTTTCGTACTTTCATAATCACACACCTAGCCACAACTTTACAAGCTTAATGAAGTCCTATTGATTCTAGGTAGTTTAGTTTCTATATTAGTGGAGATGAGTTTGAAAAATGAGCATATGGAGTTTATAAGTGCAAAAATTCACATTCATATTTTACTTGCACATTTATGAGACATTGAAATGTAATCTATGAATATCATGCATGACACGATCAGATAGTATAACTAACGGGTTTGTGGTTTGATTGGTTGTTCAAAATCCAATTACCATGATGAGTTTGATGTTTGGACTGTTTTTTGAGCTTAGGGGATGTTTAACTATTTCATGTATCATTCGTTGTTAACAATTTTTGAGACGTATGCATGGATTGATTCAAGTATTGTTAGAGTCTTTATTAGTTTTGAGTCTTTATTTGTATCAGCTACGATGTTTGCGGGTATCATCACTGGAAACCCTCACGAGACTATAACTCGTCCACTAGGGCCACCTAGGGGTTTAAAGGCTTGTTGCATATGCTAAATGCAACCGTGACAATCTACGGAAGTGATTTAGGTTAGGTTAGTTTATTTGTTTGTTTTTAATTTTATTTTAGGTCGCTTCACTTGCTAGAGACTAGCAAGAAGCTGGTTGGGGGTTGTGATGAGTGCTCGAAAAGCACTAATATTTCGTGATTAATTGTGCTTAATTGTTTGATATATAGATTTATTATTATTGTTTATTCAATTAATTTCATAAATCTATCCATTCGGAGTCACGGGTATATTTTAGTGTATTTCAGGTGTTTTTAGCGTCAAATGAGTCAAATAATGAAAACACGCAAAGACGGAACACTTACGGCGCTCGGATCACGAGTTATGGGCTAAACGAGACAAATATGTAAGCCTTACATAACGAGCCATCACATATGTAAGGGGGTACATGTGAAGAAACTGAAAACAAAGCGCGTCGCGGCGAGGAAAAATCATGCCGCGGCGGGGAGCTCTCGAGTTTTTACATTATTTTCAGAATTTGTGTTGCGCCGTGGCGGGGAAAATGCATGCCGCGGCGCGCTTATTCCTATTGCAATTAGGAATCCCTTACATCTATAAATACCCCCTTAGACCCCCTTTACAACAGAACTCGACCAATTCGTACACAACTCTTAGATTTCACAATTTTGCGACCAAACACTACATTCAATCAGTTTTGAGAGCGTTGCCACACTCTAACGAAGCGAGAGACACTATTCTAAGGATTCAAGGAAGCCAACGACGATCGAAGATAAAGCTTACGGAGAAGAACGCTATCCAATCCATAAGCGGTATTTAGATCTAGGATTTTCTTGTTGTTATAGAATTAATTCCTCTTCTCTTTTTGTTAAAGTGTATGATCATATTTTATTTGTCTATGAATATTAATATGAACATGTCTGGCTAATTTTATTATGGATGTTTAGTTTGTGTTGCCATGTTTGCTAGAATTGTGTATGGTGTATTTTATTGATTTGGAATAAACGAATTACTTTTTGATTAAGAGCATGTTTAGATATTTAATTATGAATAATCATGGGCCCATTTGATGTTCGTAGTTAGGTTGAAAAATCTGAGAATTTAGTTATAGGAACGTCACCTTAACTTTATTCCGAAACACTTAATCGAAGCTTCAAGTTAGTGACTTAGTCATAGCATTAATTTGATTGGCATGTTTTCCTTGCGCATAATTTGATTACTATTTGATTTACCCCCGTCAAAGGCAATTAATTAGTTAATCAATAAAGAGACCTACCCCTGCCAAAAGGAGTCTCGTAATTAAAAGAAAAGCCGGTAGTTTAGTTTATATAGGACGTTCATGTTATCTCACCATACCTTTTCGATGCAAGCATGGTCAACCAAGCTAAACGTCCATACATCCTCCATTGATATTTGATTTAATTGAATTGATTGTTTGCTTGCGATTCTGTTTTCGTTTGATTGTCGTATGATTGTTCTCGTTACAAAAACAAACAACATTTTTACAGTTTTAGTAGCTTTAGGATTCTAGTTACTTAGAGTTTTAGTTTCACTAGAACTCTATTTAATTAGTGTTTTATTTTCATTAGAACTCTATTTAGATTAAAAAGTTAGTTATTTAAGACCACTGCAATTCCTTGAGAGACCGACCTTGGAAGTTGCTTATCATTTACTACGAGTGATTCGTACACTTGCGAGTACACATTTTAACACATCAACAATCACTCACAAAACTAGCAACACGAAAAATAGCAACAAAAACACATCACTACTACCAGCAAAACAAACAAACACTCACAAAACCTAAGCCCATCCGGAAGCAATCTGCAAAACCAGTAGAACATAAAGAGACACTTAACCAAAACAACAGCCTATGCAATATCAACACCAATTCTACTCCATTTCAGCACCAGTAGCTTCATTAGAGACCACCATGTTATCACCAGAATCCACACCAATATCACTAGCTTGGCCAAGGACTTGAGCAGACATTTCTTCCTCCACTACACCAGGAGATTGTGATACCATGTTGAGAAAAATTTAGAGTGCACAACTCTAAACTTACTAATGTTGGACCCAAACAAGTAAACAAATTACTTGTATTACACTCACAATAAAAGACATTACAACACTTTTTAAAGACCCTTCACAACTCGAAGAGAAATACAAATAAACACTCAATAAAAAACTCACAACTTACCCTCAAGACTCAAACTAAAAATAATTCTCTGATGATATTAATGTATTACTGATTTACATATATATAATACAAATGAATGCTCTAGATGTAATCTAGAGTATATATAACTGCCTAACAAACAATAGAAAGCAATTATACTATACATACCATATCACAGTAACTACCATACACTTATTTACATAACAGTATAATTCAACAGAAAGACTTATTCTTTTTGGAGGATGCCTAACCCAAATACAAGGGAGGGCATTTATAGTCCTCTCCATGCAATCTACATTATACATGACATGTGTGACATGACTAATAACTAACGAGATTGCTTACAGCATTTTAGTAATATCTGATACGAGGATAATTAATTTTTTTTCATAGTTGATTAATAATTTTGTTGACAACAATATTTTTAATTTTTAAGATGATGAAAATATTTTAAGAAATTTAATTATTTAAAATTAAAAAATTAGTGTAATTTTACATACATATCTCATGACTTTCATCTTATGATAAATGCTATTATTTTATTTTATCAGAACTTAAAATTTTTAAAAGGTTAAAAAGTTTGATTTCCAAAACTTGTTTTAAGAAAAAAAAAATTGAACTTTTTATAAATTTTTTCTTCCAATATTTGTAAGACTAATCATAACTTAATATGATAAAATCTTTAAACAATAATAACATAAAGGAATGCAGTGACTTTGGTAAAATAATAATAAAAAAAAAAAGCTTAAAGGACTCAAGTTAGTCAATAAAATGTTATTAAGTTTACTTCACTAATACCATTAGATTAAAAAAAGTTGCTCCTAATTATAATTGAAAAAAAGTTCAATATTTCACGGAAGAATATTTGTATTTCAAATTTACAAATACGTATTATATGCATGTACAACATACATATTATTAATGCATGCATGACTATTTTTTGTCTATCTTATAATAACATAGATTATTTTATTATCAAAAGAAAAATAAATTTTACTTATATAATTAATATATTTTATTTTAACAAAAAATATATACTCTATTTATTTACTTATTTATATATAGCATATGTTTGAAGTATGATGAGTAAATTATTTAAAGGAAAATACAAAATTAGAATATACATGCAACGCACGTATCTTTGACTTAAAATTTTAAATATTTTATTATTTTTTACTATTATATATAGATAATACGAAAAATAAAATAAAATAAATATTTTAATGTGTCGACTAAAATATTAAAAAATATGATTAATATCAAAATATATAACATAATATAAATACAACTAATTAACATAAATTATCACTCTTAATCATAGAGATCTTAAATATTGAAAAAAGAGAAGGTGCGTGATAAGACACGATACTATGAGGTCATGTTTTGACCGATAAATTGCTATTTCATTAATGATGATTATAAATTATTTGTAATAATTATCATTTTCCTGTTGCTTCATTGAAAGAAAATAATTTCAATATTATCTTATTCCAAACAACTGATCTCTTATTAAGAAAAAAAAAATGATCTTGACATCTAGCATTGATTGAGTAACTTGGTTTTAAACATTTTTCTACAATTATTAGAAAGAGATAATTGTCTTAGAAATAAGTAAGATATTACTTTATCAATAAAAGAACGTACAATTCTGATAAAATACATAAATAAATAATATTCATCTGATATATAAATAATTAAATTATTTAATTAATTTTATTTTTAAAATTTTTTTAATAAAAAAAATATATGTTCATTTTTTTCTAATACTGAAAAATATATATTTATTTACGTCATAAGAAAAATAAACATATGTATTTTAAGTAAGATTATATTATATAATTAAACTCATGTACAATATATACAAGTGCTACTGATTTGTCAAATTTTATAACATATAGAAATGTAAACATCTAAATTTGCAAATATTTTTGTACTCAAATTATTTGTATCATGTCATGTAGTAGAATAATTTAAAAAAAATAATCATTTTTTTGTTTTTTAAAATAATTCTAACACGTGCTGTCATATAAATGATTTGAGTAAAAAAATGGGTATAAATTTGTGTGAAATTAATATTGTTCTTATTATAACATGTATAATGTGTGTGTAAAGTTGAGAGAAGTGCATTGGCTATAATTTTAATACCCTTCGTAAGGACTCGGAAGACATATATATATAGCTACTTGGCGAGTAGCGATGGATGTTGAGAAAAAAACACAAATTGGTGAAGTACAAGAGAAGCATATATTGGCAGATAATATTAGATGAACCTAATCGGCCTTTTGGATGGATGTTGATTTTATTTCTTCTCCCTAGCCTTTTGGAGTCATACCCAACTCTCATTACAAAATTAAAATCATTTCTTGAATTATTAGGTGCTAAATTGAAAGTATTTCTTAATTAAATTATATATTTTTTATTTTTATTTTGAACAAATCAATAATATGAAAGATAAGATGTACAAGAATATGAGTAACTAGTAAAAGTCCAATCTTAAGTGAAACAAGAGGCTTAGTACTTATTCTGTATATGGATCTAGGGAATTCAAGAATATGAAGCATTAATCCTTAGGTTCTCTGTAGTTTATACTCTGCTATGAGTATGACTACTGATCTCCACTTCCAATATACAATTATTATATGCCTTTGGGCTTACCATTTAATGTCGAACATGACATGTATTACAAAACCCACTCATATACAGTCATTATCTAATTGACTATACAAATTTATAAACATGCACAGACACCATTATTACAAATGAGTGTTTCTTCATTAACTTGTATAGTCTTATTCTCTCTTTTGTTTTTGTTTCTGTAATTCAAGATTTTGAATAGATAGTACGTAGCATCTGAAAGAAGAATGTGATCAAAGCCATTTTGTAAGAAACAAATTAAACCCAAAAAAATTATATCATCCAAAACATCATCATGTTTTAAGACCTTTATACCTTGCTACCTAATATCCAATTTTTGGCTAATGCACCAATATTATCTATTGATTTGTGTTGTGGTACCTTTTAGATATTAATTATAAGGAAAAATACCCCAAGAGTCCTCTACCTTGTCAAAAAAAAAAAAAAAAACAATTTAGTACTCTTGTTAAATTTTGGATCATTTTAGTCCATTTCTTTTGAAAGAACTACCCCACAAATGCTTTCGTTACCGTTCCGTTAAAATTTTGTTATCTTGCCCTTGCGCCCGCAATAATTAACGTGTTTGTTTTGTGAGAAAATGCAAGAAAGTAGAACCCATTGGGTTAAGAGTTTTATGTTTGAATTCGGCTCTACCTTCATGTTTTGCGTTGGGATTCTTGGTATGTAGAGATTATCCACATTCTTTATGTTTCTTACTGATTTTTTGTTGTCATTTTACATGAAGTCAACCAGAACCCATTAATTAAGAAACGCCACAAAACAAAGCTTAGAGATGACAATAATGGTTGCATCCCTCTTCCATAATTTCATAGTTTTGGCTCCTCTATACATGCTTTTGTCATCCAATAATGCGAAAGATACGTTCATGGAGGAAACAGTGCAATAAAATGATGATTTTTAAAGTAGAGCAGACCGAGAATGGTGGGGAGAAAGAAGCATTTCACTGTTTATCAAAATGACGAAAAATATCTTTGGATATGTGACCAATGTGTGATCAAATCGTCAACAATTTAACGGAACGTCCGTATAATGTACTTTTTTTTTTCTTCTTCAGAAAAAAGGACTAAACTGATTTAAAATATAAAAAACGAGCACTAAAGTAATTCACTTTTAAGAAGAAGTGGCCTACTCTTAATTATATATTATATAAAGCTACAATTCCTCTATATACATTTCATAGTGATTTATTGCTCATTACAATATATGAATGATCATATCGATAAAATTTCATGCTGTTGGTCATCACACTAGGAAGTAATTAATACAAAATGTTAACATTTTATATTGAAATATATGCTAAAGAGTATAATAACCTAGATATATATAAATAATTAATTTAGAAAATAATTTGCTTCATTATTATAAGTGCATTACCCGCCTTGCCACTATAGGTACATCAATTTTGCATGTAATCATTTTGATAATATAAGTCTAACGGTTGAGATATAAGTGTCACTCATCATATCCTATATGTATATATATAAAACAAAGAATAAAATATGTTTAGTATTTCACCCTGATCATCGAATTCCATTATACCTAAGTCGAAATATTCACTATGATCTTCAAATATTTTTTAAGCTTCCTTTACAGTATAGTTCGTCAAATTACGGACTAGATAGTTGATGTTCCTTGTTAATAATAATAAAACAGACAAACAAGCTAGGAAGATTTTACCTTTAATTAATTAATTATATATATATATATATATTCCTTCCTTTCAGTGTTCAGGGCAACAATTGTGATCACCAAAGCGATAAAAAATAATAAAATTAAAAGGTGAAACAGATATGAGACAAAATGCAAAAATATTTTTTTATTCCTATTTATTGTATATATCAATTAACATAGCATATTGCTACAATCTAATTGGCATTCTGCTAGTCGGTCCAAATCTCCTGTAACATTTTTCGGTGTATCATCTTGTATACTACCAATACGCAACATACATATGAATAAGAGATATCGAAGTGGGAAGCAAAATTGCTTAAAAAGTGAAGATTTTTGTCTATTTATTTCTTACTTATTGGTGTTAGATACACTAATATACAAAAAATAGTACCAGTAATTTGGAACCTCTGTTGCTAAGACGTCATACAATCACTTCATTATTCAACATTTTCAATTTTACATTTAATAAATAATTAACACATTATTTAATACATACAGTACTCTTAGTGCAAATCCTTCATCATGTTATATTTGACTGTCGGGTCTCTGGATTGAGGATGTTAACAAACGTGAACCTAACCCATCATCTTAGCTTCTTCTCTTTTGAGAACACAAGATTTTCACTGGCCCCCACTTATATGCATGTTCATCCAGTCTTAAAACTTCATACTAAATAATAAATAAATAAATAAACAGAAATCAAATCATTCTTAACGAAATAAATAAATAATCAGTGGCATGCAAATTTATTACAAGTGATTATTTTAGACGAGAGAGTTAATTTATTTGTAATGCTTCTGCCTTAAGTTTCCTGGATTAATTATTTATTTATTCATAATATGATTAGCAAGCTCTGTCTCTAATTACTATTAGAGGTGGTTATGGTCCATCGAGTACAATATTGCTCATTTTGCCTTGCAAATCAAGCAATCTTCTAATACACCCCTCTCTCTCCCCAGCATTCATGGCCGGCCTAAAGCATAATGATCAGCAACCCCAAACTCGAAACGCATGTTAGCTTCTATGACCCTTTCTTTTTCTCTACTATTTTTTTCACAATCTTTATTAATTTATGAGACAAATGCATAATAGTTATAGCAATTTAGTTCTTTTATTATTAAAAAGTGATAGCACATTAACAAATCCCTAAATTTTAACTTTTTTTAATTTATCAATTTTGTAGATATTGTTGTCTATGCTAAAAGATAATTTATGAAATTGATGTCTTAATAACAATTAAAAAAATGAACATAAAATTAAATAATTGGATATTTATTCTTGTGCTATCACTTTTTCAAAACAAAATAACTATATTGCCACAAGAAATAACAAAAGAACTAAATTGTTACAAAGATAACAAAGTATCATAGAATGCAAGAGAAATATTATTTTTTTAGAGACAAGTGTCACGTAAGTCCTTTAGATTAAGTCATTTATATCGTTTATTCCTTTAAGTTATAAACAATATTATTTAGTCCCTCAGCTTTATAAAAATGGCCAATTAAGAACAAATTTTATTATTTAATGAATTTTTTATTAGAATATTACTATTTTTTTGTTAAGTGATTAAACAAGATTAAAATATGAGTATTTAATAAAAGTAAAGTCACAATTAATATGCAAAAAATTTCACAAAATATTCATTTTGAATATTTATTAATTGCAAATGTTTTATTTTAATGTTTTATTGATTTTTAATTTTTATTAAAAATAAAAATTTATATTTAATTAACTTTTTGTTTGAATATTATTATTGTTGATTTTTTTCTTAAATAATTTCATATTAAATTTAGTTTTTATCTTTGTTAAAAACTCATATTTTAATCACGTTTTAATCAGTTGATAGAAAATAATAATATTTTAATAGAAAAATAATTAAAATAATATAATTTATCCTTAATTGATTTTGTTTACAAAGTTAATGAACTAAATTACACTATTTCTAATCCAAGGGACTAAACAATATAAATAATCTAATCTAAGAGACTTCTTGGCACTGTATTCTATTTTATATTAATAGCTTTAAAATTAGCATATGCATTTAATGTTAAAGTGAACAGTTGAGATTTAAAAATAATCACATATAAGTAAAAAAGAAAAAATCCTAATTTGTTTTTATTGGTTTTTTTTTTTTTTTTTTTCAAAAGAATGTATGCACTTACTAACTTCTGGAAAAAAAAAAAAAAAAAAGAATCACTGACATCACCATTTTACCATCAAATTACTAGGTGTTATATTATGACTATTTTTTTTTTTTTTATCATTAGATTATAAATTTCTATAGTCAAAACATTTTAAATATATTAGATAAAAATAAGTACAATGTACATAAATTATTTTATTTATTTTAATTTTTGATTAAATTTTATGCTATATTTAAAATAAATACGAAATTATTTTTTTTTAAAATTTTAAATTAATTATAAAAGTAAAATAATATTTAAAAATTTTATTAGATGTGATAATCATCATATAATTAAAGTTCTTATTGAATGTGATTATTATTAGATAATGTTTAGAGTTAATGACATTTGCTTAAATTATATGAATATTTAAAATAATATTATATGTGATTAAATAAAAAGATTTTAAATCTATGCTATTAAAATCAATATGTTTTTAGACATGATTAAAATTGTCACCGTATAACTTTTAAAGCACTCCTAAAAAATAAAACAAAAACTAAATAGTTTTCTTAGAAAAATAAAAAATGTTTTAGTAATATGGAAAGATGGGCATTTGCTGCTTTAGAACGGTGTGGCTTACGTAACAGCTGTGAAGGCCGTTTTTTGCCTTTTGCTTTTATAGTCAAGGCGGGAGGAGAGAGACTGGTCTGGTGCTTTCTTTGCATCCTGTTCTCGAGGAGTTATTCTCTTTGTCTCTCTTTCTCTCAGATAAAACCGCCAAGGCAAAAGGCTTCTAAAGCTGTTTATGGTGTATAGGTTTTGAGGGCTGCCTTTTCCTTTTTTAATTTTGTCATTGTCTTCACTCTTCAGCCTTCAGTTAAAGTAGAGCCATAGCTAGAGCGAATTCTGGTGTTTTATTCCATCGATCCCACTCTCACAGCTTCTCTTTTCGTCTCCTTCTAATTCTCTTCCTCTTCTTGCTTGTTTTAAGACTATTTCTATTTTTTTGTGTTTTCGAGGGCATATTCTCATCTGGGTTTTGGAAATTTCTTGATTTAGATTTTATTTTCCCTGGAAAAGGAATTATATATTCTTTGAGAGCCATCCATAGATTCGGTTTTTCTTTTTCTTTCTAGGCTCTTTCTGTAGAGCTACAAACTGAAATCAATATTATTGTTGCATACCATGTCTTTGTATTTTGGATTTTCAAGTCGTGAACTACGTACCCACGAAGTTATCTTGTGAGCTTGTTAATTAGTTATTAATTAGATCCTTATTAATCACATATAGTTGTGAATCCTGATGTATAAAAAGAGCCAACAACGGGGATATGAGTAAAGAGCTGTTTTATATATGAAGATTATCAACTTAATTATAAAGGATAATAATTCAAGTGGTTTGCAAGAAAGAAGATAGGAGAGAGGTAGCTATCTCGCGATGAATAAGAGCAATTTGGGCTCCATAAGCAGCTCTGATCTCATAGATTCTAAGCTCGAAGAGCATCAAATCTGTGGAACAAAGCAGTGTCCTGGTTGCGGACATGGGCTCCAAGGAAAGCCGGTAAGAGGGGAAAAAAGAAAAAAAAAAAAACCAAATTTGAAAATTTATTAAAAGTCTATTTCATTAATTTAATTCCTCTTTAATTAATTTCTGTTCCTTCTGCTTTATTTATTCTTATTCCCTTGAATTTGAGTAATTATTGGAGGATTGCATTGCAGGACTGGTTAGGTCTACCAGCAGGTGTTAAATTTGACCCAACAGATCAAGAACTGATAGAACACCTTGAAGCAAAGGTTGAAGACAAAGAAGTAATGAAGTCTCACCCTTTGATTGATGAATTTATTCCTACTATTGAAGGAGAAGATGGGATTTGTTATACCCATCCTGAGAAACTTCCAGGTTAATTATATATATATATATATATATATATTATGTATATTACTTCGATCATTATCTTGACTTTTTCAATGTATTTGATCACCAGATATATATCGATTCATTTATAGTTTGTTGTACCTAAGTGAACCTAACTTTGATTTTAGGCAATATTAAATGAATGGTTGAAATTTGTTTAATTGTTACTCATTAACAGGAGTAACAAGAGATGGTTTGAGCAGGCATTTCTTCCACAGGCCATCAAAAGCGTACACAACTGGGACAAGAAAAAGAAGAAAAATTCAAACAGAATGTGACTTACAAGCTGGTACTGGTGAAACTAGGTGGCACAAAACTGGAAAGACTAGACCAGTAATGGTTAATGGAAAACAAAAAGGTTGCAAGAAGATATTAGTACTCTATACAAACTTTGGGAAGAAGAGAAAACCAGAAAAGACCAATTGGGTTATGCACCAATACCATCTTGGTCAACATGAAGAAGAGAGAGAAGGAGAGCTTGTGGTTTCCAAGATATTTTACCAAACTCAACCAAGGCAATGTAATTGGTCTAATTCTGAACATACAATTACTAGTCATGACCCAAATAATAATATCAGAAGAGATAGTACTGGAAGTGGAAGTTGTTCTTCTTCTAAGGAGACAAATATTCTTCAAACAGATCAAGACATTTCTGCAGCAGCAGCAGCAGTTAGTGTTGCTTCTCAATTATCCAGCTACAGTACAATTGACATTACCCATCAGTTTAAACCTGATGATCATCATCATTTCAGCTTTACCCATTTTGGAAAAAGCTTTGATCAGGTAATTAATTTATTCTTCAGTGTACATTTTCAAACATGTTAAAGTCTATAATGCAACTAATGCTGAAATATTAATTCCACACTCTTGTAGCTTCTTCTTTTTTTAATTTGCACACATTGCTTGCATATGTAGCTAACTAGCATGAGCAAATTAAATTCATGGACCTCACTATCACTGTCAAGCAGCTAATTAATAAATCATACCCATGAAACTATATAAAAACTATATAATATTGCTAAATAAAATCAATAAATTTTGACTTTTCTTTTAGCAAATGAGAGATATAAAATAATAGTTGTTAAAAGAAAGAAGTAGAAAAGCAAAATAGCTAGGTATAGCTGATATGTTGATGGGGACGCAGGTGGGAATAGGGGATGCTGCTGGGGAAGGCCAAGTATCAGGTGGCACTGTCACGTGTGATGAGAGAGTGGCACAACAACATCATCACTATCAACAACAGCAACATCATCAGAATATTGCTACTGCTGCTTTCCACAATGTTATAACCAGGCCTTCACACCCAATATCTACCATCATATCTCCACCTCTTGATCTCCATCACACTTCCATTAATATGCTTGATCAAGACTCTTACCATGTTTCTAGGCTTATGCTTCATAATGATCCTAATTTCCGGGTAATTTATTTAAGAGTTTATATATATATATATATGGTAAACGCATGGCAGACATAGTTTTTTTAGAGTAATTAATTAATTACTTTTGGTGTCTACAAAACATGTAACTGTTGTTTTATTTTTTTTACTTTATTCCTCATGTTGAAGACAATATCATTAAATAAGATTTGATTTATCATTATTTTAATGTTTGTGATTGAATACAGCAGCAACAACAAGAGCAGGCGCAGCAGCAACATCATAAAATTGGAGGAAGATCTGCGTCGGGTTTGGAAGAACTCATAATGGGTTGCACATCCACCAATAATAATGTCAAGGAAGTGAGTGAACTTTTTTGACTCTGAATTCCATGCAATATTATTGTCTTGCAATTATATATAATCATTACCCAAAACTATGTTAGAATGGAAAAATAAAAAGGTACTTACAAGGATTAGAAAGTTTGAAAAGAAAAGAGAAAAACCAATTTCTTTAATTATTACTAATAATTTGAATTAAAGATATTATATATAAATATAGAAGCTAGCCCATAAAACCATTTTTGTTCTTTTCCCTCTTTATCCCTTTTCTTCTTTAATTTTTAGCTTTCATTTAATATGTTTTTGGTGGTGGTTTAAAATGTATATATTAAATGAATACCAAAAAAAGGGAAAAAAAAAATACTAAAAAAAATTCTATCTTCGCATCGATCAGCATATCTAGACTGGAATAAGTTATCCAACTACACTTTATTTCCATTTCACTTTTATAAGTTATAAGGAATCATGCATGTAGTGATCTCTACTCAAGGTCGTAAAAAAGAGGAATTCGAACGACATCTAAAAAGATTTTAAATTCCCTCCGGTGCAATAACTCAATTATTTAACTGATTTTATTTTTAACTTCAGTAAAAAAAAATATGTGTTTATTTTATTCTTACACTAAAAAACACATGTTTATTTATATTAAAAAAATGAATATATGTTCTTTTTCTTAATGGTTTTAAAAATAAAATTTTATATATGAAGGAAAGTTATATCATATAATTAAATCTTTTAAATTTAAGCTTTAGTAGAAGTAAAATTTGGTTTTTTTGCTCGACTCAATTTCAAATAAATTTGCTATAAAATTGGCTGGCGATTGGTGAATAGAAAAAAAAAAAAGACATTTGGGCATCATTCTCTTTTTATTTTTAAGATCTATAGTAAACCGTTAAAAGCATAGTTACAATATACTAGAGAGAGAAAAATGCTAAATAAGTCTTTAAATTTAAGTTATTTATATCATTTAATTTTTTAGATTAAAAAATACTTCATATAATTTCTTAGCTTTATAAAAGGGAGTAATTAATAACAAATTATATTATTTTATTATTATTTTTAAAAAATATTATTATAATTTTTCTTTCAAATGATTAAACGCGATTAAAACACGAGTATTTAACAATAAAAAAGTTATAATTAATATGAAAAAAATTCACAAAATATTCATTTTTAATGTTTATTAATTGCCACTATTTTATTTATTGTTTTATTATTTTAAATTTTTATTAAAAATTAAAATATATATATTTAAAAAAAATTACGTTTGAATATTATTATTGTTGATTTTTTCTTAAACAATTTTATATTAATTCACTTTTATCTTTGTTAAAGGCTTGTATTTTGATCAAGTTTTAATACCTAAAATAAAATAATAATGTTTTAATAAAAATTATTAAAATAATATAATTTATCCTTAATTATCCTTTTTTACAAAACTAAGGAATTAAATAATATCGTTTCTAATTTAATGAACTAAACGATACAAATGACTTAATCTAAAGGTGTTATATCTCACCCTAGTAGATATTAGAGCAATTCTATGTTGAAATTAATAATTAATTTATATACATGTGTTTATATTTATGAACAGATTCATTGAGAATTTAAGATATATTACCAGCATGTATTATCCTTATTTATTGTATATGATATTTAAATGTTTCATATGAATTTAAACCAAGTGTTCAAGTTTTGAGAGAAGACTTTAGAATAAATTAATTAATTAATAAAAAGTCGAAAAGTTTAGTCATATATGAAACAAATTAAACTTCTTTTTTTAATCTTAATTTAGTTTAAAATGGGGTCCAAATCCTAATCCTCATGATCTTCACATGCATCTTCTGCTTTGGTTTGATGATAACAGGAGTCATCCATCACAAACGTACCTCAAGAGGCAGACTGGATGAAGTATTCTTCCTTCTGGCCAGATCCTGATCACAGCCCAGATCATCATCATCATGGGTAGTACAAAAATATTTATAGAACGAAAATAAAATAAAACAAAAGCTTAAATTCACAAACATCTACACAACATTATCATCATCACAATTATAGTCCAAAGCCTAGAACCTCATGCATGGTTCTTTTTAAAATGACTTTGCTGGATCTTTAATTTTTTTTCTTTCCCTATTGGGGGGGCCTTGGTGTAAGTTCCTGATGGGCTCTCCAACTGAACTAACTGTGAACAGTCCATTAATTTTGAAAAGAAACAAAAGGTTAAAGAAAGCAAAGCAAAAGAAAGAAAGAAAGAAAAAGTTAAAAAGAAAACCAAGAAAAGACTTCTCTCTCTCCTGAGAAATTAATACAAGGAGAACCGAAGATCCAAAGTAATTCCCTTATCTTTCATGAAAATCATCACCATTATGATTACTATATCATCTTTGTGGTTATTTATTCATATTATTTTATTATTTTAAGATGTTTTCTTTGCATAAGGTCTCTTTTTCTTGTTCTTGTAAAGAAAAAATACGAATAGAGTTTTAGCAAACTGCAACGTTGTACACATTGTTAGCTTTACTTTTTTTTTTTTTTTTACTTTTTCAAAAGAGAAGTTTCATTAATGGCAGCAAAATTACACAATTTCTGAGCAAAAACACCAACAAAATACACCACCATAAAACTTGCAATCTTTTCCGACATCTATTGCATCCAAAACTCGCTCCAAATTCTTCTAATCACAGAAGAAAAAAAATCAAAACCAAATCACTAAAAAACCTTATTATTGCAATCATCCTATTGCTCCATGCCGACAGTAACCAAAAAACCAAGCACAAAATAGAACGAGCCCACTACAAACTAGGGGAAAGGCGAGGCCAAAGAGGTCATAAGCCTCTTGGAGAAAACCAACCTACGCCTAGCAGTGGTAGCGTAATAAAAGCTAGAGAGGGCGTCGGGCAAAGAGTGGTGGCCGGAGGTGGGTGAGGAGATGGCATAACTGAGGGGTTGTGAGATGGGTGGCCGGGATGAGGGGATGGGGAAGATAGAAACTGCTGGATAGGTGGCGGCTGGAAGGGAAAAAAAAAAAAAAAACTTAAGATATGGTTTTGTTTTAGAGTAATAAAGAGTCACCATTGTAAAAACTTTTATACTAATAATTTAAATAAGATATTAGCTCTTGATATATAATTAAATAAATCCGTGTAATTGAATCAATGAAAAAGTTCTCCACGTTATCAGAAACAAAACTTATTCTTAGCTTTAGTTTGGTTTTAACTTAATTTGTTGTATAAAAAATGCAAATATATGATGAAAAAATTGTTTATTCCGTGGTTGCTTAGCTTTATCCGTCTTTTTATGCAATTTATTAAAAAAAATAAAATGAAAATAACTACACTACTCACGTATTGATAATAAGCCCAAATAAGATACATGTAATTTATTTAAATTATTTAAGTTGAAAATTTCTAACAGGCTGGCAAATAGATACTTCTCGCTAGGGGTGAGTAAATAATCCGATCAATCCGCTTAAATTAATAAATCCGATCCGAATGGGTGAGTAAATAATCCGATCAATCCGCTTAAATTAATAAATCCGATCCGATCCGTCGGATTCGGATCGGATTGAATTGACATATTTTATGATCGGATCGGATTCAGATTGAAAAGTATACAATCCGTTCGGATTCGGATCGGATTCGGATTGACAGATTTTATAATCCACTGCAATCCGATCCGGACTGAATTACTATTAAAATTATAAATAAATGCATATTTATTTTTAATGTATTATATTTAAATATTATACATACCACAATTACATTAAATTATTATTTTAATTTTAAAAAAAATAAAAATGTTAAATTCTCTATAATAATTTAATAATATTTAACAGTATACTTTTTATTATTTTGATTATATAAGTTGTGACTATAAATAAATAAATTTTACTAAAAAATATATCAATTTAAAATTTAAATGTTAGTATATATTGTGTTTTATATATGATAATAATAAAAAATAAATTATAATCTTAATCCGACCTATCCGATCCGAAAAATCCGATTTGCTCGGATTCGGATTGGTTCGGATTGACTATATTATCGGATTAGAAATCTTCAAATCTACTTCAGATCGGATCGGATTTGGATTGGTGAAAAACAGGCAGTTTTGATCCGCTGCTCACCCCTACTTCTCGCTATATATATTATTTCGAAATAAGAAATTTCATGCATCCTTCGAATCTATACAAGCTCATATGTTCACATTGAGAACAATAGAGTAAACTAAAATTTGATAATCATCAGTATAATACGTATATTAGATGAATATATGTGCATGTATGTGACTAGTAGCAGAGCTAGAATTTTTTTTAAAAGGAGCTAAAATTTAATTTTATATATATATATATATATATATATATATATATATATAAATATAAAATTAATATGAGTTATAGTAAACTATATTCAATCTAATACTTAATTTTTTTATGTCATATTATATTAGAGACATAGAGTTAGCTTTAAAAAAAAATATAAAAGTTAACACTTTATAATTAACTTATGACGAAAATTAAACAAAATATAACAAGTATTAGTATTATTTATGTATAAAATAAATTTATTAACTAAAAATTTTAAGCAAATAGAAAGCTCAATCAAACACATCAAAATTTATAGTTGTTAAAACTAAAACTAAAAAAAATACGAAAAATGTAAAAAATAAAACATGGTTTAGAATTTTAACTTTGAGACTATATTTAAAAAATATATGTTGATAAACAATATAAAACTAACTAATAATAATAAAAAAATTTATATAAATTTTTTTAAATAAATTATAAAAGATTATTAAAATAAAATGTCAAATAATATAATATTAAATAAAATTAAAATTTGGGTTAAAATAAAATATGATAAACATAAACTTAAAGCCTTAATCTGAAGCTTATCATATATTTTATTTTTAATTTTATTTTTATAATGTTGAGTATAAAGTTAAATATTTGAACTTTTTTTGAATTATTATATTTAAGAAGAATTTTTACATAATATAAACTACAATTTATTTTTGTTACTAATAGTTACCAAATGTATGAAAAAAAGTATATATTTAACCACTTTATTTACAATTTATGTCATTTTTATCAACATATTTGTTAAATATAATTAATAGATACTAAAATATGTATATAAAATTAGACACAATATATTATTATAAATAAAATATTTATTTAATATTAAAAATATATAAATAATTAATTTTTTATCGAAAAGTTGATCGAAGTTACAATTTCATCCAAACTTGATCCGCCTATGACTAATGATTAAAATATTGATCACATGTTAGAAGTAATATTTTCATTTACATATGATTTGTCTTTCCATTATAAGGTATAAATACGTCGACAGTCGATTATTTAATACTTTTATGTTTGTTATTTAAAGGTTGGCATTCTTTCCCCTTAATAGAGCTCACGTCATAGTACCGACTCTCTTCGTACATGTGGTGCCACTAAAAAGATGGTCAAAATCACTGTATATTTTTGTGTATTATTAATATGCGATATGAATAAAAGTTATTAAAATAAAAAATAAAGTTGCTTAAAATATAGATAATTTTTTTTATTATTTGCAACATATTACTAATACATCAAAAATGTTAAAGATGTTTTGGATTTAAATCAAATTATTTTTCATGAGTCAGTGTCTCTGTTTTTTTTCGTTAATTGAGAGCCTTCATTAGTGCTTTATTCTATTCCAGATTCTAGCTTTTCCAGCAGTACTGTTTATGGAGTAAAAATGTAGTGCTTATCTCTCTGTGAGTGACGGAGTGAGAGAGAACGTGCATTCTATCTTTTGCTTACATGGGACGTACATGAAATAAAGCTAACATCGTCAACATGAATACTAGACATGCTTCATCGTAGTTTCTAAAAGGAATATTATAGGAAGATCGAACTAAAAATTCTTAATGAAGGACAAGAATAAACTTTTAGCTCCAATAAAATGACCACAACTTCGAGTACTACCCCTGCACTTAAAACTATAACTAATTCACAGAGCTTGTCTTTTCAGAACCATATATATACCATCTCTATCTCTGTCTGTATATGAGATTCAATTGTTCTTTCTTTTTTCGTCCTATATATCGCCATACATGAAAATTTCCTTTCAGTGTATTAGATTTCGTTTCTAACCTCCTTTTTACTTTTTTTTTTTTTTTTTAAGAGAGAAATTTCATTTAAAAAGAAAAATAATACAATCTAATAACTTTAATATCAATTATATACGATGCATAACTTAAAGTATAAACTAAGTGACTAACAACACAGTTATCATGAACCAAATACCATAAACAAATATAATTTCTCTACATAACAATCCTATTAAGTAATTCGAAAAAAAGCAGCCAAACTCAATAAATTGATACAAACAAAGCAAATGCTCATAAACTCAAAGTCTTCAAAAACAGTGGTAGACAACTTACTAGCTGTCCCACTAGAAAAAAAAAAAAAAAAAAGGACCAAATTGAGCAAGCTAAAGAACAAGCAAGACCATACGAAAACAAAAGAAAAACAACTAATAGAGCACTAATGCTCCAACAGCTTTCAAAAATCCACACATTGGAGCAATACCCAAAAAAAATACAGTAAAAAAACAACATTAATCTCTAAGAAAATATTGCAGCTTGAAAATCATCACTAGAGTTCAAACCTCTATCCATAAGAGTTTGTTTATTGTGGAACCTAGTCCCTAATTAGAATTAAGAGGAATAAGTGAAGTATTAGAGTAATTGATTTATTTATTTAAGGAGGGCAAAATTGTAATTTTATTTACATTTTTTAAAAGGGGAAAAATAATAAATAAATAAATAAGGAAGCTTTTAATAATAAAAATAAAAAAAGAAATCCCAAAACCAACCCGCAGTTTTGGGAACTAATTAAAAGAATTGATTTAAATGCTAAAATCTCTAACAGGCTGTTAAATAAACAAAAGAAAAAGAAAGAGTGAAATGAATAAATAAAAAGCGAGTGTAGGGAATAGAGATACTTGCGAGAAAAAGAGAACGATGAAGAAGGAAAGAAGGGAAAAAAAAGAAAAGAAAAGGGAGAATTTTTTTTATTTTGGTGTTCTCTTAAGTAGCTCTTTTAATTTAGTATAGATTAAGGTAATTAAATTTTATAACTCAAAATTCTAATTTTTTTTTTTTTTTTTTTTTTGCCATAGATCAGAATATAATCTGAAATTTCATGTTTATTATGGCATATTTTTATATAATATTATAAATTTTATTTATTTTTGTGTTTTAGAATTTATGTATGTAAATTTTATAATAAATTTTCAAATTTATAGAATAATTGTGGTTTGAATATATTAGAGTTCTTTTAATTTATATTTGCATGTTATTTTAAACAGTTTATATACATTAATTTTTAAATAATTTTTGAATTAAATATAATTATTATAATAAAGTGACATTTTAAGCTTTTTAGCCTTAATTTTGTTAGATTTTGGGTTTTGTTAGGATATATATTAAATACATTATTTATTAATTATTTTAAAGTGTTTTGGAGTTGTTTTGAAAATTTTAAATTATAATTTTTTCATTAAATTCAAAAATAAATAATAATTTTATTTAATAAGAAAATAAAAATAATTAAATATATCATGTAAGTTAATATTATTAAAACTTGATAATAAATTATATTTTAAAATTAATGTAAATACTTTATTTTAAGCATGAGTATATATGCAACGGATCCGTTTTGAAGATATATAATTTTAATAAATAATATAAATAAATTATATTAGCTATTGAATTATTATATTTAAAGGTATAAATATTAGCATATTTAAAAATTAATATTTATAAAAAAGTTAAAATTAGAAAATATATTAAATTAAGATAAATTAATATATATACTGAAATATTTTCGATCCAAGCACTTCCAATTAAGAAGTTCCCACCTAACTCCTCAATTTGCGATGATTAAAAAAGAAGATATAATTATGAAAAGAACATTAAGATTTAAGAGAATAAAAAAGTCTTAATAATAATAATAAAGAACTAAAATCTAACTTATGGACAGAGAAAGCTTAACAAAAAAAAAAAAATGAAGGGATCGAGTTGAGTTGACTAATGATTATAAAATTGGGCTCAATAAACACCGGTTGAAGAGAGAAAAGGAAGGATGAAGCCATGAAGGTACGGGAAAAGGTTCCTAAAAGTAGGTAGTACTTCAAGGAAACGGTTTGGGAGTTCTCTCGGGGTGTGTATCTGGGGAGAAATTTTTTATTATTATAAAAATTTGAGTATAATAGAAAGAAAAAAAAAAGAAGAAGATATAAATTAAAAATTAAATAAGAGAGAGAAAAAATATTAAATTTTAAAAAATAAAAAATTAAAGGTAAAAAAATTTAAATTTATTTCTCTTCTAAAATATATTCAATATTAAATACATTTATAAAAAAAAATTTGTGTCTCAAAGTGTAAGAGTGAACTTAGGTATGTGGGTGAGAGAAACGGACACCATGACATAATTTAGAAAAATTATAAAAATATTATATTTAAATTTTATCATAATAAATTTATATTTTAATAATATTAAATGTTAAATGTTAAATAAATTTAAATTATTATAATTTAATTTTAATTGTATTTAATTAAACAAATTTTAAAAAAATAATATAAAAATTATTTTTTAATTATTAAAAGATATAAATTCAACATAATTAATTAAACAAACGCTATATATATATATATTATTTTTTGTTATGATAGATTATTGCGATATACTATTATTTTTTTATGTTTGATGCATGAAAGAAAGAGTAAACAGTCAAAGTCGAAGCACGAACCTAACAGTAATTGTGTCATAATAGTCCTTTTAGATTAAATTTTAGGTCTTATTTAGTTTAATAATGTTCAAATTGTGTGATTTAATTCTATTAATTATTAAAAATATGTTATTTAATTATTTTAATTTAAAAGTAGTGATGAAGGATAAATTTAAATATTTTATCATTAAATTTGAGTTTAGGTAAATCAATAGAGAAAAGTGAATTTTTTTAAAGGTTATATTTGAAAATTCAAAATTAATTTTTTTTAAAAAAAGGATAACTCAATTAAGTGGAAAAAAAATAGAGAGATTATTAAGTTTGTTATGGACGAAAAAAAAAATACATAAAATGTTCAAAATAATTCTTTAATAAATCCAAAAATGATCAATATATTCCTTTATTGGTGCTTAATAACATTTGTACTTCTATGATCCCTTTTTTATAATTAAATGAATTAAGTGACACATTTTACAAGCAAAATAACCAATAAATTCTAAAATTATAAACAAAGTGACCAAAATGACACCACACCCTTATTCATATTTTTTTGTGTTTCTTACTCTAATCGAGCTATCAAAATAACCAACCTATATCTACCTGTTTATATTTAGTAGAAGAACCGATTCCAACCTTATCAACAAAACTCTAATAGGAATACTAAAATCTATAAAATAACAACACATAAGTACTTGCAGGCCTAAGGGTCAAGGTTTGATACCAGAATGACTCAGAGAGTTGACAAAAAATCATATTACAATAGTAATTGGTGGTTAAAAGGTGTTTTTAGGCTACGTAATACATTGGATTAGGAAGTTTAAAGGATCGTTGGGATAGTGGAAAACCCAACAAGTCGCTCCATTGATCGCCAGAGCTTCCATGAATTTTATAGACCTCATTAATCAGTTCCAATCTCTTCTCAGACTTGTAAACCACAGCCGGTTTGCCATGATCTGAAGCCCCATGTACATTAAAATCCCATCAATTTTGTTTTTGTGGATAGTTATTGAAATCTGCATTTTCAATTTCAAAATTGACCATACCTTAGGATCAGCCTCTCCCAGTTCTGGTATCCTGCTTCTAGAAGGTTCTTCTCAGTGACATTCCTTTGATATTCATCCCGTCCCGTCCGGTCAGTAGCAGGAGCCTTAGCCAAATCTAACCATTCATCGAATGTTTTTTCGTTAAAGGCCTCTGATCTGTATAAGAAATGAAATATGCTTTGCCTCAAACAACATGACTATAAAGGTTTAACTGATTGGAGTCATCTTGTATAATGACCTTGAGCCAATAATTCGGCGTAATTTCAGTCTTTTGAAGAAACATGATATGTTTTAAGTTTGTTGGGAAAGAAACACAAGGGAGGCAGGGAATCACAAAAAGTGATTGCCATCTTTATCCAACACTTTCATCTTAAAACGATAAAGATTGAAATTTTTCAACAAATAAAAAATAATGAGACAATTTAAGAACATACTGTTATAAATTGGCGCTAGCGGAAGCGAAGTTTTTGGTTCAATTTAGTTGCACAAATAATTTAATTTTGGATAACAGTAAAATAATAAGCAATAAGAAAAATAAATAGCACAATGATTTAAGTGATTAAACCTTTTAATGTGAAAAGTCTACTCCACTAACGACGGTACACCGAGACAAATCCACTATCAAATCTAAAAGGAGAGTACAGACACCAATATCCAAATAAAACCACTTACAAATGAAATCTAAATTACACAGTATCTCTAACCTTGTACGATGACAAAAGCACAAGTAATGTATTGTGATGTTTCTCCACCAAGAAACTGCTTGCTTCAAAGAACCCAAAATTTATTCAATCAAATAGTAGCTTTATTATCTTCAAAAGGATAGATCTTTTTATTTTCCTCTCACACAAAAATAATAGCTTCTCTTATTGCATTGTGTGTTGCTTTGTGGTGCGTGTTGCACAAATGATATTATGAGTAGTAATATATATATATGCAAGATTTGCTTGGAGATAAAGTAAAAAGCTTAACTCCTAAGTTTACTTAGCCATCAAATTTAAAGTATACTTAACTCGTAAGCATACTTCTTCTCCAAGTATATTTTACTTTTAAAAATAAGTTAAGATCAATATATATATTATCCAATATCATAATAACTAAAATGTCATCCACTTAGAGGATTTGTTTTGTTTTGTGACATTAAATAACACATACCCATATCTGTGCTGCTCGTAATAGGGCAAATTGGAGAGAAGGGTCTCATCGATGTCGAAAACCCAAACGTTAGTACCATTAGCGGCGATCTCAACCTTATTAGCAAAAGCCAATGAGTAATCGGCAATGACGTCAGAGTCGAACAAATATCGACCACTGGTCACGTAATTCTGAACGAAACTCCATCAACTGTAAGGAATGGTGGACCAACGTCCAGCATTATTTGATGCAGGATCCCCAACAACTCAGAGGAGCGCACTCATGGAAGTGAGCTGTCAGTGGGCTCAGAGGTGGCGCACCACATGGCCGCACCTAGACCCCCGACTCAGAGGTGGCGCACCACATGGCCGTTGCATCAGGTCTGCAGACCAGGCTCCCCAACCAGCTCTCCTGTGCAACACGTGCAGCAGGTAGGTTGTTCATACCAAGGTTCGAACCCTTGATATGCTTGATAGCAGCTCAATGGATGATAGCATGTGCTGCTATCAAGCATATCAAGGGTTCGAACCTTGGTATGAACAACCTACCTGCTGCACGTGTTGCACAGGAGAGCTGGTTGGGGAGCCTGGTCTGCAGACCTGATGCAACGGCCATGTGGTGCGCCACCTCTGAGCCGGGGGTCTAGGTGCGGCCATGTGGTGCGCCACCTCTGAGCCCACTGACAGCCCACTTCCATGAGTGCGCTCCTCTGAGTTGTTGGGGATCCTGCATCATTATTGGTCTGAACGGCCAGTCTACAGCTATTGCAGTAGAACCCATTCGTCCACCATCTGTAACGTGTTGGTTCATGGGCTGCCTCAGTCGGATCATGGGTCTGAAGAGTGGCAATGGTGATTTGGCCAATTAAAATGGTGTAAAGGAGAACAACCGTTATGATCAAATGACCAGAGGAAGCCATTGCCGAGAAAAACCAAGAAGCTTTTCTGGGAAAAAAAGGTTCTTGGCTTTTCTGGCGAAATATCGAAAGTTTGGAATCGAAGAGATGGGAAGGGGAAGAGGAAGTTGAACCCCCGGCTTAGTATTGATTTGAAATAGTTTCTTTATCAACGTTGGGGAGTTGAAGCCGGAAGGCTCAATTCAAAACGATCCCTTTCGTTGGTCTCTCCTTGAGAGGACCTTAACCGTGTGCTTATGTCTAGTGACATTTTTTATACTATTTGTATAATTAATTATTTGAAACATTTGAACTACTTAACTATTTATATATCTAAATAAATATTATATGCATGTATTACAATTATATATAAAATAAAACTAATTTAAAAATAAGTAAAATTTGTTGATATTCTGGAAGATATATTAAAATTTTCATTTTTTTTTTGAATTTTTAAAAAAATTTATATACAATAATAATATGCTCAATATTTTCATAAAATTTAAATCTTTGATATTTTAAACTTTTCTCCTAATAGATTACAAGCTTGATTTTCATTTGTAGTATTATTTTTAATTTATTAGTATTGACTTTAGAAATTTTTACCTCATTATAATTATTTAGAGAGAAAAAAATAAAAAACAAAAATAAACCTTTTAGCCTAAGTCTATATATTTATCGGGCTTTCCCGTGGCCGGTGACACTTTGGGGCCAATTTTCCAGATTAGGTCCAATTAGTTTAGCACATACGCGGTGTTTGTTCGTGCAGTCATTGACTTAACAAAATCGCGTTCGTATTATTATATCGATAAAATTGATGGATTTATAAAATATGTGTCTAGATCGAATAATTATTTCTCTATTTCCTACCTTATTGCTCAATATGAGTTTATGTCATTCTATTATTTTTACCTCATTATAATTATTCATGTTTTTGCTATTATTTATTTTTATTTTAATTATTTTTATTACGCTTTAAATAAATTTATATAAAATTTAAATGTATTATTTACATATAAAATAAATATAAATATGTATGTACTCATTACATATAAAATATAAATTTGTTTTATGTTTTTTTTCTCACCATTTTTACATAAATTACATCTCTAAATCAATTGAAAATTATTATTTTCTTATTATTTAATTAATTAATTAATTAAGTTAATTATTAAATGTATTTTCTTACTAACTTTTTTGATGATAGAGCTCTTGTTTTTAAAGTTGATTTTTTATTAACACAAAATCTAGTTTGAATAGTTTATCAGATTTTATGATGGAGGTGATTTACAAGTTTTGTTTTTAAAGTTGATTTTTTATTAACACAAAGTCTAGTTTGAATAGTTTATCAGATTCTATGATGAAGTGATGCACGAGTTTTATTTTTGGATAATAAAAGTGATATCTAACTGTTAACAAGAAACAATACTTAATTCTATATTAAATCAATTTAAAGAGGATAAAATAGTAATTATATTTTATTATATATTTTAATGTTGTGCATTTTTTGTTCTGATTTAGTTATTTAGGAAAATATGATCGAATTTTTAAAATCTGGTCACTACAAGTCAATGATTGAGAAATAGACTCAATTTATATATTATATGTAATATGAATATATATATTTATTTTATATGTAAGTAATACACTAAAAATCTTTATAAATTTATTATAAGCATAACAAAAACAACTAAAATGAAAATAGTTAACATAAAAAATATGAACATATATTACAGAATGACAAAAACACATATTAGAGCAATAAAGAAGAAAATAAATCAAATTTATATTTTGTATGTAATGAATACATATACATTTATTTTGTATGTAAATAATACATTAAAAATTTATATAAATTCATTATTAGCGTAACAAAAATAGCCGAAATGAAAATAGATAACAATAAAAATATGAACATTTATTACAAGAGACAGAAACACATATTAGAGCAATAATGAAAGAAAAAATCTTAATTTATATTTTGTATGTAACGAATACATATACATCTCATAGAAAAATAAGAGATGCAGAAGATATTAAAAAAAAAAGGACATAAATGTAAAATTATTTAACAAACATGCAGTCGTATTATTATATCGGTAAAATTGATCCGTTTATAAAATGTGTGTCTAGATTCGAGTAATTATTTCTTGTTCGTGCAAGTCCAACAACATGTGTAAACAGATACAATCTCCTGGGGCGGTACCCAGTGACGGACCGTCCTTAGGGCTATCCCGGGCTGGAGCCCGGATAGCTTTTTCAGTTTTTTTTTATTTTTATATATATATATAATTAAAAGAATTGATTATATAAAAAAATATGATTGATAATGTTGAATAATTAAAAAGTTATATTTAATGACAAATTTATGTTCGATATAGCCTTTTTAAAGTTTTTATTTTTAATAAATATTATTGATATTTTTTTTAAATCACAATATATTATTTATTACTAAAATTCTATAAATAAACTTAGATTAATATACTATTTTTTGGTATTATATTATCCACAACTTTGCTCCTTTTATGTTCTTTAATTATGTTATTTAATCTGTTACTTGCTCCTGCTGCATAATCTAAGTTTATTTATTCTTTTTTAAAAATTATTAAAGTTAGATATATTCTTTTTTTTAAAAATATTAAATATTTAATATATTTGTATTTAAATTTACAATCAAATCAATAATTGCATGTTATATACTCTAAAAAATTATAACTTTTAAACTTTTGATCGACAAATATCATATAATTATTAATTTGAGTGTTATGTAAGTATAAATTTGTATATATTTAACACTCATCTTTCTTCATAACAGTTGACTATTATTTCTTTAGATTTGTTTAACTTTATTTGATAATTGATAAATTTTATGAAGTATCGTCGGAACATCTTAAATAAATTTTTTATTTGCTTTTTTTTAAGTTTATATATATATTTTTTGTTTCTTTTTAAGTTTATATATATTTTTAATGTTAGTTACAAATCTTGATATTATAAATTAATTTTTTTGTAAAATAATTTTTTTTTAATATATATTAGCCCTCCTAGAAAAAAAATCTTGGGTCCGTCCCTCGCGGTACCGATGGTAATGAACAATTAGTCTTGCTCTTATTCCTTATTTTCGAATTTTTGATTTCTAGTCAAAAAATGAATTAAAAATCTCAGCCTCGGTTTCGATTCATATTAGATTCCTGAGTCTGTAATGTCTTCTCCTGCCGAGTAATCCCTTTTTTCTTGTTTCTGTTTCTTATTTCCTCAGATTGCCTTTTCTTTTCATAGCTTTAAAAATACACAGCCATTAATTATCACTTTCACTCGGGTTTTGCGTTTAATCTAAAACCGTTAGCTAGAATCACATGCTCGTCTCAGTTTAAGTGGAATTCTGCTGATTAGACTGTTGTCCAATTTGATTGTATCCCTGTGGGGTTTTTTTATCAAGAGGTATTCCATGCTTGCTTAATCAGTATGTACTTTGTGATAATAAGGGATTTGATACTCTATTTATCTCTTCTATTTTTTTTTTAAGAGGTACATTTTAATTTATTTTTGTAAGTGATATATTTTAGATCTTTTAACTTATTTAAAGATATATTGAAGTTCAATTTTTTAAAAAAAATTGTCAACTTTTTAGCACATAATTCTTATATAATTTTTGAAGTTTTAGTAATTATTAAAGGGATAGTTGAAATTCATTACCTTTACAAAATGAATTTTTGTAACTTTTTTTGTAAAGGTAGTGGACTTATGATACCCTTCAAATAATTTGAAGTATAAGTTTAAAATGCAATTTCAACAAAAGTAACAAATTTGGGCTACTTTTTTTCCTTCCATGAATATGTATATATTTCCATTTTGAGGTATGGAACTCATTCATATAGTTCAAATAAACAACTAAATTCAATAAAGTTTGATTGAATGTGTTTATGAGCTGAAAAATTAGAGTAAGTAATATAAATAACAGAATTTCCAGTAACGCACCATATTCTCGCACCCTCCCTCAAAAATTTATAAGTTCAATAGTTAGTCTCTATGTAGTTCTTGGGAATTTACTGCTAAGTGATACCTCTTCTTTTTTTTGAGAGAGGAAGCAAAGGTTTTTACACTTTATGCTGTATTGTATGGTACTATTGGGAGCAAGCACATATGAGAACCTTGACTGTATATCTGTGTTAGAATAAGGGGTAATTCGACTACTGGGACAAGGAATTAATGTTGTGTTAAAATCTCTCTTATATTCAATTAGCAATATGATCCTTACAACTTATATATAATTAATTACCTTCTGATTTAAAAGAAATGTATTATACATCATTCTCTTCCTAAAAAATGGAAGCATACGCTACATCCAGATTTTACGCTGTTTACAGCATGGCGACTTAAGCAAGGACTAGCATTAATTGAATCTTTATCTTTTGTTGCATTTTAGGTGTTATCTATTATCCCGATGTTTTCTTCTCTATGTATGGAGTAGAGAATTTCCGAATGCCAACATCAAGTTATATGGCCTTGTGACACTTAGGATACAAGCCTCTTTCTTTGCTACATAATTGAATATATGATGCGTCAATTCTGAACTGGTATTTGCAGGCATTTGGGCAATGCTTGTCCTTGATGTTATTTTTGGTTCACCTACTATGCCAGATAGATCTGCTGGGAATCCTTGCAGGACATCTGTATTACTTTTTGACAGAATAAAAAATTTGCTTTCTGGTGGCAAAAAAACATATTCAAGACTCCAACATGGGTGTATCCTTTTTCTTTGCTTTGGCGCCTTAATATTTGAAGGTAAAAATGTAGACATTCTAATGCGCGATGTTGACCCATTGTATATCTCCATCGTCAGCTTCTTTCTCTCTAGGATTAGAAGTTTAAAACAAAATATTCATAGATTGATTGCTGGTCACAGCATTTAAAGTTGCATCTCAAATGACGGTTAGTTGTTTCTGTAAGTTTTCTTGACTTAACTGCCCTGACATAAAATCGTTGCAATATAGAGGTTAGCAGAGCTCAGCTTCAAAGTGGCAGGAATACCGGTAAGGCATACAGAGGGAGATTCTATTGTCCCAGTGATTGATTCATCTGTTGAGAGGCTGGAAACATTTCCAATCAGTTGATCTATGAATTATTCAATTTACAATGTGGAGTTGGGTACGTAATTAAACAGAAAGGGTTTCAACTGTTTCTTTTCCCCTGATAATCGTTTTCAATTTTCATATCTGAAAATCAATTGTGAGTTGTGACCGTTATTAGTTCTGATTTTGTCAGCATGTTATCATTTTGAATTTATAACTATATATATTCCTCTTAGAATTAGTTTTACTTTCAAGTTTAATCTTTTTATGGTGTTTATCGACACATGGAGTTGCATGAATCATGGCAAGGCAAAAAAATGTTTACACTGACTCGTAAAGTTTCAAATATGTCTCTTCAGTTAGTAGTTCTTTTGGAAGACTACGTTTTTATTTTGGCCAAATATGTTATTCTCTCCAGACTTTTGAATGAAAATACATTCTCAAGTGGATTAAGATCATGTTTCAATTGTGTTGAATAACATTACTTAATGCATCTAAATAATACTAATTACATGAGTAGTTATATATATCACAACTTACGCATAATAATTAATAATTAGTTAAAATATACAACTAACAATAAATATTAAATATATTTTAATGATATGAATTCCAATAATAAATATTCAATTATTATTTGTCACGATAAAGTTACGTTTTGAATAAATAGTAATATATAGCTTTTTTTTTTTCTTAATATCAAAGGACTAAATTAAATACGTTTCTTATAGATCGTTGATAAGTCAAGACCTCCACGTCATATCTAACGTTATAGAATTAAGTGAATGAAAGATCATATTCATATACCTAATTGAATGGATAAACAGTACTCTTATTAATCAATTTTTGCCTGCAGTTTTTTTCTTATGCATTCAGCTGAAGAAAAACACAGAGCACCAATAAAAAAGTAAATGAACAGAATAAAATAAGAAAAGTAAAAAGAACGAAAGACCATAAATAAAATAAGCGGAGCCTTTTTGCCGCCAAGTGGCAACGAAGATGAAAGCAGATCTCCTAACAGAACACTTGAGAGAGCTTTGAAACGTGAAGCAATATACGTGAATATGATACGTGTAATATAAAATTAACTATAAAAAAAGAAAGAAAGAAAACAAGTAAAAGAGAAATTGCTGAGTAAAAGAGTAGAATGAATTAAAATCCTAAAACGAAGGCGGACTGAATGGCATCAATTGAATTCGGTAGTGAACGAAAGGTTGAGAGACTATGCCTAGATGAGATCCCATTCAGAATTTTCAAAGCTAATCCCCCAGTTTTCTCTCACTCATAAACAAATAACAAACAAAACACGTTAAACAATAAGAAGAGCAACATCGACAAGAGATAGTTTGTAAAGTAAGAAAGGGAGTGTGTGTGTGAGAGAGAGAGAAAGAGAGAAGAAGAAATGTCGTGGCAAACCTACGTAGATGAACAATTGATGTGACATTGATGGCGGAGGCCAGCACCTCACCGCCGCTGCTATTGTTGGTCACGACGGCAGCGTCTGGGCCCAGAGCTCTGCCTTCCCTCAGGTTCACTCTTCCCTTTCCTCCTTCGTTTCCGACTCTATTCGTCCAATTGCAAAATATATATGCAATGTTGATAACTTAATTTATTCTTCAAGTTGGTTTACAATCAAATTTCGTGTTTAATCTAAAGAAATATAAGCAATTGAGGATATGGAGAATTTCTGTGTTCTATCGGATTTGGACTTGGATCATGCGATCTCCTGAAAATGTCCTTGTATTGCGGATATTCGATTGGATTTGGAAATTGCCTGATCCTAACAATAACATATCATGACGACATACGCATCAATTTCATATGACATTGTACAAGAATTTAATGTGACTCTAAGTCTAATCAAATCATAATTTCTCTGTATTTGCTCTTTTTTGATATTTCGGAGAGTGAAATTTGTGTCGCTTGATGCGGTCTGTCAATTGAACTGGTTTGATCTTTGATCTATTGCTGTCGAACTCAAATTTGTTCAACGCTCCATTTGATTGCACAATATAATATTAGTTTTATTATTATATGGCCATAAGCTATTTATTTTGTGAGTAATTCTAAGTTACGGTATTATGAATGAGGCTATTTTTATTCTCTGTGTTCCTTGTATGTTTATCCGTATACCATTGTTGATTTCTATTGTGTACATGTTTTTTTGGGTACAATTTGTATGCTCATTAACACCATCTTCACATCTTCTACTTTGGGTTTCCAGTTTAAGTCTGAGGAGATAACTGATATCATGAAGGATTTTGAGGAACCAGGTCATCTTGCTCCAACAGGCTTACACCTTGCGGGCGCAAAATATATGGTGATCCAGGGTGAGCCTGGAGCTGTGATCCGTGGAAAGAAGGTGATGTCTTTGATTATCTTTGCTCACACTCATTCTTAAATTGCTTGTATCTAAACCTTCAATAAGCACTTCCAACTTCCGGTGCTATGAGTATTCTAGCTAGGTCAATGCTGCCATTTAAATAGTCAGTTTCACCTTTTTTTTATAATTCAATATCTCATTTATTAAATAACTTTTTCCCATCTGGATAGACAGGGATCTGGAGGCATCACTATAAAGAAAACTGGTCAAGCTATAATCTTTGGGATCTATGAAGAACCAGTGACTCCAGGACAATGCAACATGGTGGTTGAGAGGTTGGGGGATTACCTCGTTGAGCAGGGCCTGTAGGCTTGTGATGATCACACCATGATTCCTCTAGTATCAAATGCTCCATGGGTACAATATTTGCCATTTTTAATTTTTTTTTAGTTAAATTGATAAGCTTATGAAGATGTTGCAGAAAATAACCATGGGGGTGAAACATAAAACAGTGGTTTTGTTTTTGATTGTTCAAATTGCGTGACCTCAACATTTAATTCATTGGTTATGTGTATTATTTCATCTGGTTTATAAATATGGTACTCTTTATATACCAATTATTAGTGCTATTGCTAAGGCGTTCTCTGAATCTATTTAGATGGATATCTACCTTTTCTTAACACGCACAGGCGCTGTTCTTAATGCAATATTATCATATTTTGTATTTGTTTTTATAAACAAAAAAAAGCTCCTAGGTGGGAGACGGTGTAACGTCTGCTATACTCCATTCACCCGGATCAACGCCGATGTTGAGGGTACCGACAGCAGCTAGCACCTGAGGTTCACGTCATAAGGGATCATTGTGCACAATTACGACTTTTTCACTCCTCGAATGAACCACCTCGTGCATGTAACCCAGTGACTGTCGGTATATTTTATATTCGTTTGGATACTAGTAATTTACATTTAATTTATCACAACCTAGTATATAAGTAAATTCACAAGCGCCTTATTACAAGGACATTTGTAGAACAATGGTTTAGCTCTCTTTCACTTCTTTTTTTCCCTAGATTGTTAGATGCATTCTTGATTTTAGAGTATAGAGTTTGAACTTGATTGCTTCATTGGATTCTTTTTTGGATCTGACTTTTTCTTTTCATTTCTTTTGTTGATTTTTTATTTTCATACCGAGACTGAGCGTTTAATTGAATCATTGTTTGTTGAATTTTTAGGAAATTTTTGTAACACACTCCTATGAAAATTTGATTAACTGGCTTAGTACATCTAGATGCGAGGTGCAGGCGTTCAGATCATTAGTGGATTTGGAAATTGGAACTTGTATCGTTTTATTACTTTAGTGGGTGAGTTAGAAGATTCGTTAATTTAAGGACAAAACTTCTGAAATTGTAGACCTCATGTCTGTCAATATCGTCTCAACAAAGAATGGCAGGAAAATTCCTCTCTTTTTCTTTTTCTTTTTCTTCTTATTGCTCAGTAGAAAGAGTTTTACGGAGCACTTCCTTTATAATAAAAAAAAGCATGTAATGTTGATTGCTGCTTTTATTAAAATATATATATATATATATATATATATATATATATCATCCATAAATAATTATTTAATTTGGAGATTATGACATGTGTTACTATTTCCTGAAATGTTTTCCTTACTTTTATTAGTTTCTATTATATAGTATGCTTTATGGATTGAAACGTGTACATGCACTTAACCACATGTATGCTACAGCTATCATCAATTGTTGACACTTATTAGTTTGATGCCTATATTGATATAGTTCAAACTGGAAGAAATAACTGGCATAATGAACGACTTCAACGAACCCGGATCACTTGCACCAAATGGATTGTACCTTGGTGGAACAAAATACATGGTGATCCAAGGAGAGCCAGGAGCCGTCATTCGAGGGAAGAAGGTAACCATATTTGTCTTTTCACTCTTTTTTGGCACAGAATAAACTCATTTTTTCCCAAACTGACACTGAAACCTTGAAATCCATTTGAGACACTTAAAATAAATTTATTTTTGTTCTTGTAGGGGAATTGTCAGATTTTTATCTTAATTGAATCAGAAACTTGAATATCTAATTTTTCCATCACTTATAATTTCAAAAGTTTAATTATGTTGGTTTTTGGTGCCCTTGTCATTGACATCTTGGATCAGGTTTCTTGCCAAAGGCATGATTCTTTCTTGGTTAATTGCATGGGTTGTTACACCAGTCAAGATATGTGCCACCATATGTTATATATGCTCTAATACTTTTTAGGCCCAACACTTAAAATTTAAAAAATTGAGGTTGCATAGGTTTTTGAACATAGGACCTATTGTTTTCTATTAGAGTATGGTAAAAGTTTATGTTTATTGGACGTGGACCAAAATATTTTAGATATGAGTTATGTTTTTATGCATGCTATGTGGTGTTATACTATGTATTGCTAAAAGAGTTTCTTGCTGGACTTTTTCCTTGGTCCTAACACATGTTTTTGTTACTTTCTTGTCCTTATTAATCTCAACTTTAAGAGGATGTTATTGCATCTAGAAATGACATGGAGTTTGGACATTATTTTATCCTGTACAATTGAGATTTATGTTTTGTGTTGTATACTCACCATCATACTATAACTTCAGGGCCCTGGTGGTGTTACTGTTAAAAGGACCAATCTAGCCTTGATCATTGGTATTTATGATGAGCCAATGACACCTGGTCAGTGCAACATGATTGTGGAAAGGCTCGGTGATTATCTCATTGAGCAGGGTCTCTAATTGCAACGGTACGTCTCCTGAATTATGTCTGCATTATACGTTTGATTACGAGCTTGTTTGTTGACCTTTTTGCTGGACTTCTTGGCTGGAGTTAATTATATATTACGAGTTCGAAGTTGTGGGGAAGATTTGGTGCGTGGAAAGTAATGATTGTTATGCTTTGTCATTGAACTCCTTTGTTGAATAGTATTAGGATGATTTTCAAGTGAGGCATTTGTCTATTGAATTTGAGTTCATATAGTTTTGTTTTATCTTTCGACTTAATCAGTTTGATGTTTCTCCTTGTATATGCGCTAAAATTTGCAATTGCAATTTACATCTGTTCTTTGAGAGAATGGATTCCATTTCATTATGTCGGTGTATGACACAGTTATGCTGGCATTGGTACGAAATATTAAGGTTGTGCTCCGTTGGGCTTGTGCCTTCAACGTTGGGATTTAAACTGTTGAAATCCGCTAATGCAGACAAGATAACGAAATCTCTAAAGAAATTTCTTAAATTAGATCATTGAATGAAAATATAACAGTGGCAAGAACTTTGTATAATCTATTTGTCAACAAATTATACTTTCTGTCTCTTTTGTGTCCCCAAAAAAAAAAAAAAAATAATATATATATATATATATATATACAATTTTGTGGAATATTCTTGAAACAGATCTGAACTTAATGGCTTAATGCTATCGAAATTTTTGTCCAAAAAAAAAGGGTTCTGTTCCCTTCTTTTAACGCAAAAACAGTTCAGATCTGAGTAGTGCACTTATGAAGATTTTGACCGTACAAAATCGTTTGATGATTTGTTTATAAGGTCATAAATACATAGCCTAAAACATAACCGAAAGATGTAATTTTTGGTCAATATTTGCCCAAATTCAAAGAGGCAGACGATTTTGATCCTCTCTTGTCTATAGATTTGTTTACATCTGACATAACTTCCCCTAAAAAGGGAGAGAAGATTGGAGATCTGATGTGGTTTTTTTCACACGAGAAACCAATTCATCACTGTGCTTGAGGAGAGTCGTGCGCTTGCACATAAACTTCAGATAAGACATTTAATTTGCACAAAAATCAATATCCAAACAGGTAATGAGCAACAGATTATGCCTGCAAAAATGAGATCATAAATCCAACCCTATTGTATGCACAAAAATAATTTACCTCGCTAGTCGCTACCATACAAAGTTGAAAGGGTAGGTTGCTCTACATAGATACATTTCCACTTCTAAAGCAACAATGAAAATTTCAAAGAAAAATCTGTACCGTTTCTTAGATATTAAAGTTTCCCTGGCATGACTATCTTCCATAGATTAAACAAAATCAAAGTTGCCAGAATGTAGCTAGAGAAACGTGAAGGGAAGACATTATTTTGCGTGGAGTAAAGGGGGGCCCAACTGAGCAGTCCCCAAATTAGCCCCATCCTTGTGTCGTTGGAGCTTGGATTGACGAGCAAAGCAACTCGAAGTGACTGTAGCTACGGGTCTTAAGGACTCCACTACTGCAGCTGAGGGTGCTCAGAGCAAGGAACAAAGCAGCAGCTCCTTCCTGCATGCAGCTAGGTACGGCACAATACATGCTTACTATCGGGGTTAAAAGAAAACCCGGGAGAACTTGGGGTCCAAAGGGGTATCCAAAAAGAGAGAGTTCCTTGGGGGCCCCAAAGGACCCCGATTCATAACAAAAAAAAAAAAACTCAGCTTAGTCTTTTTTTTTTCTTATTTATTTTGTCTTTAAAAGACTTAACTTGTAACATTTACAAACAATTTTTGCATTCTAATAGATCTTAGCCTCATATTTTCCTCCCCCTTCTCTCTTCTCTTGTTTATCTTTTAAATATTTGATTTGAATAATTATCATGTAAAATATGTGATGGTGGGATACGTGGAATTCATAATTTAGGCCCCTTTTTTTGGCATTGTTTTGTTGCCTAAGCATAATAAAGCAAGAAAAGAATTTTCAATTTGAAGTAAGTTTTTATTTTTTATTTTTTTATTATAAGTTTGGAGAAAGATTTTGGATTGTATTGTTACTACCTAGAATATGCAATAAAATTATGTCTCACAAAAACTACCGAGCTGTAACGTAGATGCATTCGTCATAGCCTGCACCGGAGAGGGCACCAAGTTTTTAGTAAATCTGAAGAAATATTGTTAGAGACAAAAAATAGTCATAGAATGAGAGCAGATTGTTCTATACGTACTTGGGTCTTTGTCAATTTTAACTCCTGCACTTTCAAAACTGCAGCAACGTCAATAGCTCCATTTTGCTGGTAGTAAATTTTTGAATACATATGATGCATGAGACACTAGATTGTTTGGCTCATAAAAGGGTTAGCTGGACTATGTAGTTGTACAGTCCACATTTCCAGTACTGCAAGCCCAATTTAAGGCATTTTGCAAAATATCCTCAAAAGATTTGTGTCAAGCAATACACCACGTTGGAGCATTCAAATTGGTAATGTTGCCGTCTAAAAGTTATGTCAACAACACTTTTTCCAGTGAAATCCAGGTTATAAACACTTGTCTGGTCAGGATAAAATAGTCCCCAGTTTCTTTCAGATTCCCAGGCTTCCCATTCTCATTAAACAAAGAGAACATATACACATCCACAGCTCCTCTCCTGACTTTGCAGGTGTTCTAGTTGATGAATGTATAAAAATATAATTAGCTCTCCTCCTAAGAGCTTCAACTTTTAAGAAAGTTGGTGACCAACAGCTTCTAGCATGGTATTAGAGCAGTGTTTGATCTTGAATACTTTTAGTTCTATCCTCTCTCTATCATTTGTCAGTGACCGTAATTTTAATTGTTCTGAAATTTAGAGCCATCAGAGCAACGTATAGAGTCTATAGACTATTAAATCTGTGCATCAAACATGTTTGGATTAATTACTTCAGAGGACGACTCAAATACAATAGTCCAAAGATATATTATCAAGGGAATCTCGGTAAGCATAGTAAGGGTAATTATCTATCATGAAGGGTGACCGATTTTTAGCGAGAAATTCCAGCATGGGCTTGAAGTGCAACTTACTGTCAAAAGCACCTGTAGATGGAGGGAACCATCGAGACAGCACTCCAAGGGAAAGGGTAGTTGAAACATTAATCCTCTTATGCAAACCAAGTTTCCTAAGCGTCATAGGGACAATTTTTATAGCAGGCACTACCAAGGCATAGATGTTACTAGGGCTTTTCGTAACTTTAGCTCCGACAGTAATGTAGGTGATCTTTGTGGCAAAGTAATAAGGGAGAAACACTACTCCATTCACTAACTCAACTAGATATTCCAAAAGAAAAGGAAACTACATAGTATTTGAATTTATTAATGCTAGTATCATATAATTAAAGTACTATTTATATATTAACATTTTTTTCCCTTACACGATGTATGTCTCAGCATCAATTCACATCAATTGACTTTATATAAAGGACTTCTGCTTCAAGTAATATTTAAGACATAAGGTTGTGAAACATGATAGGACGTGGTTTACAAGCAGCTTCTAAAGGTTGCACTCTAGGCATAGTGAGACCCAAACCTTCGCTCATATCCAATAAATCTTCACTAGGCCTCTCCCACTCGAACGACTGAATTAAGGTCCCCAATACTAATCCAATAACCCGATTAGCCAAACCATTACCTGGACACCCTTTTCTGCCAGCACCAAATGGAATAAGTTTATGCCCTTCACCACTCCAACCCAAAAATCTTTCAGGTTTAAACTTTGTTGGCTCATCCCACAAATCACCATCTCTATGAACAGCCCATGAATTCACAATCAACATTGTTCCTCGAGGCACATCAAAGCCACTAACAACACAATTCTCAGACGCTTCACGAGGAATTAGAAGTGGAACGGGAGGATATAAACGCATTGTTTCATTGATTACACATTGCAAGAAATTCAGCTTTGGTAAGTCACTTTCTTCCAACAAACGACTTTCTTCAACGTTGTTGTCTATTTCATCTCGAACCTGCTTCATTACTTTTGGATGATTTAGCAGCAAAGACATTGCCCACTCTAAGCTTGTTGATGAAGTCTCTGTCCCAGCAGCTAACAATATCTTCAATTGTAACAATTAAATATGGATAAGTTATTCTAAGTTTAATTAATTGTTTCTTATCATTCAATATATAATCCAAAACTTTTGAAAATGTCCCGTTTATCTTTGATGATCAATATAAAAAAAAAACATATTCCATTGGAGGAGATTAAAAATGAAACTACATACATTAATAAGTTATTTCATACAATTAAACATTATATTTATAAGTAATTCAAAGTAAATTGAAAATCTTTGACATACATACCATAATAATTCCCTTGATTATTTCATCTGTATACATGTTTGGATCGGTTTCTTGTTGAGCCAATAAATTATCAATCATCAACTTCTTGTCATTTTTCACAACAGCAGAGTAAAAAATTTGCCTACGCTCGTCAATCAAGTCTTGCAAGAATTTGTCCATCTCCTCCATAAGTTTGGTCATCTTCTTCTCCACCCCACGAATATCCAGCAACTGCAAAATTGGCAAAAAATCTTCCACATTAGATGATCCTGATAATTCAATTGCTTCTTTGATTAACCTAAGAATTTTCTTAGACTCTTCGATATCCGCGACATTTTCTCCATAATATCTCTTCCCAAACATCATCATAGTCATGACATTAAACGAAAACTCATAAAACTTGGATTTGAGCTCAATCCTTGGCGTCCCTTGATTGTAGCTTCGCACTATTTCATAGAGCAACAACCGGAGTTGTTCTCGTCTAATAGAAGCAGAGATGGCGAGACGAGCAGAGCAGAAAATCTCGAGGGTCATAATACGTCGAAGGTTGCGCCAATGGTCGCCATAAGGTGCTGAGACAACAGTGGTGTTGTTGTAGCTAAAGTGTTTCGAGAAAAGCGTGTTCGGACGATTTGAGAAAATGATGTCGTTTTTGGTGAAGCATTCTTCGGCAGCCGAAGCAGAAGATAGTAAAAGTACTGTACGTGAGCCGAGTCGAAGGAGTAATACTTTGCCGTACTTTTCAGAAAGTAATTGAAAGGTTCTGTAGATAGGTTCTTTAAGAAGATGGAGATGGCCTATAAGGGGAAGCGATGGTGGGCTTGGAGGTAGATTTTTGTATCTGGATTGATTGTTATTACTTAAGAAGAACTTGAAAATTAGAAAAATGGAGAAGATGAGACATACACTAGTGTACCAATGGTAGAAAATCTCCATTTTGTGATGTCTGTGGTTAAGTATTTTTGGCCTTCATACCTTATCTGTTTTATATCAGAATTGTTTGGGATTTTCCTGCTGAAAATGTATTTTCAAATTATTTTTTTTATTAAATTTTGGAAGAAAATTGTACGGGGAGAAGTATGTAGAGATACTGAATTAATTATTGCTTCATTGATTAATTATCTTGTGTACTCGTCTCTCACGTGATTCTTAAATGAGTATGACTATTAAATTAATAAAAAATGTGAAAATTTATACTTACATTAATTATAAAATTATTTTAAAAATAAAAAAATTATTCAATTTTTAAAATTTTTTTACAACATATTATGATACAATTAAAGTAGATACAAAAGTGAATGCAAATTTATGTTATTACAGTATTCCTTTCATATTTATGTATGTATAGTTGTCTACACCATGCTCTCAAACGGGTCGGTTGCATTGAATTTGGGTCTATTTATTTATGACTTGACTTGTATAGGATTGACATAGATCTAACTCGTTTATTAAATAAGCCAAAAAGTGTAATTATGATCCAACCTTTAAAAAAAAAAGTTATTCATTTAACCCATTTAAATATATCAAATAACATATATTATATTTTATAATGTAAAAAAATTGACAAATTATATCAAATATCAATATATACTTATGTAACTTGTTAACATAATAAATTCTAATTATACTCTAAAAATTAAATTAATTTAAATATTATTTTAACAAAAAATATTAAAACATTAACAAATGCAAACTAAATAATATTAATAATCATAAGTATTATGATAAATTAAAGTCAATGTGTTAAATTCTCAAATATAAACAAAAAGATTTAATAAAAATATATATCTATAAATTTTTTTGTAAGTAAAAATTAATAATAGATTTTTAAACTTACTATTTTTATTTTTTTTATCACAAATATATTATAGTTAAGCTTGCCCTTGATCCATAAAAAAGTAGTACAAACTACACGTAAAGCAGAAACTCATAAACACTTTTAAGTGATCACTACTCCATTCACTAAGATATTTCAAAAGAAAAGGAGACTACATAATATTTGAATTTATTAATGCTAGTATCATATAATTCAAGTACTATTTCTATATTAACGTACTTTTTTTCCTCTGCACCATGTATGTCTCAGCATCAATTCACATTAATTGACTTATATAAAGGACCTCTGCTTCAAGTAATATTTAAGACATAAGGTTGTGAAACATGATAGGACGTGGTTTACAAGCAGCTTCTAAAGGTTGCACTCTAGGCATAGTGAGACCCAAACCTTCGCTCATATCCAATAAATCTTCACTAGGCCTCTCCCACTCGAACGACTGAATTAAGGTCCCCAATACTAATCCAATAACCCGATTAGCCAAACCATTACCTGGACACCCTTTTCTGCCAGCACCAAATGGAATAAGTTTATGCCCTTCACCACTCCAACCCAAAAATCTTTCAGGTTTAAACTTTGTTGGCTCATCCCACAAATCACCATCTCTATGAACAGCCCATGAATTCACAATCAACATTGTTCCTCGAGGCACATCAAAGCCACTAACAACACAATTCTCAGACGCTTCACGAGGAATTAGAAGTGGAACGGGAGGATATAAACGCATTGTTTCATTGATTACACATTGCAAGAAATTCAGCTTTGGTAAGTCACTTTCTTCCAACAAACGACTTTCTTCAACGTTGTTGTCTATTTCATCTCGAACCTGCTTCATTACTTTTGGATGATTTAGCAGCAAAGACATTGCCCACTCTAAGCTTGTTGATGAAGTCTCTGTCCCAGCAGCTAACAATATCTTCAATTGTAACAATTAAATATGGATAAGTTATTCTAAGTTTAATTAATTGTTTCTTATCATTCAATATATAATCCAAAACTTTTGAAAATGTCCCGTTTATCTTTGATGATCAATATAAAAAAAAAACATATTCCATTGGAGGAGATTAAAAATGAAACTACATACATTAATAAGTTATTTCATACAATTAAACATTATATTTATAAGTAATTCAAAGTAAATTGAAAATCTTTGACATACATACCATAATAATTCCCTTGATTATTTCATCTGTATACATGTTTGGATCGGTTTCTTGTTGAGCCAATAAATTATCAATCATCAACTTCTTGTCATTTTTCACAACAGCAGAGTAAAAAATTTGCCTACGCTCGTCAATCAAGTCTTGCAAGAATTTGTCCATCTCCTCCATAAGTTTGGTCATCTTCTTCTCCACCCCACGAATATCCAGCAACTGCAAAATTGGCAAAAAATCTTCCACATTAGATGATCCTGATAATTCAATTGCTTCTTTGATTAACCTAAGAATTTTCTTAGACTCTTCGATATCCGCGACATTTTCTCCATAATATCTCTTCCCAAACATCATCATAGTCATGACATTAAACGAAAACTCATAAAACTTGGATTTGAGCTCAATCCTTGGCGTCCCTTGATTGTAGCTTCGCACTATTTCATAGAGCAACAACCGGAGTTGTTCTCGTCTAATAGAAGCAGAGATGGCGAGACGAGCAGAGCAGAAAATCTCGAGGGTCATAATACGTCGAAGGTTGCGCCAATGGTCGCCATAAGGTGCTGAGACAACAGTGGTGTTGTTGTAGCTAAAGTGTTTCGAGAAAAGCGTGTTCGGACGATTTGAGAAAATGATGTCGTTTTTGGTGAAGCATTCTTCGGCAGCCGAAGCAGAAGATAGTAAAAGTACTGTACGTGAGCCGAGTCGAAGGAGTAATACTTTGCCGTACTTTTCAGAAAGTAATTGAAAGGTTCTGTAGATAGGTTCTTTAAGAAGATGGAGATGGCCTATAAGGGGAAGCGATGGTGGGCTTGGAGGTAGATTTTTGTATCTGGATTGATTGTTATTACTTAAGAAGAACTTGAAAATTAGAAAAATGGAGAAGATGAGACATACACTAGTGTACCAATGGTAGAAAATCTCCATTTTGTGATGTCTGTGGTTAAGTATTTTTGGCCTTCATACCTTATCTGTTTTATATCAGAATTGTTTGGGATTTTCCTGCTGAAAATGTATTTTCAAATTATTTTTTTTATTAAATTTTGGAAGAAAATTGTACGGGGAGAAGTATGTAGAGATACTGAATTAATTATTGCTTCATTGATTAATTATCTTGTGTACTCGTCTCTCACGTGATTCTTAAATGAGTATGACTATTAAATTAATAAAAAATGTGAAAATTTATACTTACATTAATTATAAAATTATTTTAAAAATAAAAAAATTATTCAATTTTTAAAATTTTTTTACAACATATTATGATACAATTAAAGTAGATACAAAAGTGAATGCAAATTTATGTTATTACAGTATTCCTTTCATATTTATGTATGTATAGTTGTCTACACCATGCTCTCAAACGGGTCGGTTGCATTGAATTTGGGTCTATTTATTTATGACTTGACTTGTATAGGATTGACATAGATCTAACTCGTTTATTAAATAAGCCAAAAAGTGTAATTATGATCCAACCTTTAAAAAAAAAAAGTTATTCATTTAACCCATTTAAATATATCAAATAACATATATTATATTTTATAATGTAAAAAAATTGACAAATTATATCAAATATCAATATATACTTATGTAACTTGTTAACATAATAAATTCTAATTATACTCTAAAAATTAAATTAATTTAAATATTATTTTAACAAAAAATATTAAAACATTAACAAATGCAAACTAAATAATATTAATAATCATAAGTATTATGATAAATTAAAGTCAATGTGTTAAATTCTCAAATATAAACAAAAAGATTTAATAAAAATATATATCTATAAATTTTTTTGTAAGTAAAAATTAATAATAGATTTTTAAATTTACTATTTTTATTTTTTTTATCACAAATATATTATAGTTAAGCTTGCCCTTGATCCATAAAAAAGTAGTACAAACTACACGTAAAGCAGAAACTCATAAACACTTTTAAGTGATCACTACTCCATTCACTAAGATATTCCAAAAGAAAAGGAGACTACATAATATTTGAATTTATTAATGCTAGTATCATATAATTCAAGTACTATTTCTATATTAACGTACTTTTTTTCCTCTGCACCATGCTGCAGCTCAATGGATGATAGCATGTGCTGCTATCAAGCATATCAAGGGTTCGAACCTTGGTATGAACAACCTACCTGCTGCACGTGTTGCACAGGAGAGCTGGTTGGGGAGCCTGGTCTGCAGACCTGATGCAACGGCCATGTGGTGCGCCACCTCTGAGCCCACTGACAGCCCACTTCCATGAGTGCGCTCCTCTGAGTTGTTGGGGATCCTGCATCATTATTGGTCTGAACGGCCAGTCTACAGCTATTGCAGTATAACCCATTCGTCCACCATCTGTAACGTGTTGGTTCATGGGCTGCCTCAGTCGGATCATGGGTCTGAAGAGTGGCAATGGTGATTTGGCCAATTAAAATGGTGTAAAGGAGAACAACCGTTATGATCAAATGACCAGAGGAAGCCATTGCCGAGAAAAACCAAGAAGCTTTTCTGGGAAAAAAAGGTTCTTGGCTTTTCTGGCGAAATATCGAAAGTTTGGAATCGAAGAGATGGGAAGGGGAAGAGGAAGTTGAACCCCCGGCTTAGTATTGATTTGAAATAGTTTCTTTATCAACGTTGGGGAGTTGAAGCCGGAAGGCTCAATTCAAAACGATCCCTTTCGTTGGTCTCTCCTTGAGAGGACCTTAACCGTGTGCTTATGTCTAGTGACATTTTTTATACTATTTGTATAATTAATTATTTGAAACATTTGAACTACTTAACTATTTATATATCTAAATAAATATTATATGCATGTATTACAATTATATATAAAATAAAACTAATTTAAAAATAAGTAAAATTTGTTGATATTCTGGAAGATATATTAAAATTTTCATTTTTTTTTTGAATTTTTAAAAAAATTTATATACAATAATAATATGCTCAATATTTTCATAAAATTTAAATCTTTGATATTTTAAACTTTTCTCCTAATAGATTACAAGCTTGATTTTCATTTGTAGTATTATTTTTAATTTATTAGTATTGACTTTAGAAATTTTTACCTCATTATAATTATTTAGAGAGAAAAAAATAAAAAACAAAAATAAACCTTTTAGCCTAAGTCTATATATTTATCGGGCTTTCCCGTGGCCGGTGACACTTTGGGGCCAATTTTCCAGATTAGGTCCAATTAGTTTAGCACATACGCGGTGTTTGTTCGTGCAGTCATTGACTTAACAAAATCGCGTTCGTATTATTATATCGATAAAATTGATGGATTTATAAAATATGTGTCTAGATCGAATAATTATTTCTCTATTTCCTACCTTATTGCTCAATATGAGTTTATGTCATTCTATTATTTTTACCTCATTATAATTATTCATGTTTTTGCTATTATTTATTTTTATTTTAATTATTTTTATTACGCTTTAAATAAATTTATATAAAATTTAAATGTATTATTTACATATAAAATAAATATAAATATGTATGTACTCATTACATATAAAATATAAATTTGTTTTATGTTTTTTTTCTCACCATTTTTACATAAATTACATCTCTAAATCAATTGAAAATTATTATTTTCTTATTATTTAATTAATTAATTAATTAAGTTAATTATTAAATGTATTTTCTTACTAACTTTTTTGATGATAGAGCTCTTGTTTTTAAAGTTGATTTTTTATTAACACAAAATCTAGTTTGAATAGTTTATCAGATTTTATGATGGAGGTGATTTACAAGTTTTGTTTTTAAAGTTGATTTTTTATTAACACAAAGTCTAGTTTGAATAGTTTATCAGATTCTATGATGAAGTGATGCACGAGTTTTATTTTTGGATAATAAAAGTGATATCTAACTGTTAACAAGAAACAATACTTAATTCTATATTAAATCAATTTAAAGAGGATAAAATAGTAATTATATTTTATTATATATTTTAATGTTGTGCATTTTTTGTTCTGATTTAGTTATTTAGGAAAATATGATCGAATTTTTAAAATCTGGTCACTACAAGTCAATGATTGAGAAATAGACTCAATTTATATATTATATGTAATATGAATATATATATTTATTTTATATGTAAGTAATACACTAAAAATCTTTATAAATTTATTATAAGCATAACAAAAACAACTAAAATGAAAATAGTTAACATAAAAAATATGAACATATATTACAGAATGACAAAAACACATATTAGAGCAATAAAGAAGAAAATAAATCAAATTTATATTTTGTATGTAATGAATACATATACATTTATTTTGTATGTAAATAATACATTAAAAATTTATATAAATTCATTATTAGCGTAACAAAAATAGCCGAAATGAAAATAGATAACAATAAAAATATGAACATTTATTACAAGAGACAGAAACACATATTAGAGCAATAATGAAAGAAAAAATCTTAATTTATATTTTGTATGTAACGAATACATATACATCTCATAGAAAAATAAGAGATGCAGAAGATATTAAAAAAAAAAGGACATAAATGTAAAATTATTTAACAAACATGCAGTCGTATTATTATATCGGTAAAATTGATCCGTTTATAAAATGTGTGTCTAGATTCGAGTAATTATTTCTTGTTCGTGCAAGTCCAACAACATGTGTAAACAGATACAATCTCCTGGGGCGGTACCCAGTGACGGACCGTCCTTAGGGCTATCCCGGGCTGGAGCCCGGATAGCTTTTTCAGTTTTTTTTTATTTTTATATATATATATAATTAAAAGAATTGATTATATAAAAAAATATGATTGATAATGTTGAATAATTAAAAAGTTATATTTAATGACAAATTTATGTTCGATATAGCCTTTTTAAAGTTTTTATTTTTAATAAATATTATTGATATTTTTTTTAAATCACAATATATTATTTATTACTAAAATTCTATAAATAAACTTAGATTAATATACTATTTTTTGGTATTATATTATCCACAACTTTGCTCCTTTTATGTTCTTTAATTATGTTATTTAATCTGTTACTTGCTCCTGCTGCATAATCTAAGTTTATTTATTCTTTTTTAAAAATTATTAAAGTTAGATATATTCTTTTTTTAAAAAATATTAAATATTTAATATATTTGTATTTAAATTTACAATCAAATCAATAATTGCATGTTATATACTCTAAAAAATTATAACTTTTAAACTTTTGATCGACAAATATCATATAATTATTAATTTGAGTGTTATGTAAGTATAAATTTGTATATATTTAACACTCATCTTTCTTCATAACAGTTGACTATTATTTCTTTAGATTTGTTTAACTTTATTTGATAATTGATAAATTTTATGAAGTATCGTCGGAACATCTTAAATAAATTTTTTATTTGCTTTTTTTTAAGTTTATATATATATTTTTTGTTTCTTTTTAAGTTTATATATATTTTTAATGTTAGTTACAAATCTTGATATTATAAATTAATTTTTTTGTAAAATAATTTTTTTTTAATATATATTAGCCCTCCTAGAAAAAAAATCTTGGGTCCGTCCCCGGCGGTACCGATGGTAATGAACAATTAGTCTTGCTCTTATTCCTTATTTTCGAATTTTTGATTTCTAGTCAAAAAATGAATTAAAAATCTCAGCCTCGGTTTCGATTCATATTAGATTCCTGAGTCTGTAATGTCTTCTCCTGCCGAGTAATCCCTTTTTTCTTGTTTCTGTTTCTTATTTCCTCAGATTGCCTTTTCTTTTCATAGCTTTAAAAATACACAGCCATTAATTATCACTTTCACTCGGGTTTTGCGTTTAATCTAAAACCGTTAGCTAGAATCACATGCTCGTCTCAGTTTAAGTGGAATTCTGCTGATTAGACTGTTGTCCAATTTGATTGTATCCCTGTGGGGTTTTTTTATCAAGAGGTATTCCATGCTTGCTTAATCAGTATGTACTTTGTGATAATAAGGGATTTGATACTCTATTTATCTCTTCTATTTTTTTTTTAAGAGGTACATTTTAATTTATTTTTGTAAGTGATATATTTTAGATCTTTTAACTTATTTAAAGATATATTGAAGTTCAATTTTTTAAAAAAAATTGTCAACTTTTTAGCACATAATTCTTATATAATTTTTGAAGTTTTAGTAATTATTAAAGGGATAGTTGAAATTCATTACCTTTACAAAATGAATTTTTGTAACTTTTTTTGTAAAGGTAGTGGACTTATGATACCCTTCAAATAATTTGAAGTATAAGTTTAAAATGCAATTTCAACAAAAGTAACAAATTTGGGCTACTTTTTTTCCTTCCATGAATATGTATATATTTCCATTTTGAGGTATGGAACTCATTCATATAGTTCAAATAAACAACTAAATTCAATAAAGTTTGATTGAATGTGTTTATGAGCTGAAAAATTAGAGTAAGTAATATAAATAACAGAATTTCCAGTAACGCACCATATTCTCGCACCCTCCCTCAAAAATTTATAAGTTCAATAGTTAGTCTCTATGTAGTTCTTGGGAATTTACTGCTAAGTGATACCTCTTCTTTTTTTTGAGAGAGGAAGCAAAGGTTTTTACACTTTATGCTGTATTGTATGGTACTATTGGGAGCAAGCACATATGAGAACCTTGACTGTATATCTGTGTTAGAATAAGGGGTAATTCGACTACTGGGACAAGGAATTAATGTTGTGTTAAAATCTCTCTTATATTCAATTAGCAATATGATCCTTACAACTTATATATAATTAATTACCTTCTGATTTAAAAGAAATGTATTATACATCATTCTCTTCCTAAAAAATGGAAGCATACGCTACATCCAGATTTTACGCTGTTTACAGCATGGCGACTTAAGCAAGGACTAGCATTAATTGAATCTTTATCTTTTGTTGCATTTTAGGTGTTATCTATTATCCCGATGTTTTCTTCTCTATGTATGGAGTAGAGAATTTCCGAATGCCAACATCAAGTTATATGGCCTTGTGACACTTAGGATACAAGCCTCTTTCTTTGCTACATAATTGAATATATGATGCGTCAATTCTGAACTGGTATTTGCAGGCATTTGGGCAATGCTTGTCCTTGATGTTATTTTTGGTTCACCTACTATGCCAGATAGATCTGCTGGGAATCCTTGCAGGACATCTGTATTACTTTTTGACAGAATAAAAAATTTGCTTTCTGGTGGCAAAAAAACATATTCAAGACTCCAACATGGGTGTATCCTTTTTCTTTGCTTTGGCGCCTTAATATTTGAAGGTAAAAATGTAGACATTCTAATGCGCGATGTTGACCCATTGTATATCTCCATCGTCAGCTTCTTTCTCTCTAGGATTAGAAGTTTAAAACAAAATATTCATAGATTGATTGCTGGTCACAGCATTTAAAGTTGCATCTCAAATGACGGTTAGTTGTTTCTGTAAGTTTTCTTGACTTAACTGCCCTGACATAAAATCGTTGCAATATAGAGGTTAGCAGAGCTCAGCTTCAAAGTGGCAGGAATACCGGTAAGGCATACAGAGGGAGATTCTATTGTCCCAGTGATTGATTCATCTGTTGAGAGGCTGGAAACATTTCCAATCAGTTGATCTATGAATTATTCAATTTACAATGTGGAGTTGGGTACGTAATTAAACAGAAAGGGTTTCAACTGTTTCTTTTCCCCTGATAATCGTTTTCAATTTTCATATCTGAAAATCAATTGTGAGTTGTGACCGTTATTAGTTCTGATTTTGTCAGCATGTTATCATTTTGAATTTATAACTATATATATTCCTCTTAGAATTAGTTTTACTTTCAAGTTTAATCTTTTTATGGTGTTTATCGACACATGGAGTTGCATGAATCATGGCAAGGCAAAAAAATGTTTACACTGACTCGTAAAGTTTCAAATATGTCTCTTCAGTTAGTAGTTCTTTTGGAAGACTACGTTTTTATTTTGGCCAAATATGTTATTCTCTCCAGACTTTTGAATGAAAATACATTCTCAAGTGGATTAAGATCATGTTTCAATTGTGTTGAATAACATTACTTAATGCATCTAAATAATACTAATTACATGAGTAGTTATATATATCACAACTTACGCATAATAATTAATAATTAGTTAAAATATACAACTAACAATAAATATTAAATATATTTTAATGATATGAATTCCAATAATAAATATTCAATTATTATTTGTCACGATAAAGTTACGTTTTGAATAAATAGTAATATATAGCTTTTTTTTTTTCTTAATATCAAAGGACTAAATTAAATACGTTTCTTATAGATCGTTGATAAGTCAAGACCTCCACGTCATATCTAACGTTATAGAATTAAGTGAATGAAAGATCATATTCATATACCTAATTGAATGGATAAACAGTACTCTTATTAATCAATTTTTGCCTGCAGTTTTTTTCTTATGCATTCAGCTGAAGAAAAACACAGAGCACCAATAAAAAAGTAAATGAACAGAATAAAATAAGAAAAGTAAAAAGAACGAAAGACCATAAATAAAATAAGCGGAGCCTTTTTGCCGCCAAGTGGCAACGAAGATGAAAGCAGATCTCCTAACAGAACACTTGAGAGAGCTTTGAAACGTGAAGCAATATACGTGAATATGATACGTGTAATATAAAATTAACTATAAAAAAAGAAAGAAAGAAAACAAGTAAAAGAGAAATTGCTGAGTAAAAGAGTAGAATGAATTAAAATCCTAAAACGAAGGCGGACTGAATGGCATCAATTGAATTCGGTAGTGAACGAAAGGTTGAGAGACTATGCCTAGATGAGATCCCATTCAGAATTTTCAAAGCTAATCCCCCAGTTTTCTCTCACTCATAAACAAATAACAAACAAAACACGTTAAACAATAAGAAGAGCAACATCGACAAGAGATAGTTTGTAAAGTAAGAAAGGGAGTGTGTGTGTGAGAGAGAGAGAAAGAGAGAAGAAGAAATGTCGTGGCAAACCTACGTAGATGAACAATTGATGTGCGACATTGATGGCGGAGGCCAGCACCTCACCGCCGCTGCTATTGTTGGTCACGACGGCAGCGTCTGGGCCCAGAGCTCTGCCTTCCCTCAGGTTCACTCTTCCCTTTCCTCCTTCGTTTCCGACTCTATTCGTCCAATTGCAAAATATATATGCAATGTTGATAACTTAATTTATTCTTCAAGTTGGTTTACAATCAAATTTCGTGTTTAATCTAAAGAAATATAAGCAATTGAGGATATGGAGAATTTCTGTGTTCTATCGGATTTGGACTTGGATCATGCGATCTCCTGAAAATGTCCTTGTATTGCGGATATTCGATTGGATTTGGAAATTGCCTGATCCTAACAATAACATATCATGACGACATACGCATCAATTTCATATGACATTGTACAAGAATTTAATGTGACTCTAAGTCTAATCAAATCATAATTTCTCTGTATTTGCTCTTTTTTGATATTTCGGAGAGTGAAATTTGTGTCGCTTGATGCGGTCTGTCAATTGAACTGGTTTGATCTTTGATCTATTGCTGTCGAACTCAAATTTGTTCAACGCTCCATTTGATTGCACAATATAATATTAGTTTTATTATTATATGGCCATAAGCTATTTATTTTGTGAGTAATTCTAAGTTACGGTATTATGAATGAGGCTATTTTTATTCTCTGTGTTCCTTGTATGTTTATCCGTATACCATTGTTGATTTCTATTGTGTACATGTTTTTTTGGGTACAATTTGTATGCTCATTAACACCATCTTCACATCTTCTACTTTGGGTTTCCAGTTTAAGTCTGAGGAGATAACTGATATCATGAAGGATTTTGAGGAACCAGGTCATCTTGCTCCAACAGGCTTACACCTTGCGGGCGCAAAATATATGGTGATCCAGGGTGAGCCTGGAGCTGTGATCCGTGGAAAGAAGGTGATGTCTTTGATTATCTTTGCTCACACTCATTCTTAAATTGCTTGTATCTAAACCTTCAATAAGCACTTCCAACTTCCGGTGCTATGAGTATTCTAGCTAGGTCAATGCTGCCATTTAAATAGTCAGTTTCACCTTTTTTTTATAATTCAATATCTCATTTATTAAATAACTTTTTCCCATCTGGATAGACAGGGATCTGGAGGCATCACTATAAAGAAAACTGGTCAAGCTATAATCTTTGGGATCTATGAAGAACCAGTGACTCCAGGACAATGCAACATGGTGGTTGAGAGGTTGGGGGATTACCTCGTTGAGCAGGGCCTGTAGGCTTGTGATGATCACACCATGATTCCTCTAGTATCAAATGCTCCATGGGTACAATATTTGCCATTTTTAATTTTTTTTAGTTAAATTGATAAGCTTATGAAGATGTTGCAGAAAATAACCATGGGGGTGAAACATAAAACAGTGGTTTTGTTTTTGATTGTTCAAATTGCGTGACCTCAACATTTAATTCATTGGTTATGTGTATTATTTCATCTGGTTTATAAATATGGTACTCTTTATATACCAATTATTAGTGCTATTGCTAAGGCGTTCTCTGAATCTATTTAGATGGATATCTACCTTTTCTTAACACGCACAGGCGCTGTTCTTAATGCAATATTATCATATTTTGTATTTGTTTTTATAAACAAAAAAAAGCTCCTGAGTGGGAGACGGTTCCATTCACCCTGATCAACGCCGATATTGAAGGTATCGACAGCAGCTAGCACCTGAGGTTCACGTCATAAGGGATCATTGTGCACAATTACGACTTTTTCACTCCTCGAATGAACCACCTCGTGCATGTAACCCAGTGACTGTCGGTATATTTTATATTCGTTTGGATACTAGTAATTTACATTTAATTTATCACAACCTAATATATAAGTAAATTCACAAGCGCCTTATTACAAGGACATTTGTAGAACAATGGTTGTCGGAATTTTTTTTTTTATAAGGATGTTAATGTTGGACATGCTTATTTGTTTTTTAATTTTCTATAATTTATTAATAACAATTTAAAATATATTCAAAATATCTACATCCATATTCATTATGTATTGCATAGACACGATTATTTAGTGAAAAGTGTTGAGTGATAGTTCCTTTTCAATTTTCACAAAGAAAATCAGGTTCTCTGTCTCGCGAGCCATTTAATAATAATTCAAAAAACACCACTTTTCTGTTCCTGGATTCCTTCTAAAGTTCTAAACCATCTCTCATTCAACAAAAAAAGGGGAAGGAAACAGTATGTAAAAGACTCGAAGCATGTCTATAATACGCCCTTTATCTTTTTGTTCATCCTTTTCTCTTGGTCCTCAATAATGCACTTGGAAAAGCACATGACCAACAGGCAACCCACGATCCATTATAGAAATTAAGAATACATCTTCCATCAGTTGTTATGAACTTTCTGGTTTCCAAATCTTAAGATCATTTGATAGTTCGCTTCCTTTAATTTTACACCACTTTATAGCTGTCGTTAAGAATATATTTTGGGCATAGGCTGGACCTCTAGCATTGCAAGATGACCTGTGCATTGGGTCCAGTATTCAATGCATTATTTAGAAGTGGTCAGCATCAAATTTTAATTAAATTTAAGGATTACAAGAGATATGTAGAACCATATGTACATATGTATATATATTTATATATATTAAAGGTGAATCATTAATCATCTTTGGATCTTAATAATAAAGGATTAAGGAAGGAACAATGATGATTAAGAAGATCTTTTAAACAATAATACAAGTGTGTGTATCTATAAGCAGTATTGTTTTCAGGTAAATTAAGGAAAATAGAAATTAAACAGATATTATACAATTGGAGCAGAGAAGGTAGCAACCGGCCATGAGAACTATGTGAGAAAGGTACTTGATAGAGCAAGCAACCAACTCATAAGTTGTTGGCTAATAGCTAAAATTGATTGGCCTCAACATATGTCTTATAGCATCGAAGTTGTATAGTCTAGTTGGGAACGCAATTGTATTATATGCACAAGATCATGAGTTCGAAGAATGAAAAGTTACGTAATGATTACTAAAATTTTTTGACAACAGTTTTTATATGATTTTCCTTCCAAGATGTTTTATATATATACACACGCTACACAAATAAAAAAATTAAAAATAAAATTTTATGTCTTATATATATATCAATTAAAAAAATTAAAAATAAAATTTTATATATAAAAGGATTATGCTACACAAATTTTTTTCACCAAACATGAATCAACAAGCTACAATTATAAATGTTTATGACCATATATAGAACATATGTATAATAATTAAGTATTTTTTAATATTAAAATAATTTTAAATTTAATTGAATAACATCGTTTCTTTTATTTATAGAATTTTATTTTAAATTTTTTTAAAAAAAATATTTATAATGTAAATAAATATATATTTTTTAGCTTTATAAAAAAATATTTATATATATAATTTTTTTATTAATAAAATTAAAAATAAAATTAATTAAATAATTATGTAATTAATACACCAAAAGACGGATAATTTTATTGGAGAGGGAGGCAGGGCGACTTTGGTAAATTTGAAGAGAAAACATTAAGGAAAATAGTATTTCGTGATTTCAGCGCTATAAGTAGAGCACCAGTCCCAGAGCCAAAAAAGACTCATCAGACAAATCACCGAAAACTGCTTAAACACTAAGCCAAAGAAAACAGAGCAAAACAACTCAGAAGCGAAATTCTCAGTAGCAAGAGCAACCAGAAGAAGAAGATGATGTCGTGGCAAACTTACGTAGACGACCATTTGATGTGCGAAATCGAAGGCAATCATTTGTCTGCTGCTGCTATCATTGGCCACGACGGCAGTGTTTGGGCACAGAGCTCCACTTTCCCTCAGGTTTAGCTCTCTTTCACTTCTTTTTTTCCCTAGATTGTTAGATGCATTCTTGATTTTAGAGTATAGAGTTTGAACTTGATTGCTTCATTGGATTCTTTTTTGGATCTGACTTTTTCTTTTCATTTCTTTTGTTGATGTTTTTATTTTCATACCGAGACTGAGCGTTTAATTGAATCATTGTTTGTTGAATTTTTAGGAAATTTTTGTAACACACTCCTATGAAAATTTGATTAACTGGCTTAGTACATCTAGATGCGAGGCGCAGGCGTTCAGATCATTAGTGGATTTGGAAATTGGAACTTGTATCGTTTTATTACTTTAGTGGGTGAGTTAGAAGATTCGTTAATTTAAGGACAAAACTTCTGAAATTGTAGACCTCATGTCTGTCAATATCGTCTCAACAAAGAATGGCAGGAAAATTCCTCTCTTTTTCTTTTTCTTCTTATTGCTCAGTAGAAAGAGTTTTACGGAGCACTTCCTTTATAATAAAAAAAAGCATGTAATGTTGATTGCTGCTTTCTGTAAAAATATATATATATATATATATATATATATATATCATCCATAAATAATTATTTAATTTGGAGATTATGACATGTGTTACTATTTCCTGAAATGTTTTCCTTACTTTTATTAGTTTCTATTATATAGTATGCTTTATGGATTGAAACGTGTACATGCACTTAACCACATGTATGCTACAGCTATCATCAATTGTTGACACTTATTAGTTTGATGCCTATATTGATATAGTTCAAACTGGAAGAAATAACTGGCATAATGAACGACTTCAACGAACCCGGATCACTTGCACCAAATGGATTGTACCTTGGTGGAACAAAATACATGGTGATCCAAGGAGAGCCAGGAGCCGTCATTCGAGGGAAGAAGGTAACCATATTTGTCTTTTCACTCTTTTTTGGCACAGAATAAACTCATTTTTTCCCAAACTGACACTGAAACCTTGAAATCCATTTGAGACACTTAAAATAAATTTATTTTTGTTCTTGTAGGGGAATTGTCAGATTTTTATCTTAATTGAATCAGAAACTTGAATATCTAATTTTTCCATCACTTATAATTTCAAAAGTTTAATTATGTTGGTTTTTGGTGCCCTTGTGATTGACATCTTGGATCAGGTTTCTTGCCAAAGGCATGATTCTTTCTTGGTTAATTGCATGGGTTGTTACACCAGTCAAGATATGTGCCACCATATGTTATATATGCTCTAATACTTTTTAGGCCCAACACTTAAAATTTAAAAAATTGAGGTTGCATAGGTTTTTGAACATAGGACCTATTGTTTTCTATTAGAGTATGGTAAAAGTTTATGTTTATTGGACGTGGACCAAAATATTTTAGATATGAGTTATGTTTTTATGCATGCTATGTGGTGTTATACTATGTATTGCTAAAAGAGTTTCTTGCTGGACTTTTTCCTTGGTCCTAACACATGTTTTTGTTACTTTCTTGTCCTTATTAATCTCAACTTTAAGAGGATGTTATTGCATCTAGAAATGACATGGAGTTTGGACATTATTTTATCCTGTACAATTGAGATTTATGTTTTGTGTTGTATACTCACCATCATACTATAACTTCAGGGCCCTGGTGGTGTTACTGTTAAAAGGACCAATCTAGCCTTGATCATTGGTATTTATGATGAGCCATTGACACCTGGTCAGTGCAACATGATTGTGGAAAGGCTCGGTGATTATCTCATTGAGCAGGGTCTCTAATTGCAACGGTACGTCTCCTGAATTATGTCTGCATTATACGTTTGATTACGAGCTTGTTTGTTGACCTTTTTGCTGGACTTCTTGGCTGGAGTTAATTATATATTACGAGTTCGAAGTTGTGGGGAAGATTTGGTGCGTGGAAAGTAATGATTGTTATGCTTTGTCATTGAACTCCTTTGTTGAATAGTATTAGGATGATTTTCAAGTGAGGCATTTGTCTATTGAATTTGAGTTCATATAGTTTTGTTTTATCTTTCGACTTAATCAGTTTGATGTTTCTCCTTGTATATGCGCTAAAATTTGCAATTGCAATTTACATCTGTTCTTTGAGAGAATGGATTCCATTTCATTATGTCGGTGTATGACACAGTTATGCTGGCATTGGTACGAAATATTAAGGTTGTGCTCCGTTGGGCTTGTGCCTTCAACGTTGGGATTTAAACTGTTGAAATCCGCTAATGCAGACAAGATAACGAAATCTCTAAAGAAATTTCTTAAATTAGATCATTGAATGAAAATATAACAGTGGCAAGAACTTTGTATAATCTATTTGTCAACAAATTATACTTTCTGTCTCTTTTGTGTCCCCAAAAAAAAAAAAAAAAAAATATATATATATATATATATACAATTTTGTGGAATATTCTTGAAACAGATCTGAACTTAATGGCTTAATGCTATCGAAATTTTTGTCCAAAAAAAAAGGGTTCTGTTCCCTTCTTTTAACGCAAAAACAGTTCAGATCTGAGTAGTGCACTTATGAAGATTTTGACCGTACAAAATCGTTTGATGATTTGTTTATAAGGTCATAAATACATAGCCTAAAACATAACCGAAAGATGTAATTTTTGGTCAATATTTGCCCAAATTCAAAGAGGCAGACGATTTTGATCCTCTCTTGTCTATAGATTTGTTTACATCTGACATAACTTCCCCTAAAAGGGGAGAGAAGATTGGAGATCTGATGTGGTTTTTTTCACACGAGAAACCAATTCATCACTGTGCTTGAGGAGAGTCGTGCGCTTGCACATAAACTTCAGATAAGACATTTAATTTGCACAAAAATCAATATCCAAACAGGTAATGAGCAACAGATTATGCCTGCAAAAATGAGATCATAAATCCAACCCTATTGTATGCACAAAAATAATTTACCTCGCTAGTAGCTACCATACAAAGTTGAAAGGGTAGGTTGCTCTACATAGATACATTTCCACTTCTAAAGCAACAATGAAAATTTCAAAGAAAAATCTGTACCGTTTCTTAGATATTAAAGTTTCCCTGGCATGACTATCTTCCATAGATTAAACAAAATCAAAGTTGCCAGAATGTAGCTAGAGAAACGTGAAGGGAAGACATTATTTTGCGTGGAGTAAAGGGGGGCCCAACTGAGCAGTCCCCAAATTAGCCCCATCCTTGTGTCGTTGGAGCTTGGATTGACGAGCAAAGCAACTCGAAGTGACTGTAGCTACGGGTCTTAAGGACTCCACTACTGCAGCTAAGGGTGCTCAGAGCAAGGAACAAAGCAGCAGCTCCTTCCTGCATGCAGCTAGGTACGGCACAATACATGCTTACTATCGGGGTTAAAAGAAAACCCGGGAGAACTTGGGGTCCAAAGGGGTATCCAAAAAGAGAGAGTTCCTTGGGGGCCCCAAAGGACCCCGATTCATAACAAAAAAAAAAAAACTCACGCATAGCTTAGTCTTTTTTTTTTCTTATTTATTTTGTCTTTAAAAGACTTAACTTGTAACATTTACAAACAATTTTTGCATTCTAATAGATCTTAGCCTCATATTTTCCTCCCCCTTCTCTCTTCTCTTGTTTATCTTTTAAATATTTGATTTGAATAATTATCATGTAAAATATGTGATGGTGGGATACGTGGAATTCATAATTTAGGCCCCTTTTGTTGCCATTGTTTTGTTGCCTAAGCATAATAAAGCAAGAAAAGAATTTTCAATTTGAAGTAAGTTTTTATTTTTTATTTTTTTATTATAAGTTTGGAGAAAGATTTTGGATTGTATTGTTACTACCTAGAATATGCAATAAAATTATGTCTCACAAAAACTACCGAGCTGTAACGTAGATGCATTCGTCATAGCCTGCACCGGAGAGGGCACCAAGTTTTTAGTAAATCTGAAGAAATATTGTTAGAGACAAAAAATAGTCATAGAATGAGAGCAGATTGTTCTATACGTACTTGGGTCTTTGTCAACTTTAACTCCTGCACTTTCAAAACTGCAGCAACGTCAATAGCTCCATTTTGCTGGTAGTAAATTTTTGAATACATATGATGCATGAGACACTAGATTGTTTGGCTCATAAAAGGGTTAGCTGGACTATGTAGTTGTACAGTCCACATTTCCAGTACTGCAAGCCCAATTTAAGGCATTTTGCAAAATATCCTCAAAAGATTTGTGTCAAGCAATACACCACGTTGGAGCATTCAAATTGGTAATGTTGCCGTCTAAAAGTTATGTCAACAACACTTTTTCCAGTGAAATCCAGGTTATAAACACTTGTCTGGTCAGGATAAAATAGTCCCCAGTTTCTTTCAGATTCCCAGGCTTCCCATTCTCATTAAACAAAGAGAACATATACACATCCACAGCTCCTCTCCTGACTTTGCAGGTGTTCTAGCTGATGAATGTATAAAAATATAATTAGCTCTTCTCCTAAGAGCTTCAACTTTTAAGAAAGTTGGTGAAAACAGCTTCTAGCATGGTATTAGAGCAGTGTTTGATCTTGAATACTTTTAGTTCTATCCTCTCTCTATCATTTGTCAGTGACCGTAATTTTAATTGTTCTGAAATTTAGAGCCATCAGAGCAACGTATAGACTATTAAATCTGTGCATCAAACATGTTTGGATTAATTACTTCAGAGGACGACTCAAATACAATAGTCCAAAGATATATTATCAAGGGAATCTCGGTAAGCATAGTAAGGGTAATTATCTATCATGAAGGGTGACCGATTTTTAGCAAGAAATTCCAGCATGGGCTTGAAGTGCAACTTACTGTCAAAAGCACCTGTAGATGGAGGGAACCATCGAGACAGCACTCCAAGGGAAAGGGTAGTTGAAACATTAATCCTCTTATGCAAACCAAGTTTCCTAAGCGTCATAGGGACAATTTTTATAGCAGGCACTACCAAGGCATAGATGTTACTAGGGCTTTTCGTAACTTTAGCTCCGACAGTAATGTAGGTGATCTTTGTGGCAGAGTAATAAGGGAGAAACACTACTCCATTCACTAACTCAACTAGATATTCCAAAAGAAAAGGAAACTACATAGTATTTGAATTTATTAATGCTAGTATCATATAATTAAAGTACTATTTATATATTAACATTTTTTTCCCTTACACGATGTATGTCTCAGCATCAATTCACATCAATTGACTTTATATAAAGGACTTCTGCTTCAAGTAATATTTAAGACATAAGGTTGTGAAACATGATAGGACGTGGTTTACAAGCAGCTTCTAAAGGTTGCACTCTAGGCATAGTGAGACCCAAACCTTCGCTCATATCCAATAAATCTTCACTAGGCCTCTCCCACTCGAACGACTGAATTAAGGTCCCCAATACTAATCCAATAACCCGATTAGCCAAACCATTACCTGGACACCCTTTTCTGCCAGCACCAAATGGAATAAGTTTATGCCCTTCACCACTCCAACCCAAAAATCTTTCAGGTTTAAACTTTGTTGGCTCATCCCACAAATCACCATCTCTATGAACAGCCCATGAATTCACAATCAACATTGTTCCTCGAGGCACATCAAAGCCACTAACAACACAATTCTCAGACGCTTCACGAGGAATTAGAAGTGGAACGGGAGGATATAAACGCATTGTTTCATTGATTACACATTGCAAGAAATTCAGCTTTAGTAAGTCACTTTCTTCCAACAAACGACTTTCTTCAACGTTGTTGTCTATTTCATCTCGAACCTGCTTCATTACTTTTGGATGATTTAGCAGCAAAGACATTGCCCACTCTAAGCTTGTTGATGAAGTCTCTGTCCCAGCAGCTAACAATATCTTCAATTGTAACAATTAAATATGGATAAGTTATTCTAAGTTTAATTAATTGCTTCTTATCATTCAATATATAATCCAAAACTTTTGAAAATGTCCCGTTTATCTTTGATGATCAATATAAAAAAAAAACATATTCCATTGGAGGAGATTAAAAATGAAACTACATACATTAATAAGTTATTTCATACAATTAAACATTATATTTATAAGTAATTCAAAGTAAATTGAAAATCTTTGACATACATACCATAATAATTCCCTTGATTATTTCATCTGTATACATATTTGGATCGGTTTCTTGTTGAGCCAATAAATTATCAATCATCAACTTCTTGTCATTTTTCACAACAGCAGAGTAAAAAATTTGCCTACGCTCGTCAATCAAGTCTTGCAAGAATTTGTCCATCTCCTCCATAAGTTTGGTCATCTTCTTCTCCACCCCACGAATATCCACCAACTGCAAAATTGGCAAAAAATCTTCCACATTAGATGATCCTGATAATTCAATTGCTTCTTTGATTACCCTAAGAATTTTCTTAGACTCTTCGATATCCGCGACATTTTCTCCATAATATCTCTTCCCAAACATCATCATAGTCATGACATTAAACGAAAACTCATAAAACTTGGATTTGAGCTCAATCCTTGGCGTCCCTTGATTGTAGCTTCGCACTATTTCATAGAGCAACAACCGGAGTTGTTCTCGTCTAATAGAAGCAGAGATGGCGAGACGAGCAGAGCAGAAAATCTCGAGGGTCATAATACGTCGAAGGTTGCGCCAATGGTCGCCATAAGGTGCTGAGAGAACAGTGGTGTTGTTGTAGCTAAAGTGTTTCGAGAAAAGCGTGTTCGGACGATTTGAGAAAATGATGTCGTTTTTGGTGAAGCATTCTTCGGCAGCCGAAGCAGAAGATAGTAAAAGTACTGTACGTGAGCCGAGTCGAAGGAGTAATACTTTGCCGTACTTTTCAGAAAGTAATTGAAAGGTTCTGTGGATAGGTTCTTTAAGAAGATGGAGATGGCCTATAAGGGGAAGAGATGGTGGGCTTGGAGGTAGATTTTTGTATCTGGATTGATTGTTATTACTTAAGAAGAACTTGAAAATTAGAAAAATGGAGAAGATGAGACATACACTAGTGTACCAATGGTAGGAAATCTCCATTTTGTGATGTCTGTGGTTAAGTATTTTTGGCCTTCATACCTTATCTGTTTTATATCAGAATTGTTTGGGATTTTCCTGCTGAAAATGTATTTTCAATTTTATTTTTTTTATTAAATTTTGGAAGAAAATTGTACGGGGAGAAGTATGTAGAGATACTGAATTAATTATTGCTTCATTGATTAATTATCTTGTGTACTCGTCTCTCACGTGATTCTTAAATGAGTATGACTATTAAATTAATAAAAAATGTCTATAATATGTAAATTTATACTTACATTAATTATAAAATTATTTTAAAAATAAAAAATTTATTCAATTTTTAAAATTTTTTTACAACATATTATGATACAATTAAAGTAGATACAAAAATGAATGCAAATTTATGTTATTACAGTATTCCTTTCATATTTATGTATGTATAGTTGTCTACACCATGCTCTCAAACGGGTCGGTTGCATTGGATTTGGGTCTATTTATTTATGACTTGACTTGTATAGGATTGACATAGATCTAACTCGTTTATTAAATAAGCCAAAAAGTGTAATTATGATCCGACTTTTAAAAAAAAGTTATTCATTTAACCCATTTAAATATATCAAATAACAAATATTATATTTTATAATGTAAAAAAATTGACAAATTATATCAAATATCAATATATACTTATGTAACTTGTTAACATAATAAATTCTAATTATACTCTAAAAATTAAATTAATTTAAATATTATTTTAACAAAAAATATTAAAACATTAACAAATGTAAACTAAAAAATATTAATAATCATAAGTATTATGATAAATTAAAGTCAATGTGTTAAATTCTCAAATATAAACAAAAAGATTTAATAAAAATATATATCTATAAATTTTTTTGTAAGTAAAAATTAATAAGAGAATTTTAAACTTACTATTTTTATTTTTTTTATCACAAATATATTACAGTTAAGCTTGCCCTTGATCCATAAAAAAGTAGTACAAACTACACGTAAAGCAGAAACTCATAAACACTTTTAAGTGATCACTACTCCATTCACTAAGATATTCCAAAAGAAAAGGAGACTACATAATATTTGAATTTATTAATGCTAGTATCATATAATTCAAGTACTATTTCTATATTAACGTACTTTTTTTCCTCTGCACCATGTATGTCTCAGCATCAATTCACATTAATTGACTTATATAAAGGACCTCTGCTTCAAGTAATATTTAAGATCTAAGATCGTTGAAACATGATAGGACATGGCTTACATACAGCTTCTAAAGGTTGCACTCTAGGCATAGTAAGACCCAAACCTTCGCTCATATCCAATAAATCTTCACTAGGCCTCTCCCACTGAAACGATTGAATTAAGGTCCCCAATACTAATCCCATAAGCCGATTAGCCAAACTACTACCTGGACACCCTCTCCTGCCAGCACCAAACGGAATAAGTCTATGCCCTTCACCACTCCAACCCAAAAATCTCTCTGGTTTAAACTTTGTTGGCTCATCCCACAAATCACCATCTCTATGAACAGCCCATGAATTCACAATCAACATTGTTCCTCGAGGCACATCAAAGCCACTAACTACACAATTCTCAGACGCTTCACGAGGAACTAGAAGTGGAGAGGGAGGATATAAACGCATCGTTTCATTGATTACACATTGCAAGAAATTCAGCTTTGGCAGGTCACTTTCTTCCAACAAACGAATTTCTTCAACGTTGTTGTCTATTTCATCTCGAACCTGCTTCATTACTTTTGGATGATTTAGCAGCAGAGACATTGCCCACTCTAAGCTTGTTGATGAAGTGTCTGTCCCAGCAGCTAACAATACCTTCAATTCAATATAGATCAGTTATTCTAAGTTTAATTAGTTGCTTCTTATCATTCAATATATAATCCAAAACTTTTGAAAATGTCCCATTTATCTTTGATGATCAATAATTAATCAATCAAATATCACCAACTAATTACATGTGTAAAATTATTACATTTATATTAGATTTACGTAAATTTTAATAAAGCAAACCCTAAAAAAAATGCAAATTTAATGACGGAAATCACAGTACGCATCTTAAGTTGAGCGGTTTTTTTACACTCTATTCTAAATATAATATTAAATTCAGCAAGATATTTTTCTAATAAAATTTTATTCGAAAACTATCTCAAATAAAAACAATAAAAATAATTCCCCAATATAATTAAACTAAAAGTCATTAATCAGATATTTAACTGCGATTGAATTTCATCTGTGTTCAATGGTATAAAATATATGAATATTATTATAAATTTTAAGTGTGTTATAAATATTGATTTTTTAATTATATTTATTCCTATTTAATTATTTTATTAATTTTACTTTAACCCTAAAAGTTATATGTTTTGAAGATTAAAAATAAAATTACGAATAAGTTATATAATGCAATTAAACATTATATTTACAAGTAATTTAAAGGAAATTGAATGTCTTTGACATACATACCATAATAATTCCCTTGATTATTTCATCTGTATACATATTTGGATCAGTTTCTTGCTGGGCCAATAAATTATCAATCATCAACTTCTTGTCATTTTTCACAACAGTAGAATAATAAATTTGCCTACGCTCGTCAATCAAGTCTTGCAAGAATTTGTCCATCTCCACCATAAGTTTGGTCATCTTCTTCTCCACCCCACGAATATCCACCAACTGCAAAATTGGCAAAAACTCTTCCATATTTGACGATCCTGATAATTCAATTCCTTCTTTGATTATCCTACAAATTTTCTTAGACTCTACAACGTCCGCGGCATTTTCTCCATAATATCTCTTCCCAAACATCATCATAGTCATGACGTTAAACGAAAGCTCATAAAACTTGGATTTGAGCTCAATCCTTGCCATCCCTTGATTGTAGTTTCGCATGATTTCATCGAGCAACAACCGGAGTTGTTCTCGTCTAATTGAAGCAGAGATGGCGAGACGAGCAGAGGAAAAAATCTCCAGGGTCATAATTCGGCGAAGGTTGCGCCAATGGTCCCCATAAGGTGCTGAGGCAACAGTGGTGTAGTTGTAGCTAAAGTGTTTGGAGAAACGCATGTTCGGACGATTTGAGAAAATGATGTCGTTTTTGGTGAAGCATTCTTCGACAGCCGAAGCAGAAGATAGCAAAAGTACTGTACGTGAGCCGAGTCGAAGGAGTAATACTTTGCCGTACTTTTCAGAAAGTAATTGAAAGGTTCTGTGTATGGGTTCTTTAAGAAGATGGAGATGGCCTATAAGGGGAAGAGATGGTGGGCTTGGAGGTAGATTTTTGTATCTGGATTGATTGTTATTACTTAAGAAGAACTTGAAAATTAGAAAAATGGAGAAGATGAGACATACAGTAGTGTACCAATAGTAGAAAATCTCCATTTTGTGATATGTGTGGTTAAGTATTTTTGGCCTTCATACCTTATCTGTTTTATATCAGAATTGTTTGGGATTTTCCTGCTGAAAATGTATTTTCAATTTTTTTTTTTTTTTTTTTTAAATTTAGGAAGAAAATTGTACTGAGAGAAGTTCGTAGAGATACTGAATTAGTTATTGCTTCATTGACTAATTATCTCGTGTACTTGTCTCTCACGTGCTTATTAAATGAGTTTGAGTATTTATTAATGAAAAATATCAATAATACATAAATTTATACTTGTATTAATTATATTATAACACATAATAAAATTATTTTAAAAATTAAAAAAAAATTTCAATTTTCTAAATAATTTTACTAAGTATTATGATATAATTAATGTGAGTGCAAAAATGAATACAAATTTATATTATCACAATATTCCTTTCACATTTATGTATGTATAGTTGTCTACACCATGTAATAGATGTCAAATGGGTGGCTTGTATTGAATTTAGTTTGATCTATTTACTACTTTGGCTTGATATAGACCTAATACATTTATTAAATAGGGCATAAAATGCAATCATGACCTAATCTTATTAATAAATGGATTAATTCATTTAATCTATTTAAATATATCAAATAATATATACTATGCTTTATAATGTAAAAAACTTTGACATATTAGATCAAGTATCAAGATATATTTATATAACTCATTAACATAATAAATTTTAATTAGATTCTAAAAATTAAATTAATTTAAATATTATTTTAACAAAAAAAATATTAAAATATTAATAATCATAAATATTATGATAAATTAAAGTTAACTTGTTACAGTCTCAAATACAAATAAAAAGGTCTAATAAAAATATATATTATAAATTTTATGTTAGTAAAAATCTAAATAATAAGTAATTTTTAAACTTATTATTTTTTTTGGTCAAAAATATATTATAGTTAAGCTTGTCCTTGATCCATAAAAAGTAGTACAAACTACATGTAAAGCAGGAACTCATGAACACTTTTAAGTGATCACTACTCCATTCACTAAGATATTCCAAAAGAAAAGGAGACTACATAATATTTGAATTTATTAATGCTAGTATCATATAATTCAAGTACTATTTCTATATTAACTTACTTTTTTTCCTCTGCACCATGTATGTCTCAGCATCAATTCACATCAATTGACTTTATAAAAAGGACTTGTGCTTCAAGTAATATTTAAGACCTAAGATTGTGAAACATGATAGGACGTGGTTTACAAGCAGCTTCTAAAGGTTGCACTCTAGGCATAGTTAGACCCAAACCTTCGCTCATATCCAATAAATCTTCACTAGGCCTCTCCCACTCAAACGATTGAATTAAGGTCCCCAATACTAATCCAATAGCTCGATTAGCCAAACTATTACCTGGACACCCTCTCCTGCCAACACCAAATGGAATAAGTCTATGCCCTTCACCACTCCAACCCAAAAATCTCTCAGGTTTAAACTTTGTTGGCTCATCCCACAAATCACCATCTCTATGAACAGCCCATGAATTCACAATCAACATTGTTCCTCGAGGCACATCAAAGCCACTAACAACACAATTCTCAGACGATTCACGAGGAATTAGAAGAGGAGTAGGAGGATATAAACGCATCGTTTCATTGATTACACATTGCAAGAAATTCAGCTTTGGTAGGTCACTTTCTTCCAACAAACGACTTTCTTCAAGGTTGTTGTCTATTTCATCTCGAACTTGCTTCATTATTTTTGGATGATTTAGCAGCAAAGACATTGCCCACTCTAAGCTTGTTGATGAAGTGTCTGTCCCAGCAGCTAACAATACCTTCAATTGTAACAATTCAATATGGATGAGTTATTCTAACTATGGATGACTTATTCTAAGTTTAATTAGTTGCTTCTTATCATTCGATATTTAATCCAAAACTTTTGAAAATGTCCCATTTATCTTTGATGATCAATCATCAGCGGCGGATGTACCGACCTAACTTTTTTTACAAAAAAAATTAATTACGTGTAGATTTTTAACATTAAATAAATATTTTATTTATAGTAATATATTATGTCTAATTTTTATGTACATATTTTAGTTATATTAACAATATTTAACAAATACGTGGATAAAAATGACATGAATTGTAAATAAAATGATTAAATATATTTTTTTTTCTATGTATTTGATAACTATTAGTAACAAAAATAAAATTAAGTAGTATATTGCAAAAAATTCTTTCTAAATATAAAAATCAAATAATGTTTAAATATTTTTAAACTCAACATTACAAAAATAAAATTAAAAAAATAAGTATATGATAAGCTTCATATTAAAGTTTTTTAAGTTTATGTTTATTATATTTTATTTCAATCCAAATTTTAACTTTATCTAATATTATATTATTTGATAATTTATTTTAATAATCTTTTAGAATTTATTTGAAATTTTTTTATATAAAAATTTTATTATTTTTATTATTATTAGTCATTCTTATATATATTTTTAAATATAGTTTCAAGTTTAAAATTATAAATCATATTTTACATTTTTATATGATTATTTTAGTTTTAATGTCTATAAGTCTTAATGTATTTGATTGAGCTTTTTGTTTGCTTAGAATTTTTAGTTAATAAATTTATTTTACTCATAAATGATACTAATATTTATTAACTTGTTATATTTTTGTTTAATTTTTGTTATAAGTTAATTATAATATGTTAACTCTATGTTATTATTATAATATGACATGAAAAAATTTAGTGTTGAATTAAGTATAATTTATTATAACTCTTATTAATTTTTTATTTTGTATATAAAAAAAAAAAAAATTAGCCCCCATAAAATTTTTTCTGACTCCACCCAGTCAATAATTAATCAATCAAATCAAATATCACCAACTAATTACATGAGTAAAATTATTACATTTATTTTACGTAAATTTTAATAAAGCAAACCCTAAAAAAAAGGCAAATTTAATGGCAGAAATCACAGTATGCATATTGAGTTGAACGGATATTTTATACTCTATCCTAAACTACAATATTAAACTCAGCAAGACAATTTTCTAATAAAATTTTATTTGAAAACTATCTCAAATAAAAACAATAAAAATAATTACCCAATATAATTATGCTATGACTAATTAATCTGATATTTAATTGTGGTTCAATTTAAGTTGTATACGATGGAATAGTATATTTATATTATTACTAATTTTAAGTGTATTATAAATGTTGCTTTTCCAATTATATTTAACGTGATTTAGTCATTTTATTGATTTCACTTTAACCCTAAAAATATATATATTTTGAAGATTAAAATTAAATAAGTTATATTATGTAATTAAATATTATATTTACAGTAGTTTAAAGTAAATTGAAAAATCTTTTATCATACGTACCATAATAATTCCCTTGATTATTTCGTCTGTATACATATTTGGATCAGTTTCTTGCTGAGCCAATAAATTATCAATCATCAACTTCTTGTCATTTTTCACAACAGCAGGATAATAAATTTGCCTACGCTCGTCAATCAAGTCTTGCAAGAATTTGTCCATCTCCACCATAAGTTTGGTCATCTTCTTCTCCACCCCACGAATATCCACCAACTGCAAAATTGGCAAAAACTCTTCCAAATTAGACGATCCTGATAATTCAATTGCTTCTTTGATTACCTTACGAATTTTCTTAGACTCTTCGATATCCGCAACATTTTCTCCATAATATCTCTTCCCAAACATCATCACAGTCAAGACATTAAACAAATACTCATAAAACTTGGATTTGAGCTCAATCCTTGCCATCCCTTGATTGTAGCTTCGCATGATTTCATCGAGCAACAACCGCAGTTGTTCTCGTCTAACAGAAGCAGAGATGGCGAGACGAGCAGAGGAAAAAATCTCGAGGGTCATAATTCGGCGAAGGTTGCGCCAATGGTCCCCATAAGGTGCTGTGGCAACAGTAGTGTTGTTGTAGCTAAAGTGATGTCGTTTTTGGTGAAGCATTCTTCGACAGCCGAAGCAGAAGATAGTAAAAGTACTGTACGTGAGCCGAGTCGAAGGAGTAATACTTTGCCGTACTTTTCAGAAAGTAATTGAAAGGTTCTGTGGATGGGTTCTTTAAGAAGATGGAGATGGCCTATAAGGGGAAGAGATGGTGGGCTTGGAGGTAGATTTTTGTATCTGGATTGATTGTTATTACTTAAGAAGAACTTGAAAATTAGAAAAATGGAGAAGATGAGACATACAATAGTGTACCAATAGTAGGAAATCTCCATTTTGTCATATGTGTGGTTAAGTATTTTTGTCCTTCATACCTTATCTGTTTTTATATCAGCATTGTTTGGGATTTTCCTGCAGAAAATGCATTTTCAATTTATTTTTATTTTTTAAAAAATTTAGGAAGAAAATTGTCCTTGGAGAAGTATGTAGAGATACTGAATTAGTTATTACTCCATTGACAAATTATCTTGTCTGCTCGTCTCTCGCGTGCTTATTAAATGAGTTTGACTATTAGATTAATGAAAAATAATAATAACATATAAATTCATACATATATTAATTATATTATGCACAGGATTATAATTTGATTAATTTTTTATATAAAATTAATAACATATATATTTTTAACAATAGACTAAATATCATAAAAATAATAAATTATAAAATAAAATATGAGGAGAAGCTTCGAACAAAACCTTTTAATGTTTAATTTATTCATATTGTGAAAGGTTATTATATTTTATTTTCCTTCAAATTTTAATTTTATATAATATTAAACTATTTTAAATTTTATTATAATATTTATATTAATTTAAAATTTTCTTTTTATGAAAACTATAATATTTTTCCCTTAAATTTATTTTTATTTTTATTAGTTTATCTTATATTTTTTATCAACATATATTTTTAAATATAATATCAATCTTAAAGTTCTAAATCATATCTTATTTTTACATTTTAATATTTTTTTTTAGTTTTTGTAATTATACTTTAATGTGTTTGATTGAGCTTCGTATTTGTTCAAATTTTTTTAGTTAATAAATTTATTTGATGCATTTATGATATTAATATTTATTAATTTATTATAATAATATATTTTTATTAAGTAACTTTGTTATAGATTAATTATAATATGTCAATATTATATTTATTATTTTAGTACTAATTTTATATTTTTAACGTAATATAACATAAAAATATTTAATATTGAGTTAAGAAAAGATTAATTTTATATTACAATATATATTTTTTTATTATTTAAATATTTTTTGACTTTGTATACAAAAATTTTTGACTTCAACTACTCTAAAATATTATTCTTAGGTTCACTCCTAGTGACACGTGATAATAGTACTTTAAAAATAGAAATTTTTTTTAAATTTTTTAGATAATTTTATTATATATTATGATATAATTAATATAAATATAAAAATAAATTTAAATTTATATTACTATAATATTTATTTCATATCTATGAATGTATAGATGTCTACATCATGCATGTTGTTGTCCGTTGAAAACTAGCAGTAAACATATGTACCAGATATTTTTTATGTAATTATTAAAAAAAGATATTTTTTATGTAATTATTAAAAATATTTTTTTTTAAATTATTAAAGTATTTCATCTAATTATGTACCAGATTTATATAAAAGTTTTTTTCATTTGACAGTATAGCCGACAATCATGACTAATATAAAAGTTTTTTTCATTGGACGGTATAGCCGCCAATCATGACTAATATAGAAGTCTATATATGTTTTTTTTTTTTTAAACAAATATTTTGTTACAGTAATAGAACTATCCTTATATTTTTTTCATTGAAAATTACCCTTTAAAATGTCCTAAATATAGATCACTCGTTCGCCACTTCTAGAAATATATAAGTGAAATTTGATTCACTTGATATAAAAATAATAGTTATAATATAATTAAATATAAAAAAATAATAATATTATTATAATATTTATTTAAGTTGTATAATTAAAATAAATAATAATATTAAATAAATATTATAAAATTATAAATAAAGAAAAATTAAAAACTACACTTTTTTATTGTTAAAAGAGATAAAATAAGAAAAAAATCATAAATAATTATATAAATTATGTGAAAAATAGAGACAGCTAAAGGAATAAAGGCGTAATGAGAATTACAGAGGACTGCAAGCATAATAAAAATTACTACTATTACTGTAATCTCTTTACATTTTATTATAGAGTACAGTCAAATCAAATAAAATAATACTCTGAATAATTTTCATTACAATTACGATTATTATCAAAAAATTTCTTCCATGAATATGCTTTAAATTCATATTCCACGATTTTTTAGCAATATTAGTTTTAGAGCACGTATAAGACACATGTTCTTTTGTATATTTTTTATACAATTATTATTGAAATTTAAATCACAATTTTTTTATATTTTTAAATAGAATTTATATTATATGTATTTTTTTTAAATGCAAGAGATTATGCATAATAAATTAAAGATATTAATAGATGTCTTTTATTTAAATTATTCAACTTTTGATGTCAAACAAATTCTACTATTTTTAAAATAGATTATATCATTATAAAAATAGTTATTTAAACTATTATATATATATATATATATATATATATATATATATATATATATATATATATATATATATATATATATATATATATATATATATATATATAATTTGAGATTGAACAATAAAAAATCTTAAAATAATACTCATATATATACTTATTTTTAATGTGAAAAAGAATAATATGATAGAAGATGAGTGTTTTTTTTTTTTTTTTTTAAATTATAAGGTCACGACAAGCAAAATCTTTTTAAAAATTTGTCCTAAAACAGAACCATACTTGCCGTGGCACAAATTTTTCCTGCTGCGGATACAAAAAATTTAAAAAAAAATTTGGCTTTTTTTTTTTTTTTTGAAAAAGAGAATGTGTGCAAGGTATTGGAAGTGTAATGCTAAGATACATAAATTTACATTTATATTAATTATTGTGTGACAAGTGATCAAGTAATTTTGAAAATGAAAAAAGTTATTCACTTTAAGAAATTTTTTTAAAAAAAAACTCACATCATAATTAATATGAGTACAAATGTTACAAATTACCTTTACATTTTTTTTTTGGTAAAAAATAAATCAATTCAGTCATATCTAGAAAATAAATAAAACTCATAATGTATGATATTATTTCCTTATAGAATTAGAGGTATAATTTTTAACATTAACTCCAAAATAACATTATCAAACAAAATAATAACAAATAAAAAAATTATCAAACAAAATAAAAAAAATCAAATATAATTTTCTTTACTTCTTTGAATTTTTTTTTAACATTAACTCCTAAATAATTTTATCAAATGAAAAAAAATCTTAAACAAAATAAAATCAAATAAATGTTATTTGTATGAAGGACAATTCGATATATATATATATATATATATATATTATTTCTACAAATTAGATATAATAATTATTTTTTAAATTGATATAATTTAGTTACTTTTTATTATATGTTATTTTATATATAAAAAAAATAATATTTATTCTCCAATATACTGTCAGATTATATAGGTTATCAATTACTTTTTTTAGCCCTACTTTTTATTTCAAGTAAAAAAAATATCAAATACAAATAAATAATAAATAAGAAATAAAATAAGAGAAATAGAAAAATCAAACACAAATAAAAAAGAGAAAGTAAACTCTCTCTTTACTTCACCTACTTCTATCATTATTTATTTACAAATTATATTTTTTTAATAAAAAAATTCACAATATCTTATTTAAAAAAATTTACTATTCAAGTAATCGTAAAAATATATAATTTTTAAAAAAATGATAATAAAAATTATTTCAAAATCTAATTATCCCGTAAAAGCCTCATTTTTATAAGAGAAGCTTATTGTATTATTGTAAGCAATATTTTTTGAAAATAATATGAGACTTAATTTTTTTTTATTTCTACAAATTAAATATAATAATAATTTTTTAAATTGGTATAATTTAGTTACTTTTTATTATATATAACTTAATACATATAACACTACTAAAAAAAATACATGTATACCAAATATGCTGTCAGATTATATAAGTTACCAACTACTTTTTTTGCCCTCTACTTTTTATTTCAAACAAAATAAAAAATATAAATATCAAATATAAACGAATAGGAAATAAAAAAAAAAATAGAAATATCAAACACAAATAAATAAGAAAAAGTAAACTCTCATTTATATATAGATAAATAAATATATAAGAGATCAAATAAAATAATAGAAATACCAAACACAAATAAATAGAAAAAGTAAATTTTTATTTATATATAGATAATAGATAAATATAGATAGATAGATAGATAAAAAATAATATATTTTTTTATGAATATTAAAAACAAAAAATAAATGTAAGGGAGATATGAATGTGATTAACTCTGGGCCACTTAATATTTTTTTTTTAATGTATTTATAAAAAAAAAAAATCAAACAAAATAGCTATAAAATAAATTGGGCTTTATTTGAAGGGATAAACTCCCTCTTTTATATAGATATTAGTTTTGGTCATGTGCAACTTGTTAATAATAATCACAAATTAAAAATATTAAATTTAAATTAAAAAATAATTTTTTTCATTTGTAATTGTACATTTAAAAAAAAATAATATTACATAATTTAGAACCTCACAAGAAATAATGAAGTTATTTAAAAATTACACTTTGTAAATAACTTTTAAGGGTTTGCGAAGTAAAATGTTTATTATATAATTTAAAGACAAAAAAATAATATTTTATCAAAATCAAAACTTTAAACTCAAATAAAATTTAGACATGACCAACTACAAATAATATAGAAAATACGACATTATATAAACTGTATTTGTTTACCAAATTATTTAATATAGCATAATTATTTAAAATTCATGTTTAGAACTATTCAAGTTTAATTTCAGCAATAAGAAGTAATAGAACCTCCTTAATTTACAAGCAAGTACACTTGTACAAAATAACATTGACAATGTGAGTGACAATTTTTATATTATATACCGTAAATAAAAATTAATAAAAAAATTATTTCAAATAAATTGAGTCATAAAATAAGATTAATAAAAGAAAAGTAAATCTGTAATGAGTTGTGATAAACTAATATGACTTATTTAATAATCAATTTCAACAATATTTTAAAAAAAAAAAAAAAAAAAAACTATATTAAACATCAAATAAATAAGTAAAATTATATAAAACTCAATAAATAATAGAAAAATAAAATAAAAAAAAATAAGAAATAATGTTTTTTCACATTTACAATAAGGATCAAAATATATAAAAATATAAAAGATATTAAAGTAAGACATATTTCAAAATTTAAGTTCTCTACAGCTATTTAGTGTATGCCTAATACATTTTTGTTTCTTTTTTTTTTTTAAATAATAATAAAAATAAAAAATTATATTTTTTATAATTGCCAAAGAATCAAACAAAATTATCATTAAATAAATATCGTTGAGCAAATTTTCGTTTTATATAAAGTAATAGATATACGAAAAATATGTAAATTTTTAAATAAAATATATTATATAAATATAAAATATAAAAATATTATCCATCTTAAAATAAAAAATTATAAAATAAATATATTCACACCAATTATATATTAAAAGAAATATAAATTATCCTACAAAATATATCAAATAAATAAAAATAATTAATAAAAATTATCAAATAAATATAAAATCACTAACTCTAATTTATATACATATTAAAAGACATATAAGATATAATAAAATAAAAAAATCATCAAATTAAAAAATATTAAATAAATATTGTGACCAATTTTTCTCTCTTAAAAGAGGATTAACAAGAAACAAAAGATAATAAAATAATAAAAAAAATATTAAAAAAAAAATGTCAAATAAATATCGTAAAAATACCTCCATTTTTTATATAAAGTTAATAAATATATGTATTAATTTGAATTAAATATCCTTCCCCCTTTTCTTTACATTTACAAGAGAATGTCTATCAAAAAAAAAAAATTATATAGTAAAGAGGATCTGAAGTTAGAGATGTTAAATGTGTTATCTTATTTTATTTTATATCCTATTTGATATTTTTAATGAGTTTATATATTAAAATTGTCTCATTTTATTTAAATTTCATCATATTTCATCTCATTTAAAATTATTTATAATAGGCCTCATAATTATTATATATAATTTTATTTTCCTTTTTATTATTTTTTTAATATTATTTATGTTATTTAAATTTATTTGAAATAAATGAAATATTTTATTATATAATGTCTTATTACCATTTGAAACTAAAAACAAAAAATAATAAGATAAAATAAAATAACTTATAAAATTTATGAATTTTATCATAAATTAATAAAATATTCTAACTTATTTGACAGCTTGAAATCTTGGCCGGAGGAATCTGCCTCATGTAATATTATTAATAATAAAATTTGATAAAATTCTACTGAGATGAGAATGTGTGGGCCAAGAGGCAACATTACGTTGGGCTTTCTCATTGCAGCCTTTTATAGACGCTTCGGAATTTGGAGGCAAGGACTTATATTGGGGCAATTTACAATTAATAATAAAATTATCATTTCATAATTAAAAAGAATAATTTAAATTATATTATATTCATATTATCTTTTACCTTAGGTTTTTAATTCGTACAATAAAAAAACTGCTTCTAGTACAACATAAAAACTGCTCCCCAAAATGTTGGAGGATTACGAAAGTAATTATAATTGTCAAAAACAAAGCCGAAATTTAATTTTCGGCAATTTGACAGCTTCTCTCAAAATGCCTCTATATGGAGGTATTAATTATCGAAATTTGGATGTCCTCCGACTTACCATTGTATAAGTGACTTATCTAAATTTATTAAATATTTTATTAATTTTAGTATAGTATCATTATTATTTTGAGAAAAATATGGCACAAATTCTTTCTATTTAGCTGTATATATTATTTAACTTATTAGATTATAAACGGTTCTTTAATTCCCTAAATATAAATAATAAACAAATAAGATAAAATACACTATTTTGATAATTTTTTATTAAAATATTAATATTTTATGCTACGTAATTAAACATGAAACTTTAATAATTATAAGGTGAAAATTAATATAAAAAAATTACAAAATTTTCATTTTAATATTTATTGATTGTCACTATTTTATTAATTTTTATTTTTTAAAAATTAAAATATATATTTAAATAAATTTATGTTAAATTATTATTATTATTGTTGTTTTTTTTATTAAAAAAATTTATCATAAATTTTACTTTCAAATTTATCAAATACTCGTATTTTAATTACGTTTAATTACATGAAAATAAATATTTTAATGAAAAAATATTAAAATAATTAAATTTATTATTAATTAGCTCTTTTTTTTTTTATAAATTAAATGAATTAAATGACACCCTATCAAATTTAAATGATTAAACAACATCAATCAATTAATGTAAGTGACTTTTATGGCACCTCACACAATTATTAGTTTTTTACACCATTTAATATTTTTAATTTAAAACTCATATATTCTAAATTCATTTCACTATTAATTTAATATTTTAAATTTTTTTGTTATTTTATTGTGAATTTTTATTTTTTTTTATTTTGCATTTGTTGAGAAAAAGTCAATCTAACGCTAACGTAAAGCTTACAAAATTATATACAATTTTTGTACTATACATAATAATTCTAAAACTTGAAAATGTTCATGTTGAAAAATATTTTTAATTTAAAAGTAATCTTTTACAAAATTCATTTCAGGATTAATGTGATAGTTTAATGAAAAGGATAAAATGCCGCACAATTTGAAACAAGTTAAATCCGTTCAATCATCTCTTGGGTTTAGAGCAGGGCATGCATGCGACTTCTTTGCAAGACCATCAAATGCATTAACTTAATATTACTCAGCTCCAATAACAATAATATACAAATATAAATCAAGTTACATAAAGATGCAGCAAAAAACACACACACACACACTAACAAAATAAAAAAAATCACGAGTTTAAGTTAAAATAAATTACAACATTACTATACGATTATATTTCAACCGTGAGATACAATACATCAACTTTTATATCAAATGGTAATTTAACTCTTGTTTGTGGTCGTAATTACTTATTTCATATATAACGCCAGTTTTTGCTTTCGGAAGGCAAGTATGTAGCTAATGCCTGCTACTAATCAGGAAATTTTTATCTGATTTTTCCATCAAATTAAAAGAACTGCATCGCAACTGGGGCCAAAGTCATTGCTTTGCTTTCACCATGTTTTATTGCAAATATATATATATATATTTTTTAATTTCATGTCATAATCTTATTCATATATAAATTTTATTTTTAACTGCTCAGAAGAAAATATATATTTATTTTTCTTACAACATAAATAAATATATATTTTTAACATTTAAAAAAATAAATATATGCTTTTTTATTGAGGAGATAAAAGTGAATATAAAATTAAATGGTTAAGTTATTTATGCACCTGAAAAAAAAAATGAATAGAAAACAATAAAAATAATACTCCTCAAAACTTATAAGAACAAAAATAGTACCCATATATATTTTTATAATTAAAAAAAATAATTTTTACATCATTTTTCTTTAAATTTTCGTTCAATTGAACGCCGTTTAAATTAAATGTGACAATTTAGACTCATTTAATATTAAACGTTCAATATTATTAGAGTATTAATTTTATTATTATAAATTTTAAAAGTATTATTTTTGATAATTTTGAAAAAAAAAATATAATAAGGCCATAATATGTTGGAATTTGAAAGGTATAGAAATGGGTATGGTAGGTGACTTGCTGGTTATGGAAAAAGGAGCAAATATCTCAGCCTTTTTTCTATTCAACAAAACAACATAAATTAATTAAAAAAAAAAATGCAAATCCAACTTAATGCCTGTCTTTTGACCCCCAAAAAAATATGAAATTAATGCCTATATGAAGAGTCAACATTATAATTGAAATAATTGTTTCATAGTTGTTTTTTTATTAGCTATATTAGTTACATATTAATAATTAAAACTTAAATTTCAAACATTTTATATATATTTAAAAAAGTTATATATTATTGAGTCAAAAGCATATTCGCAATTGTTTCATACTGAAGATGACAAGTTTTAAATTTCATATTGACGAGTTCAAAGCAAGGAGATTTTTTTCTTTCTTGAAATTTTGTGTAGATTTATTGGATTAGAAGATAATGTATCTGGTTTATTATACTTTTTAAGTAAAATCACAAAATGTTCATATATGTTTAGTTATAGTATTTATTTATTTATTTTAAACATATAACTTGAAATGAGAAAAGAATAAACCTTAACTACATAAATTTTTTTTTTTTTTTTGATAATACACAAATTCTTTTGTTGTTGTATAAGCACTTTTAGCTTAGTTCACAATCTCAAGATTACAGGACACCTATCATAGTTAAAAAGAAATATATGTGAAAAATTACATATATACTTTTAAAGTAGATATTTGAGATAAAAAAAAATTATTAGAAAGATAATACGTGTACATTTAAGACAAAATTAGAGAAGAATGAAAGAGAAATAAAAATTATAAAATTAACATCCCTTAAATATATAAGAATAAAAATAATATTTTTAATATTAATTTATATTTTTTAATTGAATATAAAGATATTATTTTTATTATTAAAAAATTTAAGGGTATTATTTTAAATATTTTTTCTAAAAAAGATTGGAAATGGTAGATGGGCCAAGACGCCAAGGTGAAAAACTGTGGGTATCATAATATTGAAAACCATACAACAATAATAGAGATAAAGGAATATTTTAAAAGGATAAGATAATAGTAATAAAGAAAAGATGGTAAGGGTGAGGCCTACCTGAAAAGGCCCTATATGATATTAATTATGTGGTGACAATTGAAATGGCCATCAAAGTATTACAAGTCACAAGTTCTCTTGTTTATCATGACTTGTGCCCTTTGTCAACCTTCTTATCCTCTCTTTATTGATAATTCCCCTTCTTCGTACCAACCCTACTCTAATAATATGCTAAAAAACTATATAAAAAAAAAAAAAAAAACTATAATAACTATTTAACTATTTTAATAATAAATTTGATAATCTCCTCTACGTTATCTCTTTTTACAATTGATGTATCATATTTACAAAGCTAGCAATTAAATTCTGACCATAAGTCGTTTATATTATTTTTAGATGTCACTAATAATTGATAAATGTATAAAAATTGGCTCACCTATTACGCAACTTTTCTTACATTTTAGACATTTTGCCATTATATTTATCAAATATTAATGATACATAAAATAAAACAAAAAAATTAACCAAAGAATTAAGGCTTAATAGTGCAATAGTGTTGATAAAAAAAATTATTAAAAATATACAATAAAATTATATGTACTATATTTATGTACATTTAGCATTCCTAATCGTTGTAATTAATTTTCTTACAAGCAATTACAACTGTTGTTTATGTAAGTTTACATGTCTGAGGAATTTCCGATGTGAAAGAAGTATACACATTGTAACCACAAAAAGGAAAAGTGATTTGTCCAAAGTCCAAAGTGTGCGGACAAACCAGAAATACATAGTAACATGTCTCGTTAAAGACAAAGTCAGAAAAGTACGTTGTGTTCACATCATAAACATAAGGATCATTTATGAGGTGAAAAGGGAAAATTCACAAATATTATGGATAAAATAAATCTAGGAAGTTTAAAAATATATGGGGGATTATTTATTTGAAAAACTTTCATTCGAACCCCTAAGCTTATCTTATATTAAAATTAAGTAACATGAAAATATATGCAAAGCTGTCATAGCTTTAAGAGGCAAAAGTCGGTAAAGATTGTGATATCAGTTTTTAGAGAATAATTTCATTACAATCGCTGCATGTATTGGAAAGAAACTAATACAAGAGTGGTGAATTATTTTGAGAGAGAAAAAAATGTAAAAAACTTAAAAAATAAAAAAGTAAAAAGTTTATGTCTATCTCTCGTAAGATGTATTTATTATCTTTATATTAACGGTAATATAAAATAATAAAAAAAAAATCCAGTTTTTACCCCCTACAAATCTAGAGAGAGATGTTGACTCAGATACGGATGTATACTAAGTTCAAAAATTAGATCTTATCCTCTTTATCTATTAGTATGCGAAACTAATATCAATTTTAGACCATAAGGAGATGATATGATGATGACTAGTTCTCGGATAAAGTTCTTTAAAAAAAAAAAAAAAATTAAAAATAACGAAAATAACAAATGGTCAATATTTATTATCCTATTCTTGATTAATTAATAAATACTTTTCAAGATATATATTAATAAATAAACTACTCATCCTATTGGATTGGAATATATAAAACATGTCTCACGCGGTTATATATACTAAATATGCTCCCTTAAAAAAGACCAGTACTAGAAAATCTTTCAGATGATCATACAAACAACTCAATTTCAATATTACAATATCCTAATTACTCGTTGTATTTTTGTTCAAAGAAATAATTAATGGGTAGTGAAGAAGCAACGAAGAAAGTTGGAGATCATGATCTAAAACAAGTTAAAGAAATGTCCGATTCCAGAAAAGAAGCTGTAAATAACAGCTGGGTTGTCGTGGAAAGTTGCGGAGATATTAGTGTTAATGATCAACAATCAAGATCCACAGCATCCTCCATAGATAATAGTTCAGTGAACTCCACTACCTCATCTTCATCATCTGACTTTATAGAAGATGCATCTTCTTCTACATTGTCTTCTTCTTCTTCTTCTTCAGTTGATGATGTTCCAAATGGGTCTTCATTCGAATTATCTGATCTCATGATCCATCTTCCTTTAAGGTAAACACTTTTACATATTTTTTTCTCATTAAACTCTTTTGGGAAATCAAATAAAATAACAACTAAAATAGAATCTAATAACATCGAAAGGGTACTCCGTTTAATAAAGATGTTATCTTTTGTGGTTACAAATTTTAAAGATATTATATATATATATATATATATTTTTTTTTTTTGGGGGGAAATTAAAGTGTTTTTGTGAATATGCAGGAGAAGTTTATCGAAGTATTATGAAGGGAAGTCACAGTCATTCACATCTTTAGCAAGCGTTGAGAACATAGAAGATCTTGCAAAGAAGATGTCACCTTATGTTATGAAGAAGAAAATGAAGACATGCAAGAGCTACCTAAATGTTCAAAAATCAGATATTCGAAAGAAATCACAAAGAGGGTCTTTTTTATCTAATTCTTTTAGAATTAGCTCCAGGCCTAATTCCGTCCCACTACATAAGGTTAATTTTTGAATATGAGCTTTATATATGGACTAGTTTAATTATATCGGAAAACGTATTTAACTAATTATTAGAGAATCGTTTCTTAATTTTGAGCGAGCTAATTTGATTAATTTTTGCTCCTGTGCTTTAGTTTTCTTCCTTGTAATTATTTTTAACATTCTGTATCTAAATTAATCTAAGAGTGTTGTTTTGATCGATTGAATCTTCGTATTCACAGTTTGACTCTAGCTTCTTCTTAATTTGACTTTGTTACCAAACTTAATAATTATTATTACCTTCCGCTTTCTTTGAAAATTTCTACGAGTATGACTGTATGAGAATGGTTGGTTCTTCTATATTTTTATTTCTAATTCCATTTAGGGCTCCCGCAGTCCCTTAAATTAAGCATTTGGTGCAATTTGGTCCTTTTAAACGTAGTGTTATTTACTTTCTTTATCCAAAAGCTGCCAGCCAATGACATATTACTTTATTTTAATATTTTTAATTAAAATGTTATTTTTTCCTATCACATAAATAAAACGTGCATTGTTGCTCACAATAGTGTATATGATTTTACGCAAGTGCACGTGTCGCAAACAAGTAATACAATGATAAGAAAGATCGTTCCCACGGAGATTGGAATACTAGAAAATATCGTAAAAATTAACTATTAAAATCAATATTTTGTGTTTTTGTTTATTAAAATAAAATAAATAAATAAAATAAAATAAATAGAACGAGAGGACAAGAGTGAAAATACCGAAACAACGTTCAACGAGAAGGATATCAAGAATCGCAAATAGATAAATCAGTTAGGATTGCGAATGTGACAAGTAATATAGATAAACTGCTTTGCTGCAGCGTTGCTGTAGCAAAGTGCACCAGTAACTAGAATTGCGAAAATTCACAAAGGATTCTTCCGAATCTGCAATGTTTATATATTCTATGACTCAATAAAACATATTCCTATGCACAACTGAATCTAAGAACAACGTTTCATGCACAAATTCTATTAGGTTATGTGAGATAATTATATATTCCTATATTAATTTCTTTACACTATTCTAGCTTCATCCAACTTAAATTAACCTTTCCAGATTCAATTTTAGTTTAGTATCCTATCGATTGTTGATCAAACAATTAATAAGAATAATCAATAAATCAAGCATAGAATAACTAGTACCCTTTGTCAAGCAAAGCACAAGTTTTTAAAATTAAAGCATAAGGTCTACACACACTTGCACATCCACAACCCTAACTGAATGAAAATTTAGCCAAGCATATTTATAAAATTAAATATCAAATCATTTATGATCAACATCAGATTCATAGAGTATAGAAATTTGGAAAAACAATAAAAGAAGAATAGAAGAAGGTATAAATTAATAAAACCCCCTTTTATTGAATCTCAATCAATTGGATTCCAAATCCCTATTCTCTCTTGCTTTCTTCAATGATTCTTCTTGCAAATCAAGCCTTCAACTGGTCTCTTTCCAGATCCCTCTTGCTGCCCCTGTTTTGCCTCTTCTTCTCTGCGAAATTGTGCTCTGTTCTGCGTTGCAAATCTGATCTGAAATTGTGCTCTGTTCCTCTCTGTTTTGCTGCTTGTTTTTCTTCAGTTTTGGTGCCCAAATCTACCTTGTATTTTCTGCCTCTCGTCTCTCCTTTTCTGCTGTCGTGATTCTGCTATATATTTGGATTTATTTTGCTCCCCAGAATTCTGCTCAGATCTGTCCAGAATTGCTGCCGCACAAAAACTGGTGAAATCAGCCCTTCAATTGTGTATTTAGCTTTAGGTTTAATTGGAGACAATTTTTGGTGTGTTAATTTCCAATATTATCCCTAAAAAGGTGAGTTAATGAAAGCCTAAAACTGTCCTTTTGTTGAGAGTCCAAATCAGTCCTTGAATTTTAATTCCAAGTCAGCCTCTATTTTGGCGTAGTTTTTCCTGGTGTGATTTTGCTGCAGCGCTGCAGCAAAGTTGGATTCTTGCATTTTCTTTGTTGTTTTCTTTATTTTCTGCAAGGGCAATGAAAATATAATGAATGCACATCAAAATATAATTCTTTTTGACAGATTTCATAATTATTTTGAATTTATTATCAAAGAATTCATTTAAATCACAAAATTCACAAATATTGTATAAATGAGTGTAATGTGCAAACATTCTCAAAAGAACAAATAATTATTTATAAATAAGAGCTAATAATACTCTAATAAATTAGAGTTATCATGCATATTTTTTTTTTGAACACTAGGTATGGGAGCATGTGCAAAGTACGTAAGAGTGACAATTTATATTATAATTTTATTGATTAAATCGAACAAAAATTAAATTAAATTTATGTTATTTGAAGTCAACTCAAATAATTCCAAAAAAAAAAAAATTAAGTTGAGTTAAAGTTGGGTTAGGATTAGTCCATTAGACTAAGATGAAATAAACTAAAATAAAATAAAATTTTAAATAAAAAAGATAAAATATTTTGTTAAAATTAAAATAATTTTCTATCTCTCTTTTAGTTGTTTTTTTTTTTTATGATATATTAGTTATTTTTCTTCTTTTTTTTTGAAAATTAAATTGATAAAAAATAAATAGTTATAATTCATTCATTTTGTCACATTATTATGTTATATTATTTAATGTTAATGCTTCTAACATTTATACTTACCTTTATCTTTAAACAAAAAAAAATATTCATCTGTAATTTCAAATACTATTATGCAATTTTTTATCTTTAAATCAATTAGGCAATTAGCCTTTGTAATAAAAATTTAAACCTTTTATTAGAAGTTTGGGCTCATCTGCTTGGATTAAACTTAATTTAAGTTAAGATTAAATTAATTTAAGCTAAAGTTAATTTGGTTCAGCTTAATTAACCTTGTTCGTAAGAATTGTCACTTCTAGAATATGAAAAAAAAATTGTTAACTGTCATGTATCTCAATAATATATGTCTTTAGTGTTTTTTAAATTGTATAGATAAAATGTTAAAAAATTTAAAATGAAAAAGAAAAAGAGAAAAAAAAAAAAGGAAAGAAAAAAAGAAGAAGGTTAAAATAAGATAAGAACAAAAAAAAAATGGGGCTATAAAACAAGCTTTTTTTATATATAAGATAAATATATATTGTTATTGTTTTTGAAATTATGTGAATAAAATGTTATAATTGAATTGATAAAATAATTTTTGAAATTGAAATTATGTGGATAAAATGTTATAATTGAATTGATAAAATAATTAAAATAATTTTTGAAAATTAAATTGATAAAAAATAAATAGTTATAATTGATTCATTTTGTCACATTATTATGTTATATTATTTAATGTTAATGTTTCTAGCATTTATACTTACCCTTATCTTTAAACAAAAAAAAATATTTATATTTAATTCTAATTACTATTATATATATTTTTTTATCTTTAAATTGATTAGACAATTAGCCTTTGCAATAAAAATTTAAACCTTTTATTAGAAGTTTGGGCTCACGCTCGAATTAAACTTAATTTAAGCTAAGATTAAACTAATTTGAGCTAAGTTTGGGTCAGCTCAAATTAACCATGTCCATATGAATTGTCACTTTTAGAATATGAAAAAAATTTATTACTGTCATGTATCTCAATAATATATGTCTTTAGTGTTTTTTAAATTGTATTGATAAATGTTAAAAAATTTAAAAAGAAAAAGAGAGAAAAAAAAAAAAAAAAAAAAGGTTAAAATAAGATAAGGATAAAAAAAAAAAAAAAAAGGAAAAGAAAAAAATGGGGCTATAAAACAATTTTTTTTTATATATAAGATAAATATATATTGTTATTGTTTTTGAAATTACGTGGATAAAATGTTTAAAAAAAAATTGTAAATAAGTTATGGGAAAAAAAACGTAAAAGAAAAAAAGAAGCCAAATAATTAGGGGTGACAATTTATATTATAGTACGATTGTTTAGACCAAATATAAATTAAAAAATACGAATTGAACATGAATAAATTAAATTTGGATCCAATTTAAGCCAGCTTGAATAACACGAAAAAAATAGGGTTGGGTTTGGATCAGCCCAATAACTCAAAAATAAAAATAATTGTAATTATTATCATATATTTTTACTATTTTTTTTTTACAAGTTGAATCTTTAATTTATGTTATAAAAAACTTGTTACATTTTTCTTATTAATAATCTGCAAATATATTATGTTATCACTAATCGCAATTATATAAAATTTAAGTTTAAAATATTCATTTATTTTAATTTTAGGTAGTAGTTCATTGAGTTATTTTATAATATAATTATGACTTTAAAACTTTTAATTTTTAATTTTGTAAAAACTTGTAGCAAAATTTTTATTTAAATATTTAATGTTATTATAATGCATTAAATTTGATTCAAATCTTTTTATTATTCTAATTAAATTAAAAATTTAAGAAAATTTAAAATATTTTTAATTAATGTCGGATTAAATAAAATAAAATAAAAAGATTAATTAATCTATGTAAATAAATGTTTGGACCAATTCAAGTTAGTTTGGGCATGATCAAATTTTTTTAGTTTGAGTTAAGATTGGCAATTTATGGCACGAATTAAATTAAATTTGGGTTAAAATTAGTAATTTATAATACGAATTAAATTCGAACAAGTCTTAACTAGTCTAACATGCACAAATTTTCACCCCTACAAATAATAAACAAAATGCGACTATAAAACAAGCATCTTACATATATAAGAGATAAGTATATATATTTATTATTTTTGAAATTGTCATTATGAGATGTTAAAAAAATTAAAATTAAAATAAAAGAAAAAAAGTGTAAATAATTTATGGAAAAAAACGTAAAAGAGAAGGAAAAGAAAAGAAGGAAAAAAAGAAAAAAAGAGGTCAAAATAAGATAAGGAAAAAAATAAAGCAAAAGAAAAAAAAAATGAGGCTATTAAACAAGCCTCTTTTATGTATCGTTAAGAAAAGGGAGGAAAAAGATGATGCTATAAAACAAGTCTCTTTCAAAAAAATTGTGTTTTTGAAATTGTGTGAATAAGATGTTAAAAAATTTAAAAGAAAAATAAAAAAAAAATTATAAATAAGTTATGGGAAAAAAAAAGTAAAAGAAAAAAAATGAGATTATAAAATAAACTTATTTTACATATAAGATATTAGTTATGGATCATGATCACCTACGTTGCACTTATTGTATCTGTTAAATGAATATATTATTAACGTGTAATGATATCAATGTAATTATATTTTTATTATTTTCATAATAAATTAAAATATATGAATTGCTTATTTTTTTTTATAATTAATCACATAAATGTTATCATTATTAAATAAATTTATCATTAATAATAAATATTATTGTAATAACAATTTAAATTATTAAAATATCTTCACTTATTTAATTTAAAAAGAATTAAAAGCTTCTAATGATATTAGTTTAAATGTATGTTTAAAGATGTCATCATGTATTGGTTGGTTGTAAAATTATATGAATAAAATGTTAATAATGATATATATTAATTAGTTTTATATAAATGTATGTCAACTGTTACATAACTTGATAATATATTATGGTTTTAAAGTTATATGAATAAAATAATATAAATAAATAAGATAAATAAAGAAAAATAACAATACTAAAAAATGGTGTTGGGGGCACAAACTATATATACATATTTTAAATAACTATATAGTTATATTTTTAGTTAAGGTGTGAAATAGGTAACTACAAGTCCGTTAGTATTAGAGGCCCATTAATATAATGAGTAAAGAGACAGCTAACTCGTACATAGTTCTGAAATTTCCATTAAGTTTGTGAGATTGTCAACTCGTGAATAGTATTGATTTCTTCACTAAGCTCGTTAGATAGTCAACTCATGAATAGTCTTGGATTCCCTTCTAAGTTCGTCAGATAGTCAGCTTGTACATAGTCTTGAATTTCTCACTAAACTTGTTAGATAGTCAGCCTATGAATAATTTGAAATTCCTCACTAAGCTTGTCAGATAGTTAGCCTGTTGATAGTTTAGATTTCTCAATAAACTCGTCACACAATCATCCTGTGCATTGTATGGGTTCGTTTAGTTTGATAATTTCTTAACTTGTAGGTAATGTAATTGTTTTGCACATATCACTTAATCAATTAACCCGTTAGTTTTGTGCCCGTCTTATCACTATATTTCATAGGGTTAAAGAGGTCTTTATCCTTAGTTATGACCATTCATACATTTTGGCCTGACACTAAACCATATATATCTGATTCCACAATTTTAGGTTATATTTCAAATGATTCATCGCAATTTCTCAGACCAAATATGTATGTATTCTCATGTCTATGTATGTGCTGGAACCCTCACTTTAGAGGGGACCTTACGTTTCTAATCGATTGTACAAATTTATCTCTAAGTAGATACATAAAGAAACAAAATTTACAAACATAAAATGATAAATAGTTTTATTCTAAATAAAAGAGAGAATAAATCTTATATGAATGCATTTGTAACATAAATAACGAAATATAATTAATTTACTTAATATTTGGTCCGAAAACTTTTATTCATTTTTTTTTTCTTTTATAGTAAACAGACTTTTATTCAAATTGAAGAGTAAAACATATATAATTTTTTTAGTCATCAAATAAAAGTTTCAATTAAGATCAGTTTTAGAATTACAAATGAAAATGCATCAAGCAAGTAGCCCAAATGATTAGATAATTGTGCATAAGGTAATAATTTTACTGAATAGGAGGACACGAATTTGAAGCTTAGAACCTGCATTTTAATATTTAGCTCTAAATATAAATTTAAGTACTCATATAATTAACAAACTTAAATAAATACAAATAATCTAAAGGATGTGATAGTGCCTAATTTCGATGAGATTTTTTTGAAAGTAAAAAAAAAAAATTATAAATAAAAAAGTAAATAATAAGACGAACTTTAAATTTATATGTACAAAAATAAAGAACTAAAAAATTAAATTTTTTTTTTTGAAAAGTCAATGAATTAATAATGAGTATGATGGTAATTCTGACGTTATATATACCCACACGAGCACAACGAAGCAGTAAGCAAAAAATTATATCATAATTTTAAATTACTTTATATTTTTAAATAATACTAACAAATTATATTAATCATAATGATAAAATAATTTAAATCAATAATATATATACTATTTTATTTTAAAATTTAATTTAATTAATAAAAATTAAAATAAAGAAAAAAATTAAATCAATTAAAAAAATAATTTTACTTTTAAATGAACTAAAATCAATAACTAAAAATAATTTATTAAAGCAATTTGTTAAAATTATCTACATGAGGAACGATCAATCACACACATATACATAAACACAATAATTTGATGTAATAATTCATCATAAATATGTAATTGACACATTTTTGTATTATATATATTATTTATTCTAATACGTGAAGAGAAGGGCCAAAGGAATACATTGCATAAAATAAAACAAAATTTAATAAAATATAAGTATTTTAACATATTTTAATCTTTTTTTTTAAATTATAAAGGGGGCGCGTGGCTTCCTGAAGATATTCACATGGAAAATTTGGCAGGAAATTGGAGCAAGCCTACTCAACAATTTTAATAACATAAGGTAGGGATATAAATTTAGGAGGGTGAGCTAACCCAAGCTCAAAATTTTGGGTTTTGATTGAATTTTGGTTGGGCATTATCGAGCATTGTATATTTTTAGGTCAGATTTGATCAAATTTTTTTAATTAAATACAAGTCTAAAGTTAGATCCAAAAATATTTAGGCAAATTGGGCCTAATTTTTTAAACTTTGAATTAACTTAAGTTAATATTCGAATTTAAAAGATGAAATAAATGATAAAATAACTATATATCATATTCAAATATACATGTATTTTATAAACTTTAAACTTAACTCATACTTCGAATCGGAATCGAAATCGTAATATAAATGTTTGATCTTAAGTACGATTTTAAAATTATTTATTTGGATAAAATTGGACTGAATTTACTCAAAATTAATCAAATTTTAAATCAAATTAGATCAAATCAAGTCATTCAAATTTTAGTCAAATAAGACTAAATTTACATCCTACACAAGGATAAAAAGACCAAGGTATATTATGTCAATTAACAATGATTGATAACAAGAAAAAAGTGGAGCCATAAATGGGTTACTAGGATAATTAAGGAATTGTGTTTAAAAGTTAAAACTAATAGGAAAGCCCTTTCCATTCCTAATTGAAATATGACTAATCAAACATAATAAATTTGAAAACACATTTTATTCAATACATCACATATAAAAATATTATGTAACATGAATTTTTTTGTACGCATGTAGATGGAAGCTAGATCAAAATAGTAGAGGATAAAATACCATTCAAATAATATATAGACTTTAGGCATAATAAGCTTAACATTTTTATTTTTGATTAAAGTAAAACTAAAATTTTAATTATCAATAGACGGCTCAAATTAGGAGGCAATCTCTAGTCCTTATAACTTGTCATTTACATTTTGTTTGATTTAATTTTTCAACAGTGTGCCACTAAATTAGCCCACATTTCATTTAATTTAGCCCAATTTCAAATTAAATATGCATAATGTGGACTCACTTAACAAAAATGTGGGCTGGTTTAGTAACAGTCTAAAAAATTCTTTATCACGGACATGGAAATAAAAAATCTGATTTAATTACTTCGTATAGCAACATTTTAGAGTTTTTGAACAATTTTACACAAATCGCTTGACGTCGTCGTTTTTTTACATCAAGTTTACTGTTTTGTCCTCAAGTTATTTGCTGGCGTTTGATAGTAACGATTTTTAGTCTCTGTTCTGTGAAGTATTTTTTCGATCACATTCTCCGACATGTGTACTCCTGTTGCGTATGCATTCTTTGCCTGAATCGCGCTTCCGATACCTTCTAATTCTAGTTTGTGGGGTAAACAACTTTTTGGGTTCCCATAGCATCGAAAAAAAATAACTTTGTAACTAATTGTAGACAAAATTGGAAGATTGAAAGTAAAAAATAATAACCGTGAAAAAAGTTAATTGATGATTGGGAGAGAGCAGATTGTTGTAATAACACTTCATCCATCTTTGTCATCTTTGGTTATACTCTGTTTTTGCTAAGCAAAACAGAGTATACCAAAAAAGGAATGTAAATTATAATTTCTGTTCTCAGTTTTCTATTTTTTATGAAGTGTTATTCCAAAATTCTAATTATATAAACCAATATATACACTTAATCTATTGATCAATTTTAATTATTTTTCTCTTATAAAAAATTGATTAAATTTTTAACTGTATCATATCATATTTGTATTATATTTATATATTATTATATCATGTCAGACATTCATATTCTGTAGTTAACAAAATTTTGCTCGTTTGCCTATATCAGTTTCAGATATTTTAATTCTACCAGTAGAGAAAGCTTGATCTACATTTATGAAATTTTGTCAAAGTTGTATCAACAAAAAAATTTATAGTCTGCAGTAGATTTTTATGAAATTATCTGGGTTTGATTGATCAAATGAAGGACATAAAACATGCCATTTACATACTTAGCTCTCTGCATATTCATGTAAATTGATTTACATACTTGTTTACATAGTATGTAAATCTATTTACATACTATGTAAACTGATTTACATAATATGTAAATCTATTTACATAGTATGTAAATCTATTTACATTGTATGTAAATCAGTTTACATACTATGTAAATTAATTTACATAGTATGTAAATCAGTTTACATACTATGTAAATTAATTTACATACTATCTAAATAAGTATGTAAATAGATTTACATACTATGTAAACTGATTTACATAGTATGTAAATCTATTTACATTGTATGTAAATCAGTTTACATACTATGTAAATTAATTTACATACTATCTAAATAAGTATGTAAATCTATTTACATAGTTGTGTTTTAAAAACTAAAAACGACGTATACTACAATCTTTCTAATTTACAAAATTTAAACGGCAGTTGCTTTAATTCATAGCATAAGTGACTAGTATAAAAGTAAAAACTTCTTCCAATTTGTTTCTCTTTCTCCAACATATCAACTAAGTCCTGCACATATATAACTCAATCAGTATGTGTGTATATATATATATATATATATATAGACGATAGACGATCCTTCGTTTATTAGAAATATTGATAAAGAAGATAGATGCTTTCTTTCTTTACTGACAAAATGGAATGGAGGTAGCTTGATGTAATATTTTTTTAGATCAACGTTGACAACAGGTTAGCAAGCAGAATATTATGTTTAAGAAAAGTAGTTGTATGTATATAAATTAATTGGCTTCAAAAATAACATATACGTTGATGTGCAAAAACTGACTTAAATTAATCAGTTCTAAATCATTATAATATACAGATTTACATACTATGTAAATTGATTTACATAGTATGTAAACCATTTTACATACTATGTAAACTGATTTACATACTATGTAAATCAATTTACATACTGATATTACATATCACATAACTAAGGATATTTTTGTAATTTATTTAATTTTAATGTAATCAAAACTCACAGTTTTGGTCATATTATTGCTAGTTTTGGAAATTTTATTTTTTTAACTAAATGCATGCTATTTAGGCAAATAACTCAAAAAATCTTGCAGAGAATATTTATATTTAATAATAAAAATAATATATTTAAAAAATATAAAATATATATTTTAAAAATAAAATTATTAATTTATTTAAAATATCTTTCTATTAATTAAAATTAATGCAAGAGATACGTTCCCAACCCAAGCGTCGGATCAGTGTAAAACCGCGGGCCACGGAGCACACAGTGCTTTGTGACCTGGTGGCCGGACTCTGAGTCCTGACTGCACTACATGCCCATTGCGTGGTAATATGATACTCTGCAAAACATAGTAGTTTTCAAAGACACGCGTCTAAAAATAGCCGGATATCTGTATGCGATGAAAAATCATCAGGGACCGTTACACACTGTACTAATTAGAGTCAAGTATTTCACAACTTAGGTTACTGCACCCAAGTAGCATTCACTCATTTATTAATTTTCCTCCTTATCCGATTGCCTTCTTCCACTGACAGAACTACACGTCCATACAAGGCCAAATTAGTAAGTTACCAAAAGGACCTTCTTCTCTTCTCTGGCAGGATGGATATATATATATGAGCGTGGAGCTTAATCTCTACTTCATTGATCATCACTCAGAGAGAGAATCAAAAAAACAGTGAGTAGGAAGAAGATGAAGAACACAAGGAAGAGTTTGAAGGCAAGCGGGAAAGAGGATGTGAGAAAAGATAGGAAGTCAGGGACTGGAATGAGTGGATCGCCCAAGAAGGGAGGCCATGGTGGCAAGTTCACTTGGGAAGGTGATTCAGCTCACTCACTCCCTGAGACCGCCGGCTTCGAGAATGGAGCTCTTGATGCTAAAGATCCCAACTTTGAAGACCCAGAAGATATCGCAACCGTCTGATTGTCATTGATCAAGATCATGATAATGATAATGATATTGTTATTTTGGTTTGATGAATGAGATCGATCATCGATGTATTATGTAAATATAACTAGATAATCTCATTTTCAATAATTACGTTTCCGGACGCTATGTACATTTTAAGAAATTTGTGGGTGGAATGAAATCTTTCTTTGCCTCGTAATTGTCTTCTTCCTGTTGAACTTATTGTGAGCGAGATCGATGACTTGAAAATTATAAGGCTAAAGTCATATAGTTTAGGGAAAAACAAAGAAGGTAAAAGTCTCATTAAGTTATGAATTAAGACGTCCATAACAATAAATCCCTATTTTAGCTTCATGGGTGACTACTGAGAATGAGTATACATGATTAACATTATAGATATTCAAGTCAATTCACCATTAAGGATTTGTGATGCGTGTTTGACAACTCTGGAGACTCTCCAAATCTGGTGTTGAGCAAATTGCCATAGTTCTGTAGTCTTTGAACTCTTTGCCTTCTTAATGGCATCATCTATCCCTGGGAAGGAGGTTGATCCATAATCATTATGCTTCGAGGGACCGTAAATCTGTCAATGACAAAGGAATGGTTGAACTTAGTTGCAATGCAAGATTACTACCTTGGTGTGGTTTAATTAGTTAGTGCCTAGTGGTCGGTAGATCTAAAAAGATTACTAGATTGGTTGTATCTGTTCTGCTTTCTTGTATTGTACATTGTCCACTTGCGAAATGCTTTTGTGAATTTAATTGAAAGGTTATTTGATGGATTATAGGAGCTTACCAAATGCTTATACCATGATCTTTCAAAAAGTCCATCTCTGTCTGTAAATGCACGTTCTGCCATCATTAGCCTGTCATTCAACTCTCTTGCCCTAAAATGATCTTTCCTCCATATTGATTGCCAGCCTTTGTTTTCTTTCATTTCCTGGAGAATCAATCACAACTCCATTTTAAGTGCTACATCTGCAGTGCTAATTATAACTTTTAAACTAAAGGGTAATACCTTAATCTCTCTGTTTATTTTGGTGGCAGCTTTTCTCAGCTCTTCAATAGACTTGAATAGTGGAGTTAAATTGATTTCCTCCCTTGAGATCTCATTTTCCAAATCACTTGCGTATTTCTATCATTTATAAATAATTAAATACAATGCATTAGTTTCATTTCAGATCAAAACCTTAGTGTCATTGTGTGAATGATTTTACAAAACAACCTGGAGCTCCTCTGCATAGGACAGATAGTTAAAAGGCAAGAACTCCTCATCTGCTAGCCAAAGAGCTACCAAACCCCACACACTTGCAACTGTTTTTTTTTTTTTTCCAGATGTAACTTCAATCAGTTGGGGAACTTGAAACTTGTGTGTAATAGTTATGGTGAAATATATCCAACGACCAGCATTATACGACATGTGAGATATAGGGTACTCAGTGAACCCAACATGAAAAGATAATCTGATACCGTTTAAAGACTGACCTGCAACATGCCTATGAAATTCTGGATCGCCAAATTTTTGCATCCATATGAAGTCATCATACATGGAGTGGTATACTGGAGATCCTGCATTTTTACTTGGTCCTTTAGCAATTCATAATAGTCATTGTTCAAAATATTATTGAAGTTTATGTACTTAAGAGGTCGTAATTGTGTAGTTTGTATGTTTTAAATCTATCAAGTGTTAAGAACAGAAAAAAGCAGTACAACTGTAGAACAAAAGAAATTTCATTATGTTACCTTTTCCAAAAGAAAATATAGCGGATGGAATTCCTACATGCTGTACAAAGGCTGCAAAGTCTGATCCTCCACCTCCTAATCTTCCAATCTTGCGGAAAAAGAAAAAAAAAAGGGGTTAGTAGTATTATGCACAAGTAATTTATATTTAGTAGATGAACCATGCATTAGGAATCACTTACTGACACAGATGCAACTATATTGTACTGTCATAAACCACTCGGTTGAATGGGGAGGAATTTACATTCTGTGGAAATTAATCGAAGAATTCTACAGAGAGTATGTTAAAATAATTACTTACCTGTGCAGAATTGCTGGAACCAAGCCATGACTGGTAAATAGTTTGTGATGAATTATCTGGGTCTTGAACCTTTAATATGATAATTGAGGAATCAGAAAATTTGAGGAAAAGAACTGAAATTCCATTAAATTCTAACAAACTAGTTGTTTCATTTCTTTGTGATTCATGGTTTACTATTTTAATTATGATTAAATTATTAATTTTGTAATTTCTGATTCTTTTTTAAAAATAATCACAAATGTGTTTGATAACAATTTTTATTTAGTGATTTTCAAGAAAAAAAATTAAAAATTACCTCCATGTTGTTTGATAATGATTTTTATTTTTTGATTTTTTTCAAAAAACTTCAAAAATAAAGAAAATTTTTTGTTATTTTTTTATAAAATTCAATCATTTTTTTCTAATACTTAATTATACAAAAGTTATAAGACTTGATTTATTCTCTATAAAAAATATTTTGTCAAAATGGAAAAAATCAGAAATCAGAGTACCTGTTGAGTTGCTTTTTTAAGCAAGTCATCAAGCTGCGGAGTTGCTGAGGCTTGAAATCCTGAACCACATACTGCACTGTCAACATTCAAGTAAGCAACTGCTCTTGAAGCTAACATTTCTCTGTTCTCTTCTACCCATTCTGTTGATCCTATCTGCCAATTGTTGTTACAAGGTCTCATATGCATATGTACATAATGACAAGAAGAGAGATGAGATCATGAGATATATACAAAAGAAAGATACCAGGCCATATTCTTCAGCATCCCAATTGCATAACATAATAGTTCTTCTTGGTTTCCACCCTCTCTTTTGTAGTTTCTCTAGTCTTTTAGCAACCTGCACTATGCATTATTATTTCATGATTATGTCTTGCTTAGAGGTACTTGCCAAAGTGTACTAGTGTTGGAAACCAACCTCTAAAAGTGCTGCAGTTCCACTATTTGGGTCAACAGCTCCAAAAGTCCATGCATCTCTATGATTGCCCAGAATGACAAATCTACAAAAGTTTTACATGCACAAGTGTTTTAAATTGAAGCTAGTCTCACACTTTAGGTCTCAAAAAATATATTTTTTTCCTTACTACACTCTTGGACAGAGATGTATAAAAACAGCATAAAAAATACCTATCAGGTTCTTCTGCTCCTTCAATTACACCAATGACATTCTGAATTGTCCTTATCTCTTGCTTCCCCTGAGAACCCACATCCAAAAATGCCCACTTAGAAAAATTTTCCACTTAATTAGTTAGGTCTTTCTCTCTTTTCAGACATATATGAACTGGCTTGGTTGTGTGTTAAAAGTTTTAAAATTCTGAATAAACATGATATAGTAATGCTTCCCTTAGCTGACGTATTTAAAAATGATTGTTGCAATGTGCAGTTTTATTAAAAGGCCTGGGTTTGTCCATTTTTTGGTGTACTCATAGCAATCTACAACATGATATTATAATTGACAAAGCTTGTTATATACTCACAATGAAACTGAGCTTTACAATTCCAGGACCTGGTCCAATCCTATAAAGAGGTGAGTTTTTGCTTCCTTGCCAATCATCATCAGCAACCTGCCCACCAATTGACTTCATTATTGTCTCACCATCTGCTGCTGAAATTGGCAATGAAGGTATAACTGGAACCTCTCCTCCATTCTCTACCTCAGCATTAGAAAGCCTTTCACAGTCTTCAACACTTGCCCATCCTGGTGTAGTAGGATCGCCAACTCCACTATACACTGTTCCCACCTGAACCCCACTTGGTGGCATCCATTTCTCATCTGGGAACCACTTTGTTTCACCACCACCACCATAGTCCTTTCTATCTGTATATATCAGTACCCCTTTTGCCCCTTCTCTATAAGCATTATTAACTATGTCTCCTCTGTATATTTCTCCATATCTAGCCAAAACAACACAGTCAGTCACATTCACTCCTATCTCTTTTAGTGCCAAATAGTCCTCGACTCTTCCATAATTCACATACACCACAGCTCCACTAACCGTACCTGATTTCGCATAAGCATGAAAGGTGGGCACAACATATTGCGCTACATCAGCATAAGGATCACCATCATAGATTTCTTGAATAAGTTTGAAGTTGATGGGTTGATTAGAAGGTGAAGGAGTCAGTGTTAAGGATCTGGAAACAGGGTAATTCAAGGCAGCTTCATAAGAAACTATGTGTGATTGAATATTAGAAGAGGTGAGAGTGGTTAGTACATAGGCTAAAGCTTTGGCGTTGGCTTCAGAGCCAGCGATGTGGGGTTGATGGGTTAGTACATAGAGGTCTTGGGCTATAGAGGTATTGCCTGATAGTGAATTTGATATGTAAAGAGAATGGTAAGTAGTTTTTGAAACAGAGAAAAAGAGGAGAAGGAAGTAGAAACAAGTTGCAATTATGGGTATGAAGATGGCTGTGAATATTTTCAACATTGGTTATAAATTTTCCTTTTTTTTTTTTTTTTTTCTTTCCTGGACTGGAATAAAAGTGGGGTTTCTATTGAGACTGATCTTGGAAGGCTTGAAGTGGAAAGGATATTTTGAAGCTGTATGGTTTTTGTTCTGATATGTAAAATTAATGATAATGGTTCAACAATAATAATGTCAAAAATAAAAGATAAGGGTCCAATTTGAAGAACTGCCGGATCATCATACGACGTCTCTATTCTTTTGTTTTCTAATGATTTTTTCAATCTATGTTAATGTTACTAAATTGCTATGATGGAGACAGTTTCCAACCTATATATTACTTTACTATGTTTTTGCTCTTTTCCGTCGTGATGGTGAAGATATAGAAATATATTGCTATTTTTTAGTGGTGGAGATTTGTGTATTAAATGTGATAATATTATTTTTGATTGGTAGTGAAACCCATCAATGATTTATACTTAAAGAATGAAAAGGTTAGATGAAATTGCATTTTAAAACAAAATTCTCAAATCTTTTTTTTTTTTTTTGGTTTCTTCTCTGAAATTAAATAACTTTTTTTTATTTTATTTTTAATAACTGAGTTTTAAAGACGTAGAAGATAGAATTACTAGAAACAAAAGTGCATTGATTAAGAAATGAATTGGGGGATCTTCTGGAAACCGAGTGGAGAGAGGATCTCATCATGTGATTAGAAGTTCACACATTGGGGTCCAGTTGGTTCAACTCAAAATATGGTTGGTATTAGGGGTGGATTAATTTGAATTAAAACTAAAATAAAATGCGGTCCGTTTTTAGAAAATAAAAATCAATCATATTTAATAAAATTTATAAAATAAATCTAAATCCAAATCTTTCAATTGAATTGATTAGATTAAATTAGATTGAATAAATTTTGTAATTATTTTTTTTCTATTATTGAATTTTTTTAAATTATTTATTTTTAATAATTAAACAATTATTCTATTAAATTTTATGTTTTAACAATTAATTAAAATTAGTATGTAAAAGGAATGTGATTTTTTCTAAACAATAAATAAACAAAAATTATGTAATTAATTCTAAATTTCAAATAGCACATAACTTAACATAAGTATTTACTATTTAATTTTGAATCAATTTTAAGCAAAAATTACATAAACAAGATATAAGCGTTTAATTTAAATAATATAAATGTAATTAAATAAATAATAATATAACTTACATGAGTTTATATGATATCTCTAAAAGTAACTATCGAGTCATATATAAAAATTATTCATTAATACTTAATGTTAAATATTCTTATATTACATAACAATCTTGAAAAAAAAAATACTAATATTACTTCAATTATAAACAATTATAAAATAATACACTTAAAATAAAAAATATGCTGTATTTATATAGACAAAATAGAAGTGAGCCTTTTACCGACTATGGAAAGAAGCACAACATATCTATTACTACAAGTAAAACTTCAATTTTGATAGGATTTATAAAAGCATAAATAATAGTATTAAATAATCTTATAAATTAAATCTTATATAAATATTTAATATTTTTAATACATGTAATTTATTAGATAAATATATTAAAACAATTACTACAAAATACAAAATATATATAATTATCTCACTCAAGTCTAAGTTCACAAGACAAAATAAAGAACAAGCATACATGTGCATATGAAGAGAAAACTTATCAGAGCCAAAAGATTCTTCTCATTGTCGTTGGTCACTTTTCTTCTCTACTTCTCACATCATTTGCCACAATTCATTTTTCTTATTTCACATCACCTCACATCTCTTCTTACAATTATAATTAATAAAATTATATATAAATAATTAATTAATATATAAAGTAACAAGGTAAATATTTTATGGGCTATTATTTGAATAAATTTAAATACAATTTAATAAAATTAATAATTTCTGAGAATTGAAAGGTTAATTTAATTTATATATATTTTTAATATTTTATCTAATAAATTTATTATATTAAAATAAAATATAAAAATATATAATATATGCGGGTTGGATAGACTTGTTCTCGCCCCTGGTTGGTACTGTTTGGATTTATATGATCACGGAAAATTTTGATATATTATTAATCATATAATAAAACTGATAATTAATGGCTAAAAAAACACATAAGGTCTTTACCTTTCTCACATGAACAACATATGTAGACAGACTCGGTCGTGTTAATTTAGCCTTGTGATATATTTTTGTTTCTTTCTTTCGTTACTTTTCCACCATAATTGATCGTCGTATAAATGACTAGATACTAGGTACCTTCACGGGCTGCCTTAACTTTGTGAATGTTAGTTGCATTGCAACACGTGGATTTGTTGTCTTGAGGTAAGAAACTATCTTCTTCTTCTTGTTGTTCTTTTCATCTTGTAAAGCTGATCATCAACTTAGAGTTATGGTAAAATGTACCGAACAAAAAAACCACTTATTATAAACAAAGGGCAAGTGAATGTAAGCAGAATTGCTATAGCCCTGCTCAGTCAGAAGTCTATTCCTCAAAGTGGGCCAAATCAAGCTCTCTGTGACTGTCATTCACAACTTCATGTAGCAGATAGAATTCTACCTTCCAATTTAATCTCAACCATTCAACTTGAAAGCATAGTGATATATATAATCATAAAAATTGTTACCTTGTTTTAAGTTCAATTATAGGACGGCCATGATTTGGCTTTTTGGAGGTAAATAAATAACAAGACAAAAGAAAAGAAAAATATCATTCCCTTTATATTATACTACTAGTTATCAGAAACCTCCCCACTAATACTAATAACTATCCCTTCACTAATATATTTACAGACAGAAGAGAAATACTCACGGGCCACCACCAAACAACAAGAACAACATCAAAAAGTGCAAACATTTGAAGAAACTACATTATTATAAGCACAAAAGTGTAACCTGTCTTGTGGTTTAGACTGTTATGTTCTCTCTCTCTCACTCTCTCACAAAACGTGGATGTCTTTAGAAACACCCGTGACTTAATACTGACTTCTCACATTTCTGCCTCTGATTCTCCAATTCAGCTTCACTTTTTCAATAATAATAAAAAATGTCATGTACTTACTGACTTGTGTATTTATTAAGGAAACCCATTTTCTGTGGGTGCACCATAATTTCCTCTTCCTCTCACCCTCATTCATTCTCTTTGAAAATGGCAACATCCAAACCAATAATATTCTCTGTCATTTTCATTCTTCTCTTCTTTAATTTAAACCAAACTCTATGTCACACAAAGGGGATAAGACCCGGGCGATCAGGTTCAAATCACCAAACGACGAATATGAGTCTAGCTGAATTATCAGAAATACAATTCATGAAGTGGGTTGAGTTTGTTGGAAGCCTTAAACACTCTGTTTTCAAAACAGCAAAGAACAAACTCTTCGCTTCTTATACTTTACATGTAGCAAAGAACCCAGCTTTTGGAGACTTTACTTCGATACAAGAAGCCATTGATTCTCTTCCATTCATCAATCTTGTGAGAGTAATCATCAAGGTCCATGCTGGAGTTTACAAGTGAGTTCTACTACCAATGGCTACATGTTTCCGTGTTACTCTGTTCATATTTTTGTCCTTTATACTATGTTTTATATATATCTTCCTTTTGTTTTTGTCAAATTGGAATGATTCTATGCTATTGAGTCAGGAATTCCGAGCTTGTCTACATTTAATAATAGATTCTATTTTATGTCCTTCTTCCTTCTAAGCAAAAAATGCAGAATTTCATTGATCAAGAAATACTCTGTAACCTCTGTTCTAATGATACATTATACTGTTAGACAATATTTGAATTAATGAGTTGTAAAAAGGAAAGCTTGATTGGAAATATTTGAATTATTGTGAAACAGCGAGAAAGTGAATATACCGCCATTAAAATCATTCATAACAGTAGAAGGAGATGGGGCAGACAAAACAATAGTTCAATGGGGAGACACTGCTCAAACACCAGATCCTAAAGGCAAACCCATGGGGACTTATGGTTCTGCTACTTTTGCTGTGAATTCTCCTTATTTCATTGCCAAGAACATTACTTTCAAGGTACTTCATTACTTGTTCTATTTTTTTTTTTTCCTCTGTTTTTCTTTTCTCTGTTTATAATATACATTGGTTTATACAACAATGGTGGACAGAACTTAACACCAGTACCACCACCAGGAGCAGTAGGAAAGCAAGCAGTAGCATTTAGAATATCAGCAGACACGGCATCGTTTTATGGGTGTAAATTCTTGGGAGCACAAGATACATTGTACGATCAACTGGGGAGGCATTATTACAAAGATTGTTACATAGAAGGCTCTGTTGATTTCATTTTTGGAAATGGGCTCTCTCTTTTTGAGGTTAGAATTAGATTCTCTCAACTTAACACCAACTGTGATCATCATTTTGAATTTTCATACATGGTAAAATGTAATTTTTACAAAAAAAAAAAAGTATTTTTAAATTTTTTGTTTTTAAAGGGATGTCACGTGCACGCAGTAGCACAGAGATTAGGGGCAGTAACAGCACAAGGAAGAGGGAGTATATTGGAGGACACAGGGTTCTCCTTTGTGAACTGTAAGGTCACGGGGTCAGGAGCTCTTTACCTTGGGAGGGCATGGGGTCCTTTCTCTAGGGTGGTCTTTGCTTACACATATATGGACAACATTATCATTCCCAAAGGCTGGTATAACTGGGGTGATCCTAACCGTGAAATGTAATCTCTCTTTTGCTTTCTATGTTTGTCTTCTTTTTTCCCTTGTTTCATTTTTTATGGTTATATACAATGCATGAATTAGCCAAAACAGGAAATTTTTATTGACACCTATAAAGTCAATTATATATTACAAAATTTATGATAATTATAATTAGCATATACATTTTATGATTAAATATAATCACGTCGATCTAAATGTATTTTATCAATAGAAGCTTGTCATGTGTTTGTGATATATGGCAAATTTATAATTTGAGATAGTAAATAACATGTTTTTAGAGTTGAAATGAAATTGATCCTGAAATAACATTTAACTTGTAATTACGATATAAATACCTACATACAACATGCAAATTGATGTTCAATTTTCATAATTTTTAGATTGCATCTCTCAGTTTGAACCATAAATAGCATATTTTTAAAAGTTGAGCCAAAATTGTCTGGAAGTAATCAGTGCAATATTGATACATCCTCCACATAAGAAATATACTTGTACATAGCAAAAACTCTCAATTTTAAACCAAACTTTATTTAAATTAAAAAAAAAAAAAAAAACAATTTGGGCGTACATACTATAATTTACCCCTCAACCATTTCAAAGCTATAAATTTTATGTTTTCTATTATATTCTGCATCCTTTGATCCATTAGATAATGTTAGGTTCTAGATAGTGGATATTGGACGGTGGGATTGCTAACCAAAAAAGCCAACAAACAGAGATATAATAGGGCATGTGTATTCAGCATTTTATAACAAATGAAGGGCGGTTTGGTTATCCTAAGAGATGAGGAAACCTAACAATTCATGACACAGTCTTTATATATGTGGCCTTTATCTACTGCAAAATCTACGTGTAATGCACAATGAATGAAAGAGTAAATAGAATAAACCTTTTTCTCGTTTTTACACCTACTACTACATGGTGGCCTGGCGTAGGCTACGTTAGCCAAAAGGTATAATAATAACAGCAACTTGGGTTTTGATTGGTTTGTGTTTGGCTTTTTTCGTTTTGTTCATAGCAGAGAGAGCACTCACGCACGCACACTCGCTCTCCGTGACATTTTTTTTTTGGTAATGATACAATTGTTTGTGGTATTTATAATGTGGGGTTTGGAAATGGAATGAACGCAGGACTGTGTATTATGGGCAGTACAAGTGCACAGGAGTTGGTGCTAGCTTCGCAGGGAGGGTTTCATGGTCTAGAGAGCTTACTGATGAAGAAGCCAAGCCTTTTATTTCTCTTACCTTCATTGATGGATCTGAATGGGTCAATTTATGATTATACATTTAATTATAATTAACACTCTTGTATACTCAAAATTCTATTTACAAACATCTCTTTTATACATAAATTTTGATGGATTTCATTTGCGAGAGACCCATGACCTTGCAACAAAGCAGTTATTAATTTGTAATATAATTATTAAAAAAAAAAATGGACTAAATTGTGTGAGAAAAAAGTGTAGCAATTCTATTTTTCTTTTCTTTCTTTCTTTCTTTTTTTAAATGGCTAAGAAAACAAAAAATGCTGAGGACTATATTTTATGAAAAAGAAAAGTTAATGACAACAGAAAGCGTAAAATCATGTAAAGTTGCGGAGTAATGATATAATTTAGCTATTTAAAAAATAAAATTTTAATTTGTTTTTAACAGTAGTAAAATTTAATTCTATACCTAGTGTTTCTTAGTGTCCTCTAATAAATTGAGAATTTACTAAAAATAATATTCTCAAAATTTATAGTAACAAAATTAGCACCCTTAATAATATTAAACGTTTAATTTAAATATAAAATATTAAACGAGTCTAAATTGTCGTCGTTCAATTCTAATTGAATGGGTGTTCAAAGAAAGATGATATATTAATATTTTTTTAATTATAAAAATATAAATTTAAATATTAAAAATATTAATTTTATTATTATAAATTTTAAAAAGTACTAATTATATTATTTTACCTGCTAAATTTACGGTAAACGATGCGATGCTTATAAAAGAGAATAGAATGTTAGAGACACTAATGCAATCTCGTGGCCCATGGGCCATCTCTATATCTATCTTTGGATCTTGGAAGAAAGCGAGCCCGCCTTATTTATTTCTTATGTTTAAGCACTGAAATAAAATGAACTACAGACTACAGAATATTGGTATATGAGCATATCCATGCCATTTGATCGAAAGACTGCCACTAGAATGCTATTAATTAGAACCCCCCACAATATTTTCAGTGAACAGAAATGTTCCTCCTTATTCTGCGACTATTTACATTTATTTTCTTCATAATTACAAATCTCATCATTCATTCTCTCTCAAGCTTCAACCCTACAGGTATATTATCATGCCTATTATTATATGAATTTTGATCTGCTTGTTTTTTTTTTAATTGTTAAATTTAAATCATATATTTTTAAACTAAAAATTAAATATTATTTTTTATTAATAATTTTAAATTTATCTCATGTATTAAATATAAAATAAATAGTTAAGATTTAAAAAAAAAATCACAAACAAATAAAAATAAGTAAGTAGATGATCTTCGAGAATCTCTTGTGGTTCAGGTGGTAAACCTCTCAATTTTCTCACTAAGAACCAAAGTTCAAATCTCACCTGTGTATGTGAGTGTATTTTCTCTTATTAATAAAAAAGAAGGAGATTTTAGTGCCCCTTTAAAAAAAAAAATAGATGATCTTAATCTTTATTATGTTGGGGATGTTATCTAAAAAAAAAATATTTTTATATATATAAAAGCTGCTTGTTTTTTGCGTTCTTCCATTTTTTTTAATAGATAGTAAATAACATGTTTTTAGAGTTGAAATGAAATTGATCCTGAAATAACATTTAACTTGTAATTACGATATAAATACCTACATACAACATGCAAATTGATGTTCAATTTTCATAATTTTTAGATTGCATCTCTCAGTTTGAACCATAAATAGCATATTTTTAAAAGTTGAGCCAAAATTGTCTGGAAGTAATCAGTGCAATATTGATACATCCTCCACATAAGAAATATACTTGTACGTAGCAAAAACTCTCAATTTTAAACCAAACTTTATTTAAATTAAAAAAAAAAAAAAAAACAATTTGGGCGTACATACTATAATTTACCCCTCAACCATTTCAAAGCTATAAATTTTATGTTTTCTATTATATTCTGCATCCTTTGATCCATTAGATCATGTTAGGTTCTAGATAGTGGATATTGGACGGTGGGATTGCTAACCAAAAAAGCCAACAAACAGAGATATAATAGGGCATGTGTATTCAGCATTTTATAACAAATGAAGGGCGGTTTGGTTATCCTAAGAGATGAGGAAACCTAACAATTCATGACACAGTCTTTATATATGTGACCTTTATCTACTGCAAAATCTACGTGTAATGCACAATGAATGAAAGAGTAAATAGAATAAACCTTTTTCTCGTTTTTACACCTACTACTACATGGTGGCCTGGCGTAGGCTACGTTAGCCAAAAGGTATAATAATAACAGCAACTTGGGTTTTGATTGGTTTGTGTTTGGCTTTTTTCGTTTTGTTCATAGCAGAGAGAGCACTCACGCACGCACACTCGCTCTCCGTGACATTTTTTTTTTGGTAATGATACAATTGTTTGTGGTATTTATAATGTGGGGTTTGGAAATGGAATGAACGCAGGACTGTGTATTATGGGCAGTACAAGTGCACAGGAGTTGGTGCTAGCTTCGCAGGGAGGGTTTCATGGTCTAGAGAGCTTACTGATGAAGAAGCCAAGCCTTTTATTTCTCTTACCTTCATTGATGGATCTGAATGGGTCAATTTATGATTATACATTTAATTATAATTAACACTCTTGTATACTCAAAATTCTATTTACAAACATCTCTTTTATACATAAATTTTGATGGATTTCATTTGCGAGAGACCCATGACCTTGCAACAAAGCAGTTATTAATTTGTAATATAATTATTAAAAAAAAAAATGGACTAAATTGTGTGAGAAAAAAGTGTAGCAATTCTATTTTTCTTTTCTTTCTTTCTTTCTTTTTTTAAATGGCTAAGAAAACAAAAAATGCTGAGGACTATATTTTATGAAAAAGAAAAGTTAATGACAACAGAAAGCGTAAAATCATGTAAAGTTGCGGAGTAATGATATAATTTAGCTATTTAAAAAATAAAATTTTAATTTGTTTTTAACAGTAGTAAAATTTAATTCTATACCTAGTGTTTCTTAGTGTCCTCTAATAAATTGAGAATTTACTAAAAATAATATTCTCAAAATTTATAGTAACAAAATTAGCACCCTTAATAATATTAAACGTTTAATTTAAATATAAAATATTAAACGAGTCTAAATTGTCGTCGTTCAATTCTAATTGAATGGGTGTTCAAAGAAAGATGATATATTAATATTTTTTTAATTATAAAAATATAAATTTAAATATTAAAAATATTAATTTTATTATTATAAATTTTAAAAAGTACTAATTATATTATTTTACCTGCTAAATTTACGGTAAACGATGCGATGCTTATAAAAGAGAATAGAATGTTAGAGACACTAATGCAATCTCGTGGCCCATGGGCCATCTCTATATCTATCTTTGGATCTTGGAAGAAAGCGAGCCCGCCTTATTTATTTCTTATGTTTAAGCACTGAAATAAAATGAACTACAGACTACAGAATATTGGTATATGAGCATATCCATGCCATTTGATCGAAAGACTGCCACTAGAATGCTATTAATTAGAACCCCCCACAATATTTTCAGTGAACAGAAATGTTCCTCCTTATTCTGCGACTATTTACATTTATTTTCTTCATAATTACAAATCTCATCATTCATTCTCTCTCAAGCTTCAACCCTACAGGTATATTATCATGCCTATTATTATATGAATTTTGATCTGCTTGTTTTTTTTTTTAATTGTTAAATTTAAATCATATATTTTTAAACTAAAAATTAAATATTATTTTTTATTAATAATTTTAAATTTATCTCATGTATTAAATATAAAATAAATAGTTAAGATTTAAAAAAAAAATCACAAACAAATAAAAATAAGTAAGTAGATGATCTTCGGGAATCTCTTGTGGTTCAATTTTCTCACTAAGAACCAAAGTTCAAATCTCACCTGTGTATGTGAGTGTATTTTCTCTTATTAATAAAAAAGAAGGAGATTTTAGTGCCCCTTTAAAAAAAAAAATAGATGATCTTAATCTTTATTATGTTGGGGATGTTATCTAAAAAAAAAATATTTTTATATATATAAAAGCTGCTTGTTTTTTGCGTTCTTCCATTTTTTTTAATACATAAATTTTATTAATTTTAATGTGTATTATTTTAGTTTACGTTTTAAGATAAATGCAATTCTTATAATAATTATTTTGTTACTTTTAATATCTTAGTTATTATGTACTTTTTTTTAGTTTACATTATAAGTATAAAAATGCACCTAAATAAATATATTTTTTAAGAATTGATTTTTTTTACACCAATAAATAAGAAAAAGAAAATAAATATAAAAAAATACTAAAAATAAATACACTTATAAAATATAAATAATTATGTTGATAGTTTTATTGTATACTATTTTAGTTTTTATTTTTTATTTTTTATTGTTTACGTTTTAAAATAAATATATTTTTTATAAATAATTATTTTTTTAATCTTATTGTGTACCGTTTTAGTTATTTTGTACTTTTTTTAGTTTATGTTATAAATATAAAAGTACACTTAAATAAATATATTTTTTATGAATTGATTTTTCTTATATACTAATAAATACGAAAATATCCTTATAATAAACACACTTCTTATGAATAGTTTTCTTCTTAATTTTTAGTATTTTCTAATTTTATTTTATTTTTTAATACACTAATAAATATAAAAATGCACTTAAATGAATACATTTTCTTATTAATTATTTCTTTATACTAATAAATATGAAAATTTCCTTATAATAAATATAATTTTTATGGATAGTTCTTTTTTTAGTTTTTTGTACACAAATAAATATTAAAATATCTCTATAATAAATAAAATTATTTTGAATAGTTATCTTATTAATTATATTGTGTACTATTTTAGTTATTCTACAATTATTTCTTTTGAATTTTTGTATAATAATCAATAAAAAAATGTCTCTATAATAAATACAATTTTTATCAATAATTATTGGATGACAAGAACAATATTTTTGTTATTTTCATTCATTTTTTTAATTTATTATACTATAAATTTATGTTATTACCCTTACATATTTGTTTAAATACATTAAAAGAGACATGTCGTCGATTTGTACTCATTTAGTGAATGAGATAGATTCGGCTACTCATTATAAGCATATCATATTTGTTAAAAATATGTCATATCTAATATCAATTAAAAAATAGCCAATTATTACACATTATTATTAGGTCAAAAATGCTTATATAAATGCTTATTTTGTTCTATCAGATTACATGTTATTGTTACAAATTATCTCATGTTTTTTATAAAATAGTTTTATTGTATCTTTATTATTTACTAAAGTATTAAATTAATTAATTATTTATTTTAAGAGTATTATTATAAATTTGTTTACAAAATTTTAAAATCAATTGTTTACCTTGTTATAATAAAACCAACTTTAAAATAAAATAAAAAATTTCACAATATAAATTATTGTTCGAATATTAATACTACTATATATTTATTAAATTTGAATAACCGATCCTTATTTATATTATTTTTAGAAATAATATTAATATTTTAAATTAATTATTAAAATTAAAATATTAATACAAAATATAAGATAAAAAATTAAACGTATGCCTTAAGAAATTATTTATAAATTAATCACATAATTTAAATAATTTTTATAAAATAAATAATTTTAATAATATAATTATATTTTATGTAGTAGCCGTGAAAAACTAATTTACCAAAAAAAAAAAAGTGCCGTACTTGCGAACAAATTAATGTAATATATAATGTTCTACAATCAACACGTTACACAACACTAAGAAATGTTGTCATAAGTGGAAAGTCAATGTTTTGTTTACAGTCAGAAATTATCTTAGTGTGAATCGCAACATACACATATATTATCATTTAATAAAATTGAACTCCTTTACATAATTACATTCTAAATTAAGAAATATAAGTTTAAATATTTAATTTTTATTGATATAAATATGTATCAATCAAGTTATAAAGAACGGTGTTCACTGGTGAGTATTGATAATAGACTTAAATCATCTACTTATTTTTATTTTTATTTAAAATTTAAATCATATATTTTTATTTTAAAAATTAAATATTATTTTATATTAACAATTTTAAATTTATTGTGAACTAAAACAAGTGGAAAACAAGTAGATCATGACTGCACGCAATTTAACCAGTAATTTAAAGAGTAATTTTATACGACAGTCAAGGTCAAGCCAGCTAATTGGTTTTCTTTCTTCTTACACAAACAAAAGGCTGTCACAATGTTACAGAAAACTTGAAATGAAAATTTGGTATCAAACATTTGAGTAGATTTCAAACGTATATTCTTATCACAATCGCCATTAACATCGTGACCACTGTTTGAATCGATTATAACAAGACTTGGCTAAATAAGATTTTTTAGCTGTAAAAGTCCAAAGAAGATTTTTTAAGACTTAGGAAATTGGGACCATGCAAACTACAGTAGAGAAAGCACAAAAAGATAAGCTCATACTTTGCATGAGATCCACTGGAGTCACTTCTAACTCACCCAACTGGACCAATATTGCATGTTATCCCATTGTTCTCCTCTGTTCTTCCCCTTTTCAATGCTTAAACGTGTCTCTTGCTCATTTGCATAACTCGATTTCTTTTCAAAGCAATCCAAGTAAAACAACAAACATGTCCGAATTCCTGAAACATTTTTCCCAACAGTACTGTGCAATTACGAGACTTTTCCCTGTTGGTGTTGCTCCAATCATAATCCCATTCCCATGCACCGTATTTGTACGTACGTTTACAAACAAAGCTAAACAATAAAATTGGATGATAATGTATCTCCTTATTATAATTCGTATAAATCACAAGATGAAACAAAAATAAATAAATTTATCCAATTTAATTATGCAATCTCATTTATCTAACAAAATGAAATACAAAAAAGAAATATTGAATCATAATTCATAAAATACTACAAAATAATGAGGAAAAAAAAAAAAAAAGGATAGTTACAACTGGGTCCCTAATTTTGCTCTTCTTCTGTTATCAACTCTCATGTTGTAGTGACAGTAAGAAAAATTAATGGCTCTTCTTCTTTACCCTCACAATCACTGTGCAGATCAGTGTTACTGTTATCTCCATAGCCGGCGCACATTAGCATTTGAGCCCTACTTAGCCTGCAAATCCCAGTCTGTGGATCCCATCACATACAACATTAACCCAGCACAACAGACCTGGGCCGCCAGCAACCCAAGCCAAAGCCCACAAAACCCAACTCCAATTAAAAAACTTAGTCCAATAGCAACAGGCATCCCTACCAGATAGAATGCGCTAACGTTCACATTAGCTACTGTGGATGGGCGTGCACTCCCTCTGACGACGCCACATCCCACCGTCTGCGGACAGTTACCAAGCTCACAAAGCCCTATGATTGGCAAAGCAGCAGATGTCAACCGTAGGATCTCTCTATCACTTGTAAACATCTGGCCCCACTTATGCCTCATCCCAAACTCGAAAATCAGTGCTGATAGGCCCATTACGGTCGCAAGAAACATCGCCACAACAGCTGATAGTTTTGCTTTATGAGGACGGTTCCCACCCAACTCGTTCCCAACCCGAGTTGACACTGCGAATCCAAGTGATGATGGAAAAACGTAAAGTAACGATGTCGTTTGGATAAGAACACCCATCGCTGCAACTGTTGATTTAGGGTCTGATAACAATCCACACAAAACAATCATGATCTCGTACCACCACCATTCCAAGCAAACCGATACACAGCTTGGCGCGGCTAGCTGGAAAAGTGGTTTCCAACCAGTCAAGCACTCTCGACTTGGCTTGCTCCACGTTGGCTCGTGTAATCCATAAGCCCAAACGTAAACAACAAGCGATAAAAGAACAAAGAGGTTGGAGACGGCTGAGGCAGCTGCAACGCCGGCTACACCAAGTCGAAGCCGAGATACGAGAAGGAAGTTGATAGGAAAGTGCAAAATAGTCCCAGCGAGAGATGCTAACGTGAGAGGATGCGTGATGCCTTGGGCACGAAGGTAAATGCGGATTGGGTAAATGAATGAGTTAGTGAAAAGGTCAGGGAGAGAAAACAAAAGATACGTATGAGCTATTCGGGTGATATTTGGTTCTTGGTGAAGATTTAAGAGGATTTTCGACATATTGAGCCAGAGAAGCGAAATGGGCAACGAGGAAACGAGAAGGAATATTACAGTGCGGTGAAGTGTTATAGAAAGAAGCTTTGGTCGTTTGGCACCGAAGGCTTGAGAACAGAGTGGCTCCATCCCTAAAGCTAAGCCAGAGAGAACAGAGTAGGCAGTGATATTCGCGAAAGCTATAGCTAATGAGCCAGCGGCGAGTTCAAGATCGCCCAAGTGGCCGAGGAATAACATGGATATAATGGAGCGAGAGTAAAAAATGAGGGCGGTTAGAGCAATAGGGAAGGCGAGATTGAAAAGGGATTTAGCTTCAATTATGATATCTGAGGCTGAAGGGTATGTGAATTCTTTTACTGTTATTGATTTATTTTCTGGGAGTTTGACGGTGTTGGGTTGAGATAAGAGATCGAAAAAGAGATGGGTTTCTGGGATTCGTTGCTCTGAAGCCATGGTTGTAATTTGTGTTGTTTCTCGATTACATATGGTGGCTGATGATGATGGTTACGATCACCGACAAATGTTTTCTAGTATTAATTTTATTGTATATTGCTCTGTTTTCCAGTTCAAAGATACCATCTAATAGGGAGAAGACGCAATAAATTATACCTGCATCTTTGTGAAACAATAAGACTCTTCATATGTCATAACAATCTGTAGGACTAGGAAGGGGTGATTTGGGTGAGGTATTAAGAAAGAGTAGCAGAGGGTTCGCCAATCATATTATAATTAATACAAATATATATTTATATAATTCTAGCATTTCTTTTTTAACTATTAACTTCCTTTTATCTTTGTGCTCTGGTTTAAGGTTTAACTACACGAGTTGTGGTATCAAAATTTACTACTTTATTTATTAAATATTTATTTTGTTCTTATATTTCTCCGAAGAATGCAAGTTTCAATTTTCAATTTTTGGTTTCTTTATGTGGTTGAAATAAACAGACGTCAGATGTCAGGTTTTTCTGAATGGTTCAATTTCCGATAAGTAATTAGTTTTTTTTTCCCCTGCAGAAAATATGATCAGTTCTTTGCTCTGTTATCTCTTGCCCTTCGTTACGTAAAAATTAATATACTTTAAATCGCTGTGACTTCATTATCACCTTCACTGTACTAGGCGTTTGTGGAAGTAACAAAGCCAATAAGACCTTGTGTTTAACATTCCAGTCTTTGTCTATTCCATGCTGTATCTTTCCAACGAGTGTTAATTTCGTATATTCAGTAATTTTTATTTTATTTTCTTCCATTTTAAGAGAACCATCCTTCTATCAAAAAAAAACAACAACAACAAACGAGAACCCCCCTAATTTTTTAACAAAAATGTTTTTTTTATCACCATATATCAATTCACAAATATAAATTAATTATCACATATATATATATATATATATCACATTATTATCTCGTATTCACTACTTTACGTGACGCTAATTAATTCTTAATCTTTAATTGTCTAGTCATGGAGGAAGCCAAGATGCACATCTTGTAGGAACCGACTAAAATAAAGGACCTTGTAGCATAAAAATTTATGCAATGTTAAATGCACTCATTAATATATTTTTTTATACTCTCATAATACTTTGCATGACATCTAATTTGTTATCTAAAAAAAAAATAAACCATTTTTATTTAAAATCATGTTTAAATTGAAAAATATATATCATATAAATATGAGAATAAAAATGTGTGTGTGTATATATACCAATGTATTTTTTTTCTTAATGTAAATAATTAAAGACTATACAATAAATAAAAATAAATTGAAGGATATTTTATTTTAATTATGAAATTAATAAAGAATTTTAAAAATAGCAAGATGGCCAAGACACTCACGAATCTTGGTGGAAGCGCCGTCCATGTGTCTAGTTGATTTGACAGAATTGATTTATCGTGCAAAAACATTTTCTTTCTTTAGATATATAGTACGCTTTGGTCGATTAATTATTTTTATTAATGATATTACCAAACCTTTACTTTTATTAAAATAGTGTAATATCAAAGACTCAATTTAAATAGAAATATTAGAAAAAATATCTTATATTAATTATATAAAAAAATTATATAGTTTTTTAAAAAAATATGATTATTTTTACTTGTAAAATTAATTTTTGAGAATTGGAAGATTAGTTTTTTTTTTTATTTATAGAATTTTATATAGTATTAGAGTTTTAATTGATCAATGAGTTAAAAATTTTGGATCTCACATAGCAAAAAAAAAGATCTTGCGAAAGAGAAAAAAAAGTGATTCAAATAAAATAAAATATAATAAATAGGTTAAAAATATAAAATGGTAGATTTTGTAAAAGATAAAGACCTACACTTTGAGGGAAATGTTAGATGAATTGTCTTATATTGATAAAAGACAATACAATAAAATAGTTTATAAGAAGCATGAATATTTTTGCTTATTAGATTAACTTTTTGAGATTGAAGGCTCGTGTTTCTTATAAACTTTTACATTATATGCATCAAATTATGATATACATTAAGCAACGTGTCAATTATTAATTGAGTGTAAATTAGGGATATGGGATGAAGAAGTAATTGTGAGACTCCTTACTAACAATAGTCTAATTAAATTATGTCATGTGGATTATAATATATATCAAGTTGTGATAAAAAAATTATTCTTTTTATTATTGTTATAATTTTGTATAAAAATTAATTTTATTTTTATCATTAATATACCATAATGGCATTATTATTGAATAATTATGTATAAAAAACATATCACCAAAGAATAAATATCACATAGAGAACTTACGTGAAAGTATATTATTAGATATAATTACGTGAATTAAATTAGTTTTACTAATAATATTATATCATATTATTTAAAATTTATATCAATTTTAAAATATATAGACCTTTTTTAGTATATAAAATTATCATCAATAACAATTAAAGTTTTGACAATATTGCCACACTTATTTTCACGATTAGAATTTTTTTTTTTCATTTATACTCTATTGTTTATATTTAAATATTTGATGTATATAATTGTATACATCTATAATATTGTTGTAATTTAAATGTAGCTTATTATTTATCCTATCATCTAAAGCTTGCTGTATTTTATTTATAGCAAAATTCTCTTGGTATTTAAATGAAGAATTAAGGAGGGCATGTAAAAGAGTATAGTATATATTGTCATTTTTTTAAGAGAATTAGAAGTTCTAATTTTTGTATTGCTAACTTTGTACGAAAGAGTTTTTGTTTTTTGTTTTTTGGGTGCTGCAAATGTACGTATAAAAGAGTTGGTATTACAAGAGCTCAAATGACAAAGTTGACCTTCGTTAACTAAGCATGTTTCAAATTTATATTATAGATGGCGTTGCTTAGTAAAGTGTACAGATAATTTTTTTTTTTTTTTTTTTACAATACGTTGTAGGTTATACTAACAATATTATCACTAATTTTCATCATATGCTGCTTAATATTTAAACCATCAAAATATAAAAATTAGCTTTATTTCAAATATATTAGTTTATTGTATATATTCTGTTAAGGTTTTTTTTTTTGGTTGTTGCTATATTGTTAAAGCACGTTGATTAATTTTATATTTTAAGGGAAATGAAATGAACTTAATTATTAGTATATTATTTTCCATAGAAAACAAATTAATGTACTGTGAATGACAATAAAGTATTGTTTAAGTATGATGATAACGATAAAGAGTGAATTAACCTTTTAGAGTGATACTCCATAATATTTATTTATAATTAAGCCTGCAAATTTTGATAGAAAATAGTGTATTGTCTTCAGTGAGCTATGTATTGTGATTGTGAGTTCGTTACTGAATGAAATGGGCTAATTATATAGTTTGGGATTATAGTATAGTCATGAAATGCAATTCGCTTTATTTTATTTGCAAGCTAATTAATAATGAATTAATTAATGTGATCCAAATTTGGTTCACGGCATTAGGAGTTCCCCCTCCCACTTGGGGTACAAAGTATAGGTGAGGTGAAGACTGAGGAGTGATGAGGACTCATGAGAGTGTAAAACATCAGCATAAACAGACTTGAAACTAAAAATGGCCTAAAATAAGAAGGGTCTGAGTTTTGGGAGCTATCAAAGTGTAGTCCCACGACAAAAATAAAATGCTAACTGAACAAAAATGTAAATTAAAAGGGGAGACACTGAATCCTAAGCTAACAAAGCACATATCTACTATGACATGCAAATATATATATAATATAAGGGAATTCGAATTAGAATAAAATGCTAATAGTTGGTAGGAAGGAGACAACCTCGATCACCTTACAGTCACAGGCTCACACAATTCTTATTCAAGAGAAGCTAATTGTTTAAATTTCTTTTGTCCCAGTTTCCCAAGCTGCTCATTCTTTGTATCTTTGATTTTCTTTTTCTTTTTCTTTTTTTATAATCTGTATGTATGCTATATGTCTTGTTGAGTTATTTCTTGTCGGTTAGTAAGAAAAATTAAGAGTGAGATAGGCAACCTTGTATAACACACATTAGTCATGCATTACCATACCTAATCTTCTTATAAAATAAAAATAATAATTAATATTCAGTCACTCTTAATTAACCACTTCTTATGTCTACCGTTTTCTTTAATTTGTTTCTACACCTTAATTAGTACTACTAATTACTACCCTGTGGGACCCTTATAGATTTGTCTTATTAAATAATCAACTACGGTTTCAAAGATTGTGTTTCTATCATTTTAGTTATGATCGAGCAATATAATTAATTAATAATTAATTGTATATATAACATAATTTCTCTAATAGAAAACAGTTTTATTTTTATTCTTCTTTCACGTAGACGCAGTGCATATATGTTTTTTTTTTGCCCCTCTTATAACATAATAAAATATATTTCTTTTCTTCGTATAAGATTTTAAAAAAATTGTTTTTTAAGGGTTAAAAGTTGAATCAATAATAAATAACTGAATCATATAGAAAACTAAAAAAATTTAATTAAGGGTGTGTTGAATACAGATTTTGATTCATAATTTTTTTATTTTTCAAGTGATTTTTTAATGAGGTATATTTGATAACAGTTTTTATCTTAATTTTTACATTTTAAAGAATCACTATCAAAATATAGGATGATTCATAAATAATTTTTTTAAAAATATTTGGAATCATTTTTTTTCTCCAAACATTTTTCTTGAGTTAGTAAATTCTTAAGACTTTTTATGTCTAAGTATTGTTAAAATTTGTAAATAATAATTGTTTTTTTTTAAGTTTTTGAAAAAAAAAAAAAATAAATATAAAGAGTTGTGAAACAGCTTGCAAGTTATTTTTTTCTTGAAAATTATTAGAAATTATTAACAAATACAATGATGATTATTTAAAAAAAATTATAATCGTTATGCCTAAAACTTTTCATATTTTAATTGCAATATTAATAATAAAAATTAAAATATTATACTTTATTTACCACCAATAAAATTTGGTTTAATCTCAAGAAAAAAATATTTGTTCATTTTTCTTACAACATAAATAAATATATATCTTTAACGTTTTAAGAAATTAAACATATGTTGTACTGAGAAGATAAAATTAATTAAATAACTGAATTATTTATGAATTAAATAAAAAAAATATAAGTATAAATTTAACTGTATTTATAATCGCATGAATTGTAAGATTTTTTTAATGGGCTGCGTAAAAGTGGAAACTTATGAGCAACTTTCTTGAAATCATTAGTAAACCTTGTACTGTACGCCAAATTTCTTAATCTAACACGGCCAATTACTTCAAATTAATTTATCATCTCAACAATAATTTGGTGGTAAAATGATTAATGGGTACAAATATGTACGTATTTAAAATGGATAATATCAATATCATTATACCAATTGAACAAAAAATACCATAAGAAGAAGAAAGAATTGATCACGTGATGTATCGTACTGTATACGAATTACGAAGCTGCAAATAGCTCTTTTAGAAAGCCAGCAATTTCCATCACACGCACAACTCATATCTGCACTCCAAAAAGTACTCATCCCCAACTCAAATTAAAGAAAATACTTTAAAAAAAAAATACCTTAAATAACACCTATAAAATTCATAATAATTAACAAAAATAGCAGCTTTATTTTAAATTAAGGGAGATATAAATTAGTGTTATGAGTACTATTTTTATTATTATAAATTTTAAATGTGTTAATTTCGAGGGTTTAAAAAAAAAAACCATTTTTTCGATGTGCAAAGTAAAAAATTGAAGTTTCCAAATATAAATAGATAAACAATAGAGGTAAGGTATATATGAGAATAGTACTATTATTGGATCTATATAAACATGTGCTTCAACCTTTTATAAGTGCGTTCTTGTGTATGGGTCTAATTATTTTTTTAAAAAATAGTGTTACATATCATAAATTTATTACAATTTCAACTAACATAATAATTTTTTATTGGATATAGTTTTATAGGCCCGACTATACTTATCAATAATAGATAGATAGCATTTTTCCTTCTTGAATTGGAAGTTTTAGGGTTTAAAAGTGGGAGTACCTTCCAAAATTGCCATTTTTGAAAGAATAAAGAGAGAAAATAACAGATCAAAGAATAAAACCCACAGCAAGCAATTTTGAGTTCAGACGTGGGACGCAATTCTGCACATGGTGTTGAGACATTCTTGTCCAAATTTCAACGCTGTTTTTGGCTCTCTTTCACCCTTTCTTTCCTTTTTCCAACTCTATCATTCAAAGCTAGAGCCAGAAAAGCTCTCCAGTAGAAAGCTTCTTCTCTATATATACATTATTAAACAAAATTCTATTTCTCTCTTGAGATAGAAGTGACTTAATGATCAATATTATTGGTATATACACAGTGTAATTGCCTATTTTCAGCAAGGCAATATGGAGACAGGAACACGTGCATGGCAATTAGGCTGGAGTCATGTTCTTCTATTTTTTTGGGACACGTACGTACACATGTGCATGAGATTTAGATATATTAATGTCATATTGCTGTTGCTTAATAAATTCTAAAAGGTAAACATATATTATAATTAAGTGTGCCTTTTAATTTGAATCCTTAATTAATTCTAGATCCTGTTCCAAAATATAAAAAATAAAAATTGATTCAAGATCTTTTAGAGGTGTGACCAAGAGATCGATTTTTCAACCCTAAAATCTTGTACATTACACATATATGAGATTTTCCACTTGACCCCACCCACTGTTGGTGCTCCAACTTGCATGTTAAATATAAATAAAACAAATCATAAGGTTGTCCACCTCCACATAATTTGTTTCATTCTTAATAATGTTAAGAATTATTTACCATAATTTGTGTTGTTAGATGATGATGATGATGAAGAAACAAACAAGTGATTCAGAATTTATTCTCTGATCAACTTCTTATTTTCATTTCTTAAATTTACAATGAATTATACATGGTTTATATAGGTAATAGATTACAGCTATTTCACCTAATATTACAGATAATGTAGCTGCAATCTATGAATTGAATTGTTCAAGAAATGTAGGTGCCTATCGTTTCTGTCGGCAGACGCCGTAGTTGGTGACCGCCATTTTATGTCGGTAGCCATTATTTCATAATTCAACACTCCCTTTCAAGTTGGTACATAGATATTTCGTATACCTAACTTGCTTAATATCCTAATCTCAGATCTTTCAAGTTGTAACTACATCTCTTTACAAAGGCCAAATGACATGCCTGATTATTTGGACTTTGCATCTTGAACAGCAACAACTTGTTTATTATTGAACAATATCAGAGCATCGACTTGGCTCTAATATATTATTATGATGCCAAATCGGATTATTATCATAATGAGGTGGCTTCATTTGGATTAGTTCGAATTGCTAAAGAACTTCTCCTGAAAGCTCCATTCGAATTTTTCTTTCGAAAGTCTCGATTATGATCCCACCAGTCTTGATATCCCACAATTTTAAAACATTGATCTTTGATATGACCATTTTTCTGGCAATGGGCACATTTGATTGATGATTTATCAACAACCCTTTTTGAATTCTTCTGTTCTGTTGATTTGAAAATAAATGGTTTTGAGTTATAGCAGAAGCATTAAAGTTTTCAAAATTTTCATTTAAGGTGTTCTGATGTATTGCCTCTCTCCGAATCAATGAATAACATCCTTCTAAATTCGGGGTGCTTTCTTTTCGTAGAATTTCTCCACGAATCCAATCCAGCAAGAAAAATATGTACCTTCAGTCTTTCAACAGACTCTTGATACAATTTTAGATCATCTGGATCTTTCATAACCACCTTATCACGATGATTCAGTTCTTGAAAGATTTCAGTTAACTCTTCATCATATTCTGAGAGTGATTTTCCATTTTGTCTAGAAGTGAAGGCCTTTCTGATTTAAGAAAAATACCTATAATTCGTTACTTCCATCATAGAATGCTTTTGTCAAAGTATCCCAAATTTCAAAAGCAGTGGGTATGCGTAAATAACGCTTCATAATTTCTGGACTCATAGACATTAGGAGCCATTTCTTCACTGTTTGGTTTTCAGCATACCACTTGTCGTATCCTTTTGCTCCTTTTTTTTGTTGCAATTTTTTCTCATGAATATAAGAGAGTTTCTCTCTTTCAGCTACATGCATTTTCATTATTTGAGACAAAACATCATAATTTGTTTTAGTATGATCCCGGTATTAAAAATACCTTTAGAATAAACAGATTGTACAATAACTGGAGATGAAATTGTATTATCTGTCATGATTTTATAGTACAAAGACTATAAAATGATGTGAAGATTTCAGAACTAGAAATAAAATTCCAAAAAATAATCTGAACAGTATTGAATCAGGGACAAAATTGGTTAAAATGGTAAATTTGGATCAAAATCGTATAAAAATGGTAAATTTTTTATCAAATTAGGTTAAAACCGATAAATTTGGATCAAAATCGTACAAAAAATGATAAGTTTTGGATCAAAATTGGGTAAAATTGGTCAATTTTGGATCAAAATCTGATAAAATGGACCAAACTGGATGAAAAATCGGATAAAATTGGCCAAATCGGGTGAAATGGACCAAATCGGATGAAAAATTGGGTTCAAACGAACCACTAGTTCAACCGGACCGCACCTGTACAAACCAGACCGACACGTTAGCGAATCGGCCACATTAGCGTCTTCAATCTTCAGCTGGCGCGTGAGGGCGCGTGGTGGTCTTTTTTTCCACTCTAATTTTATCAAAATGCTCATATTATTGTTTAGAGTAATCTGGTAAAATTAGGTGAGACAAATACTGCTTCAAAAATAGGTTTTTTAATTAAGTTTCATATGGGTGTTTGAGTAAGTTTTTTTTTTGAGAAAAAATAATTTTTCAGAGAAAGAAAACTCAGCTTATGAGAACTAAGGCTTCAAATTTGTATAGAGCAACGACTTGGCTCTGATACCATGAAGAAACAAACAAGTGATTCAGAATTTATTCTCTGATCAACTTCTTATTTTCATTTCTTGATTTTACAATGAATTTATACATGGTTTATATAGGTAATAGATTACAACTATTTCACCTAATATTACAGATAATGTAGCTGCAATCTATGAATTAAATTGTTCAAGAAATGTAGGTGCCTATCGTTTCTGTCGGTAGATGCCGTAGTTGGTGACCGTCATTTTATATCAGTAGCCATTATTTCATAATTCAACAGATGATAGTGATAATAAAGACCAAAAAATGGTTGTACCTTGATAAACATGGTCAAATATAAAGAAATAATTGGTCAAAGGAATCGATTGTCACCACCAAAAACAAAATTTTCTTTCAGGGTTGGCAAGTTTGAAAGATACATACACACAAATGATTTTAGAAGCTCTTTTGTCACTAGAGTACTACAAAACAATTCCAATTCTCCTCTATAATTACTTTTTTTTTTTTAATGAGTCCTAAAAACTCATTTTGGGACGGTTTTAAGTTCAACCGACTCCAATTTAAATTCTTGATTAAAAATTGATAAAAGATTATTAAAATAATATTATAAAGTTGGTTTTCAGGTAGAATGACCCTACACATTCTTGTGCGCTCTAACCTAGGGACGGTAATTTTTGACACGACACGAAAGCACGACACGAACAACTCGACACGATTTTGCACGAAATAATTTCGGGTCAAAAATAGGTCAACCCGAAAATGACCCGAAAATAACGGGTCAACTTCGTGTCGGTTTTGGGTTGACCCGTTCAACCTGTTTTTTTTTTTTTTACAAATAAAATAAAAAATATAAATACCAAATTATAGCATGAACTAACCCTAATTCTAATTTCACTCTCAAATTTCAGTTCAGCTTCAGCCGCGGTCGGCCCTTCGCCCTTCAGCTCGTCTCCTCTTATTCGGCCATTCGCACACGGCGCTCGCCAAGCAGTGAAGCCCCCGGCACGGCAGTCAGCTCGTCTCCTCCTATTCGGCCATTCGCGCACGGCGCTCGCCAAGCAGCGAAGCCCCCAGCACAGCAGCACCCACCCTCAGATGCCGGTCACAGCGAAGCCCCCACTCCCCAGCACGGCAGCACCCACCCCCTGTGTTTCAATTTATTATTCGGTAATTAGCTGAAGAAATTGAGAAGGTTGGAATTAGCCCCTTTCGTGTGAAATTTGTTCCTTCTTACACAAATGGCTGAATTTATATAAATTTCAATGTTTCCTTACGTGATTTAGTTAACTGATTATGCGATTTGATTTGAAAAACTAGAGGTTACTTTTAGCATTCTTCTTTTTGAGAAATTTGTCGATTCAACCTCTCTGTTTCCCTTGGGAAATCCAAAACCTGAAAATCAAATCTCTCTTTACTTCCTTTATTAGGGGTTTAGTGTCTTTAGGGCATGGAGACATGAATATTCTTCTTTCCAATTTGCTTTGTATCAAGCTTAATGGTTTTTAAGAGTCGAACAATTTAGTAGAAAAAGTGGAGCATAGGACCCTGGTTAGCAGTTTACATTAGAAACAATCTTGGGAGTTTTAAGAGGATTCAAATAACATCTTCAATTTAAGTGGATTAGGTATTCTTTGTCATTATGAAGATGTAATGAATCTACCCATGTGCAGCCAATTATGAGATTAAATTTTTTTCCTTTATGTTGTAGATGAGATGAGAACTGTAGAATTGGGCTAGGAAAAGCATACTAACCTTATCGTTCCACACTGCTTAGTGAACATTTTGCACTTCGAACCTTAACTGCATATCACAATCTTTCTTGCACTTGTCATCCTCACTACCATGCGTTACAATTTTGCTACATGTTAAGTCTCATTATCAATTGACTTTGGGAATACTATGCAGGTGTACAGGAATGCCATTATGGTTAATGAATATCAGTCCTCAAAGATCTGTGAGGCATTATGCCATTATATACCAAAGAGGCAAAGATTTAGAGCTTGTTCCATTCAATTTTGATCTGTATATAAAAATGGTTTAAGGTTCTTGTAAATTAAAATTTAAAAGCATCAACTCCAACATCTTTTTGGTGAATGCTAGAATTTGAGTGTGATGTACTCGAAGACATATTATTTCCTACTTTTTTCTTGCTGAGCCATGCATAATATAATATAAGAGCTAGCTTGCTATTTTTTCAACTTCTTTTGCACAAATGATGATAATACATAATGTTTTAAATTATGGTAAATGTCACATTGAATTTTAGGTCAAGTTCGAGTTCGGGTTATATAATTTGAAATTCAGTTCGTGTTCGGGTTCGTGTTTCGGGTTCACCCGAACCCGAAATAAAATTCAGGTCGTGTTCGTGTTGTTCGTGTACAGGTTCGGGTTTGCAAAACATAACCTGTTTTCAATTCGGGTCGTGTTCGGCTGAAGCGTGTTTGTGTCGGGTTAGAAATGGATTGACCTAAACACGATCCGAAATACACGAACTGCCACCCCTACTCTAACCCGTTAAAAAGAGATTATGATGAAGAATGGATTTGGTTGGATGTGGAGGGTCATAAATGTTACACTAGCAGCTACTTGTCACCAACGAATTAGTTGGAAAAGGAATTAATGATCGGGGGATTTTTTATATTGGACATACCAGTAATTAAAATAGAAAATATGTTTTTTTCTTTGGATTAAGATACTCCTCGAGTCCGTTTCACCTTTATTTTTGAAATATATCCCACCAAATTGTCATTACTTTCTCCACTAAAACAACAGATGGAAAGAGCAATTAGTTGTTGTAAGAGAAATTTTATGATAATTTATATTATTTTTGCACTTATATTAATTATAATATAATATGTTGTAAAATTATCTAAAAAATTGGACCACTTTTTCATTTTTCAAAAATAAAATTATCATGTATCATAATATGATTGACGTGAGTGTAAAAAAAATATAAATTTATATGTTATTAATATTTTTTTTAAATGTAATTTAATGACATAAAATTTATTTAAATTTATGAAAAACATGAACTTTGAATTCCAATTATGAAAGTGTGAACTAAATATTTGAATAATACTTCTGATGAGCTTTTTAATTAAGGATGAACAATAACATACATTAAAGCAAAGCAAAATATTCTTTTACATTTGGATAAATTAATTATCCATGATTTATGCCTATATTATCACAAAAGAATATCACCTGAAAACGCATTAATTTTTTGCCACTTTCTTTTGTTCGCAGTTAAATTTATTTTATGAGTACTATATTAGACCTGTTAGGCTAGCTTAATTATATAAATATTAAAACAGAGAAGAAATAAAAGTAAAGATAAATTAACAGGCGGTAAGAACAAGGTATCATGGATAAATCCTTAAAAGTGTGATTAATTATAAATATAAATATCTTGAGAACGAGGATGTAATGTGTCAAATGGTAATAATATATGCAATTATATAGAATTAAAATACACAATTTTTTACGCTATTAATTATCAATAATTGAAATATTAGAGAATATTCTCCTCCAAGGACAAAGTCATAAAAAAACTTTAAAGAGAGCTGAAATTTAATTTTTTTTTATACAAAATAAAAAATTAGTAAAAATGTTAATAAATTATACTCAATTTAATATTAAATTTTTTATATCATATTACAATAAAAACATAAAATTAGCGCTCAAAAAAATATAGTTAATACATTATAATTAACTTATAAAAAAAATTAAATAAAAATATAACAAGTTAATAAATATTAGTATCATTCATGAATAAAATAAATTTATAAACTAAAAAATTTAGGCAAATATATATACGATTTAGAATTTGAATTAGAATGTAAAAAGTAAAATATGATTTATAATTTTATACTTGAGACTATATTTAAAAATATATGTTTATTAATTACTTTATTTATAATTCATATAATTTTTATCCACGTATTTGTTAAATATTGTTTATATATACCAAAATATGTACATAAAAATTAGACACAATATATTACTACAAATAAAATATTTTTTTAATATTAAAAATATACATATAATTAATTTTTATAAAAAAAAAAAAATAGTCGGAGCTATAGCACTCCGGTCCTCATGATGCTCCTCTCCTGCTCTCTACTATTAGATATAGATCTTAATAATTGTAGTAAAATAATATAATAATTTACTTAAAAAATTTGAATAGTTTATATATATATATATATATATACACACACACACTGCGAACGGGGTTGGCCTCACATTCTTTACTGGTTGTGTAGCATATAGGCTTATAGTAAATGGGGAATCTAATTAATGAAGTTAAATCTTTGTTTGGCGTTGAGCAACGACATTTATCGGTGGAAATTAATATTTATACAACAAGTCAGATTAATTACTTTATTAATCATTGACATGATATTATTTAGAGTCGATTAGTGGCAAAGAGACTTCTAATTAAACATCCCATCCTTAAAAAAAATAAAACAATAATAATAATAAAAAGAAAAGAAAAAAGACTGCTCCATTTTCCCTTGAAATTTTAGGAAATCCATATAATGCTTACTTTATTGAATAAATTATTCAATTTATTCAAACTAATTAAATAAGAAGAAAAAAAGACCTAAATATTTTTTTCAGAAACAAAAATAGCAAGACTAATTCTAGATACATCTGTTAAAATCTCTTAATACGGATTTTAATATTTAAAATTTATTGAGAATATAAATTTAAAAGTTTTGAGGAATGGAACTAGAATTAACCAAATATGAAAAAAGAGTTAATTAAGTGGCCTATTGCTTCAAACCAAGTGTTGATGTATGAGTTTTGGTGTGTACCAGAAACTGTTATCAGAGTGTTTCCACGTGGACTAGAGTCTATTAGTTAGTTTTAATAATTGGCTCTATAAATATTTATAATTATTTTTAAATTTATTCATTCAATAATAATTCAATTGAATCATAACAGAAGTAATTTCATTCACTTTTTTATTATTTTCTATTTCTTTGTATGATATCAAAGCTTTCTCGATTAAGGACTTGTGGCTATGAAAGTGAGGACTTCTTTCAAGAATGTGTTGTCCTCTCTTCAAATTCAAACTGCACCAATAAGAGTATTCACTGCCTCTAGTGAATCTCAAGCAATTAGAAGTTCACTAGATGTGCGTGAACTAAGAAATATGAATACGAACAATGGATTGTCAGTTCTTGAAATGCTTCCTCAAGGTCTTTCTGCAGTTCCACCAAACAATATTGCATTGTCAGTTAGTCTTGATGATCATAACTACTTAATTTGGTATGAGCAGTTGATGACAGTAATCATGGCTCATCAATTGGAGGGTTTTGTTAATGGAAGTCTTCCTCAACCAACTCTTTTTCTTGACAAACAAGCAGGTTTCAAATCCTCTCTTTCTTGTTTGGATTCAATATGATTCTCTTGTTAAGAGTTGGATATATGAATCAGTCACTCAAGGCATGAATGCCATTCTTTTGGGACATTCCTAGGCAAGAAGTCAATGGTTGACGTTAGAAGAACGCTTTGCAAACACAACTCACTCAAGAGTCATGGAATTGAGTGAGAAACTTCAATCCTTGAGAAAGAGAATTTGTCAGTAGTTGAGTATTTGTTACAAGCTAAAACAATTTCATATCATTTTACTGCAGCAGGTGAAATTGTTTTGGAGAAAGAACTTGAGTCTTGACTAATTTTAGATACATCTGTTAAAACCTCATAATAAGTATTTTAGTATTTAAAATTTATTGAGAATATGTATTTAAAAGTTTTGAGGAATGGAACTAGAATTAACCAAATATGAAAAAGAGTTAATTAAGTGGCCCATATTGGCTATTGCTTCAAAGTAAGCAGGGGGCGGAGCCAGAAAAAATTGGTAGGGGGATTGATTTTTTTTTTTTTATATACAAAATAAAAAATAGTAAGAATTATAGTAAATTATACTTAATTCAATACTGAATTTTTTATGTTATATTATAATAAAAATATAGAATTATAGCTTAAAAAATATAAAGTTATTAAAGCTCAAAAATATAAAGTTAACACATTATAATTAGCTTATAACAAAAATTAAACAAAAATATAATAAGTTAATAATTATTAGTATTATTCATGAATAAAATAAATGTATTAACTAAAAAATATAAGCAAATAGAAAGCTCAATTAAAAACACCTAAATTTATAGTTGTTAAGACTAAAATAAAAATATGAAAATATAAAAAGTAAAATATGATTGAAAAATTACTAAAAATAACACCCCTAAAACTTGTAATAACAAAACTAACACTCCTATAATATTGAACGTTCAATATTAAATGGGTCTAACTTATTGTTGTTTAATTTTAATTGAACGGGTGTTTAAAAAAAAATGACATATTAGTCATTTTTTTAATTGTGAAAATATAAATTTGTATACAAGAGGTGCTACTTTTGTTATTATAAGTTTCAAGGGGTGTTATTTTTGTTGTTTTCTCAATATGATTTAGAATTTTAAGTTTGAGACTATATTTAAAAATATATGTTTATAAATAATATAACACTGATCAATAATAATAAAAATAATAAATTTTTTATATAAAAAGATTTTAAATAAATTCTAAAATATTATTAAAATAAAATGTCAAATAATATAATACTAGATACGGTTAAAATTTTAGTTGAAATAAAACATGATAAACATAAACTTAAAAATCTTAATATGAAGTTTATCATATACTTATTTTTTTAATTTTATTTTTATAATGTTGAGTTTAAAGTTAAATATTAAAACTTTTTTTTTTTTGGATTATCACATTTAAGAAGAATTTTCACATAATATATGACTACAATTTTATTTTTGTTACTAATAATTACCAAATATATGAAAAAATATATATATATATGTCATATCCTTTTGTCCACGTATTTATTAAATATTATTAATATATTTTAAAACATGTACATAAAAATTATACATAATATATTATTATAAATAAAATATTTATTTAATATTAAAAAAAATACACATAATTAATTTTTTATAAAAAAATTGATCTAAGTTGCGGTCACCCGCCGAAAGTAGGTGTTGGTATATGAGTTTTGGTGTAAAATTAGAGTTGCCACGTGTACTAGAGTCTATTAGTTAGTTATACTCTATAAATATTTGTAATCAGTTTTCAGTTTTCAATTTATTTCTTCAATAATAATTCAGTTGAATCATAAGTCGTTTCTCACTTCTCTACTCTTTTCTACTTTTCTATAGTAAGCTCACTTACATATGAACTACCTGCGAAGCTATATCTACTGTATTTGGAAATTGGATTTATAAATATGGACGATACTTCTAGCATTTCGTTAAATTGTGAGTTTTTTTTTTATAATATAGCTTATTACTTTATATTTTTAGATTATTTATTTTTTTATTGAATATGTCCACTTAATTGACTGATTGAAGTTTTAATACTATGTAAAAATTTATAATTATCATGAAATTTTCGATCCCAAAAAAATTAACTAAATGATTTGAGACACTCAATCGTAATAGAGTTTGCGCCTTAAATAATATGTACATTATGTATATAATCAAATTAATTCTAAAATCATATATTAATTACACATATAATATACATACATATTATATATAATTTATAAAATATATTTAAATTAATCATGTATACTTTATATATAATTAATAAATTATTTTTTAATTAATTTAATTATATATAAATTAATATATTATTATAGACCTCCAAAACATCATTTTACTATCTTTAAATCCATACACACACATTTATACATTGTATTAGTTCATTTATTTTTCTATTTCTGCCTTTTAGACTATCAATCCCAATTAAATACAAAAATGCAGCTTCCTCTTTTTATTTAAAAGAAAGAAAGAATGATAAATGCTGTCGCAACTAAATCAACTTATACGTGAGGACCCACGAAAGGCCACACAAAGTTTCTTATCATTTTACGTGTCAAAATACCAATTTTAGGCCTAAATATTTTATATTTCGATAATAAAATAATACTTTTTTTAAAATTATGCATTTTAATTATATATAAATTTTATAAATTACTAAAATATTTTTTAAGATTAATAAATAAATACATTGGAGCTTCAGCGATTCTGCCATAAGTGTATGTAATATATTACATACAATAACATATATATACGTAATATTCAGCAAAAATGTATGTAATATATTACATACAATAACAGATATATACGTAACATTCAACAAAGATGTATGTAATATATTACATAAAATGACAAAGATATATATAACATATAAAATACAACAATAAAAATGTATATAATATATTATATACAACTAAAATATATATATAATATGTTACATTAAAAAACAATAAGGACATGAAATACACTATAAATGAACAGAAACCATTTCGGAAAGATGATGATTATCGCATATTGGCATATGAGAAAAACATCATGAAACAAAATAAAAGGATTATTTTGCTCAGAATTTTTTTTTAAACCATACAGGAGAGCTAAATGAAAAGCACCCAAAAAAAACTCAAAAAAATTAAAATGCACAAAGAATCTGACAAGCAAAAGGGGAAATGCTTGAAAAATACGCTCACAACATTCAAAAACAGTAGCCAAAAAGGGAAGTTTAACGATAAGCAGGGTGATAGTACCGAACGGTCTTAAGCTATTGCTCTCAATTTGGGAGTTTATGAGGCACTGGATGCAGATGGAGAGGTTTGTTTACTATCAGAATTACTTGGTATTAGGAGTGTTCGAAAATCAGACCAAATTGATAAAAACATAAAAGTTGGACCAAGTTAGATCAGTCCAAACGGTTTTGTAAATTAAACAATCTAATTTAATTTTTTATTTCTTCAAACTATTTTACAAGCAGTTCGGTCTGATTATATGAATTTTTAAACCGAATCGGACCTGACCTTTACTTATAATTATTTTTAATATATTATTTTTAAAATATATATATATTATATATATATATATATATATATATATATATATATATATATATATTAATTGTATATCTTCTTATAATCAAAGTATGCAACATTAACTTCCTAACTTATTTTTAACATATTATTCATGGATTAAAGTATTATTGTATTTTGTTGTAGAATTTGCAAAAATATTTAGCTCTATATTGTAATTAATTCTATGATTATTTTTATGATGTTATATGATTTATGTAGGATGTAATATGATTTATATTTGTAGTATATATTAATTAATTTGTTTAGATTTAAAGATTTTTTTTTAATGTTATTTTCAAGTTTTAATAAATTTGGAGAAAAAAATAAAAACCATCAAAAATTGTTAACCAAATCAGACCAAACTGGATTAAACCGTTCGATTTTAATAATTTTATTAGTCAAAAGGTTTGATTCGGTTTGGTTAAAGTAATTTGTTCGGTTCGATTTGGTTATTTTTTGGCTAAAAATCAAATCGGACCGGTCTATGAAAACCTCTAGTTCTTAGGAGTGTCTAAAAATTGAATAAAATCGATTAAAACCGAAAAATTGGATCGAACCAAACGGTTTTGTAAATCAAACGGTCCAGTTTGGTTTTTATTTCTTTAAACCATTTTACAAACGATTCGATTATACAAATTTTTAAATCAAATCGGACCGGACCGTTACTTATAATTATTTTTAAATTTATTTTTAATATATTATTCTTTAAAAGAAAAAAACCAAAAATATATATTAATTATATATCTTCTTATAATCAAAGTATCCAACCTTAACTCCCTAAATTATTTTTAATATATTATTCATAGATTAATGTATTATTGTATTTTGTTGTAGAATTTGCAAAAATATTTAGCTCTATATTGTAATTAATTCTATGATTATTTTTATGATGTTATATGATTTATGTAGGATGTAATATGATTTATATTTGTAGTATATATTAATTAATTTGTTTAGATTCAAAGATTTTTTTTAATGTTATTTTTAAGCTTTAACAAGTTTGGAGAAAAAAAAATAAAAATGAAAACCATCAAAAAGTGTCAGTCAAACTGAATTGAATCATTCGATTTTAATAATTTTATTAGTCAAAATGTTTGGTTTGGATTGATTAAAGCAATATGTTCGGTTCAGTTTAATTTTTTTTTTTTTTGCTAAAAAGGAGACCGGACCGGTCCATGGACACCCCTTGGTATTATCATTATGATTATTTAGATGTGGTAATTTGTGCTATAGTTTGATTGATTAAATAAAACTCGAATCGAATTAAATTTGGGCTTGTTTCGTCCTAGTCCAGTAGCCATAAATTAAATTTTAAATAAATAAGATAAAAGAAAAGAAAAGACCATATTAAAATTAAAATAATATTTCATCTTTTTTTGTACATCTCGTTTTGTACTTCTCTTTTATAAAATATTAGTTATTTTTATTTCATTTTCTTTTAAAAAATAAGCTGATAATGAATAAATAGTTTTAATTTATTCATTTTATTATAATATTATGTTATATTTTTTAATGTTAACTTATTTAGCATTTAAATTTACTTAACTATTTCAAAGCATTTAAATTTACCCAACTATTTAAACAAAAAATAATAATATTGATCTTTAATTTTAATTCGTATTATTTTTAAATCTATTAGATATTTGCTTTTGAAGTAAAACTTCAAACATTTTATTAGCCTGTGCTATGCTGTTATCTTTTCAACTAATCTATTATCTTAAAAATTATGTATTATATGAGAGTCAAAGTTATATTCTTGTGTATATACAAAAAATTATAATCTCGTGTGATATTTTAAATTAGTTGAACTCTTCATTTTTTTGGTAAGTATCATTATTTAATCTACTCATTTCTATTTATTTAGTTTAGTAGTTAGAAGAAATTTTATTAAGATTTGAGAGCTATTTATTTTAAATGTGAGTTTTCATTAGGGCAAAATGACCTCTAACTTGTGCATGGGTGGGGTTTGATAGCGTTTATACCTTATCTAATCAATTTATAAATTGACTCCTTACTTTAATAATTAGTTTTTTCTCTTATATTTATATTTTTATTTTTTATTTTTTATTGTTTTATGTAATGTTTCTTGAGCTTTAATTATTAAATTTTTTAATAAAAATTCATATTAACTAAAAAAAATATATAATTAACAATTTGGGTTAGTTTGAGTGAATTTATTTGTATTTGGTTTTGATATGTGCTCACTTTTATTAACTCGAATTAAATTTAAATTCAATTAAGATTGAATTATTTTGAATCGGGTTTAGACAAGAATTCGGAGAGAATAGAGAGCAAGGAGAGAGACTAAGGAAAGAGATACATAGGGCATTTAGAAACTGTTTGAATTGAAACATATACCCCCATTCTCTTAAACACATACCCCTTAATGCATCCTCCAACATCTCACATTTATTAAGGGGTATGTTAATAGAACTGCCATAATAAAAACCTATAAACTTGCATACCGAGAACGATGACGTCCTGCAATTTTTGGAAAAAAACGATATGATCAAACGGGAAGCTATATTGAGTCAATATTTCGTCAAGACACCTAGGTTATAGCACTAGGTTTAAGTGGGCTGGATCATAAACAAAAGTCATAGGCCCATCTCATCAGATCTTATATTTTTCCAATAAATGGGCTAAATTGGGAGCATAAGCATTAGGCCCATCTTTTAGCAACTATCATATAGGTACACCGTAGCTTTAACTTCTCTTAGTTCTCTACGAGTACAGCGGTACTTTGTAAGCTCTCTAAACTCAAGTCACAACACAAATGAGGCGTTTGGCGGCATTGGAATGGGAACGGAATTGCATAGGAAGAAAGTCGACCAGTCAACCTCTCGCCGGTAATCAACGACACTTTCCTCCCTTTTCTTTTCTTATAGATTATTTATTTTAGATTATTTAATTCTATTATGATTCTCAAGCCGTTAGAGTTTGTATTTAGTTTATTGTCACTCCACTGTATAGACAGAACCTAACAGATAAAGAACAATTTTTTGGTCATGTTAAAGTCCATTCTCTCTCATTGCTGTTGTTGGATGGCTTTTACGCCAAGTCTTGAGTAGAGATTTTTTTGTGCTCAACTTATACTAGAATTTTCTTTTGACGGTTAGCTTAAGCACTGTGATTTTGATGTCTTTTTAACTAGGAGCTTGTAGATTTTGATTAGAAGAATCATTTATGGTCTTTTTTTTTTCCTTTCTCTTCCTTTTTAAATAATTACTGTTGCATCATCATTGTTGTTCAGCACTTCAAAATTCAAAATTATAGTTCAAATTACGCCAGATACCATTTGATCTTATAAGGGAAAAAAATGTTGCATCATTAACCATTGTTTTCTTTTTATGTTAAATGAAATTCTATATGCCCGTTGAATCGAAGGATGTTATCACTAAACAACACTTGGTTCTTGAGTCTTGACAAATGAGAAATAACATATCATTTTGGTCACCTTGCTTGTTTGAATGTTGAGAATTGAGATGCTACACAAAGTGCTCATTGCCATACGTTTTTTATCATAAGCAAAGTCTGAATAGTATCCATCGATCAAGGACAGCCAATTACATATACCTTCTAGTTTTTCTGAAACAGCAAAAAAAAGCCCTCAAAGGTTTGAAAAATAACAACCACACATTGTCAATGATGTTTTAGAATCAATAAAAGTCAAGAAACTTAGGTCAAAATATTCTAATAAAACAATAATAGAGGGATATAATTGCATGTTTTCTAAACTGGAGGGGGTATTTTTGCCATTTTTCAAAACCTTAAAGCAGCTGTGTTGTGGAGAACTTAGCTGTAAGATTTACCTAAGTCACAGGGGAAATGGAAGCTGATAAGTAGAATACTACATGTTTTACCTTTTAGGTACTTTATATGAGAGATTTAGCATCATGTTATTTATTCAGTCAGCGAAGAAGGTTAAGTACGATGAAAAGCTGATGTTTTGCATTTGATGCATGTGCTAATGAAACTTATTTTATATACTTAAAATGTTATTAGTCTAAATATAGGTTATCAACATGGAGTAGGGTAACCTCCGATCATCACTTCTTCCTCTAACAGAATATGATCAAGCAATGGATACTGAGAGTTTGAACCCTGAGAACAGGTAAGAACCTCATGTACTTTTAGCCACTTGGTCATTCCTATTATAACTTGCATATAGTTGAATCTATGCATGATTTAACGATTCTGAATCTTCTTTGCAGATCTTTGAGAAGATTATTTCTGATATGTATTTGGGGGAAGTTGTATGTAGAGTTTTGTGAAAAATGGCTGAAGAAGCCGAGTTTTTTGGTGAAACTGTTCCAGAAAAGCTGAAAATTCCGTATATACTAAGGTTTGGAATATGTCCATTTATCATAAGAGTTGTTTTTTATAGTGCTGCTTCATTTCTAGGTTAGAAGTTTGGGCTCATGTTCATGAATTATAAGGTCCTGCAAAAGAACTCGTAATATCAAATGGATTTTTTTTTAAAATTATAATGATTTTGGTTCAATTGCATGCAGATTGTCTATTATTTATGCCTCTCTAGGTTTCTTTGTCAAATTTACACTACACAAATTCATTTTGCATTCTTTTATAAGCCAGCATATATTTTGAGTGTGGGTGTGAAATGTGCAGGACCCCTGACATATGCATATCTACAATGCATCATGTTACATCCCGGGATCTTAAAGTGGTGGGGAGTAAACTGAAGGATATCTTAGAGGTACACTACTCTGCAATTGCAATCAGATTAAATTCAAGTCTTTTTCTTATCCTTTTTCATTATTTATTTACTTTATTTATTATTATCCTTTTGTCTTTCTCATTTTCTGTCCTCCTTTTTCTCCCAATCCCCATCTTATCGGTGTAGTACCTTACAAGAACATGCAGAAATTACATGTCTTATTACTCTTCTCTGCCAGAGGTTTTAAGATGAGAGAATAAGTTGTTATGGATACTTTCAGACTTCAGTTTCAACTTTTAACCCCCCTCTCTGTCTCTTTCCCAGGTACCAAATACTTCCTTCAAGATGAGAAAAGTTATCGTGAAGCTTTGCGACATTGTGGCTACTCTTGGAGCCCATCTATCTACTGCTGGGATCTTGGGCATCTCAAGAAACTGGGAAGAGATACAATCAAGGAAGGGAAAAAGCAGAAGTCTGTGGGTGCATTGGATGGTGGGTTGTATGTGCACTACACTAAATTCATCACCTCTATGGAGACTATTCTTAATAAGTTGCTAGGAGAGGACGTTGCTGCTAGCATTTCAGTTGAGCACTCCAATGATGGATATGGAATTGGAGCTTCTCTCCTGGCACCATCTCATTCCCAGTACTTAGAGGTACAAGAGTCTTGAAGAATGGGCAAGACCAAAATGGATGACAAAAGTATGTGTTTCATTTTTTTCAATGTTTTGATTCGTTTTCCTTTGTACATCTTAAGGTCGTTTAGAGTCATTTTGAGATATTATTGCCTGATAAGCCTTAATTTGGTCTTACCTCGATAAAGTCAGCAGTGAACCAAAATCACCAAGTAGGTCTTTTTATACTGTTGACTCGTCTCTCTTTGCCTATTACTATTAGCATTATGGCGTGGCGTTATGTTGGTATTAGTGTACAAGTCCATACAGTGAACAATTATTTATTCTGTTGATAGCTACTTTTATTCTCTCTTTTTTGGGTCAGAATAACTACTTTTGTTCTGTACCAAATAAAACTGAAGCTAGGTGTATGTAATCAAACTATAGCTACTAAACTACCATCACCATCTTCCAAAATTCTCTCCCTCTTTGAGTTCTTGAGGAGTGGAGCAACATCATATTCAATTCCAACCATCTTTTCACCCCAAGTCATTGGATGGCTGCATCTGAGTAATAGTTGAGTAAGGAGCAAGACTTCACATCTCAAAATTATCTCTTCATTTGCATTAACTTTAGAGTAAAAGATTATTATCAAGATTTCTCAAGGATGTAAGAATCATCATCAAGACTTTTCAAGCTTCAAAAGTGTAATATTTATGTTTATTGTTTTTAATTATTTTTGTTATTGTATTGAAGTTATTTGTTTTGGATTCTTTTATTGAAAATATGATTTATTTGCTATATGTCTTGTTTATTTTCATATTTGATTAAAACATTAAATTTGATTGTTAATTATATGTAGTTATAAATTCATGAACTATAATTATGTGTAAGAATTTTCACTCTAATTTAGATATGTAGTCTTATATAGTTTGAAACATATAGGGTTTATATATCATTTGTAGTTAGTAGTACTACATATGAACGTTTTCTATGTGGTGATGAAAAGTATCATATTGCTTATTAGGATTCTCATAGGATGATTCTTATGAGATTCTAATCAAAAGGTGAAACTTGTAAAAGTGTGTGTGAGGATTGCAAGGTAATTATTTATGGTTTGACACCCATAGTCTTAGCTTGTGTTCGAATTATATTTATGAAAACTTAATGATCTACTTTGATTTTCACATGGCTAGACGTTTCTGATATGTTTAAGTCGGGTAAAATATCTAGGTAAGGGACGTTTCCTATATCTTGAAGTATTTAGAAGAATATGTTGGGTATTTGAAGTCGTTGCCCTTATTTTTAAGGGTTTGATTCATATGCATGCTTATGGGATTGAATTCGTTGCTATTAGTCATGACAATCTGATTAAATGCTTGGTTATTTATGGTTGTGTGAATGGAGAAGATCACTTGTATATAATTTTTGTTTTGCTTTTAGTTAAAAATCGATTCTAAAACCCATAAATTCTTGTACACATTATATATTTGTGAATATTTATTATGCTAACACTTATTATAGGCGTCCCCTCAGTACTCGATCCCTAACGATTCCTTATTTGTCCATTACTACATTGATAGGATTATTGATATGCAAGTAATTGCAGGTTTGTCACTAGGTGTATGTAATCAAACCATAGTGATACGAGCCGTTCATGACCCAGAGGCAACCCGTGCCCAAGAACCATGGCCCAGACGCTCGAGCAGGGCTGCAGCCCAGCCTCCCCAACCCATCTCCTGAGCAGAGCCCATCCTCAGGCTGTTTAGCCACTACAGGTAGGTTGTTCACTCCCGGGATTCGAACCCCTGAAGTACTTGATATCAGCACTTGATATCATCCATTGAGCTGCAGCTCAATGGATGATATCAAGTACTTCAGGGGTTCGAATCCCGGGAGTGAACAACCTACCTGTAGTGGCTAAACAGCCTGGGGATGGGCTCTGCTCAGGAGATGGGTTGGGGAGGCTGGGCTGCAGCCCTGCTCGAGCGTCTGGGCCATGGTTCTTGGGCACGGGTTGCCTCTGGGTCATGGACGGCTCGTATCATAAAAAGGTTCCTCTTTTGGTACGCCATTGGATGTTACGCACCAATGTGATCTGGCACCAACCAGACCCATGGATGTTACGCACCATGGTATCGCACCAGCGCGGCACCCCCCAACCAGCTCTCCAAGTGGGATTAGACTTGGTAGGTTGTTCACACCAGGTTTCGAACCCCTGATGTTCTTGATACCAGCACATGGTATCATCCGTTGAGCAACGGATGATACCATGTGCTGGTATCAAGCACATCAGGGGTTCGAAACCTGGTGTGAACAACCTGCCAAGTCTAATCCCACTTGGAGAGCTGGTTGGGGGGTGCCGCGCTGCAGCGCTGGTGCGATACCATGGTGCGTAACATCCATGGGTCTGGTTGGTGCCAGATCACATTGGTGCGTAACATCCAATGGCGTACCAAAAGAGGAACCTTTTTATGATACGAGCCGTCCATGACCCAGAGGCAACCCGTGCCCAAGAACCATGGCCCAGACGCTCGAGCAGGGCTGCAGCCCAGCCTCCCCAACCCATCTCCTGAGCAGAGCCCATCCCCAGGCTGTTTAGCCACTACAGGTAGGTTGTTTACTGCAGGTTTTGAACCCCTGAAGTACTTGATATCAGCACTTGATATCATCCATTGAGCTGCCTCTGGGTCATGGACGGCTCGTATCACATAGCCACTAAACTACCATCACCATCTTCCAAAATTCTCTCCCTCTTTGAGTTCTTGAGGAGTGGAGCAACATCATATTCAATTCCAACCATCTTTTCTCCCCAAGTCATTCGATGGCTGCATCTGAGTAATACTTGCAAAACCTCCTTCATGGTAGGTCTCTTTGAAGGCAATGCCCCAGTACAGAATATCCCTAGTTCAAAAACACACAATATTTCATCTAGATAACAAGGTTCCTTAATGTCCTCATCCAATGCATCAGCTATAGGCTTGTCTTCTTGTAATTGATGCCATGCCCAATCTACAAGCGGTGTGTCTTCATTGCCACCGTTGACTTCTCTTCCAGTTACCAATTCAAGAAGGATCACCCCAAAGCTGTACACATCTATCTTCTCACTCACTCTTGTTGTTTGAGCACATTCTGCAATTCGTGTACAAAATAACATGAATATTTAATCAAAGTGTCAATGAAACAAATGCGAAAAGTGCACAGTTGAGAAAGATTTTAATAACCTGGAGCCATGTAGCCAAAAGAACCAGCAACAGTTGACATAGTAACAGCTTCTCCTTGCTTGATCAACAACTTGGCTAGACCAAAATCTGCTATTTTTGCATTAAAGTCAGAGTCTAGCAAAATGTTGCTTGATTTGATGTCTCGATGAATTATTGGTGGCACACAATCATGGTGCATGTAACATAGACCTTGTGCAGCCCCTACTGCAATTTGCAACCTCTTAGGCCAGTCTAGGAGAGCATGATGAATTGAACCAGACTCTGATAAATTAGATGGATTATTTTTCCTGCGCATCCATCGATATAGGCTACCATTTTCCAAGTACTCATAAACAAGAAGCTTTGAGTTCTCACTTGAAATACAACATAGCAACTTCACTATGTTAGAATGCCTTATTGAACTCAATACTTGGACTTCAGCTATAAACTCTTTTTCAAGCTTTTCCTCTAATTTTCTTTTATTCCATATCTTCTTCACAGCAACAACATCACCTTCACGATTCGCTACAACACGGTACACTTCACCTGATCCACCACACCCAATCAAATTATTCTTTGTCAATCCTGATATGATTTTTGATTCATTGAAATTCAACCTCTGAAATGAAGTCCAGTTCCATTTTGAAGCCACTTGTTTCTTGAAGTATCTCACAATGAGAAATGATAACAACAAAGTTAACAAAAAGATTGCAATACTAAAAGTTAAGATGAGAGCAAGAAACACAGGTGAAAGCTTTTTCGTCTTTCGGGTTTTGAGATTGCAAATGTTGAGATTTACTCGTTGGCTATTTGCACAAAGACCAGTATTGTTTAAGAAACTGTTGGCATATGCAGCATTCTCTAATGCTTTTGGGATAGTGCCAGTTAGGCTATTGGAAGAGAGATTGAGAAAAGTGAGTCTCAAAGAACCAAATTGATATGGGATTTTACCAGAAAACTTGTTATGTGAAAGATCTAAATGAGTAAGGACTGGTAACAAACCAAGTCCATCAGGAAGTGGCCCAAAGAGATTATTTTGATTGAGATTAAGATTATTGAGGGACCTCCATGATATTATATTTGGTGGAAAGTAGCCTTCAAGCTTGTTCCTATCAAGCAAAAGTGTTGTTAAACTTGAAAGAAGAGTCAATTCTTGAGGAATAGGACCTGTCAAGAGGTTATTACTCGCTTCAAAAACCACCAAATTCTTCCAAGAAGAAGTCCCATTTGGAATATTACCAGAAAACTTGTTGTTACTAATTTCTAAACGTGAAAGTTTCCATGACAATTTCTCAGGAAGCTGACCAGTAAATGAGTTGTCACTTAGCATCAAGGTAGTCATATTCAATGAAGTCCACAAGCCACTTGGAACATTGCCAGATAAATTGTTGTTTTTCACATTAACTATTAACAAACCACTACAATTTTGAAGCGATTTAGGCAATTCTCCAAATAAACTATTGTCAATTGCAACAAGTCCTACCAAGTTACCTCTAGAGCACAAATGTTCTGGTAAATTTCCTTTAAGCCTATTAGAAGCGACCTGAAATTCTTTGAGATTAGAGTACTTACCCAAATCTGGAGGCAATATGCCTGATAGATTGTTGCTGAAGAGCTTGAAAATTTGTAATGAAGGTAAGCTACCAAGGCCAAGTGGAATGTCCCCATATAAATGATTAAAAAACAAACTCAACGCAATCAACTTGGTTAGATTTCCAAACCCTTTTGGTATTTTTCCAGTTAAATTGTTTTCTGAAAAATCAATATCACTCAAGTTTGGTGCTTCCACAACCTGAGGAATCTCCCTAGACAAATTGTTTTTGTAAAGATAAACTACGCTCAGATTCTTCAAAGTAAACAAACCACTTGGAATTGTCCCACTTAAGCTATTATCTGATAAATCAAAAATTTCCAATGCTGACATATTTCCAATAGTTTCAGGGATTTCTCCAATCAAATTTGACATGGGCATCCATAAAATTTTCAACTTTTTCAACTGGGTATAATTGGAAGGCAATTTTGTAGGCACAAGATATATATTATAGGCTAATCCTAGACATTCAAGATTGAACAAGTTACCTATTTCTGGTGGTAAAGAACCATTAAACGAGTTCTGATGTAGCTTCAGAGTTGTTAGTTTTTGGAGCCTCCCAATACTCTTTGGAATGTCACCAGTGAAGTTATTGCCACCGAAATTAAGATACTGAAGTTGAACCATACGATCTATGTCATTAGGAATTGTTCCTATGAAATAGTTTTGAGAGAGGTCTAAATGCTCCAACTTTGTGCATTTGTAAAGAGCTTTAGGGAAGTGCCCTGGGATGTAGTTATTGCCAACATCAATAATTGTAAGGTTCTTGAGCTCACAAATGAATGGTGGAACAATTTTGGAAATGTTCACATTGACAAAGGAAAGTCCGGTGACCGAATTATCGAAGCAGGTAATGCCGAGCCAAGAACAATGATGAGAAGAATTTGAAGGCTTCCATTCATTCATGTATGGTAAGTTATCCCAATGTAGCTTTAGCTTTAGTAGAATTGCTTGTTCTTCAGCTTGAAGTGATTGGGAATTTGCATGGCTTAGGAATATAGGGAATAGAAAGGTAAATAGAGGTATTTGGAGGGATGTTTGTGTTAATTTAGACATTTGGAAGAGGGAGGCTAAGGAAGTTTCTTGTTTTGGTTAGAACATTTTTTGTTGAAAATATGCAGAAGATCAGTGTATTGCTTATTTCCGTTGGGTTGTTTTAAAAAGAAATGTGAAGCAAGGTAAGGTTAATTCAACCATTGACTTTGAATTCTAATATGCTATAAGTAATGTTTCCAATTTTATGTGGTGGAAATGTTAAGCCAACAACTTTATAATAAATTATTATTATTATTATTATGATTATTTTTTTTGATTTAAGTAACTTACTTTATATTTTTTTACTAAAAATTTGATTTTGAATCTGACCTAAATGTGTAATATATTTTCTCTTTATTAATGAAATAAAAAAAAATTTTAAAATCCTTTTTTTAAAATAATCTTGCATGGGGGCACGTGTTCGTGAAATTATTATTTTTTTTTAAAAAAAATAAAAATTATTATTATTATCACAGGTGAAATTCAATCTAAAATTCTAATAAAAATCATTATTATTATCACCGGTAAAATTCATTATTATTATTCTAATAATTTAATTAATTTTATTAATAAATAATTTTATAATTATTTTATCATTTTACATCTTATATTTTACATTTAAATATAAAATGTTAAACAAATTATTACTTAATATATACAATAATAACATATCCCACTCAAATCTCTAATTCAATCTTCTAAAAACGTTCAAACAAATCTATTAAACACTGGTACACTGCATTTGGGAATTTAGGGGTGATAATTTCTGACATGATATAATAGCACGATTCGAATATGATATGATATGAATTTTTTTTAGTAAGAATTGATCAATAATTTTTTTATGTTCTTAAAAGTTTTGTTATTTTTTACTATTATAAATAAACACAAAAAAAATTTAAGTAAATTTTTTAATGTGTCAACTAACATAAAAATACGACACGAATAATACGAACAAATATGATACAAATATGAACAAATACGACACGATTGACACCTCTAGCCAACAATATGATAAAATAAAAAGCATTTCAGCAAAAATTAAGAAAAGGGAGTCCAAGTCAATTGGGTAAACAGGAGTCAACCGTGTAAGTCTAAAAGTATCCGGTACCCACTATGTTATTTGATTGACCTCAAGTCAATTGGCTTTGACTTGACCCGTCAATTGGGTTTAGAGCTTTACAACGAAAAAAAAAATCTCAAACTCGAATCTAACCAAACTAATGTCGAAAGAAAAAGAAAAAAAAAAATTCTAATTGGGAAGGCCGAAAACAGGAGTAAAAAGCATTTCAACAAAGAAACCCCAAGTAAAGCTCATCTTAATAAAGCAATAATAGAACTTAATTATATGCTTGTAGTCTTGCACAATAACCTGAATGAGCTTATCATTCAGAGCACCTAGCAGTGAAAGTGTAAAATTCATGGTTTTAATTTTCAATTGTTGTGAATCTGAGTCATTCTTGCTCGGCCCATCTTCAATCAAAAATTCTATTTTACTGAAACTTTTGTATTATTTTGACACAAAAATTACACTATATTTTTTAACCACCAATACATTACACTATATATCAACAAAAAAAAAAAAAAATCTTAAAAATATTTTAATTTTCTTTTAGTATAAAAATTGAACAACTTTTTTTTTTTGTTTTTACCTTCAATTTATTATACTAAATATTAATTTAAAAATGTTATAAAAAAAATTATTAATTTAAAAATATATTTAAAACAATTTTAAAAAAATAGCACTTTTGAATGTTTTTTATGAAAGTGCACTATTTTAATGTTTTTTTACAAGCCTTATCAAATATGCCCGAAGATTCCAGAAGACAACTAAAAAAGGTTCAGAGCAACGGCTACAGGAGAACAGGAAGTCACTGTCAAGAATCAAGTTCTGAGAAACAACCCTTTCCGTGTTCATACAGGAATAACCTTATATTATAACATTTATTCCCAGTAGTGCTTCGTAAAATTTTTCTCATCTTTCATATAAATATCTTATGGATGCAGAGATCTTATAATTATTTAAAAAAAAAATTAGTTTAATTTTATAATTTATGCATTAGGTATTTTATAATTTATAAATAAAAAAATTAATCTTATTTTTAAAATAACTCTCTCTTTGAATTTTCCCAACAAATTTTCCTCTATTTTAATTTGGTATAATTTGACTCTAATAATTGAAATAATTTTTTTGTTGATTTTTTAAATTAATTTGATTCAAAAATTTATATTTATATTTTTTTGGAATACGATGTTATAAATATGTTATTGAAAATAAAAAAATCTAATAAAATTAAATAGTCAAAAAATTTGTAAAAAAAATATAAGCAAGGTGAAACAATATAGTTCACCATAGTAATTTTTTCAAAAATAACTTTGCATACAACCTTATAGGCTTTCAACATAAAAATAAAAATAAAAATAAAAATTTTGAGCTTAGTATTTATATCGTTAAAACCTGTAACAACTGAGTGTCATTTTTAAATTCAGTTATAAATATAATAAGAATAAGATTATCTAACTAAAAAATATAACTTTAGATTCTAACATAATTCAAAACTAAATATTTAACTAAATTAAAACACTTTTCATAAATAATAGAGTTCTTTCAAAACAATTTTATAATTTTTGTTTGAATTTTCAATAGCTTTCAAATTGTGTAGAATTGTTTTTGAAAATGATTTGGAATCAACTTTTGACTAGCTAACAATACTTACGTAAATAATTTTTATCATATTTTAAATATCTCTTATGTGTTTTATGTAAAAACTCCCTTTTTTTTTTTTGCATCCCAATAACGTTGAAATAATATGGGAAAGTATGTAAAAAAAGAAAAAAGAAAAAAAGTAAATTATTGATAATAATTTATGGTCATTGTTTATAAGATTGAAAGTGAAAGATAGAACAATAATGGAGAAAGTAAGAAAAAAAGATGAGCAGAAGAGAAAAGATACGTCAGTTTTTTTTTTAATTAATTTGGATTATAAAAAAATTAATATTAAAATAAAAAAACACAATTTTTTTTAATTATATTATTTTTTAATCGAGATAATCATTACATTTAATGGAATAGAATAACGTCATAAAATAATTTGATTCTAAAATTTATATTTTTATTTTTTTTAATATGGTATTTTATAAATATGCCGTTGAAAAAAAAAATCTAATAAAATTTAATAGTCAATAAATTTGTAAAAATATATAAGCAAGGAGAAATAATATAGTTCATTGTAATTTTTTTAAAAATGCCTTCGCATATGATATAATCTTATAGACTTTCAACTTAAAAAATGAATTTTAGCTTAGTATTACATTTATAAAATCAAAGTCTGTAACAATTGAGTATCATTTTTAAATTTAATTATATGTAGAAAAAAAATGAGATTATCTAACTAAAAAATACAACTTCAAATTCTAACAATATACAAAACTAAATATTAAATTAAATTAAAAAATTTAATAAGAGTTCTTTCAAACAATTTTATAATTTTTGCTTCAATTTTTAAGAGTTTTTAAATTGTGTGGACTTCTTTTTAAAAATGATTTGGAATAAACTTTTAACTAGTTACAGAACACTTATGTAAATAATTTTTATCATATTTTGGTTATCACTTATGTGTTTTATATAAGAATTCATTTTTTTTTATAACCCAATAATGTTGAAATAATATGAAAAAGTTAAAAAAAAAAAAAAAAAAAAAAAAGAAGGAAGAAAAAGTAAATTATTGATATTAATTTATGGTAATTGCTTATAAGATTAAGAAGAAAAAGATAGAGGATAATGTAAAGAGAATAAGTAAAAAATGAGAAGAAGAGGAAAGATACATTATTTTTATTTTTAATTAATTTGAATTATAAAAAAAATAATATTATAATAGAAGGACAAAAAAAAAAATTAATTATATAATTTTTTAATCGAGATAATCATTATATTTAACAAACTAGACTAACGTCATAAAGCAATTTGATTTTAAAATTTATATTTATATTTTTTATATGTTATTAAAAATAAAAAAATTCAATAAAATTAAATGGTCAAAAAATTTGTAAAAAAATTTAAGGAAGAATAATATAATTCACTATATATTCATTGTAATTTTAAAAAAAATGACTTCGCATACAATTTTATGGACTTTCAACTTTAAAAAAATGAATTTAAGCTTAGTATTACATTTCTAAAACCTGTAATAATTTAGTATTATTTTTAAATTCAATTTTATGTAAAATAAGAATGAGATTATCCAATTAAAAAATACAACTTTAAATTCCAACAGTATTTAAAACTAAATATTTAATTAAATTAAAACATTTTTAACAAATAATAGAATTCTTTTAAATAATATTATAATTTTTGCTTAAATTTTTAAAAGCTTTCAAATTGTATAAAAAAAAATTTGAAAATGATTTGAAACAAACTTATGTAAACAGTTTTTATTATATTTTGGCCATCTCTTATGTGTTCTATGCAATAACTCTTTTTCTTCATCCCATTAATGTTGTAAACAATATAAGAAAGTAAAAAATATACATCATAGAGAATGAAGGGGAAAGTAAGAAAAAAAGGATGAGTAGAAGAGAAAAGTTATGTCCGTTGTCTCTTTTTTTTTTAATAATTAATTTAGATTATAAAAAATTAATATTAAAATAAAAGAATTTTTTTTTTAAATTATATTATTTTTTAATCGAAAAATCGTTATATTTAACCAAATAGACTAATGTCCTTAATTTCTTAAAATTAATTTGATCATTTAACCAAATAGACTAATGTCCTATCAAGCAAAAGTATTGTTAAAGTTGAAAGTAGAGTCGATTCTTGAGGAATAGGACCTGTCAAGAGGTCATTACTCGCTTCAAAAACCACCAAATTCTTCCAAGAAGAAGCACCATTTGGAATATTACCAGAAAACTTGTTGTTACTAATTTCTAAACGTGAAAGTTTCCATGACAATTTTTCAGGAAGCTGACCAGTAAATGAGTTGTCACTTAGCATCAAGGTAGTCATATTCAATGAAGTCCACAAGCCACTTGGAACATTGCCAGATAAATTGTTGTTTTTCACATTAACTATTAACAAACCACTACAATTTTGAAGCGATTTAGGCAATTCTCTAGATAAACTATTGTCCATTGCAGCAAGTCCTACCAAGTTACCTCCAGAGCACAAATGTTCTGGTAAATTTCCTTTAAGCCTATTAGAAGCAACCTGAAATTCTTTGAGATTAGAGTACTTACCCAAATCTGGAGGCAATATGCCTGATAGATTGTTGCTGAAGAGCTTGAAAATTTGTAATGAAGGTAAGCTACCAAGCCAAGTGGAATGTCCCCAGATAAATGATTAAAAAACAAACTCAACGCAATCAACTTGGTTAGATTTCCAAACCCTTTTGGTATTTTTCCTGAAAAATCAATATCACTCAAGTTTGGTGCTTTCACAACCCGAGGAATCTCCCCAGACAAATTGTTTTTGTAAAGATAAACTAAGCTCAGATTCTTCAAAGTAAACAAACCACTTGGAATTGTCCCACTTAAGCTATTATCTGATAAATCAAAATTTTTCAATGCTGACATATTTCCAATAGTTTTAGGGATTTCTTCAATCAAATTTGACATGGGCATCCATAAATTTTTCAACTGGGTATAATTGGAAGGAAATTTTGTAGGCACAAGATATATATTATAGGCTAATCCTAGATATTCAAGATTGAACAAGTTAACTTTTTGTGGTGGTAAAGAACTATTAAACGAGTTCTGATGTAGTTTTAGGGTAGTTAGTTTCTGCAGCCTCCCAATACTCTATGGAATGTCACTAGTGAAGTTAGGAATGTCACGAGTGACGTTTTGCCACCGAGATTAAGATACTGAAGTTGAACCATACGATCTATGTCATTAGGAATTGTTCCTATGAAATAGTTTTGAGAGAGGTCTAAATGCTCAAACTTTGTGCATTTGTAAAGAGCTTTAGGGAAGTGCCCTGGGATGTAGTTATTGCCAACATCAATAATTGTAAGGTTCTTGAGCTCACAAATGAATGGTGGAACAATTTTGGAAATGTCCACATTGACAAAGGAAAGTTCGATGACCGAATTATCGAAGCAGGTAATGCCGTGCCAAGAATAATGATGAGAAGAATTTGAAGGCTTCCATTCATTCATGTATGGTAAGTTATCCCAATGTAGCTTTAGCTTTAGTAGAATTGCTTGTTCTTGAGCTTGAAGTGATTGGGAATTTGTATGGCTTAGGAATATAAGGAATAGAAAGGTGAATAGAAGGATTTGGAGGGATGTTTGTGTTAATTCAGACATTTGGATGAGGGAGGCTAAGGAAGTTTCTTGTTTTGGTTGGAACATTTTTTGTTGAAGATATGCAGAACATCAGTGTATTGCTTATTTCCGTTGGATTGTTTTAAAAAGAAATGTGAAGCAAGGTAAAGTCAATTCAACCTTTGACTTTGAATTCTAATATGCTATAAATAATGTTTCCAATTTTATGCGGTGGAAAATGTTAAGCCAACGAACTTATAATAAATTATTATTATTATTATTACTACGATATTTTTTTTTGGATCAAGTAACTTATTTTATATTCTCTACTAAAAATTTAATTTTGAATCTTACCTAAATGTGTAATATATTTTCTCTTTATTAATAAAAAAAAGAAAAATTTTAAAATCCTTTTTTTTAAAATAATCCTGCATGGGGGCACGCTTTTGTGAAATTATTATTATTTTTTTTTAAATAAAAATTATTATTATTATCACCGGTGAAATTCAATCTAAAATCCTAATAAAAATCATTATTATTATCACCTGTAAATTCATTATTATTATCCTAATAATTTAATTAATTTTATTAATAAATAATTTTATAATTATTTTATCATTTTACATCTTATATTTTACATTTAAATATAAAATGTTAAACAAATCATTACTTAATATAAACAATAACAACATATCCCACTCAAATCTCTAATTCAATCTTCTAAAAACGTTCAAACAAATCTATTAAACACTGGTACACTGCATTTGGGAAGGCCAATAACATGATAAAATAAAAAGCATTTCAGCAAACATTAAGAAAAGAGAGTCAATGGTAAGTAAACGGTGTAAGTCTAAAAGTATCCGGTACCCACTATTTTATTTGACTTCACCCCGTCAATTGGGTTTAGAGCTTTACAACGAAAACAAAATCTCAAACTCGAATCTAACCAAACTAATGTCGAAAGAAAAAGAAAAAAAAATTTCTAATTGGGAAGGCCGAAAACAGGAGTAAAAAGCATTTCAGCAAAGAAACCCCAAGTAAAGCTCTTCTTAATAAAGCAATAATAGAACTTAATTATATGCTTGTAGTCTTGCACAATAACCTGAATGAGCTTATCATTCAGAGTATCTAGCAGTGAAAGTGTAAAATTCATGGTTTTAATTTTCAATTGTTGTGAATCTGAGTCATTCTTGCTCGGCCCATCTTCAATCAAAAATTCTATTTTATTGAAACTTTTGTATTATTTTGACACAAAAATTACACTATATTTTTTAACCTCCAATACATTACACTATATATCAAAAAAAAAAAAATCTTAAAAATATTCCTTTTAATTTTCTTTTAGTATAAAAATTGAACTTTTTTTTACCATCAATTTATTATACTAAATATTAATTTAAAAATGTTATAAAAAATATTATTAATTTAAAAATATATTTAAAACAATTTCAAAAAAAATAGCACTTTATTTGGCGATGTGCACTATTTTAATGTTTTTCATAAAAGTGCACTATTTTAATGTTTTTTTAAAGCCTTATCAAATATGCCCGAAGATTCCAGAAGACAACTACAAAAGGTTCAGAGCAACGGCTATAGGAGAACAGGAAGTCACTCTCAAGAATCAAGTTCTGAGAAACAACCTTTCCCTATTCACAGAGGAATAACCTTATATTATAACATTTATTCCATGTAGTGCTTCGTAGAAAATTTCTCATCTTTCATAAAAATATCTTATGGATGCAGAGATCTTATAATTATTTTTTAAAAAATTAGTTTAATTTTATAATTTATGCATTAGGTATTTTATAATTTATAAATAAAAAAAAGTAATCTTATTTTTAAAATAACTCTCTTTGAATTTTTCCAACAAATTTTCCTCTATTTTAATTTGGTGTAATTTGACTCTAATAATTGAAATAAATTTTTTGTTGATTTTTTAAATTAATTTGATTCAAAAATTTATATTTATATGTTTTTGGAACACGATGTTATAAATATGTTATTGAAAATAAAAAAATCTAATAAAATTAAATAGTCAAAAAATTTGTAAAAAAAATATAAGCAAGGTGAAACAATATAGTTTACCATAGTAATTTTTTCAAAAATAACTTTGCATACAACCTTATAGGCTTTCAACATAAAAATAAAAAAATAAAAAATTTGAGCTTAGTATTTATATCTTTAAAACCTGTAATAACTGAGTATTATTTTTAAATTCAGTTACAAATATAATGAAAATAAGATTATCTAACTAAAAAATATAACTTTAAATTTCAACATAATTCAAAACTAAATATTTAACTAAATTAAAACACTTTTTATAAATAATAGAGTTCTTTCGAACAATTTTATAATTTTTGCTTGAATTTTCAATAGCTTTCAAATTGTGTAGAATTCTTTTTGAAAATGATTTGGAATAAACTTTTGACTAGCTAACAATACTTACGTAAATAATTTTTATCATATTTTAAATATCTCTTATGTGTTTTATGTAAAAACTCCTTTTTTTTTTTTTCCCATCCCAATAACGTTGAAATAATATGGGAAAGTATATAAAAATAGAGAAAAGAAAAAAAGTAAATTATTGATAATAATTTATGGTCATTGTTTATAAGATTGAAAGAGAAAGATAGAACAATGATGGAGAAAGTAAGAAAAAAGATGAGCAGAAGAGAAAAGATACGTCAGTTTTTTTTTTAATTAATTTGGATTATAAAAAAATTAATATTAAAATAAAAAGACACAATTTTTTTTAATTATATAATTTTTTAATCGAGATAATCATTACATTTAATAGAATAGAATAATGTCATAAAATAATTTGATTCTAAAATTTATATATATATTTTTTAATATGGTATGTTATGAATATGTCGTTGAAAAAAAAAATCTACTAAAATTTAATAGTCAATAAATTTGTAAAAATATATAAGCAAGGAGGAACAATATAGTTCAATGTATATTTATTGTAATTTTTTAAAAAAATGCCTTCACATATGATATAACCTTATAGACTTTCAACTTAAAAAATGAATTTAAGCTTAGTATTAGATTTATAAAACCAAAACCTGTAATAATTGAGTATCATTTTTAAATTCAATTATATGTAGAACAAGAATGAAATTATCTAATTAAAAAATACAACTTCAAATTCTAACAATATACAAAACTAAATATCTAATTAAATTAAAACATTTATTAAGAGTTCTTTCAAACAATTTTATAATTTTTGCTTCAATTTTTAAGAGTTTTTAATTTGTGTGGACTTCTTTTTAAAAATGATTTGGAATAAACTTTTAACTAGTTAAAGAACACTTATGTAAATAATTTTTATCATATTTTGGTTATCGCTTATGTGTTTTATATAAGAATTTTTTTTTTTTATAACCCAGTAATGTTGAAATAATATGAAAAAGTTCAAAAAAAAAAAAAAAAAAACTAAGGAAGAAAAAGTAAATTATTGATATTAATTTATGGTAATTGCTTATAAGATTAAGAAGAAAAAGATTGAGGGTAATGTAAAGAAAGGAAAAAAGATGAGCAGAAGAGGAAAGATACGTTATTTTTATTTTTAATTAATTTGAATTATAAAAAAATAATATTATAATAGAAGGACAAAAAAAAATTTAATTATATAATTTTTTAATTGAGATAATCATTATATTTAACGAAATAGACTAACGTGATAAAGCAATTTGATTCTAAAATTTATATTTATATTTTTTATATGTTATTAAAAATAAAAAAATTCAATAAAATTAAATGGTCAAAAAATTTGTAAAAAAATTTAAGGAAGAATAATATAATTCACTATATATTCATTGTAATTTTTTCAAAAATGACTTTGCATACAATCTTATGGACTTTAAACTTTAAAAAAATGAATTTAAGCTTAGTATTACATTTCTAAAACCTGTAATAATTGAGTATTATTTTTAAATTCAATTATATGTAAAATAAGAATGAGATTATCCAATTAAAAAATACAACTTTAAATTCCAACAATATTTAGAACTAAATATTTAATTAAATTAAAACATTTTTAACAAAGAATAGAATTCTTTTAAATAATTTTATAAATTTTGTTTAAATTTTTAAAAGCTTTCAAATTGTATAAAAAAAAATTTGAAAATGATTTGAAACAAACTTATGTAAACAGTTTTTATCATATTTTGGCCATCTCTTATGTGTTCTATGCAATAACTCTTTTTCTTCATCCCATCGTTGCAAACAATATAAGAAAGTAAAAAATATATGTCATAGAGAATGAAGGGGAAAGTAAGAAAAAAAGGATGAGTAGAAGAGAAAAGTTATGTCAGTTCTCTCTTTTTTTTCTTTTTTTTAATTTTAATTAATTTAGATTATAAAAAATTAATATTAAAATAAAAAAAAATTTAATTATATTATTTTTTAATTGAAAAATCGTTATATTTAACCAAATAAACTAATGTCCTTAATTTCTTAAAATTAATTTGATCATTTAACCAAATAGACTAATGTCCTATCAAGCAAAAGTGTTGTTAAACTTGAAAGAAGAGTCAATTCTTGAGGAATAGGACCTGTCAAGAGGTCATTACTCGCTTCAAAAACCACCAAATTCTTCCAAGAAGAAGCCCCATTTGAAATATTACCAGAAAACTTGTTACTAATTTCTAAACGTGAAAGTTTCCGTGACAATTTCTCAAGAAGCTGACCAATAAATGAGTTGTCACTTAGCATCAAGGTAGTCATATTCAATGAAGTCCACAAGCCACTTGGAACATTCCTAGATAAATTGTTGTTTTTCACATTAACTATTAACAAACCACTACAATTTTGAAGCAATTTAGGCAATTCTCCAGATAAATTATTGTCAATTGCAACAAGTCCTACCAAGTTACCTCCAGAGCACAAATGTTTTGGTAAATTTCCTTTAAGCCTATTAGAAGCGACCTGAATTCTTCGAGATTAGAGTACTTACCCAAATTTGGAGACAATATGCCTGATAGATTGTTGCTGAAGAGCTTGAAAATTTGTAATGAAGGTAAGCTACCAAGGCCAAATGGAATGTCCCCAGATAAATGATTAAAAACAAACTCAACGCAATCAACTTGGTTAGATTTCCAAACCCTTTTGGTATTTTTTCAGTTAAATTGTTTTCTAAAAAATCAATATCACTCAAGTTTGGTGCTTCCACAACCTGAGGAATCTCCCCAAACAAATTGTTTTTGTAAAGATAAACTAGGCTCAGATTCTTCAAAGTAAACAAACCACTTGGAATTGTGCCACTTAAGCTATTATCTAATAAGTCAAAATTTTCCAATGCTGACATATTTCCAATAATTTTAGGGATTTCTTCAATCAAATTTGACATGGGCATCCATAAAATTTTCAACTTTTTCAACTGGGTATAATTGGAAGGAAATTTTGTAGGCACAAGATATATATTATAGGCTAATCCTAGAGATTCAAGATTGAACAAGTTACCTTTTTTTGGTGGTAAAGAACCATTAAACGAGTTCTGATGTAGTTTCAGGGTTGTTAGTTTCTGCAACCTCCCAATACTCTTTGGAATGTCACCAGTGAAGTTATTGCCATCGAGATTAAGATATTGAAGTTGAACCATACGATCTATGTCATTAGGAATTGTTCCTATGAAATAGTTTTGAGAGAGGTCTAAATGCTCAAACTTTGTGCATTTGTAAAGAGCTTTAGGGAAGTGCCCTGGGATGTAGTCATTGCCAACATCAATAATTGTAAGGTTCTTGAGCTCACAAATGAATGGTGGAACAATTTTGGAAATGTCCACATTGACAAAGGAAGTTTGATGACCGAATTATCGAAGCAGGTAATGCCGAGCCAAGAATAATGATGAGAAGAATTTGAAGGCTTCCATTCATTCATGTATGGTAAGTTATCCCAATGTAGCTTTAGCTTTAGTAGAATTGCTTGTTCTTGAGCTTGAAGTGATTGGGAATTTGCATGGCTTAGGAATATAAGGAATAGAAAGGTGAATAGAAGGATTTGGAGGGATGTTTGTGTTAATTCAGACATTTGGATGAGGGAGGCTAAGGAAGTTTCTTGTTTTGGTTGGAACAGTTTTTGTTGAAGATATGCAGAACATCAGTGTATTGCTTATTTTCGTTGGATTGTTTTAAAAAGAAATGTGAAGCAAGGTAAAGTCAATTCAACCATTGACTTTGAATTCTGATATGCTATAAATAATGTTTCCAATTTTATGCGGTGGAAATGTTAAGCCAACAATCTTATAATAAATTATTATTATTATTATTATGATAATTTTTTATCGTTTAAGTAGCTTACTTTATAATTTATATTCTTTACTAAAAATTTAATTTTGAATTGTAATATATTTTCTCTTTATTAATGAAAAAAAGAAAAACTTTAAAATCCTTTTTTTAAAATAATCCTGCATGGGGCACGCTTTTGTGAAATTATTATTATTTTTTTTTTAAATAAAAATTATTATTATTATCACCGGTGAAATTCAATCTAAAATCCTAATAAAAATTATTATTATTATCACCGGTGAAATTCAATCTAAAATCCTAATCAAAATTATTATTATTATCACCGGTAAAATTCATTATTATTATCCTAATAATTTAATTAATTTTATTAATAAATAATTTTATAATTATTTTATCATTTTACATCTTATATTTTACATTTAAATATAAAATATTAAACAAATCATTAATTAATATATACAATAATAACATATCCCACTCAAATCTCTAATTCAATCTTCTAAAAACGTTCAAACAAATCTATTAAACACTGGTACACTGCATTTGGGAAGGCCAACAACATGATAAAATAAAAAGCATTTCAGCAAACATTAAGAAAAGAGTGTCAATGGTAAGTAAACCGTGTAAGTCTAAAAGTATCCGGTACCGACTATTTTATTTGACTTGAACCCAAGTCAATTGGGTTTAGAGCTTTACAACGAAAAAAAAATCTCAAACTCGAATCTAACCAAACTAATGTCGAAAGAAAAAGAAAAAAAAAAATTCTAATTGGGGAGGCCGAAAACAGGAGTAAAAAGCATTTCAGCAAAGAAACCCCAAGTAAAGCTCTTCTTAATAAAGCAATAATAGAACTTAATTATATGCTTGTAGTCTTGCACAATAACCTGAATGAGCTTATCATTCAGAGCACCTAGCAGTGAAAGTAGGGGCGGCAATTCGTGTCGTTCGGGTCGTGTTCAGGTCAACCCGATTTCAACCCGACACGAACACGGTTAACCCGAACACGACCCGAATAGTAATCAGGTTATGTTTTGCAAACCCGAACCCGTACACGAACAACACGAACAAGACCTGAATTCCAATCGGGTTCAGGTGAACCCGAAAACTGAACACGACCTGAATTCCATTCGGGTTCGGGTGAACCCGAAACCCGAACCCGACCTGCCACCTGAATTCCATTCATGGAATAAAAACATAATACCATATACAAAGCATATATAAAGTTGGTATATAATTCCATAATAAAGTTTTAGTAGACAGTAGTTATCTTTATGCTTAAACCCACAGGCCAAAAAGCAAGAGCAATGAGGTAATTGGAACTTACAGGAACTTACAATAACTAACAGGAACTTACAATAATTTCACATAATTACAAGAGCAAGAGCAATGAGGTAATTAGACACTGGAAATGTTTCAATAACTAACAGGAACTTACAATAATCAAGTTAAAATCCATAGCCACTATAATTATTTAAGAAGACTGAAATCGTTCATTTGAGCAATAGTTGACTCACTTGATTGTAACAGTTTATAAAGCAGATCAATGGTTATGCGTTACAACTTATGAGCTGTTTCTGTTTATTTGACTAACCAAATGAGGGAAAAAGAAAAGCAAGATAATTTCACATGATAACTACAAACAATACAGTACCGGGAAGAGGAGGGGGGTAACCTGTAACCACAAAGTAAAACGCCAAATTTAGAACAAATTAAACGCGAACTCTTGCAGGCCATCATTGATCATCTCCACCTTGTAATCACTCATCATCCATTCATCCTAATTTTAAACCAACCAAGCCCAAAAAAGAAAATAAATAACCATGAAAAAGAACAATTTAATCGATCAAAATAAAATAAAATTTGCATACAACAGAGATTAAACACACAGTTTCATCAAATCCATCTCACGGCGTTTGCTGGGTGAAGACATCTTTCTTATAATTTTTTAATTTCTTTTTCTGGGAAAAATGGGTCGGTGGGAGGCTGAGAAAGATGAGAAGAAAAAAGTGAAAGATGGAGGAGTTTCTTGAGAGACAGAGAAAGCAACAAGCGGTTCAGACATGAACGACTAGAAAGTGGACTCTATATATATATCGTGCCATTGGGCCGGCTTTGTAAATCGCTGCTTGGGGAGCGTCATTCGCTGTGGCCGAATAGGAGGAGACGAGCTGACGAGGAGTGGCTGAGCTGCTGAAGGACGAAGGGTCGACCGCCAGAGGAGTTCGCTGAACTGAAATTTCAATTAGGGTTAGGGATAGTTCATCGAATCATCTTATTGCTATAAATATAATTTAGTATTTATATTCTCGAATTTATTTGTTAAAAAAAAAAAAAAAACAGGTTAAACAGGTCAACCCGAAACCGACCCGAAGTTGACCCGTTTTTTCGGGTCATTTTCGGGTTGACCTATTTTTGACCCGAAATTATTTCGTACGAAATCGTGTCGGGTTTTTCGTGTCGAGTTTCGTGTCGTGCTTTCGTGTCGTGTTAAAAATTGCCACCCCTAAGTGAAAGTGTAAAATTCATGGTTTTAATTTTCAATTGTTGTGAATCTGAGTCATTCTTGCTCGGCCCATCTTCAATCAAAAATTCTATTTTACTGAAACTTTTGTATTATTTTGACACAAAAATTACACTATATTTTTTAACCTCCAATACATTACACTATATATCAAAAAAAAAAAAATCTTAAAAATATTCCTTTTAATTTTCTTTTAGTATAAAAATTGAACTTTTTTTTACCATCAATTTATTATACTAAATATTAATTTAAAAATGTTATAAAAAATATTATTAATTTAAAAATATATTTAAAACAATTTAAAAAAAAATAGCACGTTATTTGGCGATGTGCACTATTTTAATGTTTTTTTAAAGCCATATCAAATATGCCCGAAGATTCCAGAAGACAACTACAAAAGGTTCAGAGCAACGGCTATAGGAGAACTGGAAGTCACTCTCAAGAATCAAGTTATGAGAAACAACCCTTTCCCTATTCACACAGGAATAACCTTATATTATAACATTTATTCCAAGTAATGCTTCGTAGAAATTTTCTCATCTTTCATATAAATATCTTATGGATGCAGAGATCTTATAATTATTTTTAAAAAAAATTAGTTTAATTTTATAATTTATACATGAGGTATTTTATAATTTATAAATAAAAATAATAATCTTATTTTTAAAATAACTCTCCCTTTGAATTTTCCCAACAAATTTTCCTCTATTTTAATTTGGTATAATTTGACTCTAATAATTGAAATAAATTTTTTGTTGATTTTTTAAATTAATTTGATTCAAAAATTTTATAAATAATAGAGTTCTTTCAAATAATTTTATAATTTTTGCTTGAATTTTCAAGAGGTTTCAAATTGTGTAGAATTCTTTTTGAAAATGATTTGGAACAAACTTTTGACTAGCTAACAATATTTACGTAAATAATTTTTATCATATTTTAATTATCTCTTATGTATTCTATGTAAAAACTCCTTTTTTCCATCCCAATAACGTTGAAATAATATGGGAAAGTATATATATATATAAAAAAAAAAAAAGTAAATTATTGATATTAATTTATGGTAATTGCTTATAAGATTAAGAAGAAAAAGATAGAGGACAATGTAAAGAAAGTAAGAAAAAAAGATGATCAGAAGAGGAAAGATACGTTAATTTTTTTTTTAATTAATTTAAATTATAAAAAAAATTATAATAGAAAGACAAAAAAAATTTAATTATATTATTTTTAATAGAGATAATCATTATATTTAACTAAATAGACTAACGTATAAAGCAATTTAATTCTAAAATTTATATTTATATTTTTTTAAAAACACGATATGTTATGAATATGTTATTAAAAATAAAAAAATTTAATAAAATTAAATGGTCAAAAAAATTGTAAAAAAATTTAAAGAATAACAATATAATTCACTATATATTCATTATAATTTAAAAAAAAAAAAAAACTTCGCATATAATCTTACAGGTTTTTAACTTTAAAAAAATGAATTTAAATTTAGTATTACATTTCTAAAACCTTAAATAACTGAGTATTATTTTTAAATTCAATTACATATAAAATAAGAATGAGATTATTCAATTAAAAAATACAACTTTAAATTCTAACAATATTCAAAACTAAATATTTAACTAAATTAAAACATTTTTAACAAATAATTGAATTCTTTTAAATAATTTTATAATTTTTGCTTAAATTTTTTAAAGCTTTCAAATTGTATAAAAAAAAATTTGAAAATGATTTGAAACAAACTTTTGACTAGCTTTCAACGCTTAATAAACAGTTTTTATCATATTTGGTCATCTCTTATGTGTTCTATGCAATAACTCTTTTTCTTCGTCCCATTAATGTTGAAACAATATAAGAAAGTAAAAAAAAAAAATATCATAGAGAATGATGGGGAAGAAAAAAAAAGGATGTGTAGAAGAGAAAAGTTATGTCAGTTCTCTCTCTCTCTCTTTTTTTTTTTTTTAATAAATTTAGATTATAAAAATTAATATTAGAATAAAATACAAATTTTTTTAAATTATATTATTTTTTAATCGAAAAATCGCTATATTTAACCAAATAGACTAATGTACTTAATTTCTTAAAATTAATTTGGACAATTAAAGAAAATAATGAAACATGTAATAACTAAGGTAATAATTTTAAAATTTAAATGCATTTTTAAACATAATTTTAGGACAAATTTAGCCTCTCTTTTTTCCAATATCTTACTGACAAAACCAGTAAACAATTTGACGAGTATGTAATATTCATTCTAGGAAATTTCAGGATCGGTGATTTTAGAATCAAACAACATTTAGTTCCATATTGCTCATATAGATCATATCATAAGAAAATGAACACAACAGGTCCTTTTCAAAATATGAATTAAGCAAGTGAACAACAGCCCCAATTCCCATTTCCAACTTTCTATTCATATAAAGCAATAACAATCAAAACCAAACTGCAGCAGGCAAAGGACTAAGAACAGCAGGTAGGAAAAAATACAAAATTTGACAAAGAACACGTATAACAAGTTAATAACAACATTGATCATAATAAAAAAGTATGTATGAGTAGAATTGTCCACTACTATTATTATATTGGTCACATACAATTCTAACTTACTGGTGCTAATGAAGGAGAGGCCGACTCAAGACTGACATTGTTGAGCCGCTCCAAAGCTAAAATAAGAGATTGGGTGCCCAAATTTCCTTCCCCATGAGCCTTTAACGAGACATAAAGCTGCTGAGCCAAAGCCAACCCAGGTAGAGAAAGACCCATGTTCTGGCACTCCTTCAAGCAAATTCCCAAGTCCTTAACGAAGTGATTCACGAAAAACCCAGGCTCAAAATCCCTCTGCAGAATCCTAGCCCCATATAAATCCAAAGATTTGGACCCAGCCGCTCCTGTCGATATCGCATTTAGAAACAAACCCACATCAAGACCCGCCTTGTGAGCATAAATCATACCCTCCACAAGCCCAACCATTGTTGAAGCTATTGTTATCTGATTCGCCAACTTCGCGAACTGTCCTCTACCAGGAGCACCCATGTAATTAACCTTACCCATGAGGGAAAACAGTGGGCTCAAACGGCGAACGACGGCTTCTTCACCTCCGGCGAAGATTGCGAGGGCTCCATTCTTCGCTCCTCGATCGCCACCAGAAACTGGGGCGTCAATAGAAGAACAGCTTTTTGCCGCAGCGGAAGTGGCGATCTCGGCAGCAAGGGATGGCTCGGAGGTTGTCATATCGACGAGAACGCCGCCGGATGGAAGGCCAGCGAGGGCTCCGGAAGTGGGATCCAAGAGTACAGAGCGGACATCAGAAGGGTAACCAACGATCGAGAAGACGATGTCAGATTGGGAGGCGACGGCGAGAGGTGAGTGGACCAAGTGGGCACCCATATCAAGGAGAGGTTGGGCCTTGGATAGGGTGCGGTTGAATACGGTGAGGGTGTAGCCAGCTCTGATGAGGTGGGCACACATGGATCGGCCCATGACTCCAGTGCCGATCCAGCCAACGCGTGTAGTTGAGGGGCTCACGACGGGCTCGGCGGAGGCGACGGTATTGGTAGACATAGTACGACGGAGGAGAGCTACAAGAGTGAGGAAGTAGGAGCTGGAGTTCTTTGAAAGTGAGCGAAACAGCAGAGGCATGTGTATTGTTAAATTCTCACTCTTCCAGGTATCTTATCTCGTCTTTTCTTTTATCTTTTTCTTTTTTTTTTTCGAGAGATTTCCAAGTTTTCCTAAATTTAGTATCTAATTTCTCGTTTTATTCACAAATTCTAATTAGAGATAGACTACTAAAAAGACAAACTCTCGTTATTCTTCAATTTAAAAAAAAAAAAAAAACTTATATTCATGAAAATTTACATATAACTATATGAACATTTAAGTAATTGAATTTATAAACTTTACTCTTCATGACATATCCTATGAACATAAATTTATATGTTTTACTAGTAAATTTATTTTTTTTTGGATCAGAGATCCTAACATAGGCTAAATAGCTCCAAATTTTAAAATAAGTTAAGTTAGGTTTTTTATTTTTTAAAATTTCATATGGTAAAATTTGATTAGTAAATTTAGGTACTCTGTTTAATACATAACAAACAATTAATAAAATTTCTCCCCATCAATGGGAAGCAGCACCAAAGTTTAATAAAATTACAATTGATTCAATAAAAGTTTTATTTTTTCTTTCACCTTTGTCATTCATTTCAAGAGAATAAGGTGCAGTTTTTTCATGTATGATTCATGAGTTTTATAAAAATTATTGAAAAAATTATAATCATATTTAGTGCATCTATCACTTCAAAATCTTTTTTATTTTTCTATTAAGTTGATTTTCAATTTCAATCATAAATGTTTTAAACATGTTAAACGCTTTACTTTTATTTTTCATTAAATATACATAAGTATAATTTGAACAGTCATCAATAAAAATTATAAAATAGCTTTTTCATTTCTTGTTAAAATACCATACAATTCACATATATCAGAGTGTATTAAATTTAATGGTTCAGATTCTCTAATTATTGATTAATGTGAAGTTTTGGTTATTTTAGCTTGACTGCAAAAGTTACATTTTTTAAAATTATTCATTGATAATTTAGGAATTAGTTGTAAGTTACTCGTGTTCTTTATTATGCGTTTATTAACATGACAGAGTCTAGCATGCTAAACATTAAAAGAACACAATATATAAGCAGAAGAATATGCTTTATTAATTTCAACATTCAATTTAAACATGTCATTAGTGGCGTAACATTTTCTAACAAATACATTATTCTTAGTAATTGTATACAAATAAGTCCCTATAGTTTGAGTAAACCTAGCCTTGTTGAGAAGATAACCCAAAACTAAGCTCTTTCTCATCTCTGGAGTTTGCAGGACATCCTTTAAGATGACAGTTTTTCCAGAGGTAAACTTCAATTTCACCTCACCAGTACCAACAACTTTAGTGGAGTGGAAGTCGCCCAACAACATTTTTTTATCCTCAGACATAGAATAGGACTTGAACATGTCACGATCATAGCAAATATGGAGAGAAGCACCAGTATCCACCTACTACCTCTCGGATTCATAAACAAAGTTACTTTTAGATATCATAGCAATAAGCTGATCTTCGGTAAGGTTCGCCTGTAGGACAGGACGATTCATGTTCTGGCAGTTCCTGGTCAAATGACCAGGCCTGTTATAACTATATCACATAAATGTGTTATTTCCTAAGGGAGTTGAGTTCCAGGTCCAGGTCCATTTCGTGAAAGATTTCTATTTTTATTCTTATTGTTACAATTCTGGTTATTATTACCATTCTAAAATTTCATGTTTCTTCCTTTAGGTTTCAGAATTACAGAGGATGATTTGTTATTAGCACTGTTGTTTGAGACAACAAGTACTTCATCTTTTTTATCTTATTTTCGAGCTTTTTTTTTTTTTTTTTTTTTTTTCTATTTTTAGACGAGTTATAAGACTTTTTAGGGAGAATTCTTTAATTTTATGTCTAAGAACATTCTTAAAGTCTTTCCATGCAGGAGTAATTTATCTATAATAACAGCATCTTAAAATTATTCATCTAAAGTCATACCTTCAAAAATTATTTCATGTGCTATCTTCTGCAGTTTATGTGACTGAGCTTCCACAGATTTGTCTTCAGTCATCTAGTATTTCAGATATTTAGTGACAACATACCTCTTGGTTCCAGCTTCCTCAATATCATACTTATTTTGAAGTGCATCCCAAGTTTCCTCAACTGACTTATCAAAGTTATAATAGTCATACAAATCATCAGCTAAATCATTAAGTGTGAAGTTTTTACATAGAAAATCATTTTTTATCAAGTGTTTAAATCCTTAGTTGTAGCTTAAGTAAGAGGATTAGACAGTGTTGATTTTTCAGTAGCAAGAACAGAGACAACTTTTTTTATGGTTAAGAAAAATAACATTTTTTGTCTCCATCTTTTAAAATGCAGCCCCTCAAAACGGAAAGGTTTGTTTAAATCAGCAGTTAACATACTAAAATCACACTACTTGCGTTGAGTCGCAGACTATGTCGCTCTCTTTAAGACGTTTCGTAGGTCTGTTCAAAATTGTGCAAGCAAACACAGCCTCGTCGTCCCCAAGATAAAAAAGTCCAACAAAATTCTATCTCGGAGCTATACTGCACTGATGAACTCTGAAATGCTATACCTTATAAAATATGTTTGTTGCTCGAAAACTAAAAATAATATTAATTTTGTATTAATATTTCTGAATTTTTGAATATGAGTTTATATTTGGCTTTTTCTAAATTTTTTTGTATTGCTCAATAGTTATAGCTGAAATCATCAGCCAGTGAAGAAACGATCATGGAGAACGTTCCGTAAAACTCGATCTTGGAACGGAACGATAAAAAATGTAACGGTCACGACGGATAACGAATAAGAACGGAACTATTAGAAAAAATAAATTTAATAAATAAATTTTTTTCAAAAAAAAAAAAAGTGTCACCTCCCCTCACCTCGACTCGCCAGACGAGTTGTTGCGTCGCTCGTGTGTGATAGGCCTATAATTGCTTAAGTCCTCTTCCCTTCCACAAAAATAGGTACCCCTTGGAGCCAAATTTCACTAGTAAATTTTTTTTAAGAGAGTAACTTATACCATTTTTTTTCTTCATTTTTATTTTAAAATTCACACACTATTTCCACCACTTACCACCACTTACCACCACTTACCGACAAAACCAGTAAACAATTTGACGAGTACGTAATATTCATTCTAGGAAATTTCAGGATCGGTGATTTTAGAATCAAATAACATTTAGTTCCATATTGCTCATATAGATCAGATCATAAGAAAACGAACACAACAGGTCCTTTTCAAAATATGAATTGAGCAAGTGATCAACAGCCCCAATTCCCATTTCCAACTGTCTATTCATATAAAGCAATAAGAACAATCAAAACCAAACTGCAACAGCCAAAGGACTAAGAACAGCAAGTACGAAAAAATACAAAATTTGACAAAGAACACGTATAACAAGTTAATAACAACATTGATCATAATAAAGAAGTATGTATGAGTAGAATTATCCACGACTATTATTATATTGGTCACATACAATTCTAACTTACTGGTGCTAATGAAGGAGAGGCCGACTCAAGACTGACATTGTTGAGCCGCTCCAAAGTTAAAATAAGAGATTGGGTGCCCAAATTTCCTTCCCCATGAGCCTTTAACGAGACATAAAGCTGCTGAGCCAAAGCCAACCCAGGTAGAGAAAGACCCATGTTCTGGCACTCCTTCAAGCAAATTCCCAAGTCCTTAACGAAGTGATTCACGAAAAACCCAGGCTCAAAATCCCTCTGCAGAATCCTAGCCCCATGTAAATCCAAAGATTTGGACCCAGCCGCTCCTGTCGATATAGCATTTAGAAACAAACCCACATCAAGACCCGCCTTGTGAGCATAAATCATACCCTCCACAAGCCCAACCATTGTTGAAGCTATTGTTATCTGATTCGCCAACTTCGCGAACTGTCCTCTTCCAGGAGCACCCATGTAATTAACCTTACCCATGAGGGAAAACAGTGGGCTCAAACGGCGAACGACGGCTTCTTCACCTCCGGCGAAGATTGCGAGGACTCCATTCTTCGCTCCTCGATCGCCACCAGAAACTGGGGCGTCAATAGAAAAACAGCTTTTTGCAGCAGCGGAAGTGGCGATCTCGGCAGCAAGAGATGGCTCGGAGGTTGTCATATCGACGAGAACGCCGCCGGATGGAAGGCCAGCGAGGGCTCCGGAAGTGGGATCCAAGAGTACAGAGCGGACATCAGAAGGGTAACCAACGATGGAGAAGACGATGTCAGATTGGGAGGCGACGGCGAGAGGTGAGTGGACCAAGTGGGCACCCATATCAAGGAGAGGTTGGGCCTTGGATAGGGTGCGGTTGAATACGGTGAGGGTGTAGCCAGCTCTGATTAGGTGGGCACACATGGATCGGCCCATGATTCCGGTGCCGATCCAGCCAACGCGTGTAGTTGAGGGGCTCACGACGGGCTCGGCGGAGGCGACTGTATTGGTAGACATAGTACGACGGAGGAGAACTACAAGAGTGAGGAAGTAGGAGCTGGAGTTCTTTGAGAGTGAGCGAAACAGCAGAGGCACGTGTGTTGTTAAATTCTCTCTTCCTGTTATCTTATCTTATCTCGTCTTTCTTTTGTCTTTTCTGGTTGTCACTGGACTTTTTTTTTTTCCGAGAGAATTTCAATTTTTGGTAAATCGCTTGCACCTTTTATTTATCTGGAATTTCGGTTTTTCGAACCATCTTTATGAGAAAATCTTTCCTTTCTCCTGGGCCTGATCGACTCTGACCAAATTTTCTCGCTCAAAGGTGGAAATGACTTGTTATGTACAAATGCTAAAAAAAAAAATGTATTTTAAACTTCTTCAAATACGAAGTCATGTATTTCAATATAATCTTTCAAATCTCAAAACTAGAGAGGATGATTGAGAAGCCAATAACATTGTCTTCTACATTTCCTAATTTTCTAGTAAAAATCCTACAGTGTTTGTTGGTCCAGCTGGGTCCTTCACATATGGTACTTTAATGTCGCCAATGATATTAAAAAAAAAAAACAATACTCAAGTAAAAGACCACCAACAACCCAATCAGTTCTAAAGGCATAGAAATAATAAGACGATAAGCTATTAAACTAGTTAATTGATAAATAATCATATGATCCCATGGCTTCTGGCCAAAAAAATACTATCTATGCCTTTGTTGTAGACTTGTAGTTGGTGTTGTTCAAATCATTCCCATAACTACTCACCCTTATCATAGAAAGGTAAATCATCCACGCACTTGTGTTATACTCTATAGTAAGAAAACCATAATGAAAGATTACATGGTCAAATTTTCCAACCAACTACACTCCAGTACGCGCTCCTCAGTCCAAACATGTACTGCCCTAGCATTAGCTTGCTGATGATAGAAGATTGCACACCGATCAAGCATCTAGCTCCAATGCAATCAAATGTTGTTTTTAGATAACAAGAGTCTTTGCATAATCATAATTACTGCAGTGACATAAACAATTTCATATCCTCTCCAGCACAAAAAGAGATGAACAAGAGGGCAAGACAAAAAAAAAATGCATATAGTACAAAAGAGAGGAGCTAGCTGGAATATAAATAACTATGCATAAGTTCAAATGGATTCCAATTACATCAAAACGGCCAACAAACAGGACAACCACGAATGTTTAAGGGATTTTGACAGGAGTGCATTATGATATTATCCAAGGAGAGGAGAAGGATCATTATAGTAGTACAAAAGAACCTTATGAAAATTAAAGGGAGGAGCTCACATGATCAGAAAGTCTCCTCTCTCTGCTCCCGCACCCCAAATAAACAGATTTGACAACAGAAACAGAGAATGCAAGCAACCGCATTCATCTCAATGCAAATCATAATCTTAATGTACATACGATAGGAGAAGGTTAAGTTTGGTGTCCATTTGGAACGCATAATAAAAGCCCACGCATGATCTACTGCTGCCAGTGTTAAAAAAACACATTGCCTCTCAGCAAAGTTATGGTTCATGAAAATTGGTAATGCCTAGACAGGATGTGCTAGGATACTACCAGTCTGAGGAACATAGACACCAAGGCACTAGATAGATCAGTAGCAGTATAAATTCATACATTTAAAACCGTTACAAGCTTGCAACAGCAATAACAATGAGCAGGCATTAAATAGTAAAATCACGCATGAAAGAACACAAATTTTACCAAATCATAGCTCAAATTGAGTTTAATCTTATTCAGAAACAGCCCAAGACCGAAGAAAGCCCCAAAAACCACGTGCTAATCAATGCATATAATGAATGAAGAAATTACCCTTTTTTGTACAATAACCAAATAATATTAATGCATCACTCTATTTTAACAAAAAAAAAAATATCAAACGCATCAAAATCTCGTAGGTAACAGCTACAATCAGCAAGACCTCAAATTACAAAATTGGCAGGCACAATTTTACAGCCAGAACTTCATAAGTAAATATAAGAGGGAGAAGAGAAAAATCTAAAGTAAATAGAGCAGGTCTCATACAGTAGTAATAAATCAACCTTGAGACTTTCCTAAAGCTGCGTCAAGTTCACATCTACAACTTTTAGCTCAGGACAATAAGTTTATCAAATTTTTTATTAAGAACCCTTCTTACCCAATAGAACACTGAATCACTTGTACTCAAAATTAGGCACTGGAGGAGCATCAAAACTCTCCAAGACCTTTGTCTCGCTTCCACTACTACTGGGTACCTGTGACTCTTTCTTGTTTCCTCCACCAAACCACCCTCCAAACCAGGAACCCGAATCAGATGAGGACGATGTAGACCCAGTAGATGCTTCCCGAGTGGGCTTACCAAGCATCATACCTTGTATTTCACCCCTTGATAACCCAGGAGCACCGGTCGCAATAGCCTCTTCGTCAGGCCGACCATGCATAATAACAGGTGTTTGACCCGTTGCATACCCAGGCATACCAGGTGTTTGACCCGTTGAGTACCCAGGTATAGCAGGAGGTGACTCATCAATGGCAACAGGCCCCGGCTGTTGCTCAGTTAAAACCTTATTGAGCATAATCCCAGCCCCTTCAATCAAAGCCAATAGTACGCCGCCAAATAACGCCGAGCGAGCCGACGCGCCTAAACCCTGACGCATCTGAAGGAATCCACCAGTGGCGGCGCCGGCCATAATCGAATTCCAAGGGTCTTCCTTCTGACGAACATAGACCATGGTGCAGTCGAACGCGGAAAACAAACCGCCCCAAACGGCAAAGCTACCACCGACACGAGGGGCGTTCATACGAACAGCTTGTGAGCCACCAGCGAGACGCGAGCCAGAGGGAGAGTTGTATATGCCCTTGAGGAAGTGGAAAGCCGATCCACCAACGGCTCCCATACCAAAAGCTCCGCCAATATCGTCGAGAATGCGGTCTGGGCATGGCTCACGAGAAGTCTCTGGAGTCCCCATCGGAAAATGGCAGTTGATTTCTGCGTTTTTGGTTGAGGCTCTAAGAGAACCTTTTTCTAGGGTTTGGGTTTGAGTTCGACTTTCGAGTATTTGATGCGAAGGGGGTTGAGGACGGGGTCACAAATCACTCGATTTGTGATGCGGATTGCGGGTTATATTTAGGATTTGGATTGGGGAACAAATTGACTTCATTACCAATTTACAATCGATGTTGACGAAAATATCCTCATAATCTATCCAACGCAAAATAAAACATTAGTAGATTACACTCCTTTTCATCGAATTGGGAGAATAATTTAAGGGTAAAAGTTAGTGGGTTCTTAAATTATGTGTTTGTTGATATATAACATAGATCCTCCAACAAAAATGCTTAATACTTTAGTTTTAAAGTAATTGAATATTATATTTAAATTTTATCTATTATATTTAAGCCTTTAAATTTATTACCGTTTGCTCTTAATTTCTTAAATTTTATTATAATTAGATCATAAAAAAATTAACAAGTTTAAAAACTTAAATATAATATATTAGTCCCATTTTAATCTTAAAATTTTTAATTTAGAATTTATATATTAAAATATAATAAATTAAGGACCAAAATGTTAAAAAAAATTACTTGTGGACCATTCTATCAATGAAGACATAGTTTGAGACTAAAGAACCCTTCACCCAAAATTTAACCATGTAATTTATTTATTTTTAATTTAAATGATAAGCATTTTATTTTGAACATAAGATGCAAAAATTGAGAATATAACATTTGACATTTGCACAATAACACCATACTCTTGTCAATTAGATTATTAAAATGTGAACAATTGTATAATAGGTGGGTGAATATTAATTTTTTTTTTTAATTATGTATATTTCTTGAATGTATTTAGACTATTTTTAACTCAAAATTTTATTTTAGTGCAATTTTTATACTGTTTTAGTGCAACATTTGCACTATTTTTTTCTTCTATAATCCATTATACTAAATATCATATTAAAAAATATATTTCTTTACATAAAAAGATTTTCAATGTATAAATAATATTTATTAATTAATAAAAAGAATATAAAATTTTCAATCAAAAAATAATATAATTTAAACAAATTCTAGTCAAATATATATAATTAAAGTAAAATAGACATTAAAACAATATTTTCTATTTTCTATCTTTTATTAATATTTAAAAAAGAAAAAAAAAATTGTAAATAATGCTGTACTAAATTAACAATATCGTGATATATTTTAGTGCGATACTATTCATTGCATTATTTTGATGCAAAGTTCTATAATTTTTTTTTGGAGCAATTTGTAATACAAAAATTGTACTAAAATAGAGTTCTGGAGATTCTCTAAGACTCTATGTTCGAAAAATTTCCAAATTGGGTTCAAAGTTTATAACCGGTTTAATTGAAGCTGAAAAAATTTCCAAATTGGGTTCCCAGTTTCTATCGGGTTTAATTGAAGCTTGTTTCAATACACTAAATTATATAGAGGTAATGATACTGTAATATCTATTTTTTGTTTTGTTTTGTTATTATTATAATAAATGTGTATAAATTATCTATTATATTTTATAATTAATTTTATTTTAGTACTAATATTGAATAATATTAAAATAATGATATTAACATAATTACTTTATCATAACAAAAGTATACCTCCAATATTAATTATCACAAATACAATCACCTACGATTTTTCGCTGTTTTCCTAGGTCTTCTGTTACCTCCCGACTATTATTAAATAAAATTATTATTAATGAATTGTTATTGTAAAAATAAAAATTTTAATTATGATAATATTTTTTTAATGAGTTGTAAAATATCAACACATTAAAATTATCATTAGTAAATAACTATCGTAACAATGTTGTCACAATGGGCTGTAACATTATTCAAAAATCTCTCAAATGTGGAAACCGAGGCTTGATGAAGAGGCAAAAATATTTAAGCTTTGTAGTTTTTTTTTTTTTTTTTTATTTAAATGTTTCACATTCAATTACGGGTTTCCATTCATTTAATGAGCAGTTCATGTGAGGGGATGTGCACAATTGATTTGAAAATGTCAAAAAAAAAAAAAAAAGGTATTTGTTTGCGGTAATTGTGGTACTTACAGCCTTCAACCTCTGATCCTCCTTATTTACCTGGGATGACACAGGTGGCCTGCCTATCAGCATGTACCATTACATAACTCTTATCATTGTGGAACTTGACACGGATTGAGGTTCATTTATGTTATATGCTATCTATCCCCCGACCCGAGGCTCCTCAACACTCACTTGCTTCTTACAATTGACACCTTGTGAGTTTATTTCCATCTTTATTAAGAAATCTTAGATGCTCTGTCATATATTTTACTCAACTTGCTATCTGCACTCTTCTGTTAATCAGTGCATTTCGAAGTGAATTCTAAATTGTTGAGTTGGAATTGAACTAATATGGTAAATTAGGAATGTGATACATGTAGCCTTCGTATAATTACAACCTTAGATGGTTTTATTGCATTCCAATGATGACTGATAAGTAGCCTTTAACGTAATTTTCATCTGCAGATAGAAAGAAACAACGGGCAAGGTCCAAGGATCCTATATATAGAGATTTGGCGTGGAAGCATTTATATGGAAAGAGAGGAACTCCTCCAAAGAATTCATTTCTCAGTTGTCAGCTCTTTGGCCAGAATTAAGTTTGATAGCTAGAGAAGGGATTCAGTACTGGAGATTATTTTTCCTCCTTTATCAATGATGGACGATCAGAGGCCAAGTAAAATTAATTAGGGGTGGAATTGCATGGATCTTTCTTTCACCCAGGAACCAACCAAACATATGTATATGTGCAAACCATTCACCAAAATGCGGCAAAGCAAACGGTTAGGAATCTCGAAAGTACAATTTCCCAATTTCTAGCACCAAAAAGAGAGTATTGCCCATTGTTTTTTAAAAAAAAAAAAATTTGTAGTAGTCACTGGGCCAAATCCCCTATGTAGAAGTCTTCAATCATATCAAAAACTCGAGTTGCATGCTGTGGCCTGCCAGAAGGAAGTGTATAACATTAACAGGGAAAAAACTAATAAAAAACAAGAAAAAAAAAAAAAAAACTTTTGGTTCTAATCAGTGCTTTGTTTAAGGCATTGTCAAGTGGCATAATACTAACTCATAATAATAGTATAAAAATGCGTATTTAAATATGTTAATTAATTAACATTTATGATTTAATCGGTTTAAAATTAATCATTATCTATATTAATTCTATAAATGTTATATATATTTATTATGATGATTTTATGCTTGTAGAATCAATGAAATCAACTAAAATAGAGCAAAGAAATCAAAATTGGATTTGTGCAATATTTATTTTTAAGATCTCAACAACTTGCTGCTGTATTTTAGGGATAACTTTGGACTCAAATATTCAAATGAAGTGATTCAAGATGATATGAAAAGATAATTCAATGACGCATGATTTTGCATTTCACGAAGAATATCAAAATAGGATTATTTCAAAGCCAAAAATGAGATGCAATCTGAAATATCTTGCAGTTGGACAGTTGTTAGTATATTTGATATAACTTTCTGTGTACAATTCCAAATTAAATGATTTTTGATTCTCTGGAAAGATAAGATATTTATCTACAATTCATATTCAAAAAATATTTTGAATATCAATTATCTTCAAAGAGAAAATGGCGTGATATTATTAAGATTCAGCAAATCTTCATACTCCAATACTATAAATAGATGGACATTCAACAATTAGAAGCATGAAGAAAATTGCAAAGAATTCTTACTTTTTATTCTCATTCTTTCTCTATAGAATTTGTGGGAATGATTTGTAAGCTAGGCTAAATTTATAGCAAGGCTAGAGGGGAGCCTAATTATGTAGTTTTTTTATTCATTCTTTTATTCCTATGAGTGCTTTATAGTTTATAAATTTGTTTTGAGAAATTATTTTGTTCATCTTCTTGCTACATTCAATAAATTATATTTTTTAGTTTCATATAAATTCAGTCATGCTTTCTTTAGTTTATAATTATTTTATTTATTTTATGAGTTAATCTTCTACTGCAATATTGTCAATTTGATATATTGTCGATGTTAGATAGTTTGTAAGAATAAATTAAATTATTCTACCATGACAACATTATTTTTCTCCAATCAAATACCTTTAAATTTCTTCTTAGATCTTCAATTCTAAATTTTCCAATTGTTTGTTTGGGATGTGAAACATGCAATTGAGTAGTAAATAGGAATAAAGTTGGTAATATTAAAACGAAATAATTAAGTGAATCTTGAAGCCTTGTTATTTGCATATTGATTTTATTTTTTACCAAGATTGCTATATTTAATTATTATCAATTTCTTTTTCCAACTATAAAATTATTTATTCTTTTTATTTTGTGATAACTTTTATTTTGTTAGTTTAATTAGCTTCTCTGTGAATTCGACACCTAAAGCTATACTGCAATAACCGCTTAGCCAAAGGTAATAATTTTGAGCGTGAACCAAAAATTTGGCGCAGTTGCCGGAGAAGCCAAAAATCAACAATTGAGGTTTAAATATTCTGATATGATTTTTTATTTTATTTTGTTATTCTTTATTTATTCTTTATTATTATTGTTTCAATTTTCTTTTAAAGTTAAAAAAAAAAAAAATAATTGTGTAACTACATTAAATAATATGATCTAAGAGAGTTCTGTCTAAGAGGTTAGTTCTTGAATGCCTTAGTGCCACTAGTCTATCTTGGGAACGTTGCTCTGTTTAGGAGGGTGGTTTTTAAGAAGGTCTCGTCCCACCATTCTTTCCTGGAAGCACTCTTAGTAAATATTAATTGTATTAGTACATTATTGTTATTTTTTTTTCTTTTTCTAAAAAAAAATCTCTAGCTTTATTATTATATTTTCTTTGGTTGTTAGTTTTAGTTATCTTTTTCTTTAAGAAAAAAATATCAAATAAAAGTTAAAAATTAAAAAAAAAAATACAAATAAAAATTTAAAAACAAAAAAATAAAAATAAAAACAAAAAAAAGTTCTAGGGTATATGAATCGATCTAGAGACGCAAGAGGTAGATTTTTAAAAAGAATAGAATTAGAATTACCATTAATTCAATCTGCTTCTTCAAACCCATCTTCTAGTTCTGAAAACATGAGTGACCATGAGGACAACCCCGTTAGAACTCTTAAAAATTACCTTCACCCTACCCGTACAGTTACACCATCATGCATCATGCTCCCCTTAATACACCACAGCTTGATTTTAAACCTGAAATGATACAACTCTTGTCCACTTTTCATGGTTTAGATAATGAAAATCCTTATTTACATATTAGGGAATTTGAAGAGGTAGTGGCCACATTTCATAGCCAACCCAATGCCATAGACTCTGTTAGGTTAAAATTTTTCCCTTTCTCTCTAAAAGACAAAGCAAAGAGTTGGTTATACTCTTTGAGACCAAGATCCATAGGTACATGGGCAGAAATGACCAAATCTTTCTTTAACAAATACTTTCCTCATCATAAGACCAACAATCTTAAGAGACAGATCTCAACTTTTTCTCAAAAAGATAGTGAGACCTTATACAAAGCTTGGGAGAGGTTCAAAGAGTTATTAAACATGTGCCCACATCACAGGTACGAAAATTGGAGGTTAGTTATTTTTATGAGGGACTTACAATTAGGGAGCGCCAATTTATAGAAATGATTTGTAATGGTGAGTTTCTCCAAAAGGATCCTGATGAAGCCATAGATTACCTTAATGAGTTAGCTAAGAAAGCCCATACATGGACAGGACCTAGCGCCATTGATAACACCAATAGATCACGATCAACTGGAATCTACCAACTAAGGGAAGAAGATAGCCTTAAAGCCCAACTAGAAGTATTGACTAGGGAATTAAAGGCCTTAAAAATGAAAGGTAGAACAAATCATACAATTGCTAGGGTCGAAACTCAGGATACATGCTTTATTTGTGGGACAGTAGAACATCTAGCCCAGAATTGCCCAACTTTTAGTGAGATGAGAGGGCTTTACGAAGAACAATGTAATGCTGTAGGAATGTTTAGAAAACCTTACTCTGAAACTTACAATCCTGGCTGGAGAAACCATCTAAACTTCAACTGGAAATCTGACCAACCCATACAACCTAATAAAACTGAAAAATTGAGACACAACCACCAAGAAATTACCCAACACCTCAATTTAATGCGCGATCAAATATAAATTCTTTAGAGGAAACACTTCATTCATTTATGGAGGCACAAGGTAAAACTAACCATAAGTTCGAGGCTGTACTTACACAAGTGGTGGAGGAGAACAAGGAGATCAAAAGTCATATAACCAAGTTAACCAGCGCTCTCACTATACAAGAGCGAGGAAAGTTTCCCTCCCAACCCCAATCCAACCCAACCCAAAAGGCCAACATATGGCTCAAACCTCGACTATTGATTCAAACAATGTTAAAGAGGTCAATGCTATTTCAACCCGTAGTGGTAAAATTTTAAATGAACCAACTATACCCAATCCACCAACCAACACAAGCACAAAAACCACAACGAGTAATGTAGATGATCCCTCTTCAATGGATGGAAAAATGAAGATTCCGATTCAAGTACCCTTTCCTCAAGCCCTAATATCTGGAGGGAAAAATCTGGATAACCAATGCGAGATCCTAGAACACTTGAAACAAGTTAAGATTAATCTTCCCTTGTTACATGTGATCAAGCAGATACCTGCTTATGCTAAAGTAATCAAGGATCTATGCACCAAGAAACGAAGACACCATGTCAAGAAGACTGCATTCTTGACAGAGCAAGTTAGTGCTGTGATAGAACAGAAGACACCGCTAAAGTACAAAGATCTAGGTTGTCCCACAATCTCTTGCCAAATTGGGACGCGAATTTGGTCAAGCCCTTTTAGACCTAGGAGCAAGTGTCAATTTGATGCCCTATTCTGTATATTTGCAACTTGGACTTGGAGAGATCAAACCCACATCTGTGGTGCTGCAGTTAGCTGATGAACACTATTTTGACCTACTATTTGTTATGTTTTTAAGTGTTTATTTTGCATTTATTCTCGATATAATCTTGTTTTGGAGGGTATTCTATTATTTTGTAGATCAAAGTAGGTTTAAGAAGAAATGTGGAAAAAGAGAGTAAAAGTGAAGCAAAAGTGTTTTAAAATGTAAGTCTTACATCGAGAATCAGCAAAGTATGTAAAGTCATTTACATACCATGTACATACAAGGCGCGCCGCGGCGAAGAAACCATATGCCGCGGCGAGAGGCTCTCGGGTTGCACCCTAGAATTTCATGAAAACATTGCGCGTCGCGGCATGGTTATTGTGCGCCGCGGCCACGAGGTCTCTGCTTTGGTTCGCAATTCTGAAAAGCATTGTGAGCCGCGGCATAGAAAAAGGTGCGCCGCGGCCCGCGCGCACGGATTGCAATTCCCCCCAGCCACACACGCACATGCTCTTTGGGAAACCCTTACATACACGAAAACCTAATTAAACACAGGTATGAACTCCAGCGTCCAACACATTATTTTCAGCCTCCAACACAACAAACACACGAGAACAACAAGGGTGAACAGTGCGTAAACAGTACCAGATTGAGATTTTTCATACAATTTTGGGAGAGTACTTACTTCATCAAAGGCTATTTAATTGGATCTTCATCAAGAGACTTGAAATAGGTGATCATCCAACATCAAAGATCTTGTTGCAAGAGTGAAAATTGGTAGATTCTTATTTGTAATCCTTCTCCTTCTCACTAGAATTCTTTTGATGTCATTTATAATGAAAAATCTTGATTTGAGTTTGATTATGTGTAGCTAAACCCTTGTGTGTGGGATTTTAGGGATGTGACTTTGAATGGATATTGTTTATGTGGTCTGATTTTTATTTGAGTGATTTGTTTCATGTTCATTGCTCTTCACATCTATATTCATCAATTATTTTTGGCCAATTTAGTTTATGAATGTTTGAGACTATTTTAGGATTAAACTTTAGAAACGCCATCTAAGTTTACTTGGGCATTCTTGAGCATGAACCTAAATTAAGTGCATTGACTTGTCTTAATTTAGGTGATTAAACTACCTTTTCTAAGATTAATGCTAATTAACTAATTAACGGTCCAGATCAAAGAAGCTAATTAGTTAATTAAGAGAAAACCACCATTGATTTGGAATTTTCTAGGATTAGTGAAAGAAATCAATAAATTCACTTTATATGCTTGATTGAGGAGACCACGTAAACCAATTTATCCATACTTAGTTCACTAACTAATTTCTCACACTCGTTCATCTCATCGTTTCAACAAAACTTTCACGTATTTCCTTTAATTGTTTTAGGATTTTAATAATTTTAGAAATCGTTTACAAAACCAATCTTTGATTAGAGTGTTTAGAATTTATTTTACTGTTACGTTTTATATTACATTTAACTCTTTTAAAAACCACAACAATTCCTTTGAAAGACGATCTTGGGAGTATACTTGTCGCTTACTACAAGTGACTCGTGCACTTGCGAGCTTTTACAAATACAAAATTTGGTTATCAAGTTTTTGTGCATCAAGTTTTTGGCGCCGCTGCCGGGGAATTGGCGTTTTTGAAATTGTTATTTGTTTTCTTTTTAGTTTACTATTTAATCTTTATTTTTTCTTGTTTTTGTGTTTTTGTTACTCGTTAGAGTCGTATAGTGTCTGGTGCTCTAATTTTTTGTTGCTTTTGATTGTGCATGCACTGTAGGAGATCTCTTGAAAATCTACTCGTGCCGTTCATAGATAACGTCGAGCACATTTGAGACCATCCGGCGCTAACATTTTGGAGGACGAGCAACAACCAACAATGGGAGAACATCTACCTCCACACAGAGAGATGAAGGAGTATGCAAGGCCAATCATTGGCACTGCAACTTCTTGCATCCAATTAGGGGAAGCAGCTCGAAATTATGAAATTAAGAATATACATTTTATTATGTTACCATCTTTTTACGGGATTCCTAACGAAGATCCTCTAACTTTTATTCGTGATTTCTATGCCACTGTGCAGACTTTTCCGCTACAAGGGTTAAATGAGGATCAGCTGAGGATGAGGTGTTTCCCGTACACGCTCAAAGATAAGGCCAAGTCATGGCTTATGACTCTTCCGCCTGGATCTCTTTCAACTTGGGACGCAGTGTTCAACAAGTTCATGGGAAAATTCTATTCCCACCAAAAGACTGCGGACCTAAGGACCAAAATTGCAACGTTCTTCCAAATGGACGGAGAACCATTTCATGAGGCATGGGATCGCTTCAAATTGTTTCTGATACAGTGCTTACACCATCACTTTCCTTTGCAACTCCAGAATCAATTCTTCTATGACGGATTGACACAACAGTGTCAATTTACTATAAATAATGCCGCGGGAGGAGCAATGGGAGAAAAGACCGCTGATGAGACATATGACCTATATGAGATGTTGGGTGCTAATTCCCAACAAAAGAGCTCTAGAGGACTGAGGATGGGAGTTAATGAGGTAGCTCCAGGAAATGACATGGCAATGCAAATTGTGAAACTTACAAAACAAATCGCGCTCCTCACCTCCAAGAACACACCGACTCAAGAGGTATGCGGTATTTGTAGTACTTACGGACACGGTGCTAATATTTGTCCTTTTGTTTGTGATCAAAATGTAGGTACAAGTTACGAGCAAGCTAATGCTATGGAGGGATACCAACCGAGACCAAGGAATGATCCTTACTCGAACACATATAATCCCGGTTGGAGAAATCATCCCAACTTCTCTTGGAAGGGAAATAACAATCAAGGCTATGCTCAGAATAATTTCCCACATCATCCAAACAATAACAACAATCCACAGCTCACTCTGCCAAACAAGCCAAGTTTGGAGGACAATTTGAACTCCTTCATTCAAGTGAGTCAAGAAATTAATCAGAAGAATGATCAAATGATAGGTTCTTTAGAGGCTTCCATGAAAAGGATAGAGATTCAGGTGGGACAATTGACTGAGTACGTACACAAGCAAGATAAAGGGAAGATGCCTGAACAATTGAATGCTATAACAGTCATTGAAAATGGTGAGGTCCTAAACGACAATTTTACTGAAAATTCTGATGATTTGTTTATAGATGCAGCAGATACAGGAAGGAAACATGCAATTCTCAAGGAAAGTCAAGCTGAGGACATTGAAGTCCTAAGACCGTCTACAAACTGTACGAAGAGCCTTGAAGAGTTAACCGAACGTCCATTCCTTCACAAGTCACCTAATCCATACAGACCTCCGATTCCACTCCCACATCCCGTAAAGGCGACTGATCAGGATAAGCTATTTTATGAAACTTTTACTTCACTTTCTAAAGTTAATATTAACTTACCTTTGTTGAATATCATTAGGGACATTCCATCTTATCCAAAATTTCTCAAAACCCTACTCTCCAACAAGAGGAAGTATAAGAATGAGGAGAAAGTAATAGTTTCAGAACTAGCTAATGTAGTGTTGCAAAAGAAACTACCCCCAAACTAAAGTATCTAGGTAGTTTTAATATCAAAATCACTTTGGGAGATAAGATGGTGTCGAATGCTATGTTAGACTTAGGGGCAAGTATTAATATCATGCCATATTCTGTATACTTGCAACTAGATTTGAGGGATCTTAAGCCCACAAATAAGTCACTACACCTTGCTGATAGATCTATTAGATATCCCAGGGGAATAGTTGATGGTTTGTTGGTACAAGTGAAGAGCATAATTGTACCGGTCGACTTTGTAGTCATGGAAATGGAAGACACTATACCTAAGGACAATGAACACACTATTATTCTCGGTAGGCCATTCATGGCTATCACCAATACAATCATTGATGTCCAAAGAGGGAAATTGACAATGAGAGTCTTAGGAGAGACTATAAACTTCAAAGTGTTTAACCCTTTACTTACTGCTCCTATTTCTTCTACTAATAATTGTGTTGTTCTAGATTCTAATGATTCACCTATTTTTGACAATCATTTGCAGCAGGGTACATGCAATAAAACTATTGTTTCATCTACAGATAGGAGGGTGAAGGAAACATTTACAAACTCAATTCAGGATAATGCCTACAAAGATCATGTCAAGTCTTCACAAATTAAAAACCTGGATTGTGAGTTTTTTTATCCTGGAAAAGATTGTTATGCATGTAATACTCGTTTTAAGTCTTTTTTAGGTGACATGAAGCCTTGTTTTGAGAAGAGCAAAGAGAAAGGAGGAAGCAAGCACTTCAAGGATGCATTGAGGCCTCCATGATAAGAATGAGCATCGTCTTGCTAAGACGTTAAACTATGCGCTTGGTGGGAGGCAACCCACCGTTTTAGGTATTATCTATCGTTTCTTTTAATTAGTTAAGTTTAGTTTAGTTTTTCTGTTTGCCCTTCCTAAATTCTTTTCTGAATTATTGTGTAGTTAAAAACCTTGAGGACAATGTTTAGTTTAGATTTGGGGGTGCATTTTGCATTTTTGGTTGGTGACAACATTTTCATGCTTTGGTCAATTTTTTATGAATAACTAGTCTTTGTGCATTGTTTATCTGATTTTTAAAATATTTAAGGTTTGTTATCAAGATTAGTTTTAATTTGCAATCTGTGTTTCATGCTTTTGATGATGAAACTGAGATGAACCTGAATCCTGTGTTTAGGAATTGAATAGTGGAGACTACCTTGTGAGAATATTGTTGAGCCCTTAACGTCTTATTCTGAGAGATAAATATTCTTCTACTCTTTTAAACACCTTTTATATCATTTCAAATTGTTAGATGATCTCTATAGGTTTTTGCATTGAGTGATAGGATTTTAAACATTCAATGAAGAATCATGTGCTTAATTGAATTGCTTAGATTAAATAATTTAAGTAAAGTTTTAAGTGTTTACCTATTTCATTCGTTTTTTACTTTAAAAAAATATATGGGAATTCCTATACTCAATACAAGAGGAGCTAAAAAGTAGCCATTCACAAATAACATATGTATATGGGTCTAAAAAAAAAAAAGGAAAGAAGAGAGATAATAAGTTTATCATGACCCTAAGTTCTTCAAGTATGAATGGTTAATACAAAAAAAAAAAAAGAGAGAGAGAAATAGGAAATAAATTCACTTAAAGTCAAAACATTTTCATTCTAGGACACACTTGAAATTTTTGCTTGAGGATTTTAATTACTGCATGAGATTAGTAATGTGATTTCTTCATAAATCCTATCATTTGATTCCTTTCATGAGATCGATGTTATGCACTTTTAAGCCTTTCTTGTTTAATCATATGCGAATCTACTAGCTCATTTCTTTACATAACTTCTATTCGCATATACATTGATGAGTGTTTGAACCTGTAGGATCGGTGTGATTTAGAGAGTAATTCTTGTGAGGATTAGAGTTGAAACGAATTCGCATTCTTGACACTAGGTTTGGGAGAGTCAATGTTGATACGTTTTTAGTATTGGGATTTAGATTTGTGAAGCAAAATTGATCTAAATGGTGAACTATGATGTGTTAGAATGTTGGATAAATTTGTGTATAAAATTTTGGTTATGAATTGGAAAGAAACTAAAGCATGACAAGTGTTGTTAACTTCAATTTTAGTTTTGTTATTTGTCTTTTCGATTTTAGTTTTGCTAGAGGACTAGCAAAATGTAGGTTTGGGGATATTTGATGAACACTATTTTGACCTACTATTTGTTATATTTTTAAGTGTTTATTTTACATTTATTCTCGATATAATCTTGTTTTGGAGGGTATTCTATTATTTTGTAGATCAAAGTAGGTTTGGGAAGAAATGTGAAAAAAGAGAGCAAAAGTGTTTTAAAATGTAAGCCTTACATCGAGAATCAGCAAACTATGTAAATTCATTTACATACCATGTACATACATTTACATACAAGGCGCGCCGCGGCGAAGAAACCATATGCCGCGACGAAAGGCTCTCGGGTTGCATCCTAGAATTTCATGAAAATATTGCGCGCCGCGGCATGGTTATTGTGCGCCGCGGCCACGAGGTCTCTGCTTTGGTTCGCAATTCTGAAAAGCATTGTGCGCCGCGGCATGGAAAAAGGTGCGCCGCGGCGCGCGAGCACGGATTGCAATTCCCCCCAGCCACACACGCACATGCTCTTTGGGAAACCCTTACATACACGAAAACCTAATTAAACACAGGTATGAACTCCAGCCTCCAACACAACAAACACACGAGAACAACAAGGGTGAACAGTGCATAAACAGTACCAGATTGAGATTTTTCATACAATTTTGGGAGAGAACTTACTTCATCAAAGGCTATTTAATTGGATTTTCATCAAGAGACTTGAAATAGGTGATCATCCAACATTAAAGATCTTGTTGCAAGAGTGAAAATTGGTAGATTCTTATTTGTAATCCTTCTCCTTCTCACTAGAATTCTTTTGATGTCATTTATAATGAAAAATCTTGATTTGAGTTTGATTATGTGTAGCTAAACCCTTGTGTGTGGGATTTTAGGGATGTGACTTTGAATGGATATTGTTTATGTGGTCTGATTTTTATTTGAGTGATTTGTTTCATGTTCATTGCTCTTCACATCTATATTCATCAATTATTTTTGGCCAATTTAGTTTATGAATGTTTGAGACTATTTTAGGATTGAACTTTAGAAACGCCATCTAAGTTTAATTGGGCATTCTTGAGCATGAACCTAAATTAAGTGCATTGACTTGTCTTAATTTAGGTGATTAAACTACCTTTTCTAAGATTAATGCTAATTAATTAATTAACGATCCGGATCAAAGAAACTAATTAATTAATTAAGGGAAAACCACCATTGATTTGGAATTTTCTAGGATTAGTGAAAGGAATCAATAAATTCACTTTATATGCTTGATTGAGGAGACCACGTAAACCAATTTATCCATACTTAGTTCACTAACTAATTTCCCACCCTCGTTCATCTTATCGTTTCAACAAAACTTTCACGTATTTCCTTTAATTGTTTTAGGATTTTAATAATTTTAGAAATCGTTTACAAAACCAATCTTTGATTAGAGTGTTTAGGATTTATTTTACTGTTACGTTTTATATTACATTTAACTCTTTTAAAAACCACAACAATTCCTTTGAGAGACGATCTTGGGAGTATACTTGTCGCTTACTACAAGTGACTCGTGCACTTGCGAGCTTTTACAAATACAAAATTTGGTTATCAAGTTTTTGTGCATCACTAACAGATCGCTCTGTACGAAAACCAAGGGGGATAATTGAAGATGTTTTACTTCAAATTGATAAATTCTACTACCCTGTTAACTTTCTAGTTTTAGATACTCAATCTGTAGTTGTCATGGAGTCAAAAATCCCTCTCATTCTAGGAAGACCTTTTCTTGCTACAGCAAATGCGCTTATCAATTGTAGGAATGGTCTTATGAAGCTATCTTTTGGAAACATGACATTAGAGGTGAATATTTTCCATGTTGGGAAGCAACCACGAGATGATGATGAGTGCTATCAAACCTTAATGATAGACACACTTATTCAAGAGGAAGTACACCTATATGATGAGTCTAAATCCTTAGAGTATCTCATCTTAAATCATAATTCTGAACAATTGCTTTTTTCATATACTTTTAATGATGACAAGCACAATAAGCAATTGATATACAAGCAACCAACTTTTAAAAATCCAACCAATGGAAGAATTTTCAAAGTTAATAGAAAATGGTTGAAAAGTTATGAGAAAAAGATAGACATGTATATATGTTCTAAGAAGATTCATACTATGTCTCCTATCTATCAACATTGGTCTGGTTTTATTTTTTTGTAAACTAATTTTATTTCTCATTTTTTTCTTATTACTTTGTTTTTAGTTTATTTTTATTTTGTTATTTTTCTTTATTTATGTTTCTCGTCCCTAGCTAACCTACTTGGAGGAAATTTTCATATGAAATTCCATCGCTCAGGTGTCTTCTATCATTTACTCTTTCATTTAATATATTATTTTTATGACAATGAGGACACTGTTTGATTTAGGTTGGAGTAGTAGCACTTTATGCACAATTTTTATGCACACTCTCTCTATATATTGTTTTGATGCCTTTTCAAGAAGCTTGAAATATGATTTTGCAAGAGGAACTTAACCTGTTGTAGCTGTGCCTAATTATCAACAAGAAAGAAAGCAGTTAAGAAAAAGGTACAATGCTACATACCCAAAAAATCCTTCTGTTGAATCATCTCCTGCATGTGCTAGGATAGCATCACCACCTGGATGCTCCTCTACGTATGAGGTAACATCATAGACCTAAATTTTGTGAAAAGGAAACAGAATATAAATCATTATATTGAAGAACACATGCAGTGATTAAAGTTTATGCCTTTTATTGATTTAGAGCCTCCACGATGGAAGTTAAGATAACGACATACCTTGTTTTTGATAATAATCCAACAGTCAGTTCTCTTGTTATGCGTAGATATCTCAACTTTACTGTAGATTTTGGCTGCCTTATAAAATAGATTATTTAAATCAGGACTCATGATTAAGCACATCGTTGTTTCACAATCCCAAAATGAATGCATTGAATCAAACAAACAGAAATAAGAGCAACAAATATCTAAAATCTATCCCAATACCTAACACTCTAACAGCTACTTCTACAATACATGAGAAACAAAAATAATAAATGAACGCTGAATTTTACCCTAGAGAATAAAAAGAAAAAAAAATATTAAATAGATAAAAATGGACAGTCAAAAGGTCATTCTTTAGTGGTTTTGCATCAAACCACGCTGCTTCAAAGTCTTTAAAACAATATCTCTAATTAGCCTCAACTCTACAATTCACGGCATCGTGAAAACATGTTATAGTAACTTGCTCAACCATCTTTTCCATAGAATAGTACATGACAGAGTAAAAAGCATTAGGCCCTAGATTTGTCAAGGAACTCAACTTCCTTGAGCTCAATAAATCAGAAGTAGAGTTAACAAAAACAAAATCCAATAAGAGTTCAAATTGATGGGTTTGAGTAAGACTGAACTTCACACCATCCCAACTGAAATGACCTGACAATCGTAATTGTAATCACTTCAATTTTTACAGGAGTTTCATTGTTGAAAGATGAAACAGAACACTGGACTTCCTTATTAGAGTACTACATAAAATATCTAGGCAGTGAAAAAGAACAAGAAAAGGGGGGGAAAAAAGAGAGGGAAAGATAAAATTTGTAGCATGTATTATTAATTTCTGATACCTTCCCATCTTTGGCATTTGATTGATCATAGTTTGTGCGACCTGCGCCAAAACCAACCACATTGAAATTTGAAAATGTAATATTAATCTGAAATTATCAAAATTGGTACTTTATAAAAAACAAAAAAAAAAATTTAAAAGGGTTATATACCAAATTTAGGGTCGCGCGAGATAAAAACAAAAGCACCCAATAGAACACCCAGTACTAATGCCACTACAGCAATCATCATATCTTCGGCTAGAGCTCAGCTGAATTAACTCCTTCCACTGATCAATAGAAACCCATTATTTATATAAAAAAAAAAAAGTGAAGAGAATAATGGGTGGGTGGAAAAAAGGGGTAAATGACCAGGCATCGATTGAGTTGAGGCTTTGAGATAAGCGTTTTGTAAAGCGCTTCCTTCAATTTCCAGAAGCTAAGGGGTCGCCCATTATATGTTAAACACATTTCATTAAGGCATTCAAGTTTTACTTAGAGACTAAGAGGAAACAAATGGGTTTTCTTAATCCGTCTATAATCCAAGAAAATATAGCAGTGTGTTGATGAAAGTGAAATAACAAATCAGTTCGATGCAAGTTCATCAGTCATTAATTTTGATCCAAATGGAAAATACAGAATGATAGAGAAGGAGCTGAATATGAAGTTTTAAAAAAAGACCTGTAGATTTAGAGGTGTGAAGTCTGAGCCTTCAGAACCGGAGTCGCCGAGAGATCATCGTAGTGGCAGTGAAGAGATCCGCTTCGAGACAGTTGGTGCATTTGGTATAAAACCGAATTGCTATTGGGCCGGCCTATAGAACTTGAACTAGACCCAACATCGGAAGCATAAAGAAAGGATTGAAAGCACGTATTCACAAAAAAAAAAAAAAAAAGAAACAAACAAACAAAACAAAAAAAATGATAAAAATAAATTTATTCCATTACCAAGAATATCTTTTTACTAAGATTATAATCTATTCATGCCATTAATTTTAATTAATAAAGAAATATTTTAGGTAAAATAATAATTTTATTTTTTAAAATATGTATTTTATATTTTTTAAACATGCTATTTTTATCCTTTTTGTTATTAAATATAAATATTCTCTATATTAAATTTTTTATAGACCGAAAGAGACTCTTAAAATAAAAAATAATGATATTGTCATAACAAAAATATATAAATTTATTATTATATTTTTATAACTAACTATACATAAATTTTATTTTTATTAATAAAATATAATTATAATAATAACAATATTAATTGTGGTGCCACCCTAAAAATTAATTGTTATTTTCGAGGTAATATGTGGTCGCTTACTTTGTGGAGCAAAGTGTAATGACATTATCTCTCGGCAGAAGTTAATGACATTAATTTGATTTTTTTTATTATAAATATATGTACGAGTGTGTTATATATATATATATAATTTTATTTTATAAAAAAAAATAAATTTAATTATATGACATAATTTTTTTTATATGTAAAATTTTATTTTTAATTCTTCTAAAAAAAAATATCACACTTAGTTAAAATCTTTTTATAAAATTTTATAGGACAAAAACCTCCTTTTTGGAAAAACAATAATTATAATAATTTTTAATACTTTAATCATAAAAATAATATTATTCAACTTATATATTTTTATACTTAAAAAAAATGTTTGGCTCGATAATTTTATATTAAACATCTTTAAGTTGAATTTTGATCAACTTAAATACTGATTAATTAAATTTATTCATATTTAATATTATTATATATTTTTTATTTGTATAAATTTTATAAATATTATTTTATATATTTTCCTAATGCTATTTCGAATTGTTGTAAAAACATCTTATTTTTTGATTTTAATAATTTTATAAAGTATCTTTAATGCACAAATCAAGAAAGACTGCAAATGGCGTGCAACATCATCAATTATTTAAAAAACAATGAGTAATTTCTCATTTCACCCACAAATCACCGACTAACAATAATAACACACAATTTTCACCCTAACAAGTGACATACATGACACGCGAAACAACCTCATTCAATTTGTAACAAAACAAAGCAAAATCTACTAATCCATTTGGAAGCTTAGTCTCATCGTAATGGAAGAAGAATCAATGTAGGAGTGAAAGAGAAAAAAAATATGAGGGAAAGACAGCAGTGACACAAATATTCATGGGAAATAAGCCCTATAATTTTCTTCATACAAAACTACCCTGCTCCATATTTTAACAATCTCACTAACATGGTTAATCGATTATACTTTTTCGATCAAAATTTTAAGAAATAAATTATTACATCAAAATGTACCTCAAATAATAAAAGTAAAAAACTATTCTCTCCACTACCGATAACTTAGGAGCGTACTATACTACTATACATATCCCATTGACTTCCCATCGAAAAGGGTGTTTAATTTATTATTATTATTATTTATTTTTAGATAAAAAATGTTCGAATTTGGATAAAATACTCCCATGAAAAAAAAAATTAAATATATATATATATATATGTGAAAAAAATTATTAATTTAAATAAAAATAATGAAATTTAAGTTTTATAAAAAAAATTAAAAAATATCGATTGAAGAAACATATAAAAATCATGAAATATATAAATTTTTTTAAATTTTATAAGTAATTTTTAAAAAATATTAAATCAAATAAAAATAGACTAATTAAATTAAATCTTTTTATCAAATCATTATTTATGTGTATCAAATATTACATAAAATATACATATTATAATTAGCATTATTTTTGCATTAAGAAAAAATGATTATTTCTAATATTATGATATATAAGTGAATAATACAAGTATAAAATTATTTTAAAAATAAGAATTATGTAGATTATAAAATAAAAAATAGCTGAGAGAGAAAGATAATTAAATTTTGTTACATAATTAATAATATTCAAATGAATAACAGTTTAATGACTTATAAATAAATATTTAATATTTAAATAAATGTGAAAATTAAATTGATTTATTTACATAAATATTAACCTAATTTATAATGTAAATAATAAATATATATTTAATTTAATAAAATTAAAATTAAAAGCAGTATCTCGTGATATATTTGTACAGATATTCTTCAAAATTTTAAAAAATACTATAATTGTTTTTAAATCTTATAAAAGATATTTTAAAAATAGTATATTTATATCAATATTTTTATATTAAGAAAATTTACTAAAAATATTTAACATATTTTTATCCTTGTATACAAGCCCGTAAAAACATAACTGGAATAAGACACGTACATACTAAAACGTAGCATATAAATAACAAAGTTACAAAGAAGAACTCAATAGCATAAGATCAGCTTGAAACCAAAAAACGTCCTTCCCATTTCTATAAAACCGACTTTGACAAAATCAAAACTATCTGACATTTAAAAAAAAAAAATATATATATATATATATATATTGAATCTTAAAATTTATAAAAATATTAAAAATATTATTATTATAAAAAAAAAACTAAAAGAAATTAATAAAATTATAAAAGCTTTATTAAAACTATGAAATTTATTTATAAAATTTTAGAAAACATAAAAAATATGTTATTCAATTTAATTAATAAGTCAATTAATCACTCAACTTATTTGAATAATAATTAGTTAAAATTTAAATGAATATTATTATAAATGCATACAATACGTAATAAAATTTAAAGTATTGAAAATAAAAATTATAGTTAAAACTACTAAAATAAATATGTATAAATAAAAAAATATACATAAAAAATACAAAATATTATCATATAAATATATAATCTTTTTAAATGAAGTTATAAAGACTATAAATAAATAAATTATTTAAAAATTAAAATATAAATATTTTGTCAACATTTACTAACATTTTATCTATAATTCACGACAATATTTATAATATTTGCGACATTTTGATGAAAAAAAAGATATTTTCTCAATATTTTTTCGATAAGGATATTTGTTCAACATTTTTTTTTCCGTACGAGATGAATATTATTGTCGATGTATCTAAAATATCGACTATGTCGGCATTGTCTACCATTTTTCAAACTTGAAACCATCATAGACAATCTGTCATCCACCGAAAGCGAAGGAAAATTACCTTAAGCAAAATTGGAATATAGGATAAAGTTGCTACCATGTCTGAACAAAGAATCAATCCCATTAAATAAGAAAAAACAAAACAAATTAATAATCAATCTTTACACACTTGGTCTCTTTTATAAATATCATCTCTCTTTGCTCTTTCTTTCCCTTTAAAGACAGAAAAAATTAATCATCGTCACAAGGAGGAAACCTACAAGCCTAGTTAGCAGCCAACAATTAATGGGTTGCTTCAGTTCCAAAACCCCATCTTCCATGAAAAATTCCTCATCATCTAGAAGCACTAAGGAGATTAACCCAACTGAACCCAAAAATAATATAGAAGAAGAAATCGTACTTGAGATTCCAGGATGCAGAGTTCACCTAGTAGATGAAGGAGAAGCTGTACAACTTGCAATTGGAGAGTTCACAATTATTAGAATATTTGATGAAAATGTTTCAATAGCCACTATAGTTAAAGTTGGTGATGATCTTAGATGGCCTTTGACAAAAGATGAGCCAGTTGTGAAGATTGATTCTTTACACTATCTGTTTTCACTGCCTATGGCACATGGTGATCCTCTTAGTTATGGGGTGACCTTTATTGAAGAAGAGAGTGATGTTTTAAACTTGTTGGATAGTTTCTTGGAGGAAAACTCGTGCTTTTCAGGCTTGAAATCGACCAAACATAATAATATTGATTGGAAGGAGTTTGCTCCAAGAGTTGAAGACTATAATAATTTTTTAGCCAGAGCAATTGCTGGAGGAACTGGTCAGATTGTTAAGGGTATCTTCAAATGTAGCAACGCTTATTCCAATCAGGTCTCTCTGCTTTCGATCTATTACATAACCGTAAATTTTACTGCAGTGTGTCAACTTGTTAAAATTACTTCTTGTTTTTATGTTCTTAACTTTCCAAATTTAATAAATTTAGTTCCTTTTAGAACAATTTGTGAATATTAACAAGTTAAAAGATCAAATTTAATGAAAAATAGTTGGGAACGAAATTGTAGAAATTCTACTGTAGAATTGGTAATCATAACCAAAAAAAAAATTTCAGCTTTAGGCCAATTCTCTGTAGTACTAGACGTGACCGTAACTCACCATTTATATTCTATCAAGTATTATTTGGTATGATTTACATGTGACTAACTGAAAATTCTAACAAACTATATCACAAATTGAATTTTCCTTGGATATTTAAAAAGTGGTATCAATAAAAGCGTTATTACATTCTATGGTTGGTGATAAACAGGTCCAAAAAGGAGGGGAAATAACTCTAACGAATGGTACCGACGGGAGAAAATTTGTCACAAAGAAACAGAGTTTCAACGACCACCACCACCACCACCACCATAACCATGATGGTTCCAAAAAGCAGAACGAGATGAACAAAAGCTTGAAACGGTTTGTACAAGTCTATCTAAATTTCAAATTAAATTATATTTGTTAGAGAAAAGTGTCATAAAAATTCATCACTTTAAGTTATTTGTATCATTTAATTTTTTTAATTATAAGCGATGTCATTTAATTTTAAAAAAAATGGCCAATTTAGGTCAAAATATTTGATTTTAATAAGTTTTTAATTAAAATATTATTTTTTAAATGGTCAATAAAGAATAAATTATATTATTTTAATATTTTGGATATTAAAATATTAATTTAAAAAATAGTTAAAATTATGTGTTTTGTTAAGTACACTATCATCAACTGTTGGAATTAATGATAGTACATTAAAATAATATAATTTATTTTTAATTGACTTATTAAAAAAATAATATTTTAATTAAAAAAATTAATAAAATTATATGCTTTGTCTTAATTAGCCTCTTTTTTTAAATTAAAGGACTAAACGATACCACTAAAAGATTAAATGATAAAATGACATAATTTAAGGCACCTTTACCATATTACTTCCATTTTGTTAATATATATGTTTTTATATTCTTGTTAAATTAAAGTAGTGTGTTGATATACATAGTGTGAGAAATTTAACAAAGATGACAGAAAAGATAAGCAAGACAATGCTAAATGGAGTTGGAATAGTTACTGGAACGGTGATGGCACCTGTTGTTAAATCTCAAGCAGGGAAGTCCTTCTTAACCATGGTTCCTGGAGAGATCTTATTGGCTTCACTTGATGCTGTCAGTAAGTTCTTCAGCTCATGACTAACACACACTACACACAGGGTGAAGGGTTGCATTGGTCCACTAAATATAATCAAAGTGCAAAAAATTTTACCGACTTTGGGCTGGGTATTAAAAGTTTTTGATTTTCAATGTCTTTTTTAATAATTGTTAGGCTTTTAGTACTCCGTTCAAAAATTAATAGATTTTGTATACTTTAATTATAATTAATGAACTTCTAATACTATTTTTCCTTATACATGTATGTTTTTAAGAGTAATAAAATAACTTGGTTGGTTTTGAATTGTACAGATAAGGTTTTAGATGCAGCTGAAGCTGCGGAGAAACAATCTCTTTCTGCTACTTCTAGATCTGCAACTAGAATGGTTAGCAACAGGTACTATAAAATTGGTAGATTGTGATTTAAGAAATTTAAGTGTGAATTTATTATGAAAGGAAAACTCTATTATCTATCTTTGTTTCAACTTGGCATGAGATATCAACTCCAGTATCAGATTCGTACATAAATAAAAGTGGTCTTTATAAAATAATATTGAAACACACAAGCTATAATATCTTGTATAATTTTAACTTGATGGTCAGGTTTGGAGAGAGTGCAGGGGAGGCAACTGGGGATGTGCTGGCCACTGCAGGGCATTGTGCTGGCACTGCTTGGAATGTCGTCAAAATTCGTAAAGCATTTAATCCAGCCTCATCTGTCACTACTGGTGTCTTGAAAAATACTGCAAAAAGCAGATCAACCAAAAGCACTTCTTAATTAGGAGTCAAAAAGAGGCGAGTGTGCTAAGAAATATTTGCCACATTAATGTGACAATTTTGTAACATTGACTGATTGTCTACTCTCAATACCAACAATGTTTAAGTTGACGATTGCTCAATACTAATTTGCTCTACACTAATTTAATCATTGGGAAGTTCAATAAGATGAACATTGCGATATTGGAGCTTTAGGGGGGAAGCAGCATTTTAGCTTTCTAATTAGAGAAAGAATTGTTTTTTTTTTATTTTTCTTTTTCTTTTTTTCCAAATATCTACCATTCAGTCACTCGACTTGAATCTAGATCTTCTACGCGACAAAATGAGGTCGAGTCAACGCTAGTTTGCAATGTGAATTAGTTGCAATTAACGAAGTGAGCATCACATTGGGCATGGTCCAACTAGCCTTGGGCTTTACCAAGGAAGGTAGCTTGAGTAAAAGATCGATAGAGTAGTTATTTATAAGAAATAATAAAAAAGATAAAAATAATATGTTAAAAAAATGAAATATATATTTTAAAAAGTAAAGTTATTATTTTATCAATATTCTTTCATTAATTAGAGTTATAATTAATTCACTCTATTAATTAATAAATGAATATTTTAGGTAAAATAATGATTTTATTTTTTAAAATATATATTTGATATTTTCTAAATATGTTATTTTTGTTCTTAAATACAAATATTCACTATATTAAATTTTTTATTCAACGTGGCCTTATATAAATGTAAAAAGTTATTTTAACCCATTTGTATAGGATATTGCACCTTTGGCCCTATATTCATATTAGTCATATGTATGACAATATGTTTTACTACGGTTGTATATGCATTGAAATAAATAAAAATGGAATGAGAAAATAGCTATAAAATAATAAATGTAATTAAAATGATAGAACTTAAATATTAAAAAATGTTGTTAAAAAAGGATTTAATTGTATAATACTTTTCATATAATTTTATTTTTAAACCTTTCAAGAAAAAAATGTTCATTTTATATATATATTAAGAAAAAGTTAAAAATAAAATTAATTAAAAAATTAATTCATTTAGATTTAAAGAAGAGATGATTATAAATAAAACTTAATAAAAAAAAAAAGTAATACTACTTAACCAATTTTTTTAAAAATATTTCAAATTATATATTTTATGGAATCAATTTTCTAAAGTAATATTTTATTGTCTTTATTTATTATTATTTTTTAAAATTTGATCTTTTACTTTATTTTCATTATGTAACATTCTCTATCCCATAATTTTGGATGAAAATTGCTTAAAATACCCATATTTTCAAAATTTTATTATATATTTTTTATTTATGTTATGTTTTCATTTATATTACATATTTTTTTCATATATTCATACAATTTTGGAATATTTTTATTGAATGAAGTGAGGAACCGAACCTACATTACCTTTTCTAAATTTAAAAATATGCAGTCATGATGAATAACACATTTTTTGATAAATGTCAAATTTTTTAAAATAAAATAAAAAAGTAATATTTTACTTAAATAAATACAAAGTGTTCTAATCTTAAATTTTATGAATAAATTTATATATATATTTAAATTAAATTTAAAATATATATTTTCACATCTGAGCTCTGTTTTGTGATTTTTAATTGGTGGCACCGAATACCCAACTTCAAGACTCCTCGAAAGTAAGTAAATTTTCTAATTCTAATCTCCCATTTGTTTTAAAAGAAAAAATACAAAGTGTTCTTACTAACGACAATCTCAATTCAAATGTATACATTTTACTTCAACCTTTCATTATCATCACCTACAAATTCATAATTGAACCAAACTCCTTATCCCTACTATTATTAATTAAACTTTTTTTTTTTTTTTTACCTCATATCTCTTTACTTGCATATTCTTTTGATTTTAGTATTTAGAAATAAAATGCTATTTTGATATAAATATTAGAGACCAATAAAATAATAAAATCCTGTTCCTTTTTATTTCATGTTAATTTTGTCAAATTTTATCTCTCATCTTCCTCCTACTCTCATTACATACTACAGTGTTGTTTATGTATACAATTTACAACAAAATTATATACATATACACACACAATAATGTTGCATGAATTTTGTCAGAAAAGAAATATATTCCACACGCATAAATTAAAGTAAAACCACCTTGTAAAATACATCATTGTTGTCAAAATATTACCATATGATCATATTTTATTATTAAGTAGGGAGAGGGGTAGTAGAATTCTCTCATTTTTTTTTAAATTATGTTATTTAGTCATTTAAGTTATAAAATATATTTTAAGTTTGTGTTATTTAGTCTCTCAAGTTATAAAATGTGTTTTTTAATCCATCATATACATGTAAAGGTACCAATTGAAGATATAATTCATCTTTGAGAAAGGGGCCATGCAAGTCTCTTAAATTTAAAAATTGGATTCTTTTGGTCTTTTGGATTATAAAAAGTGTTTTTTAGTCCCTCCTATATATGCAAGAGTGTCAATTAAAAACATAATGCATATTTTAAAGTTTTTTTTTACATGAACAACATAATTGTACCTTCATAAATTCATTAAAAAAATACAATCTGTAAAGAAAAAAAAGTTTAAGAATTTTTTATTTTTTCTTTAGTACAAATTTATTGTAATGTTTATCGTTTATCAAAATAACAATAAGGTTGTGAAAATTTGGAGAAAAAATTAGAATTAAATCTCAGAATGCGACCATAGGGGTTTATATGTATGATGGTAATTGAAGATAATTGAAGAGTTGATATATGTTAGGAAGAAAAAGAAGGAGATCAATAAAAGTAAATTTTTTGGAATATTTTTTGTTAAGACTATTTTTATTCCTTATGATATTTTAATACATTAAAATAATAATTTTATATTAAAAAAATATTATTATTTTATTAAGCAATTTATTAAAATAAGAATTATTATTTTTATTTAACCTATTTTAATAAATATAATGGACTAAAAAAATACCTTTTTATATATGATAGCATATTTTATCATATAAGAAACTTCTACTATTTTCTCTGATAAATAAAGAAGAATTGTAGAAGCTCATGCCTCATGATAAAAAAGTTTAGGATTGGGCCCAGTCTTATCTTAGTGAATAATATTTTTTTTAATAATTTAATGTATATAATAATTTATATAATTTTTTATTAGTAAAATTTTTTACGATTATATTTTTTATTTTTATTTAATTAATAATTAATATATATTATAATTTAACATATATAAGTACTCGATAGAAATAATTCCTAAAGCTTCAAAGTAAAATTTTTGGTTTTTGTGATCTTTATGAAATCAAATTAGGAATCATAAATATATCTTTCATCCTAGTGATCTGATCTGATTTACTCCCTTAATTTAATTTATTAATAATAAATCATATCTGTAATTGACATTTAAATGATGTTTACAAATAAATTAACAAACTTAGAAGAAAATATTCTAATAAAAATGACTCAACTCTTGATTACATGAGAATATTTGGAAGAAAAAAAATATTAAATTTTTGGAATAATATTATAATAAAAAATAATTCAAAAGTTGTCATTTTAAAGTTAGGAAAACTTAAATAGGAAAAAAAACTACTAAAGAAAACTTGTTTTGTTGCTTGCCTGCTTGGTCAAAAATAGTAAACAGAAGAGCTTTAAGGGGGCATAGACGAATTAACTAAATTCTGCTAAAGACGCCATTGTATTTAAGTCGTGCCATTTGGGTACATTGTAATCCCGATCTTCTTCTTCGGCATCTTTTTTCTTTTTTTAATTATCTAAAATAATATTTTTAAAACTTACGATAATAAAAATAATATTATTATTTTTAATTAAAAATAATATTAAAATATATTATTTTTATTATTATATATTTTAGAGATGTTAATTTTTAATTTTTTTTAAACATTTTAATCCTACTTTATAACCTTTATTTTTAGAGAAAAATGTCATAAAATTTCCTCATATTATATCATTTGAGTTATTTGACACCTTACATTGGAAGTTATGTGATATGTCATTTGGTCTTTTAATTTTAAAAAAATAAACTAATTAAAGACAAAAAATATAATTTTAATAATTTTTAATTAAAATATTATTTTTTAACATGTAAATTAATAATAAATTATATTATTTTAATATTTTAATTAAAAAATTATTTAAATTTTATATTTTATTTTTAATTAGTTTATTTTTTAAAACTAAAAAATTAAATAAATTCACTAATAATTTATAAAATTAAATAATATAAATAATATAATTTAACACATTTTCTCTATTTTATTAATCATAATGAATTAATAATTATTAACTAATCTAGCTATGTTGCTCAAGAACGAAAATTATAATATTAACAATACATAAAATATGGGGTAAATTTCTATACAGCATTGTGATGTGATAGAAAGGTATGCCTTTTTATTATTTTTAATATAAAATTAGAGGAGCATTATCGTGCAAATATTAAGTGGAGATTTACTAACGTCATCTACGAGATGTCATCTCTATTCTTTGTCCATCCTTTGTACACATTCGTATACTAATTGTGCTTCTCACCAGAAAAATACAGTCAGATATTTTACTTATTATAAAAGTGATATTTTGTTTTTATTTATTCTTTGTATTTAATTTTAAAATTTAAGTTAATTATTTATTATTATTATTATTATTATTATTATTATTATTATTTTAAGATAACTCACACATGTATAAAAAATACAAATAGGGTGTTATGTTAATAAAATTCGTATAAAATGTAAAGTTAGATTATTTTCCATAATTCTATAGCTATTAATAAAAAGTGAACGTAAGAACAATTTTCATTTTTTTTTATTTTTTTAATGTTTTAGCTTGAATAAAGTTAAATGAAAAACTTGAAAAAAATTAATTAAAAATAGAACAAAAATAAGTAAAATATAAAAAAAATGATAATTTATCTTTATACAATCATTTTTTAAAATAATAATAGAATTAAATTATTACAAAATTTGAACTTCATTAATAAGTATGAAACATGAATAGTTACCATCTGTAATTCAGATTAAATTTAAACGGATAGAGTTATTTTTAAAAATAAAAAGAAAGTTGAAAAATATATATTTTTTCTCTCAAAATAAGACACCGATGAAGTTGCCCTATATGGTTTTTAAATTGGGGAAATTAAGGAAATATGATCTAGTTATATCAATATTTATAATATTTAGTTTAAATTGATTTTATTTTATAATATATTTTCGATCAGTATTTATCATTGTTCACAATTTTTAACTTTTTTTAAATTTTTAATATCATTATTTTTATAACGTAAAGTTTATATGCACTTATAACAATTTATAAATGTGTTTATAATTTTCATATATGCATGTAAGAATTTTACAGATCCATATTTTTTTTTTATTCTGCTTTTTCCACAAGCCATAAAACTCACGTTATAAAAATAATTCTACATTGTATAATTTATGTATTTCAATTGCGATTGTGAGTTTCATTTTACTCTAGAAACTATTCTAAAACCATTTCGTTTTAAATAACAGTATATATATATATATAAGTATTGTCATTATCATGAAATCACCGAACAAAGAAGGAGGTGATCAATTTCAATTGGATTGGGGAAATGTTTGGGTAAAAGTAAATAAAAGTCGAATGTTATAAGAGAGACAATTTAAATAAATTTATAAATATTGAGATTACTCCTTCTAATAATAATAACATTCTAAAGAATGGATAAAGAAAAGAAAAAAAGTTGAAAAATTATCAAAATTTTTTAAATTTATAATAATAAAAATAGCATCTTAATAATATTAAATTTTTAATATTAAACGTGTAATATCGAAAATTTAAATATTGATCGAGTCTAAATTATCGTCGTTCAAAGAAAAATAATATACAAATTATTTTTTTAATTATAAAAATATAAATTTAAATAAAAAAATATTATTTTTATTATTATAAATTTTAAGTTATGTTATTTTTTTAAAAAAAAATTATACTAAAAAATAATATAATTCAAACCCAATTTTAAAACATAGATATTGGTGATAATAACTTCATTTTTTCCTTTTAAAAATGTTTTTTTTTTTCTTTATTGAAGTACAACAAGTTTGTTAGCCTCTAGCAAATATTATAGGGTTGAATTATAGAAGGTTGATTTCTATTCTTGAAAAAAAAAAAATTAAAGGTTGTTATTGTTGAGATGAGTAACTGTTAACTATTTTTTATTTTTTTGTGATTGATAACGTTTTTTTTTTTTTTTAATTTTGATATTTAAAAAAATTATTATTAAAATTTAATGTAATTCATATATTTTAAAAAAAAAAAGATTTTTAAATCAGATTTTTGATTTTCAATTTTTTTTTCATTTTGATCAAACATTTTTTTATAAATAATAAATCAAATCTTATAACTTTTATATAAGTATTAAAAAAAATATTCAAAAAATTAAAATTTGTAAAAAATAATCAAAATATTTTTATTTTTATTTTTTTTTAAATAAAAAATATTATTAAATAACTTAAAGATAATTTTAATTTTTTTAAAAAATTATTAAATATAAACTATTATAAAATATATTAATAATTATTTTATAAAAAATTATAAAATTAATTATTTAATTATAAGTTATAAATTATTATTAAATACTCTCTTAAATATTTATAAATATATACAACTTTAAAAATAGTGGCTTAGATTAAAGGAGATGATATGACTTTCTCAAAAGAATAGAAGATGAGATACGTGCAAAATGAATAAATAATAAATAAAGGAGAGAGGGGACCAACCTTTATTCTAGATCCTAAATTTATAGGTTCTAGCTTCTAAATAAGCTAGTATTTGTTTTCGTTGTAAAAAAACAACTTATACTACGCATATTTATAATTAAACATTATACATATTACTTTTATAAATAACCTATATAATATTATTATTAATTTTTAAATAAATAGTTGAAAACTCACACACAATTGTAATGGACTAGACATAAATTCACATTAATGAAGTGTCCTAAAAAACATATATAATTATGCAAAAAAAAAAAAAAGATAACAATGATCTATTAACTATAATCTAAATATATAAAGTCTATTAATTTTTAAGTGAGGTATTAAAAATTTAATAACTATTAAAAATGTCATTATATTTTGGACTTCTAATACATCGTTAAAAAATTAATAGACTTATATGCATTATGATTATAATTGGGGGATCATTTCTATCCTTAATCCTAATTATCCTACAAAACATTGCATCTAAACCATTAAGGGTACACAAAGTATGAAAACAAGCACATCCCTAGACCTAAATACTAATTTATGTAAAAACAAGACCTAATTCTAATAATAAAATATTAAAAAATACATAAATTTATACTCATTTTTATACTTATTTTAATTATATTATGATACTGGTTAATATAGTTTATAAAATTAAATTATTTTTTAGATTTTTAAAATAATTTTAACACTTGAGATAATATAAAAGCTTTGACATTTTTTCATTAAAAAAAAAAAAAGAGTGTTAATACACAGAAGTTTTCTAATTGTCATTTGTTTTCTTCACTTTAACCCTAGTGATAAGAAAAGGGCCGACCATTGTTAAAGGTTATATGACCCACGCACTACCCAAAAATATAAGAAAGACAGACCAACTTATTAAAATTCAGTAAGCAAAGTTTATTGGAATAAGATTTGTAGATACAAATTATTATAAAATTATTAAAATTATCTTAATAGTTGAGATATAAATGAATAATTTTTTTTTATACCCTTATAAATCTCAACATTTAAAATAAAAAAGTGTGTAAAAATTTGTAGCACTGATCCTATCGCAAATATA